>CM022303.1:609772830-610447106 GCA_011799875.1 Thinopyrum elongatum | reverse complement strand
CTGCACTGTTGACTGCTGACGTCAGCATGATGTCATGCTGACGTCATCAATTACTATTCTGGATAATGTTGAATTTAAATAAATAATTAAATTCCAGAAATTAATAAAAACTTTAGAAAATCATATTAAATAATCCGTAACTCCGATGAAAATACTTTATACATGAAATTTGCTCAGAATTTCGATACGAACCCGAATATGTCCTCCGTATTCCTGTCAGATGCCCCTAGCTATATGAACATTGAACTTTTAGACCGATTTCGATAAATGAATAGTGCCCAACTTTAATTAAATAAATCCGAATAAATTCCTAAATTAACTAAATCATTTAGTTAGGCAGTAGAACACCCCGGCATATCATTTAGGCATGTCATATATACTGATTGCATTATTGCCGTGAATTTATTGTTTCTCTCCCCCTCCTTCTATCTCGATAGACGCCGAGACCGACAACGCTACAGCTGGGTTCGACTACGCTACAGACGAGCAGCCCGTTGACGACCTCTCTCTCTTGCCAGAGCAACCAGGCAAGCCCCCCCCCCCCTTTGAGCATCCGGATATCGCCCATTCCATTTCTCCTGCTTGCATTAGATTTTGCTACTGTTAATGTTTGCTCCTATTCTGATGCATAGCCTGCTTTCGTAACCTGTTCATTGTTACCTTAACTGCCTATGATAAACTGTTTAGTATAGGTTGGTATTGAACCATCAGTGACCCCACCACCTTACCCTTGTTGCCCCTGCTTGATCATCGACGACTCGATCAGTGTGATCGTCGACCAGAGACCAACACCTCACACCCCCCTTAGTTGTACGACTCTGCATAGCTACTCTCGAGTGCCGAGGGTGATACCTCGTAACGCACTCCTGATGTATACTCTGCAGTGTAGCTGTTCGGTCGTGGTCATCGAGGGTGATTCCTCCTTCTCCATTTCCGATACGACTCTGTCGTGCAACCCCTCAGTGTGAACCTCGAGGGTGATGCCTCATACGTTCATCCTGATGATTTCGTCGAGTGGAATCCACCGAGGGTGATTCCTCGGGGTTTTCCCCCTTGATGTTATGACCACACGGTTACTTTGACCCTTGTTACAGGCGGGTCGACCCGGGTGGGTACCCGCTGGGGATCTATGATGTCGGGTGTGCCGGAAGGGCACTCGAGTGTGATATTGTGGCGGAGCTTTAGAAACTCTGATTGTCTCCGCGTGATACTAAATGAGCCTATTGGATTTGGGTGTGTGATCTGAGTGGGTCGACGTGCCCTATACGCACTACCACCACGCGGGATAATGGTTATGGGCCCCTCTGCGATGTACGTTTCTCCCGAAAGCTCGTCAGACATCATGATTCACCGTGCGGCCTGATTGTCGGGATTGGGCTGAATACTTCACTGACGAGTTCAGTGTCGCGCCTGCACCCCGGCCAGTCTCGCAACGCGCAGGGTGCCCAGGGCGATGTCCCAAGACCTCTGGGTGCATAGGTTAGTCCGGCGTGCTGACCTCTCTGCTGAGCCTAGGTAGGGCACTGCTTCGTGTTGATCTCCCAAGGCCGGGAATTACCCAGCAAGTGTGTCCGGCCAGAGGTGATCGAGCGTGTTGGGTAACAGTAGTGCACCCCTGCAGGGATGAATGATCTATCGATAGCCGTTCCTACGGTAAAGGACGCTCAGTTTGTGTATCCCGATCTACTACTTGAACTGGATACTTGTTACTTAATTGAAGCTTCAGGATCGCTTTCTCGCTGGGAGTCGAGGAAGGATCTCTAGGCTTGCTTCAACATGTTTGCTAAATAAAATGCTATTCTACTCTCTCCTATTGCTGCAAGATGGTGGTTCGTGAAGATGTTTGAAGATGCTAGTCTTCGATAGGACTAGGCCTTCTCTGTATTCTGGCATTTCTGCAGCCCAGTCCACATATACAGCCTTTCTCCATTGATAATGTTGCATATGTAGTATAGATCCTTGCTTGCTGAGTACTTCAGATGAGTACTCACGGTTGCTTTACTTTCTCTTTTCCCCATACCCCACCTTGATGATACATCAGACGATGGAGTCCAGGAGCCAGATGCCACCTCAGGAGCTTAGTACCAGGAGGGTCCAGAGGGCACGTACTACTGGATCGAGCCAGCCGACCAGGAGTAGGATCGGAGGCTCCCAGGCAGGAGGCCAACGCCTTTCGATCTAGAGTCGTTGTTTGTGCTAGCCTTCTTAAGGCAAAAGCTTGTCTAACTATGTCTGTACTAAGATATTATTTGTATGACTGACTTATGTATTCGGATCTTCGGATCCCTGGTCTATAATATTGTGGATCTCCGTTTATTTGTGTTAGAGTTGTGTTGTGATATCTTCCCGTGAGTCCCTGTGCTTGATCGTGCATGTTTGCGTGTATGATTAGTGCACGATTGAGTCGGGGGCGTCACAAGTTGGTATCAGAGCCGACTGCCTGTAGGAAGCCCCCTCCAAATTCCTTGGCCGAAGTTGAGTCTAGAAGCCAAAAAACTAATTTACTAACTTGACTGTGTGGCTTACGGGCCCACGTCGCCAATTGGGTGGTATTAGGATCTTTTATTCCTCGTCTATACTCTGTGACTCTGATCTCTCTTCTATTCGGGTTAAATAAATTTTACTAACGCCGACACTTAGGATCTCGTAAATCCCGTCTACCCGGAGAGCTGGATAACTGTGCGATTTCCCTGTCATTGATCTGATTAGTGTGATAATCATTTTCCTTTCCATTTTTTTGTTTAACCTTTCTCTGCGAGTTGTGTTAACTTCTCATTATCATTTGACAAACCTGAATTTCCTCTGTTTCAGATGGACCGTTTGTTTCCACCGCGTCCAACGACACAGCTTGTGCTTCACACTTGGGCTCGTGATGCCCCTGGGTTTCCAACTGTCCTGATCGCTCTCATGACCAGACTTGGCTACCGCTGGTACCCCAAGTACATGGTCTACGTGGATTACCGCGAGTTCAACCAGGAGCAGTACCATGCTGATGTTCTGTGATGCCCCTGAATTAATCGTGCACTAATCATACACGCAAACATGCACGATCAAGCACAGGGACTCACGGGAAGATATCACAACACAACTCTAACACAAATAAATGGAGATCCACAATATTACAGACCGGGGATCCGAAGATCCGAATACATAAGTCAGTCATACAAATAACATCTGAGTACAGACATAGTTAGACAAGTTTTGCCTTAAGAAGGCTAGCACAAACAATGACTCTAGATCGAAAGGCGTTGGCCTCCTGCCTGGGAGCCTCCGATCCTACTCCTGGTCGGCTGGCTCGATCCAGTAGTACGTGCCGTCTGGACCCTCCTGGTAGTAAGCTCCGGCTGGGACATCTGGCTCCTGGACTCCATCGTCTAATGTATCATCAAGGTGGGGTATGGGGAAAAGAGAAAGTAAAGCAACCGTGAGTACTCATCCGAAGTACTCAGCAAGCAAGGATCTATACTACATATGCAACATTATCAATGGAGAAAGGCTGTATATGTGGACTGGGCTGCAGAAATGCCAGAATAGAGAGAAGGCCTAGTCCTATCGAAGACTAGCATCTTCAAACATCTTCACAAGCCACCATCTTGCAGCAATAGAAGAGAGTAGAATAGCATTTTATTAAGCAAACATGTTGAAGCAAGCCTAGAGATCCTTCCTCGACTCCCTGCGAGAAAGCGATCCCGAAGCTTCAATTAAGTAGCAGGTATTCATTCCTGCAGGGGTGCACTACTGTTACCCAACACGCTCGATCACCTCTGGCGGACACACTTGCTGGGTAATGCCCGGCCTCGGAAGATCAACACGAAGCAGCGCCCTACCTAGGCTCGGCAGAGAGGTCAGCACGCCGGACTAACCTATGCACCCAGCGGTCTTGGGCCTTCGCCCTGGGCACCCTGCGCGTTGCGAGACTGGCCGGGGTGCAGGCGCGACACTGAACTCGTCAGTGAAGTATCCAGCCCAATCCCGACAATCAGCCCGCACGGTGAATCATGACGTCTGACGAGCTTTCGGGAGAAACGTACATCGCAGAGGGCCCCATAACCATTATCCCGCGTGGTGGTAGTGCGTATAGGGCATGTCGACCCACTCAGATCACACACCCAAATCCAATAGGCTCATTTAGTATCACGCGGAGACAATTAGAGTTTCTGAAGCTCCGCCACAATATCACACTCGAGTGCCCTTCCGGCACACCCGACACCATAGATCCCCTGCGGGTACCCACCAGGGTCGACCCGCCTGTAACAAAGGTCAAAGTAACCGTGTGGTCATAACATCAAGGGGGAAACCCCGAGGAATCACCCTCGGTGGATTCCACTCGATGAAAACATCAGGGTGAACGTATGAGGCATCACCCTCGAGGTTCGCACTGAGGGGTTGCACGACAGAGTCATATCAGAAGTGGAGAAGGAGGAATCACCCTCGATGACCATGACCGAACAGCTACGCTGCAGAGTATTCATCAGGAGTGCGTTACGAGGTATCACCCTCGGCACTAGAGAGTAACTATGCAGAGTCGTACAACTAAGGGGGGTGAGGTGATGTGTCGGTCTCTAGTCGACGATCACACTGATCGAGTTGTCGATGAACAAGCAAGGGCAACAAGGGTAAGGTGGTGGGGGTCACTGATGGTTCACTACCAACCTATACTAAACAGTTTATCATAGGCAGGTAAGGTAACAATAAACAAGTTACAAAAGCAGGCTATGCATCAGATTAGGAGCAAACATTAACAGTAGCAAAATCTAATGCAAGCAGGAGAAATGGAATGGGTGATATCTGGATGCTCAAGGGGGGGGGGGGGCTTGCCTGGTTGCTCTGGCAAGAAAGAGGGGTCGTCAACGGGCTGCTCGTCTGGAGTGTAGTCGTACCCAGCTGCAACGTCGTCGGTCTCGGCGTCTATCGAGAGAGAAGGAGGGGGAGAGAAACAATAAATTCACGGCAATAATGCAAACAATATGTATGACATGCCTAAATGATATGCCGGGGTGTTCTACTGCCTAACTAAATGATTTAGTTAATTTAGGAATTTATTCTGATTTATTTATTTAAAGTTGGGCACTATTCATTTATCAAAATCGGTCTAAAAGTTCCATGTTCATCTAGCTAGGGGCATCTGACAGGAATACGAAGGACGTATTCGGGTTCGTATCGAAATTCTGAGCAACTTTCATATATAAATGATTTTCATCGGAGTTATGGATTATTTAATATGATTTTCTATTTTTTTATTAATTTATGGAATTTAATTATTTATTTAAATTCAACATTATCCAGAACAGTGCATGATGATGTCAGCATGAGGTTAGTGTGACATCAGCAGGTCAACTCTGACTGACCAGAGTCAAACCTGACAGGTGGGTCCAGTGGGACCCACATGTCAGTGACCCAGCTAATTAACCAGGGTTAATTTAAACTAACTAATCTAATTAGCAGGTGGGGCCCAGTAGTCAGTGTCTGTTTAGGATTTTAATTAACTAATTAGCTAATTAACTAATTATCTATTTATTTAAATTCGTTTAAATGGGGTGGGGTCCATATGTCAGTGACTGGGCCTACCCAGTCAGCAGGGTTGACCCAGTCAACGGGTCAAAGTGGGGCCAGGGGGCCCACTGGTCAGTGACCCTAGGGGTGGGCCCCAGGTGCCAGGTCAGCACGCCGGTTGGAGCAGCGCTGGCGAGCTCGCCCGCGACGGCGAAACTCCGGTGAGGCTCGGAAACGGCGCACAGGCACCATTCGAGGCGTTTTCGGTCGCGTTCGATCGGGGAGACAACGTCGCGTCGATCTGCGGCACTGGCGCGAGGCGGGGCAGCCGGAGACGAGCACTACGGCGGCAATGGTGGACGGCGGTGTTCGGGTGTGGTGGCGAATGGCATTGCGGCGTGTTTGCGAGCGAAGCAAGGGTTAGGCGAGGCCTATGCGAGGCGGCGAAGCGAACGGGCAGCAGCACATGACCAAATGGTCGCCGGACGGTCGCCGGCGACGAGGTCCGCTGCGGTGGGCTCGGGCATCTCGAATGCGATCACTACGGCGTCGATAGTGAGCAGAAAAGAGAGGGGGACGGCGTCGACTGCTCACCGGGCCCTGTAGGTGTGCAATAGCGGGCTCGGGGAAGGCTTGCCGGAGCGAATCGACGACGGAGTGCGGCGGCGATCCGAGGAAGAAGACGGCGGCGTGGGGCGATGCAGGGCCCCCGGGGTTCGGGCGTGTGGTCGAGGAGGACGGGCTCGACGCGGCGGAGCTCGTGGACACGTCGGGGAGGCGAACGGGGCACGGTGGCCGTGGCTACGCCGGAGCCATGGCGGCGGTGGCGCTCGGCTGCGACGGGGGGAGCAAGAGAGAGGACGAGTGGAGTGGCTAGGGTTCGTCTGCGGGGTTGGGGATGGGCATATAAAGGCGTCCGCGACGCGCGGGTGGCCGTTGTCGATCAGGGACGAGAAGGGGCCGGCGCGCGCGCGCGTGCGCGTTCGACAGCGAGGGCGAGGAGCAGTGCGAGAGGTGGGGGACGGCGCTGCGCAGGCTGGGCCGGCACTGTGCACTCGAGGCCCAGCACAGTGGGCCTTTTCCTTTTTCTCTGTTTTCCTTTTCTTTTCTGTTTTGTCTTTTGTTTTTACTCCAAATGATTTTTGTAAAACATGGCACTTGTTTCATTAAATGCTAGGCATTATCTACTACTGCCAAAAATTGGTTTGGTGACAATTGGAGTTCACACAAATTTTATAATAAATAAAATGTATTAAACCTTGCTGTTTTGGTAATGTTAGAGCCACTTAAATAATTTATTAATTGTTGGCTACAATTTTAGCATAGTCTCTGTAATATTTGTTATTTATTGAACATTTTAGTTTCTATGTTGAACAATTTTCATTTTCCACTTTCATTTAAATTTGAATTTGAGTTAGGAGTTGAAATGCAATATGATGCAAATGATGATTTGGCACTGTTAACCATGCTGACTTGTCATTATCAAAAGTGATTACTGTGGCTAATGACATGGGGTGTTTCCTCACGCCGCCAACGACCGACCCTCGGGTCTGGAGTTTCCCCCGGAGTTGTCCCTCGCAGAGGAAGAGAGAGCATCCCGTCGACGCCTTCAGGAAGGTCACGGCGTCCACGGACGCCGCCGTCACAGGCTCCAGCCATGGCCAGAAACAGGTTTTCACCCAGCCTTCGAAATCCTCTGGTCGACAGCCAATCCGTCAGCCCACCTTCGGACCTTCCCTCGCTGCACCTCCACGCATCAGCCACCCCGGCAGCCAAATTGTAACACCCCATGTCATTAGCCACATTAATCACTTTTGATAATGACAAGTCAGCATGATTAACAGTGCCAAATCATCATTTGCATCATATTGCATTTCAACTCCTAACTCAAAGCCAATTTTAAATTAAAGTGGAAAATAAAAGTTGTTCAACATAGAAACTAAAATGTTCAATAAATAGCAAATATTACAGAGACTATTCTAAAATTGTAACCAACAATTAATAAATTAATTAGGTGGATCTAACATTACCAAAACAGCAAGGTTTAATACATTTTATTTATTATAAAATTTGTGTTAACTCCAATTGTCTCCAAACCAATTTTTGGCAGTAGTAGATATTACCTAGCATCTAATGGGCCAGGTCACTAATTTTGTAAAAGTCAGTTTGAGGCCTAACTATTTACAAAACAGAAAAATAAGAATAAATAAAAAGAAAAGACAAAAAGAGAACAAAACAAAAAAATAAAAAGAAAAGCAAAACCCCCCCGGCCAACTGGGCCAGACGACCCAGCCGGCCGGCCCACCCCGCACCTCCCCTGGCCTATATGGCCCTTTCCCCCGAAACCCTAAACCGCTTACCACCCCCCACTCCCTCACAACCCCCGATCCAGTCCCCTCCCCCTCTTCCCCGGTCTAGGCGCCCCTCGCCCCGAGCACCGTCGCCCGTCGCCGCCCGTAGGCTTCGCCGGCGTCGCCGGCCAAGGCCACCTCGCCGCCGCCCGCCTCCTCAATCCTCCCTCCCGCGTGGATCCGTTCGGGGGCAATCGATGCCCCTGACGCCCTGCGCCCGCGCCGACGCCGGACCCCGCCGTCACCATCACCGCCCGTCACCGGCGTTCGCCTCCTCGACCTCCTCCCCAAGGGTCTTCGTCGAGCCTCGCCGCCCGATCCCCTCCATCGCCCGTGAGCCTCGCCGCTCTCCTCCCCCCTCTGCTCCCTACGCCCCTGGTCACCGCGCGCCCGCGCCGTCCTGTACGCGCTCATCGCCGCAGCTGGCCACGCTTGGCCTCGCGCGCGCGCGCGCCCTCGCCTCGCCCGCGTCTACCCGCATCACCGCCGCGCCCACACGCACGCGCTTCCCGCGCCGTCCACCGCCCGCGCCCGCTGCGCGCTGCCCGCGCCCCGCCCCCTGGGTCTCACCAATTTGCTCGCCGCCCGCGGTCACCGCGCCCAGCGCGCGCTCGCCCCTAGCCGCGCCGCGCCCGCGTGCCCGCAGTGGCCTGTGTGCCACTACCAGGTGGGGCCGAAGCCCCTGTGCCACTGACGTAGGGGCCCCACGCGCTTAAAACGTAAATAAAAAAAGTAAATGAAAATGAATTAATAAAATTAATAATTAATTAATTAATTAGTGAATTAATTAAGTTAATTAACTCTGATTAAGTTAATCTAATTAAGTAGTTAGTCTAATTAAACAGTAATTAAATTAGTTAAACCCTACTTAACTAAACAGAGTATGACAGGTGGGACCCACTTGTCAGGTTGACCCAGTCAACTGCACTGTTGACTGCTGACGTCAGCATGATGTCATGCTGATGTCATCAATTACTATTCTGGATAATGTTGAATTTAAATAAATAATTAAATTCCAGAAATTAATAAAAACTTTAGAAAATCATATTAAATAATCCGTAACTCCGATGAAAAATACTTTATACATGAAACTTGCTCAGAATCTTGATACGAACCCGAATACGTCATCTGTATTCCTGTCAGATGCCCCTAGCTATATGAACATTGAACTTTTAGACCGATTTCGATAAATGAATAGTGCCCAACTTTAATTAAATAAATCCGAATAAATTTCTAAATTAACTAAATCATTTAGTTAGGCAGTAGAACACCCCGGCATATCATTTAGGCATGTCATACATACTGATTGCATTATTGCCGTGAATTTATTGTTTCTCTCCCCCTCCTTCTCTCTCGATAGACGCCGAGCCCGACGACGCTGTAGCTGGGTTCGACTACGCTACAGACGAGCAGCCCGTTGACGACCCCTCTCTCTTGCCAGAGCAACCAGGCAAGCCCCCCCCTTTGAGCATCCAGATATCGCCCATTCCATTTCTCTTGCTTGCATTAGATTTTGCTACTGTTAATGTTTGCTCCTATTCTGATGCATAACCTGCTTTCGTAACCTGTTCATTGTTACCTTACCTGCCTATGATAAACTGTTTAGTATAGGTTGGTATTGAACCATCAGTGACCCCACCACCTTACCCTTGTTGCCCCTGCTTGATCATCGATGACTCGATCAGTGTGATCGTTGACCAGAGACTGACACCTCACACCCCCTTAGTTGTACGACTCTGCATAGCTACTCTCGAGTGCCGAGGGTGATACCTCGTAACGCACTCCCGATGTATACTCTGCAGTGTAGCTGTTCGGTCGTGGTCATCGAGGGTGATTCCTCCTTCTCCATTTCCGATACGACTCTGTCGTGCAACCCCTCAGTGTGAACCTCGAGGGTGATGCCTCATACGTTCATCCTGATGATTTCGTCGAGTGGAATCCACCGAGGGTGATTCCTCGGGGTTTTCCCCCTTGATGTTATGACCACACGGTTACTTTGACCCTTGTTACAGGCGGGTCGACCCGGGTGGGTACCCGCTGAGGATCTATGATGTCGGGTGTGCCGGAAGGGCACTCGAGTGTGATATTGTGGCGGAACTTCAGAAACTCTGATTGTCTCCGCGTGATACTAAATGAGCCTATTGGATTTGGGTGTGTGATCTGAGTGGGTCGACGTGCCCTATACGCACTACCACCACGCGGGATAATGGTTATGGGGCCCTCTGCGAAGTATGTTTCTCCCGAAAGCTCGTCAGACGTCACGATTCACCGTGCGGGCTGATTGTCGGGATTGGGCTGGATACTTCACTGACGAGTTCAGTGTCGCGCCTGCAGCCCGGCCAGTCTCGCAACGCGCAGGGTGCCCAGGGCGATGGCCCAAGACCTCTGGGTGCATAGGTTAGTTCGGCGTGCTGACCTCTCTGCTGAGCCTAGGTAGGGCGCTGCTTCGTGTTGATCTCCCGAGGCCGGGCATTACCCTGCAAGTGTGTCCGGCCAGAGGTGATCGAGCGTGTTGGGTAACAGTAGTGCACCCCTGCAGAGATGAATGATCTATTGATAGCCGGTCCTACGGTAAAGGACGCTCAGTTTGTGTATCCCGATCTACTACTTGAACTGGATACTTGTTACTTAATTGAAGCTTCGGGATCGCTTTCTCGCTGGGAGTCGAGGAAGGATCTCTAGGCTTGCTTCAACATGTTTGCTAAATAAAATGCTATTCTACTCTCTCCTATTGCTGCCAGATGGTGGCTCGTGAAGATGTTTGAAGATGCTAGTCTTCGATAGGACTAGGCCTTCTCTGTATTCTGGCATTTCTGCAGCCCAGTCCACATATACAGCCTTTCTCCATTGATAATGTTGCATATGTAGTATAGATCCTTGCTTGCTGAGTACTTTGGATGAGTACTCATGGTTGCTTTACTTTCTCTTTTCCCCATACCCCACCTTGATGTTTCATCAGACGATGGAGTCCAGGAGCCAGATGCCACCTCAGGAGCTTACTACCAGGAGGGTCCAGAGGGCACGTACTACTGGATCGAGCCAGCCGACCAGGAGTAGGATCGGAGGCTCCCAGGCAGGAGGCCAACGCCTTTCGATCTAGAGTCGTTGTTTGTGCTAGCCTTCTTAAGGCAAAAGCTTGTCTAACTATGTCTGTACTCAGATATTATTTGTATGACTGACTTATGTATTCGGATCTTCGAATCCCTGGTCTGTAATATTGTGGATCTTCGTTTATTTGTGTTAGAGTTATGTTGTGATATCTTTCCGTGAGTCCCTGTGCTTGATCGTGCATGTTTGCGTGTATGATTAGTGCACGATTGAGTCGGGGGCGTCACACAAATCTTGCATCCCCATCGCCGTAGCAGGATGGGATGCCTCGTCGGTCGCCTCTCCTTCGCCTAGGCCAGAGCCTGAGCACCCATGCTGACTCCAGATCTGAGCGCCAAGCCCCACGACCCGCCGCGCTCCGGTCCGCAGCCAACACCACCGCGTCGCCCAAGCTCCGGGGCCGCCGCCCCGGCGTCCAGCCTCACCCCCCTGCAGCACCACATCCACGCAGCCTCCAGCAGCACCTCATCCTCACTGCGTGCAGCCACCGACACCCGCACACGTCGCGCCCTTGCCGTGCCCGCGCGGCCCCGCTGCTCGCGGTTGCCGCGAGCCCGTCCCCGCGCCGCCATGCCCCTTGATGCGCCAGATCCGCGCCCGGCCGCGCCAGCCTGCGCCGAAGCCGCGCACGCGCGCCCTGGCCGCCCCCATCCGTTGGACCCCGACGAAGCCCGAGCCGCGCCCTTCGCCTCGACGGAGACCCTTGCAGCACCATCCGCGCTCGAGCCCCTTGACCACCACGCTCGAGACCCCCTCTCGCCCCTTGCACGCACGTGTTGTCGCCGCGGCCTCCCTGTGCGCCCAGCAGCCCGAAGCAAAGCAGCGGGGACGTGCCACGCCAGATCCGCGCCACCCAGCAGCCCGAAGCAGAGCAGCGGGGACGTGCCACGCCGCCCGAAGCCCGGGAGCACCAGCGCCGCCCGTTAGCGCCACAGCCGCGCCGCCCCAAGCCGTCCCCCTCGAAGAAGCCTCGCCGACGCGCCGCCGAGCAGCCGCGCGGCCACACCTCCACGCGACCAAGCCGGCCCGCGCCGCTCGAACGCCCCGCGGAGGACGGAGAGAAGAACCCCGCCGCCGCCAACGCACGCGCGGGCTTTGCCCAGCGGCATCCTCCGGCGGCGGCGAGGGAGGTGAGCTGCGAAGAGGGGGCTGCCGGCGGCGCTGCCTAGGGTTGCGCCAGGGCCGCTCGCGGGAGCGGCACGGGGCATGAAGAACACCTTTTCTGTCCTTGTAGCCTTTTGTTTTTGAGGGAGGGCGAGAAGAAACTTAGAATGTAGGAGGGAGAAGTTACAGGCGACTCGGCTGATATGAGATGGGCGCCCCCTGAGATGGTGGCTGACCCGAAGCAATGAAATTATTACCTTTGGCGTTTGTTTTACTATCATGATTGAAGATGAAATATTTCAAAAAAAAAGATTGAAAATGGAACAAATAGGAAGTCTTCCCAAAAAGATAGGTTGAGGGGTTGCTAGGCTATCCCCACCAAAGCTGGCCACCTGGGAGCCGTGCCAGCCAGCCCGGCCCGCTAGCACGCCTGACATGGCCACGGGCTAAATGGGCGTGCTTAGGTCTGGTGGCTAGGCACGTGGGCCGACACAGTACGGCCTGTTTAATAACGGTGTCGTGCCTGGGCCGGGGTGTGAGGCACACGGGCCGGCATGATACAACCCATCTATTAAACTCACCTAAAAAAAATCTATTAAACGTGCCTACATGCCCCGTGCTCGCCCATTTGCCCAGCTCTGATCCCCACCCGTCCAGAAGTCCGGTGCCCATCCATGAGCCCTGCGGCTCCCTCCTCCTTACTTCTCCCTCGTGACCTAGGGGGTGTTTGGATTGAGGCCTGTTAGCCTCATGCCTCTAAAATTAGACGCCTATTCGAACCTGACTTCTAAATGGCCCCTAAGAGCAACTCTAGCAGATATTGTAAAACCTCGTCGGGCCTTATGTAACACCCCATGTCATTAGCCATACTAATCACTTTTGATAATGACAAGTCAGCAAGTTTAACAGCGCATGATCATAATTAGCATCATATTGCATTTCAACTCCTAAGTCAAATTCAAATTTAAATGAAAGTGGAAAATAAAAGTTGTGCAACATAGAAACTAAAATGTTCAATAAATGACAAATAATGCAGAGACCATTCTAAAATTGTAACCAACATTAAGTAAATTAGATAAGTGGCCCAAACCTCTTTTAATAGTGGCTGAAAATAATATTTAATAACCTTTTAATTAATTTAAATCAAATATGAAATGATGTTTTGCCCAAACTAATTTTTGGTGTTAGGGTATAATGCACTGCTAATTTTGGACTAGGTCACACTTTTTACAAAATCCATTTGGAGCCCAAATAATTAGCAAAGCAGAAAAGAAAGAAACAGAAAAAGAGAAAAGGAAAAAGGCCAAAAAAAAGCTACTGTGCACTTGGCCTGCTCGCTACAGCCGGCCCAGCCCACTCCCCCACCTCTTCCCCCTCCTCTGTTCACCACCGTGCGCCGCTGTCGCCTCTGCCGCGCTCGCCGCCCTGGCCCCCCTCGCTCCCTGCTCGACAACGCACGCCGCTGCCTCCGCGGGCGCCTACAAGGACCCTTCCCCGACCCCTCGGGCAAACCCTAGCTGCCCCCTCTCCCTCTCCCTCTCGTTCTCCCAACTCACCCGACACGGCCATGGCTCCGCCGCCGTAAAACACGCGGCCACCGCCTCCGCCTCGTCGCGTGACCGGACCAGAGCGCTCCGCCACCGTCCGCTACCCCACCCCGCGCCGCTGGACGGAGCTGGGAGCCTCTGCCTCGCCCGCGTCAACCTTCTCCCTCCTCGGATCACCGCCGCACGCCGTCGTCGATTCCGGCCACGTCGAGCCTTCCCCGAGCCCATTACGCACACCTGCAGGAGCGCTGTAAGCTGCCGCTCCTTCTCCCTCTCCTCGCGCCGTCGTTTGCGGCCCCTAGCGAGCTCCTCCACCGTAGCTGAACGCGCCGCCGCTAAGCTCGTCGCCGGCGCCGTTACGGCGACCAGCTGGCCTCGGGCTCGTGCCCGTTGAACTCACACGCACGCGTAGGTGCCTCCTAGCTCCTTCGTTCGACTCGCGCGCGACCGCACTGCCGTTTGCCATCGCCACCCGAGACCGGCCGCCGCCGATATGCTCACCGCCGCCGCTACGTGCCGTCTCCGGCCACGCCATCACCACCGATGCACGTGGCGTGGACCGCCCGTTCGAACGGACCAAACCTCAGCCCCGGAGATGCCCCATACGCAAATCCCGCGCGTCGCCGCCGTCTTCTATGGTCGCCGATGATGCTCCGGCCGCCGCGCCGGCCGGCTCCGACATGGCACGCGGGTCCCACCACCAGTGCCACTGACTACGGGCCCCACTGGGCCCCGTTGACCAGTCAGCGCTGCTGACTGGGCCACCCGTGTCTATGACACGCGGGCCCCACCCCCTTAAAACGTTTTGAAAATAAATAAAATGTGTTAATTAGATAATTAGTTAATTAGTTACTAATTACTCACTGACAGGTGGGGCCACACCCCTATTAATTAGTTCTAGTTAAATTTAAACCCTGGATTAGCCCTGTGTCTATGACAGGTGGGCCCCACTGGTCAGGTTTGACTCTGGTCAGCCAGAGTTGACCTGCTGATGTCACCCTGACCTCATGCTGACATCATCATTCACTATTCTAGATAATTCGAATTTAAATAAATAATTAAATTCAGAAAATGTTTAAAACTTTAGAAAATCATATTAAATAAACCGTAACTCCGATGAAAATAATTTATATATGAAACTTGCTCAGAATTTCGATACGAACCCGAATACGCCCTCCGCATTCTTGTCAGATGCCCGTAGCTGTATGAACATTGAACTTTTAGACCGATTTCGATAAATGAATAGTGCCCAACGTTGCTTAAATAAATCCAAATAAATTCCTAAATTAACTAAATCATTTAGTTAGGCAGTAGAACACCCCGGCATATCATTTAGGCATGTCATACATATTGATTGCATTATTGCCGTGAATTTATTATTTCTCTCCCCCTCCTTCTCTCTCTCGATAGACGCCGAGACCGACGACGCTGCGCCTGGGTACGACTACACTACCGACGAGCAGCCCGTTGACGACCTCTCTCCCTTGCCAGAGCAACCAGGCAAGCCCCCCCTTGAGCATCCAGATATCGCCCATTCCATTTCTCCTGCTTGCATTAGATTTTGCTACTGTTAATGTATGCTCCTATTCTGATGCATAGCCTGCTGTTGTAACCTGTTCATTGTTACCTTACCTGCCTATGATAAACTGTTTAGTATAGGTTGGTATTGAACCATCAGTGACCCCACCACCTTACCCTTGTTGCCCTTGCTTGATCATCGACGACTCGATCAACGTGATCGTCGATCAGAGACCGACACCTCACTTCACACCCCCTTAGTTGTACGACTCTGCATAGTTACTATCGAGTGCCGAGGGTGATACCTCGTAATGCACTCCTGATGAATACTCTGCAGTGTAGCTGTTCGGTCATGGTCCTCGAGGGTGATTCCTCCTTCTCCACTTCTGATACGACTCTGTCGTGCAACCCCTCAGTGTGAACCTCGAGGGTGATGCCTCATACGTTCACCCTGATGATTATGACCACACGGTTACTTGACCTTTGTTACAGGCGGGTCCACCTTGGTGGGTACCCGTTGGGGAGCTATGATGTCGAGTGTGCCGGAAGGGCACTCGAGTGTGATATTGTGGCGGAGCTTCAGAAACTCTGACTGTCTCCGTGTGATACTAAATGAGCTTATTGGATTTGGGTGTGTGATCTGAGTGGGTCGACGTGCCCTATACGCACTACCACCACGTGGGATTATGGTTTAATGGGGCCCTCTGCGATGTATGTTTCTCCCGAAAGCTCGTCAGACGTCACGATTCACCGTGCGAGCTGATTGTCGGGATTGGGCTGGATACTTCACTGACGAGTTCAGTGTCGCGCCTGCACCCCGGCCAGTCTCGCAACGCGCAGGGTGCCCAGGGCGAAGGCCCAAGACCCCTGGGTGCATAGGTTAGTCCGGCGTGCTGACCTCTCTGCCGAGCCTAGGTAGGGCGCTGCTTCGTGTTGATCTTCCGAGGACGGGCATTATCCAGCAAGTATGTCCGGTCAGAGTTGATCGAGCGTGTTGGGTAACAGTAGTGCACCCCTGCAGGGAAGAATAATCTATCGATAGCCGGTCCTACGGTAAAGGACGATCAGTTTGTGTATCCCGATATACCACTTAAACTGGATACTTGTTACTTAATTGAAGCTTCGGGATCGCTTTCTCGCTGGGAGTCGAGGAAGGATCTCTAGGCTTGCTTCAACATGTTTGCTAAATAAAATGCTATTCTACTCTCTTCTACTACTGCAAGATGATGTCTTCGTGAAGATGCTAGTCTTCGATAGGATTAGGCATTCTTTCTATTTTGGCATTTCTGCAGCCCAGTCCACACATACAGCCTTTCTCCATTGATAATGTTGCATATGTAGTATAGATCCTTGCTTGCTGAGTACTTCGGATGAGTACTCACGGTTGCTTTACTTTCTCTTTTCCCCATACCCCACCTTGATGATACATCAGACGATGGAGTCCAGGAGCCAGATGCCACCTCAGGAGCTTACTACCAGGAGGGTCCAGAGGGCACGTACTACTGGATCGAGCCAGCCGACCAGGAGTAGGATCGGAGGCTCCCAGGCAGGAGGCCAACGCCTTTCGATCTAGTGTCGTTGTTTGTGCTAGCCTTCTTAAGGCAAAACTTGTCTAACTATGTCTGTACTCAGATAATATTTGTATGACTGACTTATGTATTCGGATCTTCGGATCCCTGGTCTGTAATATTGTGGATCCCCGCTTTTTTATGTTAGAGTTGTGTTGTGATATCTTCCCGTGAGTCCCTGTGCTTGATCGTGCATGTTTGCGTGTATGATTAGTGCACGATTGAGTCGGGGGCGTCACAAGTTGGTATCAGAGCCGACTGCCTGTAGGAAGCCCCCCTCCAAATTCCTTATCCGAAGTTGAGTCTTGACATCGAAAAACTAATTTACTAACTTGGCTGTGTGGCTTACGGGCCTACGTCGCCAACTGGGTGGTATTAGGATCTTTTATTCCCCATCTATACTCTGGGACTCTGATCTCTCTTCTATTCGGGTTAAATAAATTTTACTAACACCGACACTTAGGATCTCGTAAATTCCGTCTACCTGGAGAGCTGGATATCTGTGCGATTTCCCTGTCATTGATCTGATTAGTCTGATAATCATTTTCCTTTCCATTGTTTTGTTTAACCTTTCTCTCCAAGTTGTATTATACTTCTCATTGTCATGCTGACGTGATAGCACCCGACGTTACCGTCGAAATTAAAGGGTTGGAATTCCTTGCCTCACCCATCGTCTTGAAGTCTTCCACTATAGACCTCATTCTCGGAATGGATTGGTTGAAAGCTCACATTGCTTCGATCAATTGTGCCACTAAAGTCGTCCAACTTCTTCACCCCTCTGATGAGATAGTGAACTACACCACCCGAATTACTCGAGACGCTGAAGCTCAGATATATGTTCTGAATGCTTTGAATGCCTCACCTCTGGAAGGAATCGAGAACGTTCCTGTCGTTCGAGAATTTCCGGACGTCTTTCCAGAAGAACTTCCAGGAATACCCCCGGTTAGGGCTGTCGAGTTTGTCATTGACTTGAAACCTGACACTATCCCTATTGCGAAGCGACCTTATAAGATGCCTCCGCACCACCTTCTCGAGCTTAAGGAAGAAATCGACAAGTCACTTAAGAGTGGTTTCATCCGCCCCAGTTCCTCTGCTTGGGGAGCACCTTCACTCTTTGTTAGGAAGAAGGATGGAACTAACCGATTGGTTCAGGATTACCGGCCCATTAACCAAGCCACAATCTAGAATAAATACCCACTGCCCCGGATCAATGATCTTTATGATCAACTTGCTGGATCATCGGTGTTCTCTAAACTCGACTTGAGGTTGGGTTATCACCAGATCCGTATCCGTGAAGAGGATATTCCCAAGACTGCATACGTCACTCGTTATGGCTCCTATGAATACACCGTCATGTCATTTGGCCTAACGAATGCCCCAGCTACATTCTCCCGTCTGATGAATTATATATTCATGGATTACCTCGACAAGTTCGTCGTGGTATATCTAGATGATATTCTGGTCTATTCTAAGAATAAAGAAGAACATGCTGAACACCTCCGTCTGGTACTGGAAAGGCTCCGAGAACACCAATTGTATGCCAAGTATTCCAAATGCGAATTCTGGTTATCTGAAGTGACCTATCTTGGTCATGTGATTTCCAAGGATGGCATTGCTGTAACCCCGAACGAGTTCAGGCTATTCTTGACTGGACTCCCCCGAAGAATGTCAAGCAAGTCAGAAGTTTTCTCGGACTTGCTAGTTATTGCCGTCGATTTGTTGAGAACTTTTCCAAGATTGCAAAACCATTGACAAATCTGCTTCACAAAGGTGTTAAATTTGAGTGGACAGAAAAATGTCAAGAAAGCTTTCAGACACTAAAAGATAAGTTGACATCTGCTCCAGTACTAGCACCCCCGGATTCCCAAAAAGATTTCATGATATACTGTGATGCCTCCCGTCAAGGATTAGGCTGTGTCCTAATGCAAGAACGCAAGGTGATTGCTTATGCCTCCCGACAATTGCGTCCTCACGAAGAAAATTACCCAGTACACGATCTCGAACTTTCTGCGGTTATTTATGCTCTGAAGCTATGGCGACATTACCTTCTCGGTAATCGTTGCGAGATATACACGGATCACCAAAGTTTGAAGTATTTATATACTCAACCAGATCTGAACCTTCGTCAACAAAGATGGCTCGAGACAATTGCCGATTATGATATGAATATCTCATATACCCCTGGCAAGGGTAATGTAATGGCCGATGCTTTGAGTCGCAAGGCTTATAGCAGCAATCTTATGGTTCAGGAAACACAACCTCTTCTCCATGAAGAGCTTCGCAAGTTAAACCTCAATATTTTTCCACAGGGTTATCTCAATACCCTGGTTGTTGAACCAGATTTAGAGCACAGCATCAAGACTATGCAACGGTATGACTCTGAAGTTGAAAGGATCAAGCGATACCTCGAAAGAGGAAAGCCGTCGGAATTCCATCTTGACGAGGATGGGATCCTATTTTTCCAACACCGTCTCTTCGTACCCAAGTTCAAGGATGAGAGGGAACACGTTATGAAGGAAGCTCATGACACTCCTCTGTCAATTCATCCTGGTAGCACAAAGATGTACCGTGACATTTGTCAGAGATACTGGTGGCCTAATATGAAGCGAGACATTGCTCGTTATGTTTCTGAGTGTGACGTTTGTCGCCGCATTAAAACAGAACATTAAAGGCCTGCTGGAACTCTGCAACCCCTTGAAATTCCTGGATGGAAATGGGACAAAGTCCAAATGGATTTCATTACTGGTTTTCCCAGATCACAGAAGGGTCATGATGCTATTTTTGTCGTCATTGACCGGTTCTCAAAGGTGGCTCACTTTCTGCCAGTTAAGGAGACAATCACTGCTAGTCAGTTAGCAGACTTGTATGTTTCCCGAATTGTGTCACTCCACGGTGTTCCCTTGGAGATCAGTTCTGATTGTGGCAGCCTCTTCACCTCCAGATTCTGGAATAGTTTCCAGGAAGCTATGGGAACTCATCTGTCTTTCAGCACCGCTTTTCACCCTCAGTCACAGGGTCAAGTTGAACGAGTTAATCAAGTGCTCGAAGATATGCTTCGAGCTTGCGTCATCTCCTTCGGTAAGAAATGGGAGGAATCTCTCCCGTATGCCGAATTCTCTTACAACAATAGCTATCAAGCTAGTCTGAAGATGGCACCGTTTGAAGTTCTATACGGTCGTAAGTGTCGAACCCCTCTGAATTGGTCAGAAACTGGGGAACGCTCACTCGTCGGACCGGACATTATTCAGCAAGCTGAAGAACAGGTCCGCATTGTCCGAGAACATTTGAAATCTGCGCAGTCTCGTCAGAAGAGCAACTATGATCGAAAGCACCAGGAAATGGTCTATCAACCTGGCGAACAAGCTTACCTCCGCGTCACCCCGTTGAAAGGCACTCATCGGTTCGGAATCAAAGGCAAGTTAGCTCCTCGCTACATTGGCCCGTTCCGTATTCTTGCCCGTCGAGGAGAAGTGGCATATCAATTGCAATTGCCGCCTAATCTTTCTCGAGTACATGATGTCTTTCATGTATCCCAACTCCGTCGCTGCTTCAAGGATCCTATTCGAGCTGTGGATCATGAAATGCTTGAATTACGGGAAGATCTGTCTTACCCAGAACATCCCACCCGTATTCTTGATCAAGCTGAGCGTCGAACTCGTCAGAAGTCAATCAAATTCCTCAAGGTTCAGTGGTCGAATCATTCTGAAGATGAAGCCACTTGGGAACGCGAGGATCGTCTTCGCGAAGAATACCCCACTTTCTTTCAGTCTTCCTCTTAATTCTCAGGACGAGAATTCTTGATAGATGAGGAGAATTGTAACACCCAATGTCATTAGCCATAGTAATCACTTTTGATAATGACAAGTCAGCAAGTTTAACAGTGCATGATCATCATTAGCATCATATTGCATTTCAACTCCTAAGTCAAATTCAAATTTAAATGAAAGTGGAAAATAAAAGTTGTGCAACATAGAAACTAAAATGTTCAATAAATGACAAATAATGCAGAGACCATTCTAAAATTGTAACCAACATTAAGTAAATTAGATAAGTGGCCCAAACCTCTTTTAATAGTGGCTGAAAATAATATTTAATAACCTTTTAATTAATTTAAATCAAATATGAAATGATGTTTTGCCCAAACTAATTTTTGGTGTTAGGGTATAATGCACTGCTAATTTTGGACTAGGTCACACTTTTTACAAAATCCATTTGGAGCCCAAATAATTAGCAAAGCAGAAAAGAAAGAAACAGAAAAAGAGAAAAGGAAAAAGGCCTAAAAAAGCTACTGTGCACTTGGCCTGCTCGCTACAGCCGGCCCAGCCCACTCCCCCACCTCTTCCCCCTCCTCTGTTCACCACCGTGCGCCGCTGTCGCCTCTGCCGCGCTCGCCGCCCTGGCCCCCCTCGCTCCCTGCTCGACAACGCACGCCGCTGCCTCCGCGGGCGCCTACAAGGACCCTTCCCCGACCCCTCGGGCAAACCCTAGCTGCCCCCTCTCCCTCTCCCTCTCGTTCTCCCAACTCACCCGACACGGCCATGGCTCCGCCGCGGTAAAACACGCGGCCACCGCCTCCGCCTCGTCGCATGACCGGACCAGAGCGCTCCGCCACCGTCCGCTACCCCACCCCGCGCCGCTGGACGGAGCTGGGAGCCTCTGCCTCGCCCGCGTCAACCTTCTCCCTTCTCGGATCGCCGCCGCATGCCGTCGTCGATTCCGGCCATGTCGAGCCTTCCCCGAGCCCATTACGCACACCTGCAGGAGCGCTGTAAGCTGCCGCTCCTTCTCCCTCTCCTCGCGCCGTCGTTTGCGGCCCCTAGCGAGCTCCTCCATCGTAGCCGAACGCGCCGCCGCTTAGCTCGTCGCCGGCGCCGTTCGGGCGACCAGCTGGCCTCGGGCTCGTGCCAGTTGAACTCACACGCGCGCGTAGGTGCCTCCTAGCTCCTTCGTTCGACTCGCGCGCGACCGCACTACCGTTTGCCATCGCCACCCGAGACCGGCCGCCGTCGACGTGCTCACCGCCGCCGCTACGCGCCGTCTCTGGCCACGCCATCACCACCGATGCACGCGGCGTGGACCGCCCGTTCGAACGGACCAAACCTCAGCCCCGGAGATGCCCGTACGCAAATCCCGCGCGTCGCCGCCGTCTTCTGTGGTCGCCGGTGATGCTCCGGCCACCGCGCCGGCCGGCTTCGACGTGGCACGCGGGTCCCACCACCAGTGCCACTGACTACGGGCCCCACTGGACCCCGTTGACCAGTCAGCGCTGCTGACTGGGCCACCCGTGTCTATGACACGCGGGCCCCACCCCCTTAAAATGTTTTTAAAATAAATAAAATGTGTTAATTAGATAATTAGTCAATAATTACTCACTGACAGGTCGGGCCACACCCCTATTAATTAGTTTTAGTTAAATTTAAACCCTGGATTAGCCCTGTGTCTATGACAGGTGGGCCCCATTGGTCAGGTTTGACTCTGGTCAGCCAGAGTTGACCTGCTGACGTCACCCTGACCTCATGCTGACATCATCATTCACTATTCTGGATAATTCGAATTTAAATAAATAATTAAATTCAAAAAATGTTTAAAAATTTAGAAAATCATATTAAATAAACCGTAACTCCGATGAAAATAATTTATATATGAAACTTGCTCAGAATTTCGATACGAACCCGAATACGCCCTCTGTATTCTTGTTAGATGCCCGTAGCTATATGAACATTGAACTTTTAGACATATTTCGATAAATGAATAGTGCCCAATGTTGCTTAAATAAATCCAAATAAATTCCTAAATTAACTAAATCATTTAGTTAGGCAGTAGAACACCCCGGCATATCATTTAGGCATGTCATACATATTGATTGCATTATTGCCGTGAATTTATTGTTTCTCTCCCCCTCCTTCTCTCTCTCGATAGACGCCGAGACCGACGACGCTGCATCTGGGTACGACTACACTACCGACGAGCAGCCCGTTGACGACCTCTCTCCCTTGCCAGAGCAACCAGGCAAGCCCCCCCCCTTTGAGCATCCAGATATCGCCCATTCCATTTCTCCTGCTTGCATTAGATTTTGCTACTGTTAATGTATGCTCCTATTCTGATGCATAGCCTGCTGTTGTAACCTGTTCATTGTTACCTTACCTGCCTATGATAAACTGTTTAGTATAGGTTGGTATTGAACCATCAGTGACCCCATCACCTTACCCTTGTTGCCCCTGCTTGATCATCGACGACTCGATCAACGTGATCGTCGATCAGAGACCGACACCTCACTTCACACCCCCTTAGTTGTACGACTCTGCATAGTTACTATCGAGTGCCGAGGTTGATACCTCGTAACGCACTCCTGATGAATACTCTGCAGTGTAGCTGTTCGGTCATGGTCCTCGAGGGTGATTCCTCCTTCTCCACTTCCGATACGACTCTGTCGTGCAACCCCTCAGTGTGAACCTCGAGGGTGATGCCTCATACGTTCACCCTGATGATTATGACCACACGGTTACTTGACCTTTGTTACAGGCGGGTCCACCATGGTGGGTACCCGTTGGGGAGCGATGATGTCGAGTGTGCCGGAAGGGCACTCGAGTGTGATATTGTGGCGGAGCTTCAGAAACTCTGACTGTCTCCGTGTGATACTAAATGAGCCTATTGGATTTGGGTGTGTGATCTGAGTGGGTCGACGTGCCCTATACGCACTACCACCACGTGGGATTATGGTTTAATGGGGCCCTCTGCGATGTATTTTTCTCCCGAAAGCTCGTTAGACGTCACGATTCACCGTGCGGGCTGATTGTCGGGATTGGGCTGGATACTTCACTGACGAGTTCAGTGTCGCGCCTGCACCCTGGCCAGTCTCGCAACGCGCAGGGTGCCCAGGGCGAAGGCCCAAGACCCCTGGGTGCATAGGTTAGTCCGGCGTGCTGACCTCTCTGCCGAGCCTAGGTAGGACGCTGCTTCGTGTTGATCTTCCGAGGACGGGCATTACCCAGCAAGTATGTCCGGTCAGAGTTGATCGAGTATGTTGGGTAACAGTAGTGCACCCCTGCAGGGAAGAATAATCTATCGATAGCCGGTCCTACGGTAAAGGACGATCAGTTTGTGTATCCCGATATACTACTTAAACTGGATACTTGTTACTTAATTGAAGCTTCGGGATCGCTTTCTCGCTGGGAGTCGAGGAAGGATCTCTAGGCTTGCTTCAACATGTTTGCTAAATAAAATGCTATTCTACTCTCTTCTACTGCTGCAAGATGATGTCTTCGTGAAGATGCTAGTCTTTGATAGGATTAGGCATTCTTTCTATTTTGGTATTTCTGCATCCCAGTCCACACATATAACCTTTCTCCATTGATAATGTTGCATATGTAGTATAGATCCTTGCTTGCTGAGTACTTCATATGAGTACTCACGGTTGCTTTACTTTCTCTTTTCCCCATACCCCACCTTGATGATATATCAGATGATGGAGTCCAGGAGCCAGATGCCACCTCAGGAGCTTACTACCAGCAGGGTCTAGAGGGCACGTACTACTGGATCGAGCCAGCCGACCAGGAGTAGGATCGGAGGCTCCCAGGCAGGAGGCCAACGCCTTTCGATCTAGTGTCGTTGTTTGTGCTAGCCTTCTTAAGGCAAAACTTGTCTAACTATGTCTGTACTCAGATAATATTTGTATGACTGACTTATGTATTCGGATCTTCGGATCCCTGGTCTGTAATATTGTGGATCCCTGTTTATTTGTGTTAGAGTTGTGTTGTGATATCTTCCAGTGAGTCCTTGTGCTTGATCGTGCATGTTTGCGTGTATGATTAGTGCACGATTGAGTCGGGGACGTCACACCTTATAATTCCGGACGTTTAACATGATTTGCTCTTCTTCGGCCCGAACAGATCCGATAAAATAGGCCCGGCCCGTAAAAGTGATATAGACAACCCGTGTATTCCCCCCTCCGCCACTATATTTATCAGACAACGGGCGATTTAGAGTTCGTATCCTCCATTCCCCCCACCCGCCTCCGGCGTAATCCCCCCTACTCCGACGCCTGATCCTACTTCTCCGGTGATCGATTCCACGTGCACGTACCCATTTCTTGCAGATCAATGGCCGGCGGAGGTTGCGGGCATGGGGCCGTGCCAGGTCACCGTCGAGCCGTGGCGCTCGAAGCAGGCCCGCGAGCGCGGCGCACCCTCTCCCGCGGTGGCTGCTGGGGCGCGTGGAGCCGCTTCCACGATGTCGGGGGAGCTCTTTGACCAACCACCAAGGGGCTCCACAAGACGAAGATTGAGCTCGCCGCCGTGAAGGACGCGGTGGCGGCCGGTGAAGATGACGCCGCCGAGCGGCTCGAGGCGGTGAAGGATGGGTATGAGCTCGCCATTGTTCTCTACCATTCGGCGCCCGAGTACTACCTCAACGTGAAGCATTGAACTAGTTCTAGATTAGGTTGATCTACTATGTTGTTTTTATGTTTATATGTTTGAATGTATGAACCACAGTGATGAACTATGGTGACGCGAACTAAAGTTTCAAATATGCAGTATTGATTTTTAATGGATCTATCTGCTATGCCGCGGTACCGCAAATTCTGTAAAAATCCCTTAAACGACATTTGCGGTACAGAGTTTTACAGGCGCGTCTTCCCCGCGCCCCTCCTTCCCTCTCCTCTCCCCCCATTCCACCGATTCCCTGCCGCCGCCGGCCCCGTCCGTCCTCCTCGCCTCTTCCCACCCCCTCCTCTGCATCGTACCGGTGGCTTCACCCTCCGTCGTTCGATCTCCGCCGCTGGGCCTTGTCCTCTCTACTGCCGGTGCTCAGGTCCCCTGGCATCGTGCCGCTGTCCGTCCCCGCGCCCTCGCCTCCGTCCTCTCCCGCACGCCCTCATGGCCGGACGATCCGCACCCCTCCATCCGCCAACCCACCATCTCGCAGTCGACCGCCTCCGTTGCTCCTCTGGTTCACTCCCCACCCGCCTCCGCTACCTCCTCTACTCGCTCTCCTCGCGTTGCCGTCTGCAGGAGCGCGTCCTCGATCCGGACTCCGGCAGGAGGACGGGAGGAACAGCCAGTAGTACCGCGTGGTGGCCGAGGTGCGGCTGCCCCGTGCTCTTCCGGCGCCGTCTCGTCCATCTCATCGTCTTCATCTACGGGAGGAGCCTGAGATCGCCACCAACCCCCTCTCGGTGAGCCGCCCCTTTTCCCCACCTTTCCCCGGTCGACTGGGTACTGTATCCGCCATTCCCATGCCGTCCGAGCTCCGCCCATGGGCCCCGCTTACCTAGCCCTTGACCACTGTAGCAGCCGTCCCCATGCCGTCTGAGCTCCGGCGACGATGGGGTCTCGGAGCAGGCCGGCTATGAGAGCATCTCCAGCCGTTGGCCCCCCAGGGGGCGCGTAAAATCGCCGCCTGGGGGCGAGCCGGCGCTAAACTCGGCGTGGGGGCGAGCGGGTTCCCAGCCGCTCGCCCCTAGACGCGGGTTTAAAAAAAAAAACGGAATTGGGCAAAGTTCGGCGAATTGGACAAAACGTTCGGCTAAAATTCGGCAAACTTGACATATATTCAACATGTTCGACGTTACATAAGTTATTAAAAAAAAACCCAACTAAGGGGCGAAGAAGTCGATGAGCGGGGCGTAGTCGCCGACGTCGCCGCCATCCTCGTCGTCGTCGTCGGCCTTCTCCTTCTTGACGCGGCCGCCCCTGCTGGACCCCTGCCCGGCGTCGCCCTGGCGGACCGGTGGCGGCGGCGCGTCGTTGTCGCTGTCGTCGAGGACGACGACGCCTCCCTCGTCCCGGCCACGGCGCCGAGCTTCGAACCGCGCGTAGGCGAGGCACTGGCGCTCCAGCTCCGTGCGCGCCCAGTCTTCACGCGCCCATTTGAGGGCCGCCGCGTCGCCGAGCTCCTCCTCCTTGACGCCGCCGGCGAGCCCGGGCTCCGTCTTCACGACGGGGAGCCCCGGCTCCGTCTTGACGGCGGCGAGCCCCGGCTCCGTCTTTGGCTTGACGTAGTGCGGAGGAGCCGAGGAGGAGGCGCGCCTGCCGCCCTCGTTGATGACGATGCCGGCGCTGCGGGTGCGCCGGCCGAGCGGCGTCTCCGCGGCGGGCTCGGCCTTCACGCCTAACAGTGCCGGCGAGCCGGAGGAATGGGAGGATGAGCGGGAGGAGGACTGAGAGGAGGAAGACCTCGTGGAGCGTGCGGCCGGGGGCGTCCCACCATACGCGGCGCCCATCGCTATTCTTGACGCCGCCCACCACCGGCGCCCGTTGGTGGACGCCAGCCGCTGTGCCTGCTGGCGCTGGAAGTACGCCGCCCACGACGCGTGGTTGTCGGCGGCGTACTGGGGGAGGGCGCGCTGCTCCTCCGTCAGGGACGCCCGCACGCGGTCCACCTCGGCGGCGAAGATGGCGGGGCGCGCGTCGACGTCGGGCACCAGGGGGATGGGAACGCCCCCGTTGCTGAGCCTCCACCCCGTCGGCCCGGCGCGCATGTCCGGCGGCGCCGGGATGTTGGCCTCGAACAAGAGGTACGCCTCCCACTCGTGGAGCGAGCGGCGGCCGAAGCCGTTGGCCGCCGTCGCGTCGCCGGGGAAGCGTTCGGCCATCGCTGAGAGGGAAGGGAAGGGGAGGAACGCCGGCGGACGGGGAGGAAGGTAGAGCTCGGCGGCTGGTTTGGGCTCGGGCTGGTGTGGCCAGCGGCGAGGGGGAGGCGCTGGTTTTATAGCCCCGCCGCGCCGTGTGTACGCGTGGCGGGAGGGGAGGCGTCGCCGCGCCGCCCGTGAGGAATCAATGGCAAGGCTGACCGGCGGCAGCCTTGCCATTGATTCCCTGTGGGAAACCGAGGCGTTCTGGGAGAAGACGAGGCGCGTGTCGCTGACTCGGCAGGCCCGCGGCTCTTTCGTGCCAAAACCGCTCGCCCCGGCGCCCCCGGGCGCCCCCCAGCACGCCGGGTTCGGCCTGGGTCCGCCGGCGCCAGTTTCGGCCCAAACCGGTGAAAAAGGGCTCCTGGGGGCGCGGCTGGGCCGATTTTTGGGCGCCGGCGCGGAAAAAACGCCTGGGGAGGGCCTGTTGGGGGCGCGGCTGGAGATGCTCTGAGCTGCAGCTGTTCGGAATACTCCTTCTGCTCTCCCGCCCGCTCATCTTTCTGCTCGCCCCTCCACCGTCGCCTGGAACGCCCCGCCCCTTCACAGAAATCTGAAGGTGATCAATCAAACACAATGAAAACATTGATTGTAGTGTTTTTATCAGTGTAAATCCTGTGAAATTACTTTGATTGGATGTCCAAGGATTGATCTCATCTCATTAATTAGTAATTCGGTGTGGAGACATGTTTTCTGGTAGTTTTAATCCGTGAAGCTTTTGCCTTCTAAGTGTACAGGATTAACAAAATACTAATGTTCAGGAGATGATGCACCTCTGCAGACAAGTCGATCATCATTGTTTAGTACTCCCTCCGTGGTACTTGGCCTCTAATATGCAGAATCCTGATAGTTACATATAGAGAAGAAATGGTTCTGGTGTTTTTCTAACGTTTGCCATCTTAGTATCTTACCATTAGTTACCTTATATATACCTACAGGAAACATTTTTATAGTAAATATGAAACTAGGTCACAAATTGTGTCATGTACATGCCTAATTATTTATCACCTTCTAATATCTTGGGTATTAATAGAACATCTTATTGCGATGAGACACACTTCCTATTATGTCAGCCTGCTAATGATTGTATCCAATTCGCAATATTTTGGCTAATTTCAGGGACTAAGTAACGGCACATAGTGTTACTGAATTCTATCTTTTCATTTTTTTGGTGTATCAGTAGTTCTTCGTAACAGACCCTCTTGCTGAAAAACATAAATAAAATCTGTTACTTTAAACTCCAATTGATCTAATTTATGATCTCAGTGCTTGTTATTGTAAGCAAGCTGTGTTAGCCTGTCGAGTTCAGTTTCCATTCAGATTTTGTTACATGCATGCAACAGGGACATATTCAATTCTTTCTCTGTTATACTTTTGTAGGGAACTATTTATACCCCTAACCTTTGTATTATGCACATGAATAAAGGCAACCTGTCAAGTTCTTAATCTCACTTTCTTAGTATCGTATATTGCTATTGATGCATACAGATGTCATTTTTACACTCATGATCCTATACTGCTGCTCTATAATTGTTCTTACGCCTGAATCATCTTTCTAATTATAGCATTTAAGTATAACTATTTTTGTCGGTTGTGTAATCTCCATCGCATGGAACAATTGTCTGATGTCTATATTAGAGCGGCTTAGCCATGTTTTTGCTTTTTTCCAACCATTTTTGTACCAGTACCATGCAGAATCAGTTAGGTGATGGCCCTTAACGTTTTTAATAATTATTACAGTTATTTCTCTATTTCTGCCAATAGTTCATTTGTCTGCAGTTATGGGAATAACTCTTTGGTTCCAATTTCTGAATACGTGTTAATCCATCATCTATTTTTGACCCTGTAGATGAATCTATCCATGTATGCTTATGCAGGGAAGGAGGAGGCATATCAATGATAGCTTGAGTCAAACCAGAAGAGGATGCCACCGTTGGTTATGGTGTCGAGCGACGGAACTGCAGTGAACTGATAGTGCGACTAACCTCCTTGAAACCATTCACGTTCGTTGCACCTGAACCCACCCAACAGACAAGTAACTTTTTTTTTTGATAACTGCAGACAAGACTCTGTATCCTTAAATTCCCTGCACTATTCTCAGGGCCACTGAATGCATCATGTGACCCTACATGTCTTTCTACTGTAGAGCCAATAAAGAAAACTCTATTGCCATCCTTGAATCGTGCTCCATGATGTTGACCCATTTTTTGCTGCTCTTTTAGTATGGTATATACATCGTTAATTGTCTATGCATTTCAGAGCATAACCTTATGAGAATTTGTTGGTTGCCTGCAGATCATTAGATAGTTTTTGGGTACTGTTCTGCTCCACCAACCCATTTATGCTTTGAAGCAGGTCAGGCCTCTTTGGCTGATAAGGTTCTGTTTTCTGCAATAACCTGTTTGTACATAACATCTGCTAAATGGGCTTCATGTGAATCTACCACCTCAAGCAAGCATGTGTGCTCCTGTGATATTAATGGTATTCTGCTTTGCTTATTATACTCTTCAATGTATGCATGGTTAATACCTGCCTGCCTCCCCAGTCCATTATGCGATTTTTTTTTAATTCTGTTTCCTCCTGGAATGAACTGATTCCAGTGAAATATTTGCAAGAATCCTGTTTTAAACATGGCTATATAAAGAGAAAAAAGAGCTATAACGAAATGATTGACTGAGTGATTATTTACCAATCTGGATTCTAAACTTTGAAGAAAATGTTATAACTCAAACTGCATAGTTTCTTTTCTTTGTTTTTCATTGTTGGATCAAAGATTGCTTACCAATAACTCCATATTACTTGACATATTTTTCACATTTTTTGCTGGGCTGCAGCTTTGGCTCCCTGTTGAGTGAGATGGCCTTTGATTTCTATTTAGAGCTACTTCCTAGGTGTGTAGGGTTCAAGTTCTTTCCTTTTCAGCCTAGGCTGAATAATTTTGTAGGCAAAGGGTTCAAGTTGTTTTGTTTTCCATCTACTTATATTTACTGATAACAACCTTTTCTTTCCTCCGCAAAGCAACACTTATTATAAGTTTGTTTGTCCCTATGCAGAGGAAGACAATACTGAGGAGAGCGACGTGAGGATGGAGATGATGCCGACGAAGATGATGCAAATTTTGCCAAGGCTATTGCTGCATCAAAGGCAATGGTTACTCCCTATGTTGAACGTTCCGCTGATGCTCGTGCCAAGAGAGACTATTGAAGGAAGCCATAGATGCCTCCTTTACTGGCCCGCCAAGAGAACCAAGCCGAAGGTAGAAGACCTATGCAGTTCGGTTGTATGCTCTTTGTTCGATTTAGTGTTGTCATCGAACGTGCCATTGGTAGTAATAATTATCATTAGAGCTACGATAGCGTGCACTTTTGTGGATGACAAACTTATGATCTTTATCGATTTTGTTAATATTTGTCTATAATTACTGATTGAACTGCTAAGATCGTTTGTTCACACTACCACTTAATTTGTCTATCACATATTTATTTGCAGATTAGAGCAGCCTAACTACAATGCATACGTTACTTGGATAGAATCAGGCTCATGTGTCTTTTATCACCCTGGACCTATTTTTAATCTTAAAAAACACTAATGTTATGTGTTTATGCATTGTCTACTTTATCTATCATCATATTTGCCTTATGTGCTACATCATCTTTACACGACAGTATATAGTAACATGGTGACTTGTGAGCAACACCAAAGTAGTTCCGCATACAATCTGAGTCCCTCATGCCTGATAGCATCTCCACCCGCCCCCCATGACACCTTTTTTTATCGCCGGCGCAAAAAAACCGCCTAGTCGTGCCCTCAGGAGACCAAAATTCGCCGGTTTGGGACGAAATTGGCACCGGCGGACCCAGGCCGAACTCAGCGCGCTGGGGGCCGACCGGGGGCGCCGGGGGAAAGAAAAATGACGCCAAAACATCCCGCGCCAGATTCCCACCCTGTGGGCCCGCCGAGTCAGCGAATAGGCTTCGTCGTCCTCATCGCCTCGCCTCGGCTCCCGCGCGAATCAATGCCAAAGTTGCCGCCGGTCAGCCTTCCATTGATCACGGGCGGCGCAGTGATGGCGAGCCACCGCCGCGCGTCCCGCCCTTTCCCGCCACACGTCCACACCACTGCTGCCTTCTCGCTGCTATAAAAGCCGACCTTCGTCGCCGCTCACCGCACACTCGCCAAAGCCATCTCTCTCTCTCTCGCTTGCACCGCTTCAACGCCGACGACCTTTCTCCTCTCTCCTTCACTGTCCTCAAGCACTCGCCATGGCGGAGAGTGACGGTGCGGCGGCCAATGATACGTCTCCAACGTATCTATAATTTATAAAGTATTCATGCCATGTTTACATCAATTTTATATAGTTTTGGTATGATTTGAATGGAACTAACCCGGACTGACGCTATTTTCAGCAGAACTACCGTGGTGTTGTTTTTTGTGCAAAAATAAAAGTTCTCGGAATTGGACGAAACTTTTTGAAGATTTTTTATGGAACAAATGAAGAATATTGGAGCAAAGAATCACTGGAGGGGGGCCCCTGTTGCCTACTAGGCACCGGGGCGCGCCACCCCCCTCTGGCGAGCCTTGGTGGGTAGTGGGCCCCTCGAGGCCCATCTCAGCGTGAGACCGACGCCAAAAAATCATATAAATACAGAAACCCCCATAAATAACCCTGGACTAGAAGTTCCGCCGCCGCAAGCCTCTGTAGGCACGAAAAACCAATCTAGACCCCGTTTCGGCACCCTGCCGGAGGGGGAAATCATCACCGGAGGCCATCTTCATCATCCCGGCGGCCACCATGATGAGGAGGGAGTAGTCCACCCTCGAGGTTGAGAGTTTGTACCAGTAGTTATGTGTTTAATCTCTCTCTCTCTCTCGCTCTCTCTCTCTCTCGTGCGTGCTTTCTTGATTTGGCACGATCTTGATGTACCGCGAGCTTTGTTAATATAGTTGGATCATATGATGTTTTCACCTCTCTATCTTGTTGTAATGAATTGAGTTTTACCTTTGCGATTTCATTATTATCGGATTGAATACTTTTATGGATTTGAGAACACTTGATGTATGTCTTTGTATGAATACCCGTGGTGACAATGGGGTATCATATTGATTCACTTGATGTATGTTTTGGCACTCAACTCGCGGATTTTCGAGGTGACAATGGAGTAATCTATGCATAGGGGTTAATGCATGTTTTCGTCTTTGTTTCTTCGGTAGAAATCTTGGGGCACTCTTTGAAGTTTTTTGTGTTGGATTGAGTATTATGAATCTGAAGTTGTTTGATGCATATCGTATAATCAACTCACGGATACTTCTAGTGACATTGGAGTATCTAGGTGACATTAGAGTTGGTTGATGTGTATCATATGGTGTTATTTTAGTACGAACTATTGGGCTGTTTGTGACACTTATAGGAATAGCTCGATAGATCGATCGGAAAGGATAACTTTGAGGTGGTTTCGTACCCTACAAACAATTTCGTGTTATGTTCTCCGCTAGATAAGAACTTTGGAGTGATTCTTTATCGCATGTTGAGGGATTGCCATATGATCTAACTATGTTAGCACTGTTGAGAGATTGCACTAGCGAAACTATGAACCCTAGGCCTTATTTTCAAGCATTGCAATACCGTTTGTGCTCACTTTTGTTACTTGCTACCTTGCTGTTTTTTATTGTTCCCATTACAAAAATCAATATCTACTATCATTACTACGCTTGTATCACCATCTCTTCGTCGAACTAGTGCACCTATATAATTTACCATTGTATTTGGTGTGTTGGGGACACAAGAGACTCTATGTTATTTGGTTGCAGTGTTGTTTGAGAGAGACCATCTTCATCGTACGCCTCCCACAGATTGATAAACCTTAGGTCATTCACTTAAGGCAAATTTGCTACTGTCCTACAAAACTCTACGCTTGGAGGCCCAACACGAGTCTACAAGAACAAGTTGTGTAGTAGACATCAGCCAACGGCTTCGGCCGCCGCTGGCTGCACGAGTTGGAGGCGCGACTGCTGCAGGAGGCGAGCTACCCGACGCCGCCCAACATGCGCGTGCCCGGCGCATGGTGACTGAGAGCAGGCGGCGTCCCCGTGCCTCCGCTGCCCTCCGACGCAGAACTCCACGCCGAGATCGCGGCGATCCGGGCCAACATGCCAGAGCAAGCGCGCCAACAGCCACGGTACGCGGCGGACAACTACACGCTCTGGACCGCCTACTTCGAGCGGCGCCGTGCCGAGCAGCCGACGTTCACCAACAGTGCCCCGGCGCCGAGGGGCGCAACAACTCGGAGGGACGTCGTCAATGGCGGGGCGCGCCCGGGCGGACTCTCTCCGCCGTGCTCGCGCACATCGAGGGCGGCAATGAGCCGCCGCTAGAGTACCCGACGCCCTTCTTCTCTCGCAGCCGCGGAAGCTCCCGGATGCCGAGACGCATGGACACGCCGTCCTCATCGTCCTCGGGCTCCCGCTCCTCCGGGTCGACGCCGGCGGCGCTCCTGCCTGTCAAGCCCAAGCCACAGGAGACGCCGCTCCGTCGGCGCAGCCGCGGAGGCAACCTTGTCATCAACGAGGGCGACCGCGTCCCTTGTTGGGGAACGTTGCATGGAAAACAATTTTTTTCTACGCACACGCAAGATCTATCCATGGAGATGCATAAAACGAGAGGGGGAGAGTGTGTCTACGTACCCTCATAGACCGTAAGCGGAAGCGTTAGAACAACGCGGTTGATGTCGTCGAACAACTTCACGATCCAACCGACCGAGCACCGAACGTACGGCACCTCCACGTTCAGCACACGTTCAGCTCGGTGACGTCCTCGACTTCTTGATCCAGCAAGACGGCGAGGTAGTGGATGAGTTCCGGCAGCACGACGACGTGTTGACGGTGATGGTGATGTGATCTCCACAGGGCTTTGCCTAAGCACTACGAAAATATGACTGAGGTGGTAAACGGTGGACGGGGGCGCCGCACACGGCTAAGACAATGTTGTGTCTTCTTTGGGGCACCCCGTCTCCTCTATTTATATATGTGTAGGGGCTTGGAGTAGAAGGAATAGTGCCATGTGAACAGTAACTATGAATAGTACACACATGGACTTGGACTCTAAAGTCCAATCCTATTCCTACTAGGACTCTCCCTTTTTCCTTCCCTAGCTGCGTGGGCTTTTGAGGACTTGGTGCGCCTGGCCCAATAAGGCCAGGGCGCCTCCCCTTAGCCCATGCCAGCCCTTGGGACGTGGTGGACCCACTTGTGGACTTCCGGACCCCTCCGAAATCCTCCGGAAGCTTCCCGGTACAATACCGAAAAAACTGCACCTTTTTCCGGAACCCAAAATATGACTTCCCATATATAAATATTTACCCCTCGACCATTCCGAGACTCCTCGTGACGCCCGGGATCTAATCCGGGACTCCGAACAACATTTGGTTACCAATTCACATAACTCATATAACACTATATCGTCAACGAACGTTAAGCGTGCGGACCCTACGGGTTCGGGAATGATGTAGACATGACCGAGACGCCTCTCCAGTCAATAACCAATAGTGGAACCTGGATGCCCATATTGGTTCCTACATATTCCACGAAGATCTTATCGGTCGAACCGCAATGACAACATACGTAATTCCCTTTGTCCGTCGGTATGTTACTTGCCCGAGATTCGATCGTCGGTATCTCCATACCTAGTTCAATCTCGTTACCGGCAAGTCTCTTTACTCGTTCCGTAATACATCATCCCGTAACTAACTCCTTAGTCACTTTGCTTGCAAGCTTATTATGATGTGCATTACCGAGAGGGCCCAGAGATACCTCTCCGAAACACGGAGTGACAAATCCCAGTCTCGATCCATGCCAACTCAACAGACACCTTCGGAGATACCTGTAGAGCATCTTTATGATCACCCAGTTACGTTGTGACGTTTGATAGCGCACAAGGTATTCCTCCGGTATCCAGGAGTTGCATGATCTCATGGTCTGAGGAACATGTATTTGACAATCAAGAAAGCAGTAGCAATAAACAGAACGATCATATGCTAAGCTAACGGATGGGTCTTGTCCATCACATCATTCTCCTAATGATGTGATCCCATTATCAAATGACAACTCATGTCTATGGTTAGGAAACCTTAACCATCTTTGATCAACGAGCTAGTCTAGTAGAGGCTCACTAGGGACATGGTATTTGTTTATGTATTCACACATGTATTTATGTTTCCGGTCAATACAATTCTAGCATGAATAATAAACCTTTATCATGAATAAGGAAATATGATAATAACCATTTTATTATTGCCTCTAGGGCATATTTCCATCATCCCTTCCCTTCCCCACGACCACTTCCGCCTGGTCAAGCCGAAGAAGGAGCCGACGGCGACCGTCGTGGTGAAGAAGGAGCACGAGGCCATGGTCGCCGACCTCGAGAGCGGCCTCCTCTGGTCGCGGCAGGACTACGTGGCGCAGGAGATGGAGCGCCAGCGCCGCGCCGTGGAAGAAATCGCCGCGCGGCACCGCGGTCGCGACGAGGGCAGCGTCGTCGTGCTCTCCGACAGCGACGACGAGGTCACTGCACCACGTAACTCAAAATTTTCAAAAAAGTTCAGAACTTTAACTTTTGTCAAATTTATGAATTTTTTTTGAATTACAATATTGTCTTTCCCTTTTCAAAAGTGTTTGGAACATTAATTTATTTTCTTGTTCCGATTTTTTTTGAAATTCAGAAATATTCCAAAATTATTTGTGATTTAAACAAACATGCATTTTAAAAATTATTGGAAATTTGAAGTATATTCTTGTTTTAGTAAAATGTTCACAGATTCAAAATAATGTCCGCGTTTAAAAACACATTTTATAAGATTGTTCTGAATGTTCAAAATATGTTCCGTTTTCAAAAGCCGGTCACAAATTAAAAAAAGTTTGGGTTTTGATAAAAGGTTTATGTCTCCAAAAAATGATGTTGTTTCAAATTTTGTTCATGTTTTTTCCAAAATGTCCGGAATATTAAAAACATTGTTCATAATTTCAGAAATGTCACGTTTCCAAGAATATTCGTCAATTCCTATTTCTAAAAAAGTTCAAAAAATATTTTAAATCCTACGTTGCAGTATGTTCTGAAATATTCGCAGTGGTCGTGGCTTGGCGTTAGCAGTAGGCGTTTGTTGCCGTGGCTAGCGGCACGTGGTCGGGTCTTTAAGGTCATGTGTTCAATCGTTCAACATGTCGTTTTTTTTGGATTTTTACTCGTGCCTTGCAAACACAGGTTATTTTGAGGGGATTGAACTATGGACCTTCCCTATTGTGCCGACGGATAAAACCAACTCAACTAGTTTGCAATTATGATAGGAACAGTCCCATCTTGGAATTTTATACTAAATCACACTGGTTTTTATATGTCCCTAAATTGTCTAGAAATAAGGAGGTTGTGTGAGAATAAGGAAGTTATCTCCAGAATTATGATCAGAACGAGGGACTCCTCAAATTATTGCCGGAGGTAACTTGCACGTACCAATAAAAAACAATATGTTGGTTCGCTATAATGGAAAAAAATTGTGGGCACACTGCTAATAAAAGAGAATATGCTGGTTTTGCTCTAATTAATAAAATTTATGGGCACGTGAGTGCAAAAATAGTTGAAGAGAATAAACCCTGATAATGAAGGGACATTCATGCCTGGTTATGCTAATGAAACATAATTTATGCGCTGCAATTAGTAATCCATCCGGTTATGTCGTTGTAGGAGAAAGTGGTCGAAGCAACCAAATAAGGACGCAACCACTACTCCAAAACGGAGGTGGACCCGGAGAAAAAAAAGGTACCAGTTGGGTGGTCGCCACCACGCCGACCAACCCCATCACTATCAAGATCTCGGGGGCCAAACATGACCCGTGAGAAGACCGCAACTCCTCGCTTTGTCGCCTACCGCGGCGGAGACCGTTTTTATGAACACATCAATTATCTCTCCCGCTGCTTGTTTCAAAAAATTATCTCACCGTTGCAACGCACGGGCATATGTGCTAGTGATGGGGTAATCTATGCATAGGGGTTGATGCACGTTTTCGTCTTTGTTTCTCCGGTAGAAATCTTGGGGCACTCTTTGAAGTTTTTTGTGTTGGATTGAGTATTATGAATCTGAAGTTGTTTGATGCATATCGTATAATCAACTCACGGATACTTGTGGTGACATTGGAGTATCTAGGTGACATTAGAGTTGGTTGATGTGTATCATACGATGTTATTTTAGTACAAACTCTTGGGCTGTTTGTGACACTTATAGGAATAGCACGATAGATCGATCGGAAAGGATAACTTTAAGGTGGTTTCGTATCTTACAAACAATTTCGTCTTATGTTCTCTGCTAGATAAGAACTTTGGAGTGATTCTTTATCGCAGTTGAGGAATTGCCATATAATCTAACTATGTTAGCACTGTTGAGAGATTTTTTTCTTTTAAATCTGATGTGTGAGTGTTGCTTTCTCTCATAACTTTTACTTGCACACATGCCCGTGCGTTGCAACGGGAGAGATAATTTGAAACCGGAACATTTTTTGAAAACATGAACCTTTTATAAAAGGGACATTTACATCTGTGCCCCTAACTCAAACCCACTACTCAGATTTGCCCCTAATTTTGAAGCATGCTCAAATTTGCCCCTCCGCCGTTAAGTCAGTACTCAGAAATGCCCTTCCGTACAGTATTGTAGCACTTTCCGTCCAATACTGTAGCACTTTCCGTCTACTACAGTACACATGGGACTCTGACGGTCAAAGGCCTTTGACTGGACGGAAGGGCATTTCTGAGTAGTGACTTAACGGCAGAGGGGCAAATTTGAGCATGCTTTGAAATTAGGGGCAAATCTGAGTAGGTGGTTCGAGTTAGGGGCAGAAATGCAAATGGCCCTTTATAAAATCACGAATATTTTTTGACTTTGTGATTGTTTTTTAAAACAGGAACATGTTTTCAACATTTGGAACAAATTTAGAAAATGTGCTTTTGAAACGCGAAAATTATTTTCAATTTGTGAACATTTCAGTAAAACAAGAATATTTTTTGAATCTTGAACATTTTGAAAATGTAACTGTTTTTTTGAAAATCTCAAACAAATTTGGAAAATACTATCATTTTATGAATTTTGAACAACTTTTGGAATGATAAAAATAAAATAAAATGCCAAAATAATAATTTAAAACAGTATTTGTTTCAAAATTCTAAAAAGTTTTCAAAAATTTGACCAAAATTGAAATTCTAGAAATTTTAAATTTAGGAGAAAAGCGAAAAAGCAAAATAAATTTCCAAAGGAAAAAAAAATAAAAAATAAATAGGAAAGAAAAAGGAAAATAAAAAATACAGAAACAAAGAAAATGAGCCGGCCTGGTCTTGGCTGTCATGTGCGAAGCCCTGACTATATGCCGCACCATGCAACAAATAGGATTTTCCGTGGGCTGGCTTCGCTGGGCCAGAGTGCGTGTGGCCCATATACGAAATTCTGGAAACATCACTATTCTTTTCTAACAGACGGACCCAAAAAAATTTAGTACCACCTCGAAGAAAAGAAAATATTTTCAAGGTGAACGGATGAAAAAATTGAAGAAACGCACGTTGCTTTATTAGTAGGTATAGATATAGATATAGATTATACCAAGGTGGTTGCGTATGTAAATGATGGAGAACTTTGATGGAATATCTTATAGTGCAATTAAGCTAGGATAGACGATAAGGCATTTTGAAAAGATAGATTTTATTATATAAAACAGGAGAACAGGAGATACATTCCATACAGTGGAAACTACATTTCAGCACTACACATCAAAATTGCCAATTCCGTGATCTTTGATGATTCAGACCATTTTTGCACGGCCATTTGCCACATTAGTGCGAGTGATGAAGTAGTAAAGAGATTGTGCAAGCTCTTGAAGGCGGTCCTGTGGTGGCTTTAGACCAATATGGGGATAGTGTGAGTATAATGGTGCCCCTATCATATGGTCCATCCCATCTACCTCATCAAAACCTCAGCCTTATCTTCATCCAGATGCGTTTCAGACATGAAAGACACATATGCATTGTGTCGCCTCAGGACGTCCATAAGCGAGCGAACTGTGGGGATGCCGAGCAAGCCCTGTCAGTTCCAACTTATGAGTTTCATTGTGTCCGGTGACCCTCCACGGAGGAGGACGCTGATGTATCATCATTTTTTTTGCAACTCAAGAGCTTGTATTTACTCAAGTAGGAGGATTACAACGAAACTGAGTACAATCAGCTAGGAAAGAAGGCATGTAATTAATCCAAAGACATCTTCTATCCTTTGTGGCTTGCTTTGCACGCCGGTGAGCAGCTTCATTGGCTTCCCTATGCACAAAAGTAAGAACACAGCTATTAAAACCTCCCATAAGCTCCTTGATCTCATGGCAAACGGCTGCGAAGGCTGATCTCTCTAAAATTTCAGAGTTGCACATGTCCACCATCTCTTTAGCATCGCTCTCTATGCAGATTCTAGTGTATCCCAAATCTCTTGCTATTTGGATTCCATCGCGCTGATGTATCATTTACAACTTCTGAAGAACTAGCCTTCAACCTTTTGTTATCATGTGTGTTTTGGAGGGTACTCGTAAGGGATTTATCAACTTGCTCGCCTATAGTGTTCTCAATAAGCAGAACTTTGTCCGTCACAAAACCTTGGGTGTGCCACTGATGGGTCTACCGAACTGTTAACTGATGACCCACAAGTATAGGGGATCAATCGTAGTCCTTTCGATAAGTAACAGTGTCGAACCCAATGAGGAGCAGAAGGAAATGACAAGCGATTTTAAGCAAGGTAATGTCTGCAAGCACTGAAATTATAAGTAACGAGTAGTTTGGTAGCAAGATAATTTGTAACAAGCAAGTAACGGTAATGGTAACAAAAGTGCAGCAAGGTAGCCCAATCCTTTTGAGGCAAAGGATAGGCCAAAACGATCTCTTATAATAAGAAAAGCGTTCTTGAGGGTACACGGGAATTTCATCTAGTCACTTTCATCATGTTGGTTTGATTTGTGTTCGCTACTTTGATAATTTGATATGTGGGTGGACCGGTGCTTAGGTGCTGTTCTTACTTGAATAAACCTCCTACTTATGATTAACCCCCTCGCAAGCATCCGCAACTATGAGAAAAGTATTAAGAATAAATCTAACCATAGCATTAAACTTTTGGATCCAAATCAGTCCCTTACGGAATAGCGCATAAACTAGGGTTTAAGCTTCTGTCACTCTCGCAACCCATCATCTAATAACTACTACACAATGCATTCCCTTAGGCCCTAATAAGGTGAAGTGCAATGTAGTCGACGTTCATATGACACCACTAAGGGAATCACAACATACATATCATCAAAATATCGAACACATATCAAGTTCACATGATTACTTGCAACAAGATTTCTCCCGCGACCTCAAGAATAAAAGTAACTACTCACTAATGATAATCATGCTCAAGATCAGAGGGGTATTAAATAGCATAATGGATCTGAACATATAATCTTCCACCAAATAAACCATATAGTAATCAACTACAAGATGTAATCAACACTACTAGTCACCCACAAGTACCAATCTATAGTTTCGGTACAAAGATTGAACACAAGAGATGAACTAGGGTTTGAGAGGAGATGGTGCTGTTGAAGATGTTGATGGAGATTGCCCTCCCCAAGATGGGAGAGTTGTTGGTGATGATGATGACGATGATTTCCCCCTCCGGGAGGGAAGTTCCCCCGACGGAATCGCTCCGCCGGAGGGCAAAAGTGCTCCTGCCCAAGTTCCGCCTCGAGACGGCGGCGCTTCATCCCGAAAGTCCTCTCTTTAATTTTTTAGGTCAAAATGACTTATATACCAGAAGAGGGGCACCGGAGGTGGGCCGAGGAGGGCACAACCCACCAGGGCGCACCTGGGCTCCCTGGCACGCCCAGGTGGGTTGTGCCCACCTGGTGGGGCCCCTCTTGTACTTATTGGCTCCAATAATTCTTATATATTCCATAAAAATTCCTCGTGAAGTTTCAGCTCATTTGGAGTTGTGCAGAATAGGTAGCCTGACGTAGCTTTTTCAGGTCCAGATTTCCAGCTGCCGGAATTCTCCCTCTTTGTGTGAACCTTGCATATTATGAGAGAAAAGGCATTAGAATTACTCGAAAAAGCATTATTATGCATAAAAACATCATAAATAACAGTAGGAAATCATGATGCAAAATGGACGTATCAACTCCCCCAAGCTTAGACCTCGCTTGTCCTCAAGCAAAAACCGAAATCGAAAAACATGTCCACATGCTTAGAGAGAGAGAGGTGTCGATAAAAACAAAATACGGACATAGAAGCATCATGTATATTATTATAACAGCAACAAACTTTAGCATAGAACTTTTATCATATAACTTCTCATGAACAAGTAACAATTCATCACAACATCGAAGTATAAAGCATAAACTCTATTGAAAACCAACAAACTATGTTTTCAGTCAACTTTGCAACTACAATTCATCATCTTTTCAGGAAGGGTCACGTATCGGAGCCTTTTTGGCAAGTCCACATACTCAACCATCATATAGTCTTCTATGATTGCTAACACTCACTGCATACACATGAGCAAAACGTTTCAACCGGACACATAGAAAGATAGGGGCTTATAGATTCGCCTCCCAACATACTCACCTCGAGGGTGATGTCAACAATAATAACTCATGCTACTCATATCCAACTAGATATATGTGCCTAGATCTTTCCTCACCACATGATGCTTGCCAAAAGAGAAAATAAAAAGGAATAGAGAGAAGAACTTTGACTCTTGCATAAAAGTAAATACATAAAAGTAAAAGATAGGCCCTTCGCAGAGGGAAGCAGAGGCTGCCATGCACTTATTTGTTTGTTGCTCAATCTCTTAGTGCAAAAGAATGTCACGTTATATTGCCCCTTGTGATAGCAACCTTTATTATGTAGTCTGTCGCTTTTATTCTTTGCCATCACAAGTTCGTACAACGCTCAATTTTCTCTTGCACTAAATGATCCAACACTTTTAGAAGCAATTTTTATTGCCCTTTTTGCACCGATGACAACTTACTTGAAGGCTCTTACTCAATCCATAGGTAGGTATGGTGGACACTCAAAATAAGATTTGGCTTTAAAGGTTTTTGGATGCACACGTAGTATCTCTACTTAGTGCGGAATTTTTGGCTAGCAAAGATGGGGGGCAAGCACCACATGTTAAAGGATCTATGACAATATAACTTCTTTGTGAATATGAACAAACATAAATCATTACGTTGTCTTCCTTGTCCAACGTCAACAATTTTGGCATATATTTTGGTGGGGGCTCACAATCACAAAAGATGTTCAAGATAGTATATTTGCATGTGAATCTTCTCTTCCCTTATTAATTTTTTCATGAATTGCATCATTGACCAATGCTATGTTTGTCAATCTCCAATAAAATTTTCTACTTATACTCTTCCTTATGTGATGTCATTACTTACCATAAAATTAGCACATGATCTTTTTCATTTATTTCCTTTCTTTTTATTGAACATGAAAGTAAAGAAAACAAAACTCAAACTAAACTTTGTTATATATATCTTGCACATGATTACAAAGATAGATCACTAAGCAAACACTCGAAAAGAAAGGATCGAACTAAACTTTTATTCATCTAAAGCAAAAGATGACTATGGATCGAACTAAGATAAGTAAAGGCAAATGATAGTGGAGGTGATACGATACCGGGGCACCTCCCCCAAGCTTGGCACAAGCCAAGGGGAGTGCCCATAACCGATACTCAATTTTCCTTTGGTGATGAAGAAGGAGGTGGTGGTGATGAAGTGGTGGGTTTGTCTTTCTTCCTTAGCTTACGCTTGAGGACGGAATTTTCCTCTTTTAAATCACCGATATCCTTCTCGAGCTCTACTATTCTTTTGCATAATTCTTGCTTGTTTTCCTGCAAGAGACGAAAAGGGATAAACTGGACCTTAGGTTTCTTTGCTTTGCTGGGAAGACTTGATTTCTTGAATTCCACGTGCATGTCCCCAGGTTAAGGCAATGGAACTTCAGCTTCATCTGAGCTTGTCTCCTCCTCCCTTTTAGGGTCATAGTCTTCTTCTTCCTCCGAAGTCCAGCTATAGTGTTCCACATCCCCATAAACCTTGGGGTTTGCGATATAATCAGCAACATAGCTCTCACCTTCCGAGTCTTGGGATGACATATTTTCAGATCTGTCAGGAAAACAGCAAGAAAAGAAAACAGAAGATTTCTCTGCGATACGGTGGTCAATAGGTTCAGGGGGTATATAAAGATTTTTTATCTTGGGAAACAAGCAAGCTGAAGAAAAACGGAGTCCGGAAGGTACCCGAGGTGGGCACAAGACACCAGGGCGTGCCTGGCTTGCCAGGCACGCCCTGGTGTCTTGTACCCACTAGGTGTGCCTTCCTGGTTGTTTCTTATTTTCCTAATTTTTGTTATATTCCGAAACGGACAGAAAATATTTTTGCGGATTTTTCGGAGTCCGTTTACTTACCGTATCACATACCTCCCCTTTTTTAGTTATTCTAGAGTGTTCCGGAAGGTTTCCTTTATGTGTTCTTCCGATGTCATAGTTTGGATAATATTGCTTTCAACATTAATGGGCGTACCTGAGATATAATGTTTTATTTGTTACCCATTAACAACCTTCGGGTTAGTACCTTCGGCATTATTTATCTTGACGGCTCCGGATCGATAAACCTCCTCGATAACATAGGGTCCTTCCCATTTGGAGAGGAGTTTTCCTGCAAAGAATCTGAAACAAGAGTTGTACAAAAGAACATATTCTCCAACTTTGAACTCATGCTTTTGGATTCTTTTGTCATGCCATCTTTTAACTTTTTCTTTAAATAACTTGGCATTTTCATAGGCTTGGGTTCTCCATTCATCTAGTGAGCTAATATCAAATAACCTCTTTTCACTGGAAGTTTGAAGTCATAGTGGAGTTCTTTAATTGCCCAATATGCTTTATGTTCTAACTCAAGAGGCAAATGACAAGCTTTTCCATAAACCATTTTATACGGATACATACCCATAGGATTTTTATATGCTGTTCTATAAGCCCAAAGTGCATCATCTAACTTCTTAGACCAATTCTTTCGGGACCTATTGACAGTTTTTTGTAATATTAATTTTATTTCTCTATTGCTACGTTCGACTTGACCACTAGACTGAGGATGATAAGGTGATGCAATTCTATGGTTAACATCATATTTAGCAAGCATTTTACGGAAAGCACCATGAATAAAATGTGAACCACCATCAGTCATTAAATATCTAGGGACTCCAAACCTTGGGAAAATGACTTCCTTAAGCATTTTAATAGAGGTGTTGTGATCAGCACTACTAGTTGGAATAGCTTCTACCCACTTAGTAACATAATCAACAACAACCAAAATATGTGTATACCCATTAGAGGAAGGAAAAGGTCCCATGTAATCAAATCCCCAAACATCAAATGGTTCAATAGCAATAGAATAATTCATAGGCATTTCCTGATGCTTACCAATATTACCAATTCTTTGACATTCATCACAAGATAAAACAAACTTACGGGCATCCTTGAAGAGAGTAGGCCAAAAAAAAACCAGATTGCAATAGCTTGTGAGCAGTTCTATCTCCCGCATGATGTCCTCCATAAGCTTCGGAGTGACATTTTTGTAGGATTTGTCCCTGTTCATACTCAGGTACACAACGTCTAATAAGACCATCTACTCCTTCTTTATAAAGATGTGGGTCATCCCAAAAGTAATGTCTTAAATCATAGAAGAATTTTTTCTTTTGTTGGTATGTGAAGCTAGGTGGTATATATTTAGCAACAATATAATTGGCATAGTCAGCACACCAAGGGGTGTTATGAGAAACATTTATTGCAGCTAATTGTTCATCAGGAAAACTATCATTAATAGGTTGTGGGTCATCAAGAATATCTTCTAACCTAGACAAGTTATCAGCCGCGGGGTTCTCAGCTCCCTTTCTATTAGTGATGTGTAAATCAAATTCTTGTAACAAAAGAACCCACCTAATGAGTCTAGGTTTAGCATCCTTCTTTTCCATAAGATATTTTATAGCAGCATGATCGGTGTGAACAGTCACTTTAGAATCAACAATGTAAGATCTAAATTTATCACAAGCAAACACAACTGCTAAAAATTCTTTTTCAGTAGTAGCATAATTTCGTTGAGCACTGTCCAGAGTTTTACTAGCATAATGAATAATATTTAATTTCTTATCGACTCTTTGCCCTAGAACTACACCAACAGCATAATCACTAGCATCACACATAATTTGAAAAGGCAAGTTCCAATCAGGTGGTTGAACAATAGGTGCAGAAATCAAGGCTTTCTTAAGTGTTTCAAAGGCTTCTACACAATCATCATAAAAAACTAATGGAACATCCTTTTGTAAAAGATTTGTAAGAGGCCTAGAAATTTTAGAGAAGTCTTTAATAAACCTCCTATAGAAACTAGCATGACCGAGGAAACTACGGATACCTTTGATATCTTTAGGGCATGGCATTTTCTCAATTGCATCAACTTTAGCTTTATCCACCTCAATACCTCGTTCAGAAATTTTATGTCCCAAGACAATACCTTCATTAACCATAAAGTGGCACTTCTCCCAATTCAAGACGAGATTAGTTTGCTCGCATCTCTGCAAAACTCGATCAAGGTTGCTCAAGCAATCATCAAAAGAAGTTCCGTAAACGGAGAAATCATCCATGAAAAGCTCAACAATCTTTTTCACAAAAATCAGAGAATATAGCAGTCATACATCTTTGAAAAGTAGCAGGTGCGTTGCATAAACCAAAATGCATACGTCTATAAGCATAAGTTCCAAAAGGGCAAGTAAAGGTGGTTTTCTCTTGATCAGGTTGTGAGACATGTATTTGAGAAAAACCGGAATATCCATCAAGAAAGCAAAAATGTGTGTGCTTTGATAGTCTTTCTAACATTTGATCAATAAAAGGCAGAGGGTAATGATCTTTTCTAGTAGCTTTATTTAGTTTTATAAAATCAATTACCATTCTGTAGCTAGTGATAATTCTTTGTGGAATAAGTTCATTCTTATCATTAAGAACAACGGTAATACCTCCTTTTTTAGGGACATAGTGAACGGGACTTACCCATCTACTATCAGCTATGGGATAGATTATACATGCTTCTAGAAGCTTCAGTATTTCTGTTCTTACCACTTCTTTCATTTTAGGATTTAAATATCGTTGGTGATCAACAACGGGTTTAGCATCAGGCTCCATATTAATTTTATGCTGACAGAGAGTGGGACTAATGCCCTTTAAATCATCAAGAGTATATCCAATGGCAGCTCGGTGCTTCTCCAGAACCTTCAATAATCTTTCTTCTTCATGTTCTGAAAGGTTAGCACTAATAATAACAGGATAAATCTTTTTCTCATCAAGATAAGCATATTTCAAAGTGTCTGGCAATTGTTTTAATTCAAACACAGGATCACCTTTAGGTGGAGTAGGACCTCCTAGAGTTTCAATATGCAAATTGTGTTTAAGCAGAGGACGTTGTTCAAAGAAAATCTTATCTATTTCATTTCTTTCATGCAGATGCATATCATTTTCATGGTCTAGCAAATATTGTTCTAGTAGATCGGTAGGAGGCACAACAATAGAAGCGAGACTAATTATTTCATCCTTACTAGACAATTCTTCCTTATGATGTTTTCTACTAAACTTGGAAAAATTAAACTCATGCAATTCATTACCAAAACTAGCACCGACGGTTTGTTTCTCACAATCTATTTTAGCATTGACGGTGTTCAAGAAAGGTCTACCCAAGATAATGGGACAAAAGTCATCTTGTGAGGAACCAAGAACAAGAAAATCAGTAGGGTATTTTATTTTCCCACACAAGACTTCAACATCTCTAACAATCCCAAGTGGTGTGATGGTGTCCCTATTAGCAAGTTTAATAGTAACATCTATGTCTTCTATTTCAGCGGGTGCTATATCATTCATAATTTCTTGATATAAGATAAAAGGAATGGCACTCACGCTAGCACCTATGTTGCGTAAACCATGATAACAATGATCTCCTATTTTAACTGAGACAACAGGCATGCCAACAATGGGTCTATGTTTATCTTTTTCATCGGGTTTGGCAATTCTAGCAGCTTCATCACAGAAGTAAATAACATGCCCATCTATATTTTCAACCAAGAGATCTTTAACCATAGCAACACTAGGTTCTACTTCGATTTGTTTAGCAGGTTTGGAAGTTCTAATATAACTTTTATTGACCACAGTTGAGACTTTAGCATGTTCCTTTATCCTAACAGGGAAATGTGGTTTTTCAATAGAAGCAGTAGGCACAACTGGATCAACATTGTAAATAATAGTTTCATCTTTAGCTACTACTAGTTCTTTAATTTTTTCTTTGATAGGTGGGTGATATTTAAACCACTTCTCCTTAGGGTGGTCAACATGAGTAGCAAATGATTCACAAAAGGAGGCTACTATCTCAGAGTCAAGTCCATATTTAGTGCTAAACTTTTGAAAAGCATGGGTATTCATAAAAGATTTATCACAATCATACTTGAGCTTAATACCTGACTCTTTACCTTCGCCGAGTTCCCAATCTTCAGAGTTGTGTTTAATTCTTGCTAAAAGATCCCACCGGAAATCAATAGTCTTCTTCATAAAGGAACCAGCACAAGAAGTATCAAGCATGGATCGATCATCATGAGAAAGCCGAGCATAAAAATTCTGAATAATAATTTCTCTTGAGAGCTCATGATTGGGGCATGAATATAACATTGACTTAAGCCTCCCCCAAGCTAGAGCGATACTTTCTCCTTCACGAGGCCAAAAATTATATATGTAATTCCGATCACGATGAACTAGATGCATAGGATATTTTTTTGGTGAAATTCCAATTTTAATCGATTCCAATTCCAAGATCCAATATCATCGCATAGCCTATACCATGCCAATGCTTTTCCCTTCAAATATAAAGGGAAAACCTTCTTCTTAGCTTCATCTCCGGGTAAACCTACAAGCTTAAATAATCCACAAATTTCATCCACATATATCAAGTGCATATCAGGATGTTCGGTTCCATCTCCTACATAAGGATTAGCTAGCAGTTGTTCTATCATACCCGAAGGAATTTCATAACCAATATTTTCAGTAGGTGTAGTAGGTTGAGGGGTAACTAATTGTCGTTCCAGTCGAGGTGAAGATACCCCGAACAAACCCCTCAAAGGATTGTTCTCCATAGTAACAAGTGACAATAAATTTCAGCACGTAGTAATAATTTTTCCTTACCGATTTCCACTTACCAAGAGCGCTTCACTCCCCGGCAACGGCACCAGAAAAGAGCCTTGATGACCCACAAGTATAGGGGATCAATCGTAGTCCTTTCGATAAGTAAGAGTGTCGAACCCAACGAGGAGCAGAAGGAAATGACAAGCGATTTTAAGCAAGGTAATGTCTGCAAGCACTGAAATTATAAGTAACGAGTAGTTTGGTAGCAATATAATTTGTAACAAGCAAGTAACGGTAATGGTAACAAAAGTGCAGCAAGGTAGCCCAATCCTTTTGAGGCAAAGGATAGGCCAAACCGTTCTCTTATAATAAGAAAATCGTTCTTGAGGGTACACGGGAATTTCATCTAGTCACTTTCATCATGTTGGTTTGATTTGTGTTCGCTACTTTGATAATTTGATATGTGGGTGGACCGGTGCTTAGGTGCTGTTCTTACTTGAATAAACCTCCTACTTATGATTAACCCCCTCGCAAGCATCCGCAACTATGAGAAAAGTATTAAGAATAAATCTAACCATAGCATTAAACTTTTGGATCCAAATCAGTCCCTTACGGAATAGCGCATAAACTAGGGTTTAAGCTTCTGTCACTCTCGCAACCCATCATCTAATAACTACTCCACAATGCATTCCCTTAGGCCCTAATAAGGTGAAGTGCCATGTAGTCGACGTTCACATGACACCACTAAGGGAATCACAACATACATATCATCAAAATATCAAACACATATCAAGTTCACATGATTACTTGCAACAAGATTTCTCCCACGACCTCAAGAACAAAAGTAACTACTCACTAATGATAATCATGCTCAAGATCAGAGGGGTATTAAATAGCATAATGGATCTGAACATATAATCTTCCACCAAATAAACCATATAGTAATCAACTACAAGATGTAATCAACACTACTAGTCACCCACAAGTACCAATCTAAAGTTCCGGTACAAAGATTGAACACAAGAGATGAACTAGGGTTTGAGAGGAGATGGTGCTGTTGAAGATGTTGATGGAGATTGCCCTCCCCAAGATGGGAGAGTTGTTGGTGATGATGATGACGATGATTTCCCCCTCCGGGAGGGAAGTTCCCCCGACGGAATCGCTCCGCTGGAGGGCAAAAGTGCTCCTGCCCAAGTTCCGCCTCGAGACGGCGGCGCTTCATCCCGAAAGTCCTCTCTTTAATTTTTTAGGTCAAAATGACTTATATACCAGAAGAGGGGCACCGGAGGTGGGCCAAGGAGGGCACAACCCACCAGGGCGCACCTGGGCTCCCTGGCATGCCCAGGTGGGTTGTGCCCACCTGGTGGGGCCCCTCTTGTACTTATTGGCTCCAATAATTCTTATATATTCCATAAAAAATCCTCTTGAAGTTTCAGCTCATTTGGAGTTGTGCAGAATAGGTAGCCTGACGTAGCTTTTTCAGGTCCAGATTTCCAGCTGCCGGAATTCTCCCTCTTTGTGTGAACCTTGCATATTATGAGAGAAAAGGCATTAGAATTACTCAAAAAAGCATTATTATGCATAAAAACATCATAAATAACAGTAGGAAATCATGATGCAAAATGGACGTATCAACTCCCCCAAGCTTAGACCTCGCTTATCCTCAAGCGAAAACCGAAATCGAAAAACATGTCCACATGCTTAGAGAGAGAGGTGTCGATAAAAACAAAATACGGACATAGAAGCATCATGTATATTATTATAACAGCAACAAACTTTAGCATAGAACTTTTATCATATAACTTCTCATGAACAAGTAACAATTCATCACAACATCGAAGTATAAAGCATAAACTCTATTGAAAACCAACAAACTATGTTTTTAGTCAACTTTGCAACTACAATTCATCATCTTTTCAGGAAGGGTCACGTATCGGAGCCTTTTTGGCAAGTCCACATACTCAACCATCATATAGTCTTCTATGATTGCTAACACTCACTGCATACACATGAGCAAAACGTTTCAATCGGACACATAGAAAGATAGGGGCTTATAGATTTGCCTCCCAACATACTCACCTCGAGGGTGATGTCAACAATAATAACTCATGCTACTCATATCCAACTAGATATATGTGCCTAGATCTTTCCTCACCACATGATGCTTGCCAAAAGAGAAAATAAAAAGGAATAGAGAGAAGAACTTTGACTCTTGCATAAAAGTAAATACATAAAAGTAAAAGATAGGCCCTTCGCAGAGGGAAGCAGAGGTTGCCATGCACTTATTTGTTTGTATGCTCAATCTCTTAGTGCAAAAGAATGTCATGTTATATTGCCCCTTGTGATAGCAACCTTTATTATGTAGTCTGTCGCTTTTATTCTTTGCCATCACAAGTTCGTACAACGCTCAATTTTCTCTTACACTAAATGATCCAACACTTTTAGAAGCAATTTTTATTGCCCTTTTTGCACCGACGACAACTTACTTGAAGGCTCTTACTCAATCCATAGGTAGGTATGGTGGACTCTCAAAATAAGATTTGGCTTTAAAGGTTTTTGGATGCACACGTAGTATCTCTACTTAGTGCGGAATTTTTGGCTAGCAAAGATGGGGGGCAAGCACCACATGTTAAAGGATCTATGACAATATAACTTCTTTGTGAATATGAACAAACATAAATCATTATGTTGTCTTCCTTGTCCAACGTCAACAATTTTGGCATATAATATTTTGGTGGGGGCTCACAATCACAAAAGATGTTCAAGATAGTATATTTGCATGTGAATCTTCTCTTCCCTTATTAATTCTTTCATGAATTGCATCATTGACCAATGCTATGTTTGTCAATCTCCAATAAAATTTTCTACTTATACTCTTCCTTATGTGATGTCATTACTTACCATAAAATTAGCACATGATCTTTTTCATTTATTTCCTTTCTTTTTATTGAACATGAAAGTAAAGAAAACAAAACTCAAACTAAACTTTGTTATATATATCTTGCACACGATTACAAAGATAGATCACTAAGCAAACACTCGAAAAGAAAGGATCGAACTAAACTTTTATTCATCTAAAGCAAAAGATGACTATGGATCGAACTAAGATAAGTAAAGGAAAATGATAGTGGAGGTGATACGATACCGGGGCACCTCCCCCAAGCTTGGCACAAGCCAAGGGGAGTGCCCATACCCGATACTCAATTTTCCTTTGGTGATGAAGAAGGAGGTGGTGGTGATGAAGTGGTGGGTTTGTCTTTCTTCCTTAGCTTACGCTTGAGGACGGAATTTTCCACTTTTAAATCACCGATATCCTTCTTGAGTTCTACTATTCTTTTGCATAATTCTTGCTTTTTTTCCTGCAAGAGATGAAAAGGGATAAACTGGACCTTAGGTTTCTTTGCTTTGCTGGGAAGACTTGATTTCTTGAATTCCACGTGCATGTCCCCAGGTTGAGGCAATGGAACTTCAGCTTCATCTGAGCTTGTCTCCTCCTCCCTTTTAGGGTCATAGTCTTCTTCTTCCTCCGAAGTCCAGCTATAGTGTTCCACATCCCCATAAACCTTGGGGTTTGCGATATAATCAGCAACATAGCTCTCACCTTCCGAGTCTTGGGATGACATATTTTCAGATCTGTCAGGAAAACAACAAGAAAAGAAAACAGAAGATTTCTCTGTGATACGGTGGTCAATATGTTCAGGGGGTATATAAAGATTTTTTTCTCTTGGGAAACAAGCAAGATGAAGAAAAACGGAGTCCGGAAGGTACCCGAGGTGGGCACAAGACACCAGGGCGCGCCTGGCTTGCCAGGCGCGCTCTGGTGTCTTGTGCCCACTAGGTGTGCCTTCCTGGTTGTTTCTTATTTTCCTAATTTTTGTTATATTCCGAAATGGACAGAAAATATTTTTGCGGATTTTTCGGAGTCCGTTTACTTACCGTATCACGTACCTCCCCTTTTTTAGTTATTCTAGAGTGTTCCGGAAGGTTTCCTTTATGTGTTCTTTCGATGTCATAGTTTGGATAATATTGCTTTCAACATTAATGGGCGTACCTGAGATATAATGTTTTATTTGTTACCCATTAACAACCTTCGGGTTAGTACCGTCGGCATTATTTATCTTGACGGCTCCGGATCGATAAACCTCCTCGATAACATAGGGTCCTTCCCATTTGGAGAGGAGTTTTCCTGCAAAGAATCTGAAACAAGAGTTGTACAAAAGAACATATTCTCCAACTTTGAACTCACGCTTTTGGATTCTTTTGTCATGCCATCTTTTAACTTTTTCTTTAAATAACTTGGCATTTTCATAGGCTTGGGTTCTCCATTCATCTAGTGAGCTAATATCAAATAACCTCTTTTCACCGGAAGTTTGAAGTCATAGTGGAGTTCTTTAATTGCCCAATATGCTTTATGTTCTAACTCAAGAGGCAAATGACAAGCTTTTCCATAAACCATTTTATTCGGAGACATACCCATAGGATTTTTATATGCTGTTCTATAAGCCCAAAGTGCATCATCTAACTTCTTAGACCAATTCTTTCGGGACCTATTGACAGTTATTTGTAATATTAATTTTATTTCTCTATTGCTACGTTCAACTTGACCACTAGACTGAGGATGATAAGGTGATGCAATTCTATGGTTAACATCATATTTAGCAAGCATTTTACGGAAAGCACCATGAATAAAATGTGAACCACCATCAGTCATTAAATATCTAGGGACTCCAAACCTTGGGAAAATGACTTCCTTAAGCATTTTAATAGAGGTGTTGTGATCAGCACTACTAGTTGGAATAGCTTCTACCCACTTAGTAACATAATCAACAACAACCAAAATATGTGTATACCCATTAGAGGAAGGAAAATGTCCCATGTAATCAAATCCCCAAACATCAAGTTGTTCAACAGCAAGAGAATAATTCATAGGCATTTCCTGATGCTTACCAATATTACCAATTCTTTGACATTCATCACAAGATAAAACAAACTTACGGGCATCCTTGAAGAGAGTAGGCCAATAAAAACCAGATTGCAATAGCTTGTGAGCAGTTCTATCTCCCACATGATGTCCTCCATAAGCTTCGGAGTGACATTTTTGTAGGATTTGTCCCTGTTCATACCCAGGTACACAACGTCTAATAAGACCATCTACTCCTTCTTTATAAGATGTGGGTCATCCCAAAAGTAACGTCTTAAATCATAGAAGAATTTTTTCTTTTGTTGGTATGTGAAGCTAGGTTGTATATATTTAGCAACAATATAATTGGCATAGTCAGCATACCAAGGGGTGTTATGAGAAACATTTATTGCAGCTAATTGTTCATCAGGAAAACTATCATTAATAGGTTGTGGGTCATCAAGAATATCTTCTAACCTAGACAAGTTATCAGCCGCGGGGTTCTCAGCTCCCTTTCTATTAGTGATGTGTAAATCAAATTCTTGTAACAAAAGAACCCACGTAATGAGTCTAGGTTTAGCATCCTTCTTTTCCATAAGATATTTTATAGCAGCATGATCGGTGTGAACAGTCACTTTAGAATCAACAATGTAAGATCTAAATTTATCACAAGCAAACACAACTGCTAAAAATTCTTTTTCAGTAGTAGCATAATTTCGTTGAGCACTGTCCAGAGTTTTACTAGCATAATGAATAATATTTAATTTCTTATCGACTCTTTGCCCTAGAACAGCACCAACAGCATAATCACTAGCATCACACATAATTTGAAAAGGCAAGTTCCAATCAGGTGGTTGAACAATAGGTGCAGAAATCAAGGCTTTCTTAAGTGTTTCAAAGGCTTCTACACAATCATCATAAAAAACTAATGGAACATCCTTTTGTAAAAGATTTGTAAGAGGCCTAGAAATTTTAGAGAAGTCTTTAATAAACCTCCTATAGAAACTAGCATGACCGAGGAAACTACGGATACCTTTGATATCTTTAGGGCATGGCATTTTCTCAATTGCATCAACTTTAGCTTTATCCACCTCAATACCTCGTTCAGAAATTTTATGTCCCAAGACAATACCTTCATTAACCATAAAGTGGCACTTCTCCCAATTCAAGATGAGATTAGTTTGCTCGCATCTCTGCAAAACTCGATCAAGGTTGCTCAAGCAATCATCAAAAGAAGTTCCGTAAACGGAGAAATCATCCATGAAAAGCTCAACAATCTTTTTCACAAAAATCAGAGAATATAGCAGTCATACATCTTTGAAAAGTAGCAGGTGCGTTGCATAAACCAAAATGCATACGTCTATAAGCATACGTTCCAAAAGGGCAAGTAAAGGTGGTTTTCTCTTGATCAGGTTGTGAGACAGGTATTTGAGAAAAACTGGAATATCCATCAAGAAAGCAAAAATGTGTGTGCTTTGATAGTCTTTCTAACATTTGATCAATAAAAGGCAGAGGGTAATGATCTTTTCTAGTAGCTTTATTTAGTTTTCTAAAATCAATTACCATTCTGTAGCTAGTGACAATTCTTTGTGGAATAAGTTCATTCTGATCATTAGGAACAACGGTAATACCTTCTTTTTTAGGGACATAGTGAACGGGACTTACCCATCTACTATTAGCTATGGGATAGATTATACATGCTTCCAGAAGCTTCAGTATTTCTATTCTTACCACTTCTTTCATTTTAGGATTTAAATGTCGTTGGTGATCAATAACGGGTTTAGCATCAAGCTCCATATTAATTTTATGCTGACAGAGAGTGGGACTAATGCCCTTTAAATCATCAAGAGTATATCCACTGGCAGCTCGGTGCTTCTTCAGAACCTTCAATAATCTTTCTTCTTCATGTTCTGAAAGGTTAGCACTAATAATAACAGGATAAATATTTTTCACATCAAGATAAGCATATTTCAAAGTGTCTGGCAATTGTTTTAATTCAAACACAGGATCACCTTTAGGTGGAGTAGGACCTCCTAGAGTTTCAATAGGCAAATTGTGTTTAAGCAGAGGACGTTGTTCAAAGAAAATCTTATCTATTTCATTTCTTTCATGCAGATGCATATCATTTTCATGGTCTAGCAAATATTGTTCTAGTAGATCGGTAGGAGGCACAGCAATAGAAGCGAGACTAATTATTTCATCCTTACTAGACAATTCTTCCTTATGATGTTTTCTACTAAACTTGGAAAAATTAAACTCATGCAATTCATTACCAAAACTAGCACCGACGGTTTGTTTCTCACAATCTATTTTAGCTTTGACGGTGTTCAAGAAAGGTCTACCCAAGATAATGGGACAAAAGTCATCTTGTGAGGAACCAAGAACAAGAAAATCAGTAGGGTATTTTATTTTCCCACACAAGACTTCAACATCTCTAACAATCCCAAGTGGTGTGATGGTGTCCCTATTAGCAAGTTTAATAGTAACATCTATGTCTTCTATTTCAGCGGGTGCTATATCATTCATAATTTCTTGATATAATATAAAAGGAATGGCACTCACGCTAGCACCTATGTTGCGTAAACCATGATAACAATGATCTCCTATTTTAACTGAGACAACAGGCATGCCAACAACGGGTCTATGTTTATCTTTTTCATCGGGTTTGGCAATTCTAGCAGCTTCATCACAGAAGTAAATAACATGCCCATCTATATTTTCAACCAAGAGATCTTTAACCATAGCAACACTAGGTTCTACTTCGATTTGTTCAGCAGGTTTGGAAGTTCTAATATAACTTTTGTTGACCACAGTTGAGACTTTAGCATGTTCCTTTATCATGAGAAGTATCAAGCATGGATCGATCATCATGAGAAAGCCGAGCATAAAAATTCTGAATAATAATTTCTCTTGAGAGCTCATGATTGGGGCATGAATATAACATTGACTTAAGCCTCCCCCAAGCTAGAGCGATACTTTCTCCTTCACGAGGCCAAAAATTACATATGTAATTCCGATCACGATGAACTAGATGCATAGGATATTTTTTTTGGTGAAATTCCAATTTTAATCGATTCCAATTCCAAGATCCAATATCATCGCATAGCCTATACCATGCCAATGCTTTTCCCTTCAAAGATAAAGGGAAAACCTTCTTCTTAGCTTCATCTCCGGGTAAACCTACAAGCTTAAATAATCCACAAATTTCATCCACATATATCAAGTGCATATCAAGATGTTCGGTTCCATCTCCTGCATAAGGATTAGCTAGCAGTTGTTCTATCATACCCGAAGGAATTTCATAACCAATATTTTCAGTAGGTGTAGTAGGTTGAGGGGTAACTAATTGTCGTTCCGGTCGAGGTGAAGATACCCCGAACAAACCCCTCAAAGGATTGTTCTCCATAGTAACAAGTGACAATAAATTTCAGCACGTAGTAATAATTTTTCCTTACCAATTTCCACTTACCAAGAGCGCTTCACTCCCCGCCAACGGTGCCAGAAAAGAGCCTTGATGACCCACAAGAATAGGGGATCAATCGTAGTCCTTTCGATAAGTAAGAGTGTCGAACCCAATGAGGAGCAGAAGGAAATGACAAGCGATTTTAAGCAAGGTAATGTCTGCAAGCACTGAAATTATAAGTAACGAGTAGTTTGGTAGCAATATAATTTGTAACAAGCAAGTAACGGTAATGGTAACAAAAGTGCAGCAAGGTATCCCAATCCTTTTGAGGCAAAGGACAGGCCAAAACGATCTCTTATAATAAGAAAATCGTTCTTGAGGGTACACGGGAATTTCATCTAGTCACTTTCATCATGTTGGTTTGATTTGTGTTCGCTACTTTGATAATTTGATATGTGGGTGGACCGGTGCTTAGGTGCTGTTCTTACTTGAATAAACCTCCTACTTATGATTAACCCCCTCGCAAGCATCCGCAACTATGAGAAAAGTATTAAGAATAAATCTAACCATAGCATTAAACTTTTGGATCCAAATCAGTCCCTTACAGAATAGCGCATAAACTAGGGTTTAAGCTTCTGTCACTCTCGCAACCCATCATCTAATAACTACTCCACAATGCATTCCCTTAGGCCCTAATAAGGTGAAGTGCCATGTAGTCGACGTTCACATGACACCACTAAGGGAATCACAACATACATATCATCAAAATATCAAACACATATCAAGTTCACATGATTACTTGCAACAAGTTTTCTCCCACGACCTCAAGAACAAAAGTAACTACTCACTAATGATAATCATGCTCAAGATCAGAGGGGTATTAAATAGCATAATGGATCTGAACATATAATCTTCCACCAAATAAACCATATAGTAATCAACTACAAGATGTAATCAACACTACTAGTCACCCACAAGTACCAATCTATAGTTCCGGTACAAAGATTGAACACAAGAGATGAACTAGGGTTTGAGAGGAGATGGTGCTGTTGAAGATGTTGATGGAGATTACCCTCCCCAAGATGGGAGAGTTGTTGGTGATGATGATGCCGATGATTTCCCCCTCCGGGAGGGAAGTTCCCCCGGCGGAATCGCTCCGCCGGAGGGCAAAAGTGCTCCTGCCCAAGTTCCGCCTCGAGATGGCGGCGCTTCGTCCTGAAAGTACTCTCTTTATTTTTTCTAGGTCAAAATAACTTATATACCAGAAGAGGGGCACCGGAGGTGGGACAAGGAGGGCACAACCCACCAGGGCGCGCCTGGGCTCCCTGGCGCGCCCAGGTGGGTTGTGTCCATCTGGTGGGCCCCCTCTGGTACTTATTGGCTCCAATAATTCTTATATATTCTATAAAAATTCCTCATGAAGTTTTAGCTCATTTGGAGTTGTGCAGAATAGGTAGCCTAACGTAGCTTTTTCAAGTCCAGATTTCCAGCTGCCGGAATTCTCCCTCTTTGTGTGAACCTTGCATATTATGAGAGAAAAGGCATTAGAATTACTCCAAAAAGCATTATTATGCATAAAAACATCATAAATAACAATAGGAAATCATGATGCAAAATGGACGTATCATTAACCACCCCATCTTGATTAATGAGGCGTTTTCTAGCACTTGGAACAATGGCATTCCCTTGAGATTCACTTCCACCTCCCAAATCCATGTCCTGATGTCCATGTTTTCTTGGGGGTTAGGATTAGGCTGGTTTTAATGGGAAGTACCATATACTAGTATCATAGAGTAGTATCATAGATAGTCTTATTTATTGCCATGCATGACACATAGCATAGTGTTTATTATGATACGGTATCATAATATGACACTCAACCCTCTCTTTCTTCATTTAATTTTACGTCACCTCATCAAAATTTCCTAGTTGGAATGCATGATACTACCTATGATACGCCCACTACAGCCAGCCTTAGCTGGATTCCCCCTACTTGTACCGCCTCCATCACCTCTGCCGAATCTGGCACCACCACGGGGAGTACCCCTACCAGCAGCACCACGCCCTCCCATATCCTCGAAGTTGACTACCAACCAATAACCCCACTCACACTTCTTGGGTTCGTGAATGCCATCGCCACACTCAGTCACAACATGACCAATCAATCCACAAAAGTCACAAAAATCAGGAAGTTTCTCATACTGTAGGTATTTCTTGCTCAGCGAAACAAATCTAAGAAGCGGTGCGTCTAAATTCAGGTGTACCCTTGCACAGAGGTACTTCAATGGATTCAGACACGTGATACATCTCCAACGTATCTATAATTTTTTATAGTTCCATGCTATTATATTTGTGACGACCCCGGCTTAATCGTGCACTAACCATACACGCAAATGCACATGATCAAGCCTAAGGACTCACTTTGAAGATATCACAACACAACTCTAAAACATAATTAAAGTCATACAAGCATTATATTACAAGCCAGGGCCTCGAAGGCTCGAATACATAGCTCGATGGCATACAAGCATCAGCGGAAGCATCAGATATCTGAGTACAGATATAATACAGAACAGAGATAAGCCTTTAAGAAGGCGGGGTAAAATAAAAGCTACGATCAAAAGGCGTTGACCTCCTGCCTGGGACCCTTCGAACCTACTCCTGGTCGTCGGTCGGCTCCGCGTAGTAGTACTCGCCAGGAGGGTAGTAGTAGTAGCCGTCGGTGGGGGCAACGATCTCAGGGGCTCCGTCGTCTGGTTGCATCAAATGGATAAATGGGGAAAAAGAGAAAGCAAAGCAACCATGAGTACTCATCCGAAGTACTCAGCAAGCAAGGATCTAAACTACATATGCAACATTTTCAAAGGGAGGCTGTATATGTGGACTGGGCTGTAGAAATGCCAGAATAGAGAGAGAGAGAGAGCCTAGTCCTATCGAAGACTAGCATCTTCAGCATCTTCAACGGTCTTGCAACATTAGAAGAGTGCAGAATAACATAATGTAAAGTAGTAGTAGTGTTAACAACCTCGCCCAGAGATCCTTCCTCGACTCCCTGCGAGAAAGCAATCCCAGAGCCATACTATCTAGTTATCATCTCAAGTATCAGGTTTTAGTTGTATCGATCGGGATACAACTCCGAGTGTCCGACCGTAGGACAGGCTATCGATAGATTAGTTCTTCCCTGAAGGGGTGCACCAACTTACCCACCACGCTCGATTAACTCCGGCCGGACACACTTTTCTGGGTCATGCCCGGCCTCGGCCAAATGATACGCCGCAACCCGACCTAGGCTTAATAGAGAGGTCAGCACGCCGGACTAAACCTATGCCCCCAGGGGTCTTGGGCCATCGCCCCGGGAACTCCTGCGCGTTGCGTCAGGCGGCTGAAAGCAGACCTAGCCCCCTTAATACAAGCGCGGGCTTAACCAGTCCAATCCAGTGCGCGCCGCTCAGTCGCTGACGTCCATTAAGCTTCAGTTGATGCATACGACGCAGAAAGCCCAAACTATGCCCACGTGATGGTTAGTGCTATCAGGCCAGAGGCCCCTCGGATCAAATATCCAAACCGTTAGTGTGTTGGTAGTGTGGTAACGAGCAGAGACTCACGAAAGATGTGACCCCGTTGCCCTGTCTCGAGGACTTGCGGCAAGGGCTAAGAATGCCCGGCCACGCCTCATATTCATCTCTCGGGCACCTTCCAGGTCAACCCGTCTCCACATCACTTCGCAAACATGCTCGCGCGGGTACCCCTCAGGGCCGACCCGTCTTTAGTATCTTGGTTCAGTGTCCAGTCATAGTAACCATAGTAACCGTGTGTCTAGCACCAAGGGGAACCCCGAGGAATCACCCTCGATGGAATTCCACCTGATGTTATCATCAAGGTGAACGAAGGAGGAACCACCCTCGAGGTCCACACTTGAGATGTTGCACGACGATGTCGTTATCGGGGGTGGTGTAGGAGGAATCACCCTCGCTGACCACGACCGATTAACTAACCTAAAAGGTAATCATCAGAAGTGCTGATGAGGTATCACCCTCGGCACTCGATAGTAACCCAGTAGTGTCGAGTAACTAAGGGGAAGTGATGTGCGGTGCTGGAGCCTGGTCTTCGATCCCGTTGATCGGGTTTTCTGATAATCCAGCGGGGCACTCGGGATAAAGTGCGGTCTCTGATGGGTCTCTACCCAGCCTATACTAAATAGTTTAGGATAAGCAGGTAGGTAACAATAGCAGATTGCAATAAACAGGCTATGCAGCAGATATAGGGTAACAGTAACAACAGCAACTTCTAATGCAAGCATAAGAGAGAGAAGAATAGGCGATATCGGTATGCTCAAAAGGGGGGGCGCTTGCCTGGAAGCTCTGCGGCAAGGGTCTGGTCGTCAGGGGCGTAGTCGACCTCCGGAGCTGCGTCGGCCTTCGGGACTACGTCGGTGTCGGGGTCTACCAAGAGAGAGAAGAGGGGGAGGAAACAGATAAATACATAGCAAAACAATGTAACACAGAGCATGCCATGCCTAGGATGCAGTGCAGGGTTGCCTAAAGATATGTCTAAGTCATTTTAGTTATTTTAGGATTTAAGTAGGATTTATTAACCGGTGGATGTGCACTATTCATCTACCGGAAACGGGCGGAAAGTTGCGGGTTGACCTACGTAGAGGGTCCCGACATGGAAACAAACGACACGATCAGATTCGTCTCGTCGTTCTGATCAACTTTCATATAGAAAGATTTTCGATCTGAGCTACGGTTTAATTTCTACTGATTTTAATAGATTTAAACATTTTCTGAAATTATTTTTATTTATTTAAATCAACATTATCCAGAATAGTGCAGGGGTGACGTCAGCATGATGATTAGGTGACATCAGCAGTCAACAGTGTAGTTGACTGGGGTCAAACCTGACAGTGGGTCCAGTGGGACCCACTGGTCAGCCTCACAGTAGTTTAACTAGGGATAAAATTAACTAATTACAGATTAAATTAGGGGTGGGACCTACTGTCAGTGTCTAATTAGTGTTTTAATTAATTAATCCAATTAACTAACATGTTATCTATTTAATTAAAAATGTTTAATCGGCAGGACCCACATGTCAGTGACATGGGGCCGCCCAGTCAGCGTTTGACTCGGTCAAAGGGACCCAGTGGGGCCCATGGTTAGTGACAGAGAGGCGGGGCCCACGGCGCCACGTCGGACGCCGTGTCAGCGCCGGCACCGGAGCACGCCGGCGAGCTCGCCCGCGATGGCAGAACTCCGGCGAGCCTGGGTTTCGTCTACGGTGCATCTTTTCGGGCATTCTTGGGCTCTATCGAACGAGTGAAGAACACCGCGTTGATCTAGCCTACCGGCGCTGGCTACGGTGGTCGGAGTGGAGCTCGACGTCGACAACGGTGACGGTGAGTTACTGGCAGAAACGGGCACGCGGCTACGATGGATATTTGCGCGCACTTTCGGGCTTGTTCGGACGAGAGCGCCATGCCGCATCCAAATGAGGCGGTGCGAGGTCACAGGGACAACTGGAAATGGCCGGACGGCGAGGTGCGGCGGCGGACAGAGTGCGGCGAGGCGGCGAGCTAGCTACAGAGCGGCAGCACAAATGCGAAGGGGAGGAAGAGAGGAAGAGGCTCACATTGTGGCACACCATGGCCGGCGTTAGGCTTAGTAGCAGCAGGCAAGTCGCCAGAGCCAGAGGCATTCTCGGTGGCCGAAGACGCGGTCGAGGGCGGAGCGGCGTCAGCGGGGCTCCCCGGCTCCACCCAGCGGTCGGGGAGGAAGCGGTAGTCGCCGGCGGAGCCCACGGACAGCTCGGGAGGATGGATTAGCGCCGGTAGCCGCGGATCGACGACGGGCACGGTGGTGACAGCGTCGGGTGAGGAGAGGAGGAGTGAGCATGTGTGCGAGAGAAAGAGGGAGGAGGAAGGTGGATCTGGGGGGGTCTAGGGTTCCAGGGGGCTCATCCCCGTTCTTATCCCCTGCCGAAGCCGTGGGATGCTCGACGGGTGGCCGTCGGCGGTCGTGTCAACGCGTGTGGTTGACAGCGGCGGTAGGAAGGGGATAAGTGGCTCGGTTGGGCTGGGCTGGCTACTGTTTGACTTAGGCCCATAGGTACAGTAGTGCGTAGGCCTTTTTCCTTTCTCGTTATTTTCTTTTCTGTTTTGTTTCTGTTTTGCAATTTTAGTTAGGCCACCATTTAAATTTTGTAAAATAGGTGATCTAGCCAATCAAATACAGGGCAATATCTAGCACTGCCACAAAATGATTTGGAGTCCAGATCTTTTCATTTGGATTTTATTTAAATGATAAGGGGTTAAATACTCCTGTCTTGGTACTGTTTCTTGATGTTAGAGCCACTTAACTAATTTAATTCATATTGATCTTATTTTTATAATTGCTTCTGAAATATTTGCAACTTTATGAACAATTTTGATTTGCTATTTGAAGAAATAATTATTTGACTTGCATTTTAAATTTGAATTGAGTTGGATTATTTCCTAAATGTAATTTGATGATGATGATCATGATGACAAGACATGTTGTCTAGGTTAATGACAGAGTAAAGATCTGGGGGTGTTACAAATCTCCTCCACTACAAGAAATCTCGCCCCGAGATTTAAGTGGGGAAGAAAAGGGTAACTTCGGAAGAACTGACCTTTGCAAGGTCGAACATCTGGTGGTTAACTCAGGGGATGTGGCAAAAAAAATATCTCTTGTATTTGAATTTCAGGGAAATCATCGAGAGCAATGTATGAAGGTACGATAAGAAGTATCAAGCGAATGGATTTTTGATCGATACCTGAACAAAGTGTGAACAGGGGTTCAGGGTATCGGGGGTAGATCATCTCTCGAGGGGTGGCTCGTGATAACACACAAAGCCAAGAGCATAGGATACTTCGGAATCAAGGAGGTACAGGAGAGTCAGGTTCCGATCCTGTGGAACTGTGGGAGGGGTGTCGATCAAAAATAGGGAGAACGGTGACATCTTACCGGTCACGACAACAAGGTATGTGAGAGAATAGCCTGTCAGTTAGGTCGGTAACAACATCGGTACCAAGGGCGAGGAACGAAGAGAACCATTTTCCTTCTCCCGAAACAAGGCGGACTAATAAGGCAAAGTTCTCGTCCATCGGTGGTTACCGAAATGCCATCAACATTAGTAACAGGGTCTCACTGACAAGGTTGTACATCGGGGTGTTTTATAAGCAGGGAATTATTTCTGCTTATATCATATAGATCACAAGAAAGGTTAAACAAACCAATGGAAAGGAAAATGTGTTTACACTCAAGAATTGGAAGTATATCCTTTACAAGGAAAAGCGGAGCACGATATACATGTCAGAACAACAAGTACACCTCCATTTTAATAAAGGGGCAAGGGAATTCATGATGTTATCCATACAACGGTGTTTGGATAATAGAGCAAGAAGCATTTGGCAATGTGCTTCCAATGTTCTTGTGGTTATTCAGAATACCACAGTTATGCTTTGAGGTAGCAATATTATGGTGTTTCAAGTGAAAGTTGGGTCTGAAGATCGCAAGAGTTACAAAGGAACAATTTCAAGAATAGCAGGGAAAGCAAGGTGTAAGCAAAAGAGAACCAAGTCTGAGTTGGCAGGGATGCAAGGATGTTGTCGATGACAACACAATCGATTGAGGGGCAAGGATGGTATTTCTAGCCATGAATTCAATTGACATCTTTGAAGAAGCCAAAATATTGACGGTGATCACGAAAAATTTTGTCGAGAGACTCTATGAAGATGTCATCGAGCAGCGACGACATCAAGCAAAAGGAAGGATGAAGTGAAAGGCTATGAAAACCACGGATTCGACACAAGCTCGAAATCAAGCTTGTTGTTCAAGGTGAAATGATAAGATGAGGAAGATCAACATAAGCTTAGCTCGTCGTCGGAAATTGTGCTCCGGGATTAAGGATCAGGTAGCACAGTTAAAATTTGGCACGATAAAAATATAGCCGATCAGGCTAGGAATGATGTGATGGGGTATTAAACTTTCCAGTAACAAGTACTAGGGGTAATACCGGAAGGTAAATCGGAGTAGAGGTTGGACGGGGAAAATGATTTGCAGAGGATAAGTATTTTAACTTATCCGGGAAATGGAATCAAGGAGGAAATATGGTCGAAACCATGATTGCAAAGGATCAATTCATAGATATAAGATGAACTTGTACCAAGGAAATAATTATTTTTACGAGCAGCTTCCATGATAAGTTCTACATCGGGTCCATGGGTATGAACACAAAGGTTCAAGGTCGAATCCCACTTCTTCAATGCATAACCTTTCATTCACTCCTCGTCTTTGAAGAAGTTGTAGAGTTGAAAATTATCTGATGAAATGCCGGTAGAGTATAACCCGCATAACTTTTGGGTTCACTGGTTTTGGGGAAAGCATAGGTTCAACCCATTGGGGCATCTTGGGAACATCTACATCAAACTACAGGAGTAATGAACTCGAGCTCGGAAGCAGAGCAAGGTTGACAAAGCTGAGGATACCATTTACCAAAGGCGTTATGTATCCGAGAAAAAGGACTCGCAAGATTATTAAATATGAAAGACTTTGTTGGATAATAATCCAACAAAATCAGTTGGTCAGCAAAAGATCTGATGTGAGTATCGGTACTCAAATAGAAGAAGGAGAATGCAAAGGCATCGGATTGTAGAAGCAACTGAATAATTCGGTGTTCAATTATAAAGGGTTTATGATTTCCAAAACAAGGAATCAGAAGGAGACGCTCAGATCAAAAGATGGGTAAGTAGAATGGAACTAGATGGACAATCATTTGCAAATTGATTGCTCGAGAACCCGCTCAGGTCGTAAATGACGTCTGAGCAGGAAGAACAAATTTTAGGGTTCGACCGATGATTGCGAGCATTCGCAACATGATGAATCAATAGGCTCAGGATGAAAATGACAAAGGATGTTAATGATTATTGCCGGACATATGGATTTAACCATAGTGTAGGCAGACAAGATTTTTGGGAGCACTAGGCTATAGAGGATCTTCAGAAGATCGGATAGCAATACAAAGTATTTCGTGAAACATAAGAACAACTGGGATAAATGGATCCCTGGAAATGTGATGAGTTATTCATAAATATGTTCAGGCGGAAAAGAACTGCAAGGCAGTAGGTTCAGAGAATTCTTGAAATGCCGAATAGTATTTTGATATGTCGGATGGAACAAAAGAGTAACTGGAATGAATATATGTACAAGTGTAAGTAGTTATTTGTCAGGATTTATCGGTGGTCAGGAATTGCAAAGATAGTGGGCACAAGGGTCTCAGGAAACATCGAGGAGTACCTGCAGAATCTTCTGGCGAAGCAAGTGATCTTTTGGCATGTCGGGCTCTCCGGGAGGAAGCGGTTACGAGAAACTCGTGTTAGAGTTAGCAAAATCTTTAACCCGAATAGAAGAGAGATCAGAGTACCAGAGTAAAGACGAGGAATAAAAGATCCTAATACCACCCAATTGGCGACGTGGGCCCGTAAGCCACACAGCCAAGTTAGTAAAACAATTTTTGGTTACTAGACTCAACTTCGGCCAAGGAGTTGGAAAGGGGGATCCTATAGGCAGTTGGCTCTGATACCAACCTATGATGACCCCGGCTTGATCGTGCACTAACCATACACGCAAATGCACATGATCAAGCCTAAGGACTCACTTTGAAGATATCACAACACAACTCTAAAACATAATTAAAGTCATACAAGCATTATATTACAAGCCAGGGCCTCGAGGGCTCGAATACATAGCTTGATGGCATACAAGCGTCAGTGGAAGCATCAGATATCTGAGTACAGATATAATACAGAACAGAGATAAGCCTTTAAGAAGGCGGGGTAAAATAAAAGCTACGATCGAAAGGCGTAGGCCTCCTGCCTGGGACCCTCCGAACCTACTCCTGGTCGTCAGTCAGCTCCTCGTAGTAGTACTCGCCAGGAGAGTAGTAGTAGTAGCCGTCGGCGGGGGCAACGATCTCAGGGGCTCCGTCATCTGGTTGCATCAAATGGATAAATGTGGAAAAAGAGAAAGCAATGCAACCGTGAGTACTCATCTGAAGTACTCAGCAAGCAAGGATCTACACTACATATGCAACATTTTCAAAGGGAGGCTGTATATGTGGACTGGGCTGCAGAAATGCCAGAATAGAGAGAGAGAGCCTAGTCCTATCAAAGACTAGCATCTTCAGCATCTTCAGCGGTCTTGCAGCATTAGAAGAGTGTAGAATAACATAATGTAAAGTAGTAGTAGTGTTAACAACCTCGCCCAGAGATCCTTCCTCGACTCCCTGCGAGAAAGCAATCCCAGAGCCATACTATCCAGTTATCATCTCAAGTATCAGGTTCTAGTTGTATCGATTGGGATACAACTCCGAGTGTCCGTCACCGTAGGACAGGCTATCGATAGATTAGTTCTTCCCTGCAGGGGTGCACCAACTTACCCACCATGCTCGATTAACTTCGGCCGGACACACTTTTTTGGGTCATGCCCGGCCTCGGCCAAACGATACGCTGCAACCCGACCTAGGCTTAATAGAGAGGTCAGCACGCCGGACTAAACCTATGCCACCAGGGGTCTTGGGCCATCGCCCCGGGAACTCCTGCGCGTTGCGTCACGCGGCTGAAAGCAGACCTAGCCCCCTTAATACAAGCGCGGGCTTAACTAGTCCAATCTAGCGCGCGCTGCTTAGTCGCTGACGTCCATTAAGCTTCGGCTGATGCATACGACGCAGAACGCCCATACTATGCCCACGTGATGGTTAGTGCTATCAGGCCAGAGGCCCCTCAGATCAAATATCCAAACCGTTAGTGTGTTGGTAGTGCGGTAACGAGCAGAGACTCACGAAAGATGTGACGCCGTCGCCCCATCTCAAGGACTTGCGGCAAGGGCTAAGAATGCCCGGCCACGCCTCATATTCATCTCTCGGGCACCTTCCAGGTCAACCCGTCTCCACATCACTTCGCAAACATGCTCGCGCGGGTACCCCTCAGGGCCGACCCGTCTTTAGTATCTTGGTTCAGTGTCCAGTCATAGTAACCGTGTGTCTAGCACCAAGGGGAACCCCGAGGAATCACCCTCAATGGAATTCCACCTGATGTTATCATCAATGTGAACGAAGGAGGAATCACCCTCGAGGTCCACACTTGAGATGTTGCACGACGATGTCGTTATCGGGGGTGGTGTAGGAGGAATCACCCTCGCTGACCACGACTGATTAACTAACCTACAAGGTAATCATCAGAAGTGCTGACGAGGTATCACCCTCGGCACTCGATAGTAACCCAATAGTGTCGAGCAACTAAGGGGAAGTGATGTGCGGTGCCGGAGCCTGGTCTTCGATCCCATTGATCGGGTCTTCTGATAATCCAGCGGGGCAGTCGGGATAAAGTGGGGTCTCTGATGGGTCTCTACCCAGCCTATACTAAACAGTTTAGGATAAGCAGGTAGGTAACAATAGTAGGTTACAATAAACAGGCTATGCAGCAGATATAGGGTAACAGTAGCAACAACAACTTCTAATGCAAGCATAAGAGAGAGAAGAATAGGCGATATCGGTATGCTCAAAAGGAGGGGTGCTTGCCTGGAAGCTCTGCGGCAAGGGTCTGGTCGTCAAGGGCGTAGTCGACCTCCGGAGCTGCGTCGGCCTCCGGGACTACGTCGGTGTCCGGGTCTACCGAGAGAGAGAAGAGGGGGAGGAAACAGATAAATACACAGCAAAACAATGTAACACAGAGGATGCCATGCCTAGGATGCAGTGCAGGGTTGCCTAAAGATATGTCTAAGTCATTTTAGTTATTTTAGGATTTAAGTAGGATTTATTAACCGGTGGATGTGCACTATTCATCTACCGGAAACGGGCGGAAAGTTGCGGGTTCACCTACGTAGAGGGTCCTGACATGGAAACAAACGACACGATCAAATTCGTCTCATCGTTCTGATCAACTTTCATGTAGAAAGTTTTTCGATCTGAGCTACGGTTTAATTTCTACTGATTTTAAAAGATTTAAACATTTTCTCGAATTATTTTTATTTATTTAAATCAACATTATCCAGAATATTGTAGGGGCGATGTCAGCATGACGATTAGGTGACATCAGCAGTTAACAGTGTAGTTAACTGGGGTCAAATCTGACAGTGGGTCCAGTGGGACCCACTGGTCAGCCTCACAGTAGTTTAACTAGGGATAAAATTAACTAATTACTGATTAAATTAGGGGTGGGACCTACTGTCAGTGTCTAATTAGTGTTTTAATTAATTAATCCAATTAACTAACATGTTATCTATTTAATTAAAAATGTTTAATTGGTGGGACCCACATGTCAGTGACATGGGGCCGCCCAGTCAGCGTTTGACTTGGTCAAAGGGGCCTAGTGGGGCCCATGGTCAGTGATAGAGAGGCGGGGCCCACGGCGCCACGTCGGACGCCGAGTCAGCGCCTACACTGGAGCACGCCGGTGAGCTCGCCCGCGACGGCAGAACTCCGACGAGCCCGGGTTTCGTCTACGGTGCATCTTTTCGGGCGTTCTTGGGCTCTATCGAACGAGTGAAGAATGCTGCGTTGATCTAGCCTACTGGCGCTGGCTACGATGGTCAGATTGGAGCTCGATGTCGATGACGGCGACGGTGAGTTACGGGCAGAAATGGGCACGCGGCTACGGTGGATATTTGCGCGCACTTTCGGGCTCGTTCGGACAAGAGCGCCATGCCGCATCCAAACGAGGCGGTGCGAGGTCACGGGGACAACTGGAAATGGCCGGACCGCAAGGTGCCGCGGCGGACAGAGTGCGGCGAGGCGGTGAGCTTGCTACAGAGTGGCAGCGCAAATGCGAAGGGGAGGAAGAGAGGGAGAGGCTCACGTTGTGGCACACGGCGACTGGCGTTAGGCTTAGTAGCAGCAGGCAAGTTGCCAGAGCCGGAGGCGTTCTCGGTGGCCGAAGACACGGTCGAGGGCGGAGCAGCGTCAGTGGGGCTCCCCGGCTCCACCCAGCGGTCGGGGAGGAAGCGGTAGTCGCCGGCAGAGCCCATGGACAGCTCGGGAGGATGGATTGGCGCCGGTGGCCGCGGATCAACGACGGGCACGGCGGTGACAGCGTCGGGTGAGGAGAGGAGGAGTGAGCGTGTGTGCGAGAGAAAGAGGGAGGAGGGAGGTGGATCCGGGGGGGGGGGGGGGGGGGTCTAGGGTTCCAGGGGGCTCAGCCCCGTTCTTATCCCCTGCCGAAGCCGTGGGATGCTCGACGGGTGGCCGTCGGCGGTCGTGTCAACGCGTGCGGTCGACAGCGGTGGTAGGAAGGGGATGACTGGATCGGTTGGGCTGGGCTGGCTACTGTTTGACTTAGGCCTGTAGGTACAGTAGTGCGTAGGCCTTTTTCCTTTCTCGTTATTTTCTTTTCTGTTTTCTGTTTTGTTTCTGTTTTGCAATTTTAGTTAGGCCACCATTTAAATTTTGTAAAATAGGTGATCTAGCCAATCAAATACAGGGCAATATCTAGCACTGCCACAAAATGATTTGGAGTCCAGATCTTTTCATTTGGATTTTATTTAAATGATAAGGGGTTAAATACTCCTGTCTTGGTACTGTTTCTTGATGTTAGAGCCACTTAACTAATTTAATTCATATTGCTCTTATTTTTATAATTGCTTCTGAAATATTTGCAACTTTATGAACAATTTTGATTTGCTGTTTGAAGAAATAATTATTTGACTTGCATTTTAAATTTGAATTGAGTTGGATTATTTCCTAAATGTAATTTGATGATGATGATCATGATGACATGACATGTTGTCTAGGTTAATGACAGAGTAAAGATCTGGGGGTGTTACTATATTATCTGTTTTGGATGTTTTATATGCATTAATATGCTATTTTATATTATTTTTGGGTCTAACTAATGTCGCTTCAACTACGTCGGTATTTCCCCAAAGACGATGGGATGATGAAGCACAGCTACGGTAGGTATTTCCCTCAGTTATGAAACCAAGGTATGAATCAGTAACACCCTGGATTTTGCCCATTTTCTTTTTCTTTTGATTTTGGTTTGGATTTGCTTTTCGGTGGCTTCGTGGTCTTGAAACCTGGAGGAATCACCCTCGAATCCTCTCCCCAGTGGCTTGTCAATCTCAAAACCATCCCAAGACCATGTCATTTCCATCGTGGACCAATCCCAATATTCTTTTCTTGGGAATATTCTTTTTCTATTAAAGGAATAACCCTGTTTGCCCTGGGTTGTGAAGCAACCCACAGTTCCATCATTCCAAAGATTCCAAAATAATTCCCATAAATTGTTTGGGTCAAATATTCCTCAGATAAGTCAAAATACTTCCTTGCCATGTTCAAAAATATTTCACCAATATTTCTTTTCTGATTCTGCCCTAGCTGGCAGTTTGTGAAGCAAGTACCCTTTAGCTTTGCTTGCTTGCTCTCAAACTTTTTGTGCACTCTTCCCCAACCATATCATTGCCGCATACCAAATTTCAACTTCACTGGCCTAGTAAATATTCCTGAGCAATTTTTCAAAGTTTCTGTTCAAATAGAGGCCTTGTGAAGGAAGTGCAAGCTAGGAATATCTAAATGAGTTGAAATTTTGCAAGCATCTTCATATGCTCAAATAATAGCTCTCCACCAAATTTGAGCATCATTCCATTATCTATGTGATCACAACATCAAATCTTTGTTTCTGGTAATTATTTTGGGTTGTGAAGCAACTATAATTTTTATTGCTCCATAATTCATGAATAATTTCCAGAACATGCTTCTACCTATATGTCACCTATCTACTAAATTTGGCCTCATTTGATCTATCCAATAATTCCCTAGAATTTTTCTAAGATTCTGTCTAGTGGGATGCTGTGTGAAGGAAGTACCATTTTGGCCTGTCCAAATGGCATGAAATTTTTATGGCATTCTCATATGACTAAATCATCATCCTATGCCCATTTTCAGCCAAAGGCAACACTTGAGGTGAGTGCCACTTCAAGATTGGTAATTCTGGTCAGTGAGGTCATTTGAACTGCAAGTGCTAGCTAAACTTCTTAATTTGACCTCAAACTTGGCCACAATACTCATCTTAGTATATTATCACCCTCAGCCAAAGATCAGAGTCAATCACGAGACAAGTCTTCCTCAGCAAGCATCAAACACCTTGCTATTCCTGTTAAGATCTGCTAGCTGTGGTCACCTCAAGCTCCACTATTCCTATCTCTTTCCTCCTTGACTCTATCCTTCGAATGACTGATCGACCAGACATGAATTGGTCAACCAGAGGCCGTGGCACTGCCGCGTCCACGCGGTGACCACCTCCCTGGCAAGCCATGGACGCAAGCTGCGTGTTTGCTAGCTCGGGCCCCTCCTCCGCTCATCATTTCGGCGCGCCTCGTCATGTCCAACAGCTTTCCCTCGCCGTCCTCTTCCTCCCTAGATAAGTCTCCCCCTCTCCCGTCCCCTCCTTCATGGTGCAGCCGCCGCGCCCGTGACCTGTCTCCTCTGTCGCCATCACATCCAGTCGCCCGCGCCCTCCCGAGCTCTCTCGACCTCGCCTGAACCCTCTCCGCCCCTCCGTAATCATCATGGAAGCCTCTCCCCTCCTCCAGGCGAGCTCCCGAAGCGTCGAGACGCTGGAGCACGTGTCACCGCGGCCGTGCTCAGCCTCCTCCGCCGCTCGCCTATAAATAGGCCTCCCAGAGCCCTCCCGAGCTCACCATCGCCTCCACCTCACTCCTAGGACCCCGCCCAGCCTCTCACCCGAGCTCCAGGGGCTCTCCCCTCTCCGGTTAGTCGCCATGGCCGCTGCTCCCCGTCGGCCAAATTTGCTCAAGCCGAGCCCTCCCTCTCCTCATGGCCACCACCTGAAGCCTCCACCACCACCCCGGAGCCGCCCCAGCATCTCCCCCCTCCTCCGGTGGCCTCTAGCCGTGAGCTCACCGGCGGCCGTAACCAGTTTCCGCCGCGGCCGATGCCATGCCTGCTCCAGCGCTCCCCGGCGACCATGCTACCTACAGGCGGGTGCGGCTCGACCCCCTGAACACGCCGGTAGGCCGGGCTTCGCGAGCGGTGGCCGGAGTCACCGGCCATCGCCGTCGGGCGCCGGCTCCGCCTCGGCCTGGAGCAGACAACCGAGGAAGAAGGCGACGCCAGCCCTCCCCTGCCAGTGGGCCCCGCGACCCCACCAGTCAGCCTAACAGAAGCACTGACTTGGGCCCGCGGGATTTTAAGTGGAGGCGCCTTTCCGAAAATACGTTTTCGTCTTTAGAAAGCGTATTTTCTCTACACTTCGGCTCAAACTACATTTCTCAGTAGAGAAAGCGTATTTCTCGAAAAGACGTCCTCTGTCTAAGCCACCAGGGGCCTGTTTGTAAAGATTCTCTAACATATGGGTCCCTGATCTTCACATACTCGTATCTTTTCATCCACAACTCCGATTCAGGTGATTCCAAAGCCTACTTCTTCGTCTCGTCGAGCCCGTTCTGTTGGCGTCATTTTCATAATGTTTTGACACTGTGAAAATGACCATTTTGCACTTGCCCATAAACAGACCCCTCTGGGAGAGAACTGTTTCCGGCAACTGTTTCCGCGGACTCTCCGAACTTCTCCCCGGTGGATTTTTCATACCCAGGCAAGCCATGACAGCCACTTGCATGATGGATTTGCAGTAGCTATGGTTCCCTACCTGAGAAGTTATTTTAATGTGTGCATGTTATTCTGTCTGATACTACTATATATGCTCATGTTCCATGCTTATGTTCTATGCTCATCCTTATATTCTGTCCATGTGCATCTTGCTAGTTATCAGGTACTCGTTGGTAGCATTATGCTCATGGTTAACACTGGCAGTAGTTCAATCTAAGATGATGACATGTCCACATGTTTCTTTATCTGCTGTTATGGTTCATCCTGTTATCATAGCTCAGCACATCATCATAATTTAACCGGATGATAATCGAACTTGAACACCTGTTGGCTGAGTCATAGTGCGCCACCGAATCGAGCTCACCAGTGCAACCACACTTGCTGGGATGGGGCAGCCCTAACTCGGTCTATTGTCATGCCTCTCGCCGGTGCCTCCAACCAGGGAAGGTTATGAGCGCGTGCTACCCTGGCCCGGTAGGCGGCTATAACCTTGTGAACCCAGTTTTGGTATTGAGCTCAGGTCCCCGTTTGGGACAGTTTTGTTTGGCCACGACGGTGGCAGGTGTCGGAAGGACACAGGGGTCACCCATGACATAGCCCAAAGGGGAGTTTGTCGGAGTGGCTGGGAGAGTGCCATGCAATAGATTGGGTTTTGTCGGAACGTCATTGGTCCACCCGAATGGGAGCACGAGGCCACGAGTTCCGTGGTGTGGGTACAGTGTACTAACCTCTGCAGAGTGTATAATCTATCGATAGCCGCGTCCTCGGATATGGGCACAGTTTGTAGTAGGACACACTATGGGTCAACAGAATAATAATCTTGCTTATAACAACCCCGTTCGATGAGAAAGAAGTTGGTTGATCTTTATGTGATCGCGAGAGGATCACCGCGGTATCGAGGATACCGATGTTGGTTGATCGTGATCACGAGAGGATCACTGTGGTATCATGGATACCAGATTTGGTTTGGTGTTATCTGGTGATCTCGGTAAAGACCAAGCTCCTTGTGATCATGTTATCACTACGGTATTGCAATACCAAGTTTGGTTGGTCCCGAGGTTATCATGTGGCACACTCGATGGTAAGTTCTTACAGGTGATGGTTACGGGGTAACCTCACGATAGAGTAAGTTGCAACCTGTTGCATGTAGTATATGCCATGCCATGCTTATATTGTTCTAGCATCATCATGTTTTCGCCTGCTTAACCTGTAAATGCCATGCTATTGCTTGTCTTGACTGCTTTGGTTGCTGTGAGCTTGCGAGTACATTCAAAGTACTCACCTGGCGTGTCATGCCAGTTTGCAGGTCATGCCATGATTGCTTGCTTGTTGAGGATTTCGAGTTTACGAGCTAGGATAAGCGTTCCAGCCAGAGTCCCCGTGGAGTGGAGTCCATCACCGCTGTCGAGGATACTCCGTTTCCTCGGGTTGTTCCACTGTTAGCATAGAGCTACCCTGGGCAGGCATAGTATCGCCGTGCTGATGTAATCCATGTACCCTTGTAACCTTATCCATAGTAATAAAGAGCTGATTTGTTCTATGCCAACAGTGCCGTATTCCAGAAGACTTGTCTCTGGGCTGGAATACGGGGCGTTCCGGTTTCCTGTGAGCCGGGGTGCCACACAATCCAGTAGGAGAACCAAGCAACACTATGTAAACGGTACCTGCACACAAATAACAAATACTTGCAATCCGACGATTAGGAGGGGTTGTCAATCCCTCTAAGGGTAAAAAGATAGATAGAATTGTGATAGATTGGATAAATAGATCTCGATAAAACACGAAATAAAATAAATAGCAAAAAAGTGCAGCAAGGTATTTTTGGGTTTTTGGAATAATAGATCTGAAAATAATAGCGAATAAAAATAGATATCGAAGCAAATATGATAAAGAATAGACCCGGGGGCCGTAGATTTCACTAGTGGCTTCTCTCAAGAAAATAACATACGGTGGGTGAACAAATTACTGTTGGGCAATTGATAGAACATCAAATAATTATGACGATATCGAGGCAATGATCATTATATAGGCATCACGTCCAAGATTAGTAGACCGACTCCTGCCTGCATCTACTACTATTACTCCACACATCGACCGCTATCCAGCATGCATCTAGTGTATTAAGTTCATGGAGAAATGGAGTAATGCAATAAGAAAGATGACATGATGTAGACAAGATCTATTCATGTAGGAATAGACCCCATCTTGTTATCCTTAATGGCAACGATCAATACATGTCTTGCTGCCCCTTCTGTCACTGGGAAAGAACACCGCACGATCGAACCCATCACAAAGCACCTCTTCCCATGGCAAGAAAAATCGATCTAGTCGGCCTAACTAAACCAAAGATTTGAAGAAGAAATACGAGGCTATAAGTAATCATGCATATAAGAGATCAAAAGATGACTCAAATAACTTTCATGGATAAAATAGATCTGATCATAAACTCAAAGTTCATCGGATCCCAACAAACACACCGCAAAAAGAGTTACATCAAATAGATCTCCAAGAGACCATTCTATTGAGAATCAAAAAGAGAGAAGAAGCCATCTAGCTACTGCCTATGGACCCATAGGTCTACAATGAACTACTCACACATCATCGGAGAGGCACCAATGAGGATGATGAACCCCTCTGTGATGGTGTCTAGATTGGATCTCGTGGTTCTGGAACTTGCGGCGGTTGGAATTGTGTTTCATCGACTCCCCTAGGGTTTCTGGAATATTTGGGAATTTATAGGGCGAAGAGGCGGTGCGGGAGGCCACCGAGGTGGGCACAACCCACCAGGGCGCGCTTGGTCCCCCAGGCGCGCCCAGGTGGGTTGTGCCCTCCTCGGGGCACCCCTCTGGTACTTCTTTGGCCCAAGTTGTTCCTTCTGGTCCATAAAAATTCTCCAAAAAGTTTCGCTGCATTTGGACTCCGTTTGGTACTGATATTCTGCGAAGTAAAAAACAGCAACTGGCACTGGGCACTATGTCAATAGGTTAGTCGCAAATGATATAAAGTTGCTATAAAATGATTGTAAAACATCCAAGAATGATAATATAACAGCATGGAACAAGCAAAAATTATAGATGCATTGGAGACGTATCAGCATCCCCAAGCTTAATTCCTACTCGTCCTCGAGTAGGTAAATGATAAAAACAGAATTTTTGATGTGGAATGCTGCCTAACATGTTCATCACATATTCTTTTCTTTTGTAGCATGGACATTTGGACTTTTATATGGTTCAAAGCAATAGTCTAGTTTTGACATGAAGATTTCAATACTCAAGCATATCAACACGCAACCATGTCTTTCAAAATATCAACACTAAAGAAAGTTATCCCTAGCCCATCATGCTCAATCATTGATCCATTCAAGAAACACACTCGCATATTAGCTATACCCAATGCTCAAGTACGATTATAGTGCCCCTTAGTTGGTGCTTTATGAGAGAAGATGGAGACTCAAATTAAAAATAAAAATTGCATAAAGTAAATAGATAGGCCCTTCACAGAGGGAACTAGGGATTTGTAGAGGTGCCAGAGCTCAAAGCTTAAATTGAGAGATATTTTTTTTGAGAGGCATACTTTTCCCGTCAACGAAAACGACCGAGTAATTCCCAACACTTTCCATGCTAGATATATCATAGGCGGTTCCCAAACAGAAAATAAAGTTTATTCCTTTTTCCACCATTCTTTCAGTTTCCATGGCTAACCGTATCCACGTGTGCCCTCCATACCAACACTTTCCAAGGAATTTATTATTTGACAACATAAAGTAAATTTCTTTTTCATTTCAGGACTGGGTATCCCTATTACTGCCGCACTCTCGTGCAATGAAAAGTGAATAAACACTCATCTTGAGAATAACGCATCTAGCATGGAAAATATTGGCCACCCCCTGCCGCTTTATGAGCGGTACAAGCACACAAAAAGGAAATTTATTTTGAAAATTAGAGATGGCACATACAAATTTGCTTAGAACGGCACAGGAATACCGCATATAGGTAGATATGGTGGACTCATATGGAAAATCTGGGTTTAAAGATTTTGGATGCACAAGTAGTATTTCTACTTAGTACAAGTGGAGGCTAGCAAAAAGATTGAGAAGCAACCAACCAAGAAACAAAAAATCACATAAACGAGCATTAAGCATAACTAACACCGAATAATGCACCACAAGTAGGATGTAATTTCATTGCATGACTATTGACTTTCGTGCTTGCATAGGGAATCACAAACCTTAACACCAATATTCTTACTAAAGAATAATTACTCACCAACATGACTCACATATCACTATCATCATATCTCAAAACTATTACAAAGAATCAAGTTTATTTTGTCCAATGATCTTCATGAAAGTTTTTATTATATCCCTCTTGGATATCTATCACTTTGGGACTAGTTTCATATGTTGCAAATGCTTTTGTCAAGCTCAAACAAATCTAAGTGAAGAACATGAGCATACAATTTTCCGTCTCTCAAAATAATATAAGTGAAGCATGAGAGAATTTCTTCAAAAATTTACTAACTCTCAAATTAATCTAAGTGAAGCATGAGAGCATTTCTTCAAAAATATTAAATCACACCGTGCTCAAAAATATATAAGTGAAGCACTAGAGAAATTCCATAGCTCAAAAGATTTAAGTGAAGCATAAAGAGCAATTCTACCAAAACATAGCATAATTTGGCTCTCAAATAGGTGTGTCCAACAAGGATACTTGTGACAAACTAAAAAGCAAAACAAGCAAAGCCTCATATAATACAAGACGCTCCAAGCAAAACTCATGATATGTGGCAAATAAAATTATAGCTCCAAGTAAAATACCGATGGTCGTTAGAAGAAAGAGGGGATGCCTTCTGGGGCATCCCCAAGCTTAGTTGCTTGGTTCTCCTTGAATATTAACTTGGGGTGCCATGGGGAATCCCCAAGCTTAGGCTTTTCTTACTCCTTATTCCTTCATCCATCGTGATCTCACCCAAAACTTGAAAACTTCAATCACACAAAACTTAACAAAACCTTCGTGAGATCCGTTAGTATAAGAAAACCAATCTTTACTTTAAGTACTGTAGAAAACCCATTCAAATTTTGTTATTGCATTATATCTACTGTATTCTAACCTTGCCATGGCTTATACCCCCCCATACAATCCATAGATTCATCAAATAAGCACACAATGCAAAGAAAATAGAATATGTCAACAACAGAACAGTCTATAAAGGTGCGAATTGTTCTCATACTTATGTAACTCCAAAAATTCTGAAAAATGAGAACAACAGAGGAAATCTTGTGTAAAAAATTCATAATTTTTCGTCGCTTCTGTAAATTTAGAAAATTCTATTACTGGACGCAAAAGTTTCTGTTTTTTAACAGGATCAAATCAACTATCACCAAAGCTATCCCAAAGGCTTTACTTGGCACAAACACTAATTAAAACATAAAAAACACAATCATAAAAGGGGCATAATTGTGCAAATACTCAAGAACAGAAAGAAAATGGCAAAAATAAATTGTATTCATTGGGTTGCCTCCCAACAAGCGCTATCGTTTTATGCCCCTAGCTAGGCATAATTAATTTTGATGATGCTCGCATGAAAGACAACAATTGAAACACAAAGAGAGCATCATAATACATGTGACAAACACATTTAATTCTAACATACTTCCGATGCATAAGGATTTTATAAGCAAACAAATTATCAAGACAAGAAATATATAGCATATGCAAGGAAGAAGAAATAAACAATAGCAATCTCAACATAACGAGAGGTAAATTAGTAACGTGAAAAATTTCTACAATCATACTTTCCTCTCTCATAATAATTACATGTAGGATCATAATCAAATTCAACAATATAGCTATCATATAAAATTTTCTCTTCATGATCCACATGCATAAAAGTTTTATAATCTTCCAAGATAGTGGGATTAACATCAACTAAAGTCATGACCTCTCCAAACCCACTTTCATCAAGAATTTCGTAAGATTGAACACTCTCCAAATATGTGGGATTATTTTTACCTAAAGTTGATGCTCTTCCAAACCCACTTTCAATATTATTGCAAACATTATTATCAATATCATATTCATCATGAGGCTTAAATAAATTTTCAAGATCATAAGAGGAATCACCCTAATCATGATCATTACAATAAGTAGTGGACATAGCAAAATTAGCATACCCAAGCTTGTAGCTTTGCATATTATTAACACAATTGACATTAATAGGATTTGTAGTAAAATCATTGCAATCATGCTTTTCATTCAAGGAGCTATCATGAATCACTTTATAAATTTCTTCATCACAATTTTCAGATTCACGAATCTCAAGCAAAACTTCATAAAGATAATCTAGCACACTCGACTCACTAGCAATTGGTTCATCATTATTGGATCTTTTAAAAAGATTAGCAAGTGGATGGGGATCCATATCAATAGATTTTTAGCAAGCGAAGATGCAAGCAAATAGAAGGCTCATGGCAACACAAGCAAACAAAAGATCAAACAAGAAAAAGGCAAACGAAAAAGAGGGCAAATAAAAAGGCAAATATTTTTGCGAAGTGGGGGAGATGAAAATGAGAGGCAAATGGAAAATAATGTAAATTGCAAGGAGATGAGATTTGTGATTAGGAAGCTGATAGATGTTGATGATGTCTCCCCGGCAACGGCGCCAGAAATTCCTTTTGATGTCGCTTGAACTACGTCGGTATTTTCTCAAAGAGGAAGGGATGATGCAGCACAACTACGGTACGTATTTCCCTCAGTTATGAAACCAAGGTATCAATCCAGTAGGAGAACCAAGCAACACTATGTAAACGGTACCTGCACACAAATAACAAATACTAGCAACCCGACGATTAGGAGGGGTTGTCAATCCCTCTACGGGTAAAAAGATAGATAGAATTGTGATAGATTGGATAAATAGATCTCGATAAAACGCAAATAAAATAAATAGCAATAAAGTGCAGCAAGGTATTTTTGGGTTTTTGGAATAATAAATCTGAAAATAAAAGCAAATAAAAATAGATCTCGAAGCAAATATGATAAAGAATAGACCCGGGGGCCGTAGATTTAAGTAGTGGCTTCTCTCAAGAAAATAGCATACGGTGGGTGAAGAAATTACTGTTGGGCAATTGATAGAAAATCAACAAATTATGATGATATCCAGGCAATGATCATTATATAGGCATCACGTCCAAGATTAGTAGACTGATTCCTACCTGCATCTACTACTATTACTCCACACATCGACCGCTATCCAGCAAGCATCTAGTGTATTAAGTTCATGGAGAAACAGAGTAATGCAATAAGAAAGATGACATGATGTAGACAAGATCTATTCATGTAGGAATAGCCCCCCATCTTGTTATCCTTAATAGCAATGATACATGCGTGTCTTGCGGCCCCTTCTGTCAGTGGGAAAGAACACCGCACGATCGAACCCATCACAAAGCACCTCTTCCCATGACAAGAAAAATCGATCTAGTCGGCCTAACTAAACCAAAGATTCGAAGAAGAAATACAAGGCTATAAGTAATCATGCATAAAAGAGATCAAAGAACTCAAATAACTTTCATGGATATAGATCTGATCATAAACTCAAAGTTCATCGGATCCCAACAAACACACCGCAAAAAGAGTTACATCAAATAGATCTCCAAGAGACCATTCTATTGAGAATCAAAAAGAGAGAACAAACCATCTAGCTACTGCCTACGGACCCGTAGGTCTATAATGAACTACTCACACATCATCGGAGAGGCACCGATGAGGATGATGAACCCCTCCGTGATGGTGTCTAGATTGGATCTCGTGGTTCTGGAACTTGCAGCGCCTGGAATTGTGTTTCGTCGACTCCCCTAGGGTTTCTGGAATATTTGGGAATTTATAGGGCGAAGAGGCGGTGCGGGAGGCCACCGAGGTGGGCACAACCCACCAGGGCGCGCTTGGGCCCCCAGGCGCGCCCAGGTGGGTTATGCTGTAGGAGATATGCCCTAGAGGCAATAATAAATGTTATTATTTATCTCCATGTTCATAATTATGTTTATGTTCCATGCTATAACTGCTATGGTTCTCGAGTCTGCAATAACCACGAGGCTCGGAGGAAGACTCATATGCACGTGTGGAATAATAAACGGTAAAATGTATTCCTAGTCTAGCCTCTAAGAGTAGCTCAAGTGTTGCATGATGGTCCTGTTTTCCTGATCATGGGCATGTCTATGCCAGCAATTTTGAGGGCACAATGTTAGAAGAACATTTGTGTTGAATCGACCCGAATTGATGTTATGCTATGAGATACATTCGTCACAAGTTAATGGTTAATAACACAGAGATGGTTAACGTTTGCATGATTCCTTAGACCATGAGAGTATCGAGTTTCTTCATGCTTGATTCATGAACTTTGGGGTTTGTTAAACGTCATCCGTAACTGGATGGCTATTACGGCGGCTTACGGGTTCATGGGAATTATGTCAAGTAACTTGATAGCTCAAGATTGGGATTTGCTCCTCCGATGATGGAGAGATATCTCTGGGCCCTCTCGGTGTTACGGTATCCATCATCGTCTGTCCAGACACTTTGTGATTTGATCACGGGGATGCCGGAACACGGTAACGAGAAAAGAGAACAATACCGATAACGAGGTAACTGGCATAGTGGACAAGTTGTTGATCCACGGGGATGCCAACATGTCTCACCTCGGGTATTTGTAACATATCGCGAAGCAACAGGAATATCATACGGCAACTGGAGGTTCACTCGAATATTCATTCGTGTGGGTATAGGGGTCAATATGGGTGTCCACGGCTCCGATGTTGATCATTGATCGGAAGGGGTTCCGGGCCATGTCTATACTTCACCAAACCTATAGGGTCACACGCTTAAGGGTCATCTATCTGCTGAATACTAGACAAGGAGTCTGAGAGAAATTCACCGAAAAAGTTTCGGAGACAACGGAAGAGTTCCAGAGAGAAAACACCGGAATAGTTTCGGTAAAACCGAAAAGTTGTTTCGGGGTATACCATTAAGTCAAATTGGTTTCGGGACATGCCTGATAATTCTTGGAGGGTGCCAGAATTATTCTGGAAACTTCTGGGAATTTTCAGGGATAAAAGCCGGAAATGTTCCGGAGCTGCCGGAACCGGTTTGGTTGCTTTTCGCAGATGAAAATCACTAATCTGGAATTGTTTCGGAACACGTCAAAAATTATTTTAGTGGGTACTGGAAATGTTCTAAGCCACATAAATATTTTCGGTTATAACGGACACTGAAAAATGTCATCATGAATAGTGAAAGTGCTTTTTTGGGTGGCTTCTTGGAGAAGCCACCTTGAGGGCCTTTTGGTATTTTCCCCCTTGGCTTTTTGGAGAAGCCACCCTTGGGCTTGGCCTATAAATATGGGTGGAGGGGGCTGCCTAAAGACTTACTCTTTCTCACATACTAGTGCCTTGCATGATCTGGCTTTCTCTCTCCCTCCCAGCGAAATAGTTTCGTAGAGCCGAAAGGCTGTTTGGGTTCCGGTGGGAACTAGTTCTGGATGGCGAAGCGCTGCCAGATAGATGACACCGTATGTGTTCAACTCTGTAGAGAGATCATAGTTTCGGTCTTAGTTCGAGAGTGCCTCCCGAAGGGCTGTTCGAGTGACCGTCCGAGATTCTGAGGTCCTCCCGAAGGGCTGTCCGAGGATCCGTCCGGTGGGACTATCCGAGGGACTGTTCTGAGGTCCTCCCGAATGGCTGTCCGAGGATCCGTCCGGTGGGACTATCCGAGGGACTGTTCTGAGGTCCTCCCGAAGGGCTGTCCGAGGATCTGTCCGGTGGGACTATCCGAGGGACTGTCCTGAGGCCTCCCGAAGGGCTGCCCGGAGATCCGTCCGGGGAGCAGACGAGGGAGTACATCCTCGCGGTTGGGAGGTTGTAAATCCTAGCTACGGGGATCTGCACCGCCGATCGTCATCGACTCTACTTCCGCTGCGCTACGAGTCGGTAACGAAAATGATCAAACCTTGTATGCAGTCTCCATAGTGGTCCTGGGCCGGTGCGTAGGTCGGAATTTTTTTGTTTTCTGCTGCGTTACCCTACATATGCCCCCTCGGGGCACCCCTCTGGTAATTCTTTGGCCCAAGTTGTTCCTTCTGGTCCATAAAAATTCTCCAAAAAGTTTTGCTGCGTTTGGACTCCGTTTGGTACTGATATTCTACGAAGTAAAAAATAAGCAAAAAAAACAGCAACTGGCACTGGGCACTATGTCAATAGGTTAGTCCCAAAAAATGATATAAAGTTGCTATAAAATGTTTGTAAAACATCCAAGAATGGTAATATAACAGCATTGAACAAGCAAAAATTATAGATACATTGGAGACGTATCACTAACCAATTAACCTAGAGCCCAGTGCCAGATTCTGTTTTTTCCCTTGTTTTTGACTTTTACAGAAAAGGAATATCAAATGGAGTCCAAATGGAATAAAACTTTACAATGCTTTTTCTTGGACCAGAAGACACCTACGTGACTTGGAGAGAGGGCCAGAAGAGTCCCGAGGAGGCCACAAGCCTCTAGGGCGCGCCCTAGGGGGGTCCCTAAGGGCTTGTGGGCCCCTCGGGTGTCCTCCAACCCTAATTCCATCTCTATAAATTCAGAAATATTCCCCAAACATCAGAAGCGTCCACCAAAATACTTTTCTGCCACCGCAAGCCTCTGTTCCCGTGAGATCCCATCTTGGGGCTTTTTCTGGCACCCTGCCGGAGGGGGATTCGATCACGGAGGGCCTCTACATCAACCTTGCTGCCCTTCCGATGATGCGTGGGTAGTTTACCACAGACCTATGGGTCCATAGCTAGTAGCTAGATGGCTTCTTCTCTCTCTTTGATCTTCATTACCATGTTCTCCTCGATGTTCTTGGAGTTCTATCCGATGTAATCTTATTTTACGGTGTGTTTGTTGAGATCCGATGAATTGTGGATTCATGATCATATTATCTATGAATATTATTTGAGTCTTCTCTGAACTCTTTTATGCATGATTAATATATCTTTGTATTTCTCTTTGAACTATTGGTTTGGTTTGGCCAACTAGATTGGTTTGTCTTGCAATGGGAGAGGTGCTTAGTTTTGGGTTCAATCTTGCGGTGTCCTCACCCAGTGACAGAAGGGGTAGCGAGGCACGTATTGTATTGTTTCCATCAAGGATAAAAAGATGGGGTTTATATCATATTGCTTGGGTTTATCCCTCTACATCATGTCATCTTACTTAAAGCGTTGCTCTGTTCTTATGAACTTAATACTCTAGATGCAAGCAGGAGTCGGTCGATGCGTGGAGTAATAGTAGTAGATGCAGAATCGTTTCGGTCTACTTGTCACGGACGCGATGCCTATATTCATGATCATTGCCTTAGATATCATCATAACTTTGTGCTTTTTTATCAAGTGCTTAACTGTAATTTGTTCACCCACCGTATGTTTTCTTTCAAGAGAGAAGCCTCTAGTGAAACCTATGGCCCCCGGGTCTATTTTCCATCATATATTTTCTGATCTATAAACCAAAAAACCCAAAAATACCTTGCTGCAATTTATTTATATTTACTTTAGTTTGCTCTTTTATTTATCTTTTATACCCATCTCTATTAGATCTCACTCTTGTTCGTGACCGTGAAGGGATTGACAACCCCTTTTTCGCGTTGTGTGCAAGTGTTTGTTAGTTTGTGTAGGTGCATAGATTGGAGACTTGCTTGTGCCTCCTACTGGATTGATACCTTGGTTCTTAACTGAGTGAAATACTTATCTCTACTTTGCTGCATCACCCTTTCCTCTTGAAGGAAAAAATCAACGCAAGCTCAAGAAGTAGCAGGAAGAATTTCTGGCGCCGTTGCCGGGGAGGTTCTAGATCAAGCCTACCAAGTACCCATCACAAACTCTCATATCTTGCACTTACATTATTTTCCATTTGCCTCTCGTTTTCCTCTCCCCCACTTCTAAAACGTTTTCAGAAAAACACAAAAATATTTGCCTTTTTATTCGCCCTTCTTTCATTCATCTTTTCGTTTGCTTGTGTGCTAGATTGCTTGGTTTGTCACGATGTCTCAAGAAAACACAAAGTTGTGTGACTTTTTCAACACCAATAATAATGATTTTATTAGTACTCCGATTGCTCCCGCCACTAGTGCGGAATCTTATGAAATTAATGCTGCTTTGTTGAATCTTGTTATCAAAGAACAATTTTCCGGCCTTCCTAGTGAAGATGCCACATCCCATCTAAATACTTTCATTGAGTTGTGTGATATTCAAAAGAAATAAGATGTGGATAATGATATTATTAAATTGAAGTTATTTCCGTTCTCACTACGAGATCATGCTAAAACTTGGTTTTCATCTTTGCCTAAAAATAGTATTGATTCATGGAATAAGTGCAAAGATGCTTTTATTTCCAAGTAATTTCCTCCCGCTAAAATCATCTCCCTTAGGAACGATATAATGAATTTTAAGCAACTTGATCATGAACATGTTGCACAATCTTGGGAGAGGATGAAATTGATGATAAGGAATTGCCCTACTCATGGTTTAAGTTTATGGATGATCATACCAAATTTTTATGCTGGATTGAATTTTGCATCTAGAAATCTTTTAGATTCCGCCGCGGGAGGTACTTTTATGGAAATTACATTAGGATAAGCTACTAAACTCCTAGATAATATTATGGCAAATTACTCTCAATGGCATACCGAAAGATCTTCCACTAGTAAAAAAGTGCATGCGATTGAAGAAATTAATACTTTGAGTGGAAAGATGGATGAACTCATGAAATTGTTTGCTAGTAAGAGTGCTCCTATTGATCCTAATGATATGCATTTGTCCACTTTGATTGAGAATAATAATGAATCTATGGATATGAATTTTGTTGGTAGGAACAATTTTGATAATAACGCGTATAGAGGTAATTTCAACCCTAGGCCGTTTTCTAGTAATTCCTCTAATAATTATGGTAATTCCTACAACAATTCTTATGGAAATTATAATAAAATACCCTCTGATCTTGAGAATAATATTAAAGATTTCATTAATTCTCAAAAGAATTTCAATGCTATGGTAGAAGAAAGATTGATGATTTGGCTAGAAACGTTGATAAGATTTCTCTTGAGATTGATTCTTTGACGATGAGATGTATGCCACCCAAGCATGATATTAATGAATCTCTGAAGGCTATTAAAATTTCTATGGATGAATGCAAAGAAAGAACCGCTAGAATGGGTGCTAAGCGAGATTGGTTTGTAAAAGCGTGTTCTTCTAGTTTTTGCGATAATAATGATGAAGATCTTAAAATGACTGGTGTGACTCCTATTGAATCTTTGTTTTCTAATATAGATCTTGATAAATACGGGACTGGAGATGAGTCAACTTTAGCTAGAAGGCATCCCAATAATTTGGAGTTTAAAGATCTTAATGAAAAAATTGATAAAAGTGGGATTGGAGAGGTCAAAACTTTAAGTAGCGATGAACCCACTCTTTTGGATTTCAAGGACTTTAATTATGATAATTGTTCTTTGATAGATTGTATTTCCTTGTTGGAATCCATGCTAAATTCACCTCATGCTTACAATCAAAATAAAGCTTTTACTAAACATATCGTTGATGCTATGATGAAATCGTTTGAAGAACAACTTGAGTTGAAAGTTTCTATCCCTAGAAAGCTTTATGATGAGTGGGAACCTACTATTAAGATTAAAATTAAAGATTATGAGTGTAATGCTTTGTGTGATTTGGGTGCTAGCGTTTCCACGATTCCGAAAACTTTATGTGATGTGCTAGGTTTCCATAAACTTGATGATTGTTCTTTGAATTTGCATCTAGCGGATTCCACTATTAAGAAACCTATGGGAAGGATTAATGATGTTCTTATTGTTGCAAATAGGAATTATGTGCCCATAGATTTTATTGTGCTTGATATAGATTGCAATCCTACATGTCCTATTATTCTTGGTAGACCTTTCCTTAGAACGATTGCTGCAATTATTGATATGAAAGAAGGAAACATTAGATTTCAATTTTCATTAAGGAAGGGCATGGAAAACTTTCCAAGAAAGAAAATTAAGTTGCCATATGAATCTATTATGAGGGCTACCTATGGTTTGCACACCAAAGATGACAATACCTAGATCTATGTTTTATGCCTAGCTAGGGGCATTAAACAATAGCGCTTGTTGGGAGGCAACCCAATTTTATTTTTATGTTTTTTGTTTTGGTTCTGTTTTTCAATAAATACAAATTATTACCTCTGTAGTAATTGTGTTTTGGTGTTTTAATTAGTGTTTGAGCCAAGCAAGACCTTTGGGATGCTTTGGTATATCGTTGATTTGGTTTTGCTGAAAAACAGAAACTTTTGCGTCCAGTAACAGAATTGTTTAAATTCACTGGAGCGTGTAAAAATTATGAATTTTTTACACAAGATTTATATATGAATTTCATATGTTGTCCTAATTTTTCAGAATTTTTGGAGTTACATAAGTATGATTAATATTCTGGTTACTACAGACTGTTCTGTATTTGACAGATTCTGTTTTCTATGTGTTTGCTTATTTTGATGAATCTATGGGTAGTATCAGGGGGTATGAACGATAGAGAAGTTGGAATACAGTAGATATAACAGCAATATAAATTTAGAATGAGTTCACAACAGTACCTAAAGTGGTGATTTATTTTATTATACTAACGGATCTTATGAGTTTTCTGTTGAGTTTTGTGTTGTGAAGTTTTCAAGTTTTGGGTAAAGATCTGATGGACTATGGAATAAGGAGTGGCAAGAGCCTAAGCTTGGGGATGCCCAAGGAACCCCAAGTTAATATTCAAGGACAACCAAGCACCTAAGCTTGGGAGGCCCCGGATGGCATCCCCTCTTTTGTCTTCAATCCATCGGTAAATTTACTTGAGGCTATATTTTTATTCACCACATGATATGTGTTTTGCTTGGAGCGTCTTGTATGATATGAGTCTTTGCTTTTTAGTTTAGCACAATCATCGTTTCTGTACACACCTTTTGAGAGGGACACACATTAATCATGAATTTATTAGAATACTCTATGTGCTTCACTTATATCTTTTGAGCTAGGCAGTTTTACTCTAGTGCTTCACTTATACCTTTTTAGAGCACGGCGGTGGCTTTATTTTTATAGAAATTGTTGAACTCTCATGCTTCACTTATATTATTTTGAGAGTCTTTAAACAACATGGTAATTTTCTTAGGTTATGAATTTAGTCCTAATATGATGGGCATCCAAGAGGGATATAATAAAAACTTTCATATAAAGAGCATTGAATAAGATGAGAAGTTTGATTCCTTGCATTTGTTTTGAGATATAAAGATGGTGATATTAGAGTAATGCTAGTGAGTAATTGTGGATTGGTAGAAATACTTGTGTTAAAGTTTGTGATTCCCGTAGCATGCACGTATGGTGAACCGTTATGTGATGAAGTCGGAGCATGATTTATTTTTTGATTGCCTTCCTTATGAGTGGCGGTCGGGGATGAGCGATGCTCTTTTCCTACCAATCTATCCCCCTAGGAGCATGCATGAAGTATTTTGTTTTGATGGCTAATAAATTTTTGCAATAAGTATGTGAGTTCTTATGACTAATGTTGAGTCCATGGATTATACGCACTCTCACCCTTCCACCATTGCTAGCCTCTCTAGTACCGCGCAACTTTCGCCGGTGCATTAAACCCACCATATACCCTTCCTCAAAACAGCCACCATACCTACCTATTATGGCATTTCCATAGCCATTCCGAGATATATTGCCATGCAACTTCCACCGTTCCGTTTTATTATGACACGCACCATCATTGTCATATAGCTTTGCATGATCATGTAGTTGGCATAGTATTTGTGGCATGGCCACCATTCTTATTTTTTATACATGTCACTCTTGATCATAGCACATCCTGGTACACCGCCGGAGGCATTCATATAGAGTCATATTTTGTTCTAGTATCGAGTTGTAATTCTTGAGTTGTAAGTAAATAAAAGTGTGATGTATTAGGGCATTGTCCCATGTGAGGAAAGGATGATGGAAGCTATGATTCCCTCACAAGTTGGGATGAGTCTCCGGACTTTATAAAAAAATAAAAGAGGCCAAAGAAGCCTAAACAAAAAAAAGAGAGAAAAGAAAAAAAAGAGAGAACGGACAATGTTACTATCCTTTTTCCACACCCGTGCTTCAAAGTAGCACCATGATCTTCATGGTAGAGAGTCTCCTATTGTGTCACTTTCATATACTAGTGGGAACTTTTCGTTATAGAACTTGGCTTGTATATTCCAATGATGGGCTTCCCCAAATTGCCCTAGGTCTTCGTGAGTAAGCAAGTTGGATGCACATCCACTTAGTTTCTTTTTGAGCTTTCATACACTTATAGCGCTAGTGCATCCGTTGCATGGCAATCCCTACTCACTTGCATCGATATCAATTGATGGGCATCTTCATAGCCCATTAATTTGCCTAGTTGATGTGAGACTTTCTCCTTCTTTTTGTCTTCTCCACAACCACCATATTCTATTCCACCTATAGTGCTATATCCATGGCTCACGCTCATGTATTGCGTGAAAGTTGAAAAAGTTTGAGAACACCAAAAGTATGAAACAATTGCTTGGCTTGTCATCGGGGTTCTGCATGATGAAATACTTTGTGTGATGAAGATGGAGCATAGCCAGACTATATGATTTTGTAGGGATAACTTTCTTTGGCCATATTATTTTGAGAAGACATGATTGCTTTATTAGTATGCTTGAAGTATTATTCCTTTTATGTCAATATTAAACTTTTGTTTTGAATCTTATGGATCTGAACATTCTTGCTACAATAAAGAAGATTGCATTAATAAATATGTTAGGTAGTATTCCACATCAAAAATTCTGTTTTTATCATTTACCTACTCGAGGACGAGCATGAATTAAGCTTGGCGATGCTTGATACGTCTCCAACGTATCTATAATTTTTGATAGTTCCATGCTATTATATTATCTGTTTTGGATGTTTTATATGCATTAATATGCTATTTTATATTATTTTTGGGACTGACCTATTAACCTAGAGCCCAGTGCCAGTTTCTGTTTTTTCCTTGTTTTTGACTTTTACAGAAAAGGAATATCAAACGGAGTCCAAACGGAATAAAACTTTACGATCATTTTTCTTGGACCAGAAGACACCTACGTGACTTGGAGGGAGGGCCAGAAAAGTCCCGAGGAGGCCACAAGCCTCTAGGGAGCGCCCTAGGGGGGGCTGAGGGCTTGTGGGCCCCTCGGGTGTCCTCCAACCCTAATTCCACCCATATATATAAATTCAGAAATATTCCCCAAACATCAGAAGCGTCCACCAAAATACTTTTCCGCCACCGCAAGCCTATGTTCCCGTGAGATCCCATCTTGGGGCCTTTTCCGGCGATCTGCCGGAGGGGGATTCGATCATGGAGGGCCTCTACATCAACCTTGCTACCCTTCCGATGATGCGTGAGTAGTTTACCACAGACCTACGGGTCCATAGCTAGTAGCTAGATGGCTTCTTATCTCTCTTTGATCTTCATTACCATGTTCTCCTCGATGTTCTTGGAGTTCTATCCGATGTAATCTTATTTTACGGTGTGTTTGTTGAGATCCGATGAATTGTGGATTCATGATCATATTATCTATGAATATTATTTGAGTCTTCTCTGAACTCTTTTATGCATGATTAATATATCTTTGTATTTCTCTTTGAACTATCAGTTTGGTTTGGCCAACTAGATTGGTTTGTCTTGCAATGGGAGAGGTGCTTAGTTTTGGGTTCAATCTTGTGGTGTCCTCACCCAGTGATAGAAGGGGTAGAGAGGCATGTATTGTATTGTTTCCATCAAGGATAAAAAGATGGGGTTTATATCATATTGCTTGGGTTTATCCCTCTACATCATGTCATCTTACTTAAAGCGTTGCTCTGTTCTTATGAACTTAATACTCTAGATGCAAGCAGGAGTCGGTCGATGCGTGGAGTAATAGTAGTAGATGCAGAATCATTTCGGTCTACTTGTCACGGACGCGATGCCTATATTTATGATCATTGCCTTAGATATCGTCATAACTTTGTGCTTTTTTATCAATTGCTCAACAGTAATTTGTTCACTCACCGTATGTTTTCTTTCAAGAGAGAAGCCCCTAGTGAAACCTATGGCCCCCGGGTCTATTTTCCATCATATATTTTCAGATCTATAAACCAAAAAACCCAAAAATACCATGCTGCAATTTATTTATATTTACTTTAGTTTGCTCTTTTATTTATCTTTTATACCCATCTTTATTAGATCTCATTCTTGTTCGTGACCGTGAAGGGATTGACAACCCCTTTTTTTACGTTGTGTGCAAGTGTTTGTTAGTTTGTGCAGGTGCATAGATTGGAGACTTGCTTGTGCCTCCTACTGGATTGATACCTTGGTTCTTAGCTGAGGGAAATACTTATCTCTACTTTGCTGCATCACCCTTTCCTCTTCAAGGGAAAAATCAACGCAAGCTCAAGAAGTAGCAACGCCCCCATTCATAATCACTTTGAATGGATGAACACATACTTTGACAGCTCTCTTTTCTACCATCAACGTCTTTTTCCTTAGCCCATCGGGGATTCCTATGATTCTCGCCCAGGCAGGTATTCTCTCAAGCTTATACTGCCGCACGTCATAAATGCCATCATATTCTTCCATAACTACCATTGTGTTTCGAAAGATCCATGGGCCACCGCCCATCACTCGTTTCCAATCTCCCAGGCACAAGAATTGTGCGAGGAACAAGTTGCTTTCTATAGGTTTTAACGTCATGCCTTGTGCTACCGCCCATGCATTGCACATTGATTTGAACAGTGAGACATGGATGAACAGTTTCTGGGTATGAACCCTAAACACAACGATCGAATGAGTCTCCACAATCAGCTCATTGACTTCTCCGGAAAGATCAAGCTCACCTTCTTCCTCTCCGTGGAGATTCAGTCGCTAAAACATACTCCCTCCGTCCCATAATATAAGAGCATTTTTGACACTTAGTGTAAAAAACACTCTTATATTATGGGACGGAGGGAGTATCTTCCAAAGTTGCTGCTCTTGATCGATCCTCCGAGCTCCCACCCACACCTCCGTTTTGCATCGCCCATGGCCGCCTCGAGGTTCTTTGTTACCACCATGCCGTCACTCTACGAGATCACGAACACCACAAGCACTCCACCAGATCGGCCACGGGGATCTCTTGACGTGAGGATCGGTGGATCATACGGGTAAAGGTGGAACCCTAGCGGGAGCACCACCGGGGAAGAAGGGAACCCTATATGAGATCTAGGGGAAAAAACTATGGAACTTCTTTTCTTTGATTGACAGATATACAAAGTACTTAGTTGCCAAAAAAGTTAACATGCTTGGTAGCCAGATTACTACTCGGTTTTCACTTTTAAAATAACTTAGTTGCCAGATTAAATGTACTTATTTCTAAATTAAATATGATTTTAGTTGTCAGATATATTTTTTCGAGGGCATTTAGTTGCCAGATCATAAGTACTTGTGGCCAAAAATTGAAAAAAAAAATGCTTTGTATTTCAGTTCCAAATACTTGTTGTAGGTCTATATCTTTGTACTCCCCTGGATTGAAAGCCGTCTAATAGGATCGTGTGTTGAGAGAAAAGCATGATGTCATGGATCCAACCATGCATGCGTAAGAGCAAGGGTAGCACTCCCGCTAGATTAAGCGTCGGCTGAAAATCGGGCAGTGAGAGGCTGTAGCCGGCTGTGCAATATTTTCTTTTTGCGGAAAAACATCCGATCTATTTATCTTCAATCATGGAAGTACAACGAACACCAGAAATAATAAAAGTTATATCCAGATCCGCAAACCACCTAGCGACGACTACAAGCGCTAAAGCGAGCCAAAGGCGTGCCGCCATCATAGCCCCTCCCTTATTGAAACCGGGTAAAACTTGTTGTAGTAGACAGTTAGGGTTGTTGTGCTAAGGCCCCATAGGACCAGCGCACCAGAACAATAACCGCTGCTGATGAAGAGTAGCGTAGATTGGAAGGATCCAACTTGAAGAGACACGAACATAGACGAACGAAGAGTAGATCCGAGCAAATCCACCAAAGATAGAACCGCTAGAGATACATCTCCACACGCCCACCGACAATGCTATATGCACCATCAGAACTGGGGCTAGGCGGGGAGAATCTTATTCCATATTCAGGGAGTCGTCGCCGTCTCGCCTTCCTGAAGTAGGACACAAACCCCAATAAATCTTGAAACGGAGCCCTCCCACCGGCAAGGGCCGGGATCCACCGCGCTACCATGTCCCTAAGGCCAACGGAGACGAGGCGGACCGGCTTGAGGCAGAGGAACCCTTATTTTTTAGGGAGTAGGCAGCTGTTTGTTGCACAACTGCTTGTCCCGGCTATGCAATATGACATATTGTAGCATCTGCGTCAGCAACATAGTATGATAGGTCCAGAGGAAAAATGATCTCACTAAAGTCGGATAACAAAGAAAAAAGAACCTTCTCTCTCGCAAAAAAAATTATTCACTGCTTTTCGTCTCAACCGCGGGGATCAAGCTCGTGCGAATCGCAGCGCGCCACCGCACGGGAAGGGCAAGCTGCGCACGCCGCAGAGCATCTCCAGCCGTTGGCCCCTCAGGCGGCTTGAAAAATCGCTGCTTGGGGGCGAACCGGCGCAAAAATCGGCTTGGGGGTGATTGGGTTCCCAACCGCCGCCTTCAGGTCGCCCCCAGGCGTCGATATCGGCCCAAGTTTGCCCGTTTTTCAGCCCATTTTCGGCGCAAAATCGGCCCGCTATCATTGCAAACCGGCCCGTATTCGCCGTGCTTCGGCGCAAATTCAACAGAAGTTATTTTTTAACACATAGCTTATCACAGAAAATCAATAGAAATCAAATAGTTCAATACAAATTATATAGTTCAACAAATAAAAACTCATATTTCATCACACGTCGAGCTAGGCGTTGCCCTTGAGCCTCCGTAGGTGCTCCACCAGATCCTGCTGCAGTTGTTGATGCACTTGTGGGTCTCAGATCTCCTGACACATATTGAGGAAGGCAGTCCAGGTTGCCGTTAGCTGGTGATCAACTTGGGCAAGAGGACCCTGCCTGTAATATGGTTCAGTGTCAAACACTGGCTCTTCCTGCTCGCTCTCAATGATCATGTTGTGCAAGATGACACAGCTAGTCATGATCTCCCACATTTGATCTTTCGACTAGGTTTGAGCGGGGTACCGGACAACAGCAAATCAAGATTGGAGCACACCAAATGCCCGCTCGACATCCTTCCTGCAAGCCTCCTGAACCTTCGCAAAGTGGGAGTTCTTGCCTCCTGGCACAGGGCTTGAGATAGTCTTCACAATTGTGGACCATCTCGGATAGATGCCATCTGCTAGGTAGTATCCCTTGTTGTAGAGCCGCCCATTGACCTCGAAGTTCACCGGAGGAGAATGACCTTCAACAAGCTTGGCAAAGACAGGGGAGCACTGTAGCACGTTGATGTCATTGTGAGTTCCTGGCATAGCAAAGAAGGAGTGCCAAATTCAGAGGTCCTGTGTTGCCACTACCTCAAGTACCACACTACAAACGTCTTTGGCGCCTTTGTACATCCCCTGCCAAGAAAATGGACAGTTTTTCCATTTCCAATGCATGCAGTCGATGCTTCCAAGCATCCCAGGAAATCCTCTTGCTGTATTCTGTGCTAGGATCCGAGCAGTGTCTTCAGCATTGGGTGATCACAAGTATTGCGGTCCAAACACTGCCACCACTGCCCTGCAGAACTTATAGAAACACTCAATGGTCGTGGACTCGGCCATGCGCCCATAGTCATCGAGTAAATCACTGGGAGCTCCATATGCAAGCATCCTCATAGCTGTCATGCACTTCTGGATTGAGGTGAATCCAAGTTTGCCGGTGCAATCCTTCTTGCACTTGAAGTAGCTGTCGAACTCCCGGATGGAATTCACAATCCTGAGGAAAAGCTTTCGGCTCATCCGATAATGACGCCGAAATACTTTGTCGCCGTGCAGTGGAGCGTCGCGAAGTAGTTGGAGTAGAGCATGCAATAGCCTTCCAGACGATGCCGGTTCTTTGCTTTCAGCCGCCCCGGCGCCGAGCCACCTCACCGCGGCTTTGCATCGCTCGCGAGCAGGCCGGCCAGGGCGGCGAGGACCATGAGATGCTCTTCGTCCTTGACGTCGGCATCGGCTTCCTCCTCCAGCAGCGCCGCGAGCACCTCCTCGTCGTCCGAGTCCATCGTCGAGCAGACAAATCGCCGAACACCTGGCGGGCGTGGTGGGCGCACGGCCGCCGGTATCCCGCCCTGCGCGGCCGGAGCGCCGGAAAACTCGCCCAGGAAGGTGGTGGAGAGGTTGCCGCGGCGAAAACCCTCTCTTTTTCGGCGGGGAATGGCCTATCTAGTGGTGGTGGGCGGTGGGCGGCGCCGGGATCGGCAAGGTCACGGGAGGTCGCGCGGGGGTGGGGGGCGAATCTGGCCGTTTGTCTTGACTTTTCGCCTGAGAGTGTGGCCCAGACTTGGTTTTACCTTCCGCCGGAGCCCCCGAGCGCCCCCCAGTGTGTTGGGTTCGGCCTGGAATCGCCGCGCCTAAAAACGGACCGAGCCGGCGGATTTCGGCGTCTTGGGGGCGCGACTGGGGGGGTTTTTCGGCGCCGGCGCGGAAAAAGTCGCCCTGGGGGCCTGTTGGGGCGCGGCTGGAGATGCTCTTAACTTAGATTTTCCCTTTTCTCTTTGGTTATTTACCTTTCAGTTTCTTAAACAAAAATCATTTGGTGTGTGTTTTAAAAAAGTTTCATGTGTATTAAAAAAATGTTCAGCATATATTAAAAAATAGTTCACCATACCTTGAAAAAAGCAGTTTGTATAAGAAAATGTGCACCGTATATTAAAAAACTTCACCATACATTTTAAAAAGGTTCACTATATATAGAAAGATTCTCCATGTATAAACCGAGTAAACAAACAAACAAGAAAGCAATACAAACGAAACGAAAAATCATGCGGCGAACGAACTGGGCCGGCCCGCCAGATTGCTGTCAGACGACGCCCTATTTATTTGACGCGCGCGGGCAGCGAATAGTATCCGCCTAGAAAGCCAGACACCCGTTAATTAGGAGAGCTCCTATTGGACGGCCGCGTGCGTCCAATAGTCTTTTTAGGGGTGTGTGTGTCCAATAGTCAAGCTTTCACTTAAGCTTGCGCGCAAATGGGCCGGCCCATTCGCAAACATCAAGAAAAAATAAGACCACAAATTCTAAAAAAAAAAAAAAAAAAAGAGAACCGCATGATTGGGGATCAAACTCCAGACGGATATACACCAGTCGGGGTTGCTACATTGAACATTTTTTGTGCTATACGCTGAACAATATTTAAATACATATTGAATATTTTTGTGACATATGCTGATTTTTTTAAAATAATCAATGAACAATTTTTTAAATACACTTAATATTTTCTTAATACATGATGAATATTTTTGTAAAGTGTGGTGAATATTTGTATTTATACACAAAAAAGAAACAGTAAAAAAGGAAAACCAGAAGAAAACCAAGAAAGGAGCCAAAAAGGAAAAACGAATAAAGGGAACAAAACCAGTAAAAAACTGAAGAAAACCAAAAACGTGGAAGAAGAAAAAAATCCAACGAAAAAAGAGCAGCAATCACGGGAACCCCGTAGTGGGCCAGCTAATCTGGCTCTACTGCGGGCGTTTTCTCGATAGTTTGCCATCTACGGGCGGCAAATAGGAGTTGCCTCCTAATCAGTGCTCGAGCGAACCGACGCTCAAGCGTTCGTTGGCGTCGGCTGGCCCATCAACACGGCTAACGTGCACGATCGCTCGTCGTCCCGAAATCATTAATTAAGGTGTACTTCTTGCAAAGATCACTTCCACCTTTGTAGATTGTATGTGCGCCACTTGTGACAATTTGGAGTTTTCTTTTTTTTCGTATATCCGTTTATTTAAAACGTTTTATCTTTTAAACCGTGCGTCCAAATCTCGAATCGTTTTCACCGTTGGATTCCCTGCATCGAGATCTTCAAAACTAGAACCCATGTTGATAGGTTTTAACGAACTTTTTTTTCATGAAAAAAACCGAACGAAAAAATGAACTGCGAGCACGGTATTTTTTCCCTTTCCGAAAGAGGCACGACGTGCCTCTCGCGAAAGAAAAAAAACCCGTTTTTTCTCGTTTTCGAGAGGCACGACCGTGCCTCTCGCGAAAGCAAACAAATAAGAAAACACATTTTTTTCCGTTTCCGAGAGGCACGGCCGTGCATCCCGCGAAAGCAAAACCGTGCCTCTCGCGGAAGCAAAATCGTGCCTCTCGCTGAAGCAAAAAGAAAAAAGAAAATGCGTTTTTTCTCGCAAATTTTTTTTTCTGAATTTTTTTGTGCAAAAGCTAAGAAAGACAGGTGAAAAACCAAAAGTCGAAAAAACCAGGAAAAAACCGGTTAAAAAGCCAAAAACGCGTGCAGAAAATAAAAATAATCGAAGGGAGCACCCAGAGCACGACACGTGGCGGCGGCTGAGAGCGCGCCAAGTGGCGCGCTCTCAGCCCACCCGCAAGTGATCGTTGCGAGGCTCCCGAAGGAGCGCTCGTCAACTAATTGCTCCCTCTCCGCCCCCTACATCTCAAGTCAACGGTTGACCAGTGGCCCGTGACCCAACGACCGGCTGTTTTTTTAAATCCCAGATTTTGAAAAAAGTTTACGAAAATGAAAAAAATTGTGCGCGTAATTGCTTTTTTTTGCATGAAGTCAAAAAATGTTCCCGAACTCCAAAATGTCATGTATTTAATTTTTTTAATGAATTTCAAAAAATTACCCAATTTTGAAAAAGTTCACATATTTGAGTATAGCTCATGATTTTGCAAAAAAATAATGGATTTGCGAAAATGTTCAATTTTTTTTTACAATTTTTTGCTAATTTAAAAAAGTTATTGAGTTTGAGAAAAATCACATATTTGAAAATAGTTCATGGATTTGAACAAAGGTTCACAAATTTTTAAAAAATTCACCCATTTGTAAAAGGTTCACGAATAGGAAAAAAGTTCAGGAATATGATTTTTTTCCATGAATTTGGAAAAAAGTTCATGCATTTCAAAAGCTGGCAAAATTTGGTAAAGTTCAAGGGTTTGAAGAAGTTCATGAAATGGGAAAAAGGTCATGAGTCTGGACAGGTTTAAAAAATGAGTGAAAAAAAGAAGAAAATAAAAATCAAACAGAAATGGTTTTAAAAACCCACATAAAACTTGTAGAAAGAAACCAAACTGCTGTATAAAAGCGCTGTCCTTATTGTCCAGCCCACTGAGGAAACCTGTCTATGCTGGGGGCGTGTGCGCCAATTCGGCTATAAGTGGCGCGGCGGGCGCTAAATAGGATTCGCTGAAGAAATAAGTTTTGACGTTGAAGACGACATTGATTATTTCTTTGATTCATTTATATGCATTGTAGCTCGTAGCAACGCATGGGCGTTCTACTAGTTAGTTGCAATGGTCGATTTATATAGTTCAGCATCACAAGAAGCTTGCAAGTAAAGTGACTAAGGAGTTAGTTACAAGATGATGTATTACGGAACGAGTAAAGAGACTTGCCGGTAACGAGATTGCACTAGGTATGGAGATACCGATGATCGAATCTCGGGCAAATAACATACCGACAGACAAAGGGAACTGCGTATGTTGTCATAAAGGTTCAACCGATAAAGATCTTCGTGGAATATGTAGGAACCAATATAGGCATCCAGGTCCCGCTATTGGTTATTGACCGGAGAAGCGTATCGTTCATGTCTACATCATTCTCAAACCCATAGGGTCCGCACACTTAACGTTCGTTGACGATATAATACTATATGAGTTATGTATGTTGATGACCGAATGTTGTTCGGAGTCCTGGATAAGATCACGGACATGACGAGGAGCTCCGGAATGGTCCGGAGGTAAAGATTGATATATAGGATGATAGTATTTGGTCTCCGGAAGAGTTTCGGAATGCACCGGATAATTATCGGATGACCGGAATGGGTTCCGGGAGGCCACGTGGAGTTATTGGGCCAAGCGGGCCAACAAGGGGAGCACACCAGCCCACAAAGGGGCTGGCGCGCCCCACCTCATGGCCGCCGGCCCTAGGGAAGGAAGGAAGAGGGCAGGCCTCCTCTTGCCTTCTCTTCCACATGCTAAGAAAGGAAAAGGGGGCGCCTCCCCTCCTGCCTTCTCCCCACGTGCCAAGAAAGGAATGGGGGGCGCGCCTAGTGCAGACACCCTAGGGCGACTGCAGACCCCCTTGGGGTGCGCCTAGGGCTGCCTCCTCTCCCCCTCCACCTATATATATGAGAGGAGGGGAGTGGGCGCCACACACCACGAATCCCCAAGCCGTGTGCGGCGCCCCCTCTCCCTCTAGTTCGTCCTCCGCTCTAAACCATTGTGCTTGGCGAAGCCCTGCGGAAATAGTTTCACCATCACCGTCACCACGCCGTCGTGCTGCCGGAACTCATCTACTACTTCGCCTCTCTTGTTGGATCAAGAAGGCGAGGATGTCATCGAGCTGAAGGTATGCTGAACGCGGAGGTGCCGTGCGTTCGGTGCTTGATCGGTACGGATCGTGAAGTTGTACGACTACATCAATCGCGTTGATAAACGCTTCCGCTTAGCTATCTACAAGGGTATGTAGATGCACTCCCCCTCTCGTAGCTATGCATCTCCATGGATAGATCTTGCGTGTGCGTAGATTTTTGTTTTGTTTTGCATGCAACGTTCCCCAACAGTATCAAGCATCCCCAAGCTTAGTTCCTGCTCGTCCTCGAGTAGGTAAATGATAAAAACAGAATTTTTGATGTGGAATGCTACCTATCATATTCATAATATAATCTTTTCTTTTGTGGCATGGATATTTGGACTTGAGTGATTCAAAGCAACAGTCTATAGTTTGACATGAAAAATATAAATACTCAAGCATACCAACAAGCAACCATGTCTTTCGAAATATCAACGCTAAAGAAAGTTATCCCTAGCCCATTATGCTCAGTCATTGATCCATTCATGAAACATTCTCAATATTAACTACAACCAATGCATAAGTATGACAATAGTGCTCTCCAGTTGGTGCTTTATAAGAGAAGATGAAGACTCAAAATAAAAATAAAAATTGCACAAAAATAAAATAGATAGGCCCTTCACAGAGGGAAGCAGAGATTTGCAGAGGTGCCAGAGCTCAAAGTTTAAAATAGAGATAAAATTATTTTTGAGAAGGCATGCCTTTTCTTGTGAACGTCACGACCGGATTTTTTCAATATCTCCCATGCTAGACATATTATAGGCGGTTCCCAAAGAGAAAATAAAGTTTATTTCCTTTCCACCATCCTTCCACAATCCATGGCTAGCCGTATCCATGGGTGCCTTCCAAACTTTCAACTTTCCAAGGAATTTATTATAATTTTTTTTTATTTCGGGACTGGGCATCCCTATTACCTTGCCATTTTCTCGTGCAATGACAAGTGAATAAACACTCATATTGAGAATAACCCATCTAGAATGAAAGATATTGACCTCCCCCTGTCGCTTCATGAGCGGTACGGGCATACAAAATGTTTTTTTTGAATGATTAGAGTTGGCACATGCAAATTTACTTGGAACGGCATGTAAATACCGCCTATAGGTAGGTATGGTGGACTCATTTGGCACAATTGTGGGTTTAAGGAATTGGATGCACAAGCAGTATTTCCGCTTAGTACAAATGAAGGCTAGCAAATAGATTGAGAAGCAACCAACCGAAAAACAAAACGGTCATAAACATGCATTGAGAATAACTAACACTGAATAATGCACCATAAGTAGGATGTAACTTCGTTGCATAACTATTGACTTTACGTGCATGCATAGGGAATCAAAAACCTTAACACCAATATTCTTACTAAATCACAATTACTCACTAGCATAACTCACATATTATCATCTCCATATCGCAAAACTATTGCAAGGAATCAAACTTATCATATCCAGTGATCTACACGAAAGTTTTTATTATATCCTTCTTGAATATTCATCACATTGGGACCAAATTCATATCTTGTGCAAATTACCATTACTATTATCAACTCTCAAAAAGATATAAGTGAAGCATGGGAGTTCATCTATTTCTTCAAAATATAATCACCGCCGTGCTCAAAAAGATATAAGTGAAGTACTAGAGCAACTGCCTAGCTCAAAAATATAAGTGAAGCACATAGAGTATTATAATAAATCATTAAAAATGTGTGTCCCTCTCAAATAGGTGTGTCCAGCAAAGATGATTGTGACAAACTAAAAAGCAAACAAAGTAAAGACTCATATAATACATGACGCTCCAAGCAAAACTCATATCATGTGATGAATAAAAATATAGCTCCAAGTAAAATTACGGATGGTCGGTAGAAGAAAGAGGGGATGCCTTCCGGGGATCCCCAAGCTTAGTTGCTTGGGAGTCCTTGAATATTACCTTGAGGGTGCCTTGGTCATCCCCAAGCTTAGGCTCTTGCCACTCCTTATTCCTTCATCCATCGTGATCACACCCAAAACTTGAACATGATATTCCCTCTTTCAATGCTATAACTGATGGCCTACATGATGCACTTCCACATCAAATGACTGGTTGCCAGAACACAAGACTTTCACTCCCTACTGCTTCCACCTTTATTTTTAATTCTGCCAGCAACTATCTGTTGGGGAACGTTGCATGGGAAACAAAATTTCTCCTACGCTCACCAAGATCAATCTAGGAGATGGACATCTACGTGAGGAGAGATTGCATCTACATACCCTTGTAGATAGCTAAGAGGAAGCATTAAGAAACACGGTTGATGTAGTCGAACGTCTTCGCGATCCAATCATGATCCGTCCCGCGAACTCCCGATCCAAGTGCCGAACGGACGGCACCTCCGCGTTCAACACACGTACGGCTTGATGACGCCTTCACCTCCTTGATCCAGCGAGCGATGGTGAAGTAGTAGCTCGAGTCCTCCGGCAGCACGACGGCGTGGTGGCGGTGGTGGTGGCGGAATCTCAGTAGAGCTTCGCTAAGCGCTACAGAGAGGAAGAAGGCTATGAGGGAGAGGAGGGGCAGCGCCATGGCGTATTAGGGTGTGGCTGCCCTCTCTCTACCTCTATATATAGGGGGAAGGTGGAAGGAGGGGGCGCCCTAGATCCCATCCAAGGGGGCGGCGGCCACAAGGCAGATGGGGGCGCCCCCTAGGGAAACCCTAGGGTGGCTTGCCCCCCAAGCCAGGTGGAGGGAACCCTAGATGGGGCGCCCCACCTCTCCTAGTTACGTGAGATGGGGTGAGGGGGGCGCACAACCCCTTAGTGGGCTGGTTTGCCCCCTCCCCTTGGCCCATGAGCCCCCCCCCCCCCAACACTTGCCAGGCCCCCCGAAACCCCTTTCGGTCATGCTGGTCATCATCTGGTACCCCTGGAACAATTCCGGACTCCAATACCCTTCGTCCAATATATCAATCATCACCTCCATACCATTCCGGAGTTCCTCCTCACGTCCAGGATCTCATCCAGGACTCCGAACAACCTTCGGTAACCACCATAATGACTCAACTATACTTATATCATCACCAAACGTTAAGTGTGTAGACCCTACGGGTTCGAGAACTATGCAGACATGACCGAGACACCTCTACGATCAATAATCAATAGCGGGACCTGGATGTCCATATTGGTTCCCACATATTCTACGAAGATCTTATCGGTCAAACCTCGATGTCAAGGATTCAGCTAATCCCGTATGCGGTTCCCTTTGTCCATCGGTATGTTACTTGCCCGAGATTCGATCGTCGATATCTCCATACCTAATTCAATCTCGTTACTGGCAAGTCTCTTTACTTGTTCCATAATACAAGATCCCGTGACTAACTCATTAGTCACATTGCTTGCAAGCCTGTTGTGATGCTGTATTACCGAGTGGGCCCTAAGATACCTCTCCGTCATACGGAGTGAAAAATCCCAGTCTTGATCCATGCCAACTCAACAGACACCCTCGGAGATACCTGTAGAGCACCTTTATAGTCACCCAGTTATGTTGCGACGTTTGGTACACACAAGGTACTCCTCTGGTGTCAGTGAGTTGCATTATCTCATGGTCATAGGAACATATACTTGACATGCAGAAAACGATAGCAATAAACTTAACACGATCATATGCTACGTTCATAGTTTGGGTCTTGTCCATCACATCATTCTCCTAATGATTTGATCCCGTTATCAAATGACAACTCATGTCTATGGCTAGGAAACCATAACCATCTTTGATCAACGAGCTAGTCCGGTAGAGGCTTACTAGGGACATGTTATTTGTCTATGTATCCACACATGCATTTGAGTTTCCGGTCAATACAATTGTAGCATGGATAATAAACAATTATCATGAACAAGGAAATATAATAATAACCACTTTATTATTGCCTCTAGGGCATATTTCTAATAGTCTCCCACTTGCACTAGAGTCAATAATCTAGTATTACATGGTAATGAATCTAACACCCATAGAGTTCTGGTGTTGATCATGTTTTGCCCGTGGCAGAGGTTTAGTCAACGGATCTGTAACATTTAGATCCATATGTACTTTGCAAATGTTTATGTCCTCCTCCTTGACCAAGACGTGGATGGAATTGAAGCGTCGCTTTATGTGTCTGGTCCTCTTGTGAAACCTTGGTTCCTTGGCCAGAACAATGGTACCAGTGTTATCACAGAGCAGAGTCATTGGGTCCAGTGCATTAGGCACAACTCCAAGATCTGTCATGAACTGCTTCATCCACACACCTTCCTTTGCTGCCTTCGAGGAAGCTATGTACTCCGCTTCGCATGTAGAATTAGCTACCACGCTTTGCTTGGAACTGCACCAGCTTACAGCTCCCCCATTTAGAATATATACGTATCCGGTTTGAGACTTAGAGTCATCCAGATCAGTGCCAAAGCTTGCATCGACGTAACCCTTTACGACGAGCTCTTGATCACCTCCATAAACGAGAAACATTTCCTTAGTCCTTTTCAGGTACTTAAGGATATTCTTCACCACTGTCCAGTGATCCATTCCTGGATTACTTTGAAACCTTCCGGCCATACTTATGGCAAGGCTGACATCCGGTCTTGTGCACAACATTGCATACATGATAGAGCCTATGGCAGAGGCATAGGGGATGACACTCATCTTTTCTCTATCCTCAGTAGTCGTTTGGCATTGAGTCTGACTCAACTTCACACCTTGCAAAACAGGCAAGAACCCCTTCTTGGACTGATCCATTTTGAACTTCTTCAAAATCTTATCAAGGTATGTGCTTTGTGAAAGTCCTATTAAGCGTCTCGATCTATCTCTATAGATCTTGATGCCCAATATGAAAGCAACTTCTCCTAGGTCCTTCATTGAAAAACTCTTGTTCAAATATTCCTTCACGTTTTCCAAAAGATCTATATTGTTTCCAATCAGCAATATGTCATCCACATATAATATTAGAAACTCTATAGAGCTCCCACTCACTTTCTTGTAAATACAAGATTCTCCAAAAACTGGTATAAACCCAAACGCTTTGATCACCTCATCAAAGCGATGATTCCAACTCCGAGATGCTTGCACCAGTCCATAAATGGATCGCTCGAGTTTGCACACTTTGTCAACATTCTCTGGATCGACAAAACCTTCTGGTTGCATCGTATACAACTCTTCCTTAAGGAAACCATTAAGGAACGCTGTCTTGACATCCATCTGCTAGATTTCATAATTGAAAAATGCAGCTATTGCTAACATGATTCTGACGGACTTAAGCATCGCTACGGGTGAGAAAGTCTCATCGTAGTCAACTCCTTGAACTTGTGAAAACCCCTTTGCCACAAGTCGAGCTTTATAGACGGTGACATTACCGTCAGCGTCCGTCTTCTTCTTGAAGATCTATTTATTCTGAATGGCCTTTCGCCCTTCCGGTAATACTGCCAAAGTCCATACTTTTTTTTCATACATGGATCCCATCTCGGATTTCATGGCCTCTAACCATTTGTCGGAATCCAGGCCCACCATCACTTCTCCATAGCTCGTAGGTTCACCAGTGTCCAACAACATGACCTCTAAGATAGGGTTACCGTACCACTCAGAAGCTGTATGAACCCTTGTCGACCTACGAGGTTTGATAGTAACTTGATCCGAAGCTTCATGATCATCATCATTAGCTTCCTCTTCAACTGACGTAGGTGTTGGGGAACGTTGCATGGAAAACAAAAAAAATTCTACGCACACGCAAGATCTATCCATGGAGATGCTTAGCTACGAGAGGGGGAGAGCATCTACATACCCTTGTAGATCGCTAAGCGGAAGCGTTTATCAACGCGGTTGATGTAGTCGTATTCTTCGCGATCCGAACACGATCCAACCGATCTAGTGCCGAACGGACGACACCTCCAAGTTTAGCACACGTGCATCTCGATGACATCTCCTCCTTCTTAATCCAGCAAGCGGGAGAGGAGAGGTAGATGGGATCACAACCAACACAATGGTGTGGTGGTGATGGTGGTGGTGGAGTACCGACAGCGCTTCGCTAAGCGTCGCCGGGACGAGGCGGTGGAACTATGAAGTAACGGGAGAGAGAGGGGCACCAAGGGCTTGATGTATTCTCTTGGGGTGCCCCATCCCCTCTATATATAGATGGAGGGGCATGGGTAACAGCCCCTCCAAGCCCTAGGGTGCAGCTAAGGGGGAGAGGACTTGGACTCCAAGTCCAATCCTATTCCTACTAGGACTCCTTCCTTTTTTGCCTTCCCTAGCCACATGGGCTTTTGAGGACTTGGTGCGCCTAGCCCAATAAGGCCAGGGTACCTCCCCACAGCCCATGCTAGCCCTTGGGTCATGGTGGACCCACTTGTGGATTTCCGGACCCCTCCGGAATCCTCCGGAACCTTCTGGAAGCTTCCCGGTACAATACCGAAAAAACTGCACCTTTTTCCGGAACCCAAAATATGACTTCCCATATATAAATATTTACCTCTCGACCATTCCAAGACTCCTCGTGATGTCCGGGATCTCATCCGGAACTCCAAACAACATTTGGTTACCACCCATCAAATATCCCAATACTACTCTAGCCTCAACGAACGTTAAGCGTGCGACATTGCGGGTTCGGGAATTATGTAGTCATGACCGAGACACCTCTCCGGTCAATAAACAATAGCGGGACCTGGATCTGGATGCCCATATTGATTCCTACATATTCCACGAAGATCTTTTATCGGTTGAACCTTTATGACAACATACGTAATTCCCTTTGTCTGTCGGTATGGTACTTGCCCGAGATTCGATTGTCGGTATCTCTATACCTAGTTCAATCTCGTTACCGGTAAGTCTCTTTACTCGTTCCGTAATACATCATCTTGCAACTAACTCCTTAGTCACTTTGCTTGCGAGCTTCTTGTGATGTGTATTACCGAGAGGGCCCAGAGATACCTCTCCGATACACGGAGTGACAAATCCCAATCTCGATTCACGCCAACTCAACAGACACCTTTGGAGATGCCTGTAGAGCATCTTTATGATCACCCAGTTACGTTGTGACGTTTGATAGCACACAAGGTATTCCTTCGGTATCCGGGAGTTGCATGATCTCGTGGTCGAAGGAACATGTATTTGACATTAAGAAAGCAATAGCAATAAACTGAACGATCACATGCTAAGCTAACGGATGGGTCTTGTCCATCACATCATTCTCCTAATGATGTGATCCCATTATCAAATGACAACTCATGTCTATGGTTAGGAAACCTTTACCATCTTTGATCAACGAGCTAGTCTAGTAGAGGCTCAATAGGGACACGGTATTTGTTTTTGTATCCACACATGTATTTAAGTTTCCGGTCAATACAATTCTAGCATGAATAATAAACCTTTATCATGATTAAGGAAATATAATAATAACCATTTTATTATTGCCTCTAGGGCATATTTCCATCAGTCTCCCACTTGCACTAGAGTCAATAATCTAGTTCACATCGCCATGTGATTAACACCCATAGTTCACATCGCCATGTGACTAACACCCAAAGAGTTTACTAGAGTCAATAACTTAGTTCACATCACCATGTGATTAACACCCAAAGAGTACTAAGGTGTGATCATGTTTTGCTTGTGAGAGAGGTTTATTCAATGGGTTTGCCACATTCAGATCCGTATGTATTTTGCAAATTTCTATGTTTACAATGCTCTGCATGGAGCTACTCTAGCTAATTGCTCCCATGTTCATATCCAGATTGAGACTCAGCGTCATCCGGATCGGTATCAAAGCTTGCATCGACGTAACCTTTTACGACGAACTCTTTATCACCTCCATAACCGAGAAACATTTCCTTAGTCCTCTAAGGATAATTTTGACCACTGCCAAGTGATCCACTCCTGGATTACTATTGTACCCCCTTGCCAAACTCATGGCAAGGCACACATCAGGTCTGGTACACAGCATGGCATACATAATAGAACCTATGGTTGAGGCATAGGGAATGACTTTCATTCTCTATCTTCTGCCGTGGTCGGGCTTTGAGTCGTACTCAACTTCACACCTTGCAACACAGGCAAGAACCCTTTCTTTGACTGGTCCATTTTGAACTTCTTCAGAACTTTGCCAAGGTATGTGCTTTATGAAAGTCCTATTAAGCGTCTCGATCTATCCCTATAGATCTTGCTGCCCAATATGTAAGTAGCTTCACCGAGGTTTTTCAGTGAAAAATTCTCATTCAAGTATCCTTTTATGCTATCCAGAAATTCTATATCATTTCCAATCAACAATATGTCATCCACATATAATATCAGAAATGCTACAGAGCTCTGTATAAAACCATATGCTTTGATCACCTCATCAAAGCGTATATTCCAACTCCGAGATGCTTGCACCAGTCCATAGATGGATCGCTGGAGCTTGCACACTTTGTTAGCACCCTTAGGATCGACAAAACCTTCTGGTTGCATCATATACAACTCTTCCTTAAGAAATCCATTAAGGAATGCAGTTTTGTTGTCCATTTGCTAAATTTCATAATCATAAAATGCGGCAATTGCTAACATGATTCAGACAGACTTAAGCATCACTATGGGTGAGAAAGTCTCATCGTAGTCAACCCCTTGAACTTGTCAAAAACCTTTTGCGACATGTCGAGCTTTATAGACAGTGATATTACCATTAGCGTCCATCTTCTTCTTGAAGATCCATTTATTCTCAATGGCTTGCCGATCATCGGGCAAGTCCACCAAAGTCCATACTTTGTTCTCATACATGGATCCTATCTCAGACTTCATGGCCTCAAGCCATTTATTAGAATCTGGGCTCATCATAGCTTCTTCATAGTTCGTAGGTTCGCCGTGGTCTAATAACATGACTTCCAGGACAGGAGTACCGTACCACTATGGTGCGGAACGTGTTCTGGTCGACCTACGAAGTTCAGTAGCAACTTGATCTGAAGTTGCAAGATCATCATCATTAGAATCCTCTCTAGTTGGTTTAGGCATCACGGAAACGTTTTTCCCTGGTGTGCTACTTTCCAATTCAAGAGAAGGTACAACTACCTCATCAAGTTCTACTTTCCTCCCACTCACTTCTTTTGAGAGAAACTCCTTCTCTAGAAAGGACCCATTCTTGGCAACAAAAATCTTGCCTTTGGATCTCTGGTAGAAGGTATACCCAATGGTCTCTTTAGGGTATCCTATGAAGATGCACTTCTCCGCTTTGGGTTCGAGCTTATCAGGCTGAAGCTATTTGACATAAGCATTGCATCCCCAAACTTTAAGAAATGTCAGCTTAGGTTTCTTGCCAAACCATAGTTCATACAGTGTCGTCTCAATGGATATAGATGGTGCCCTATTTAACGTGAATGCGGCTATCTCTAATGCATAACCCCAAAATGATAAAGGCAAATCGATAAGAGACATCATAGAACGCACCATATCTAATAAAGTACAATTACGATGTTCGGACACACCATTATGCCGTGGTGTTCCAGGTGGCGTGAGTTGTGAAACAATTCCACATTGTTTTAAATGAAGGCCAAACTCGTAACTCAGATATTCGCCTCCGCGATTAGATCGTAGAAACTTTATTTTCTTATTACGATGATTCTCCACTTCACTCTGAAATTCTTTGAACTTTTCAAATGTTTCAGACTTGTGTTTCATCAAGTAGATATACCCATACCTACTCAAATCATTTGTGAAGGTCAGAAAATAACGATACCCGCCGCGTGCCTCAACACTCATCGAACCGCATACATCGGTATGTATTATTTACAATAAGTTATTAGCTCGCTCCATTGTTCTGGAGAACGGAGTTTTAGTAATCTTACCCATGAGGCATGTTTCGGAAGTATCAAATGATTCTTAATCAAGTGATTCCAAAAGTCCATCCGCATGGAGTTTCTTCATGCACTTTACACCAATATGACCTAAACGACAGTGCCACAAGTATGTTGCACTATCATTATCAACTTTTGCATCTTTTGGCATCAATATTATGAATATGTGTATCACTACAATCGAGATTCAATAAACCATTCACATTGGGTGTATGGCCATAGAAGGTTTTATTCATGTAAACAAAACAACAATTATTCTCTGACTTAGATGAATAACCGTATTGCAATAAACACGATCTAATCATGTTCATGCTCAACCTAGGTGCAGGGGAGTAGAAAGGCTGATCCAAATTTATTGCTGTAGCTACCCATTCAATGTAGAAGAATTTAAATTTTAGAATCGAAGGATGTTCATGCTCAACGCAAACACCAAATAACATTTATTTAGGCTCAACACTAATCCCGAAGGTAGAGGGAGTGTGCGATGGTGATCATATCAATCTTGGAAACACTTCCAACACACATCGTCACCTCACCCTTAACTAGTCTCCGTTTATTCTGCAACTCCTATTTCGAGTTACTAATCTTAGCAACTGAACCGGTATCAAATACCCAGGGGCTACTACGAGCACCAGTAAGGTACACATCAATAACATGTATATCAAATATACCTTTGTTTACTTTGCCATCCTTCTTATCTGCCAAGTATTTGAGGCAGTTCCACTTCCAGTGACCATTTCCTTTGTAGTAGAAGCACTCAGTTTCAGGCTTCGGTATAGCTTTGGGCTTCTTCACAGGAGCGGCAACTTGCTTGCTGTTCTTCTTGAAGTTCCCTTTCTTCCCCTTGCCCTTTTTCTTGAAACTAGTGGTCTTGTTTAATCATCAACACTTGATGCTTATTTCTTGATTTCTACCTTCGCCGATTTCAGCATCGCGAAGAGCTCGGGAATCATTTTCGTCATCCCTTGCATATTATAGTTCATCACGAAGTTCTAGTAGCTTGGTGATAGTGACTAGAGAACTTTGTCAATCACTATCTTATCTGGAAGATAGACTCCCACTTGATTCAAGCAATTGTAGTACCCAGACATTTTGAACACATGATCACTGGTTGAGCTATTCTCCTCCATCTTATAGGCAAAGTAGAGGTCTCATACCTCTCAACACGGGCATGAGTCTGAAATACCAATTTCAGCTCTTGGAACATCTTATATGCTCCATGGCGTTCAAAACCTTTTTGAAGTCCCGGTTCTAAGCCGTAAAGCATGGCGCACTAAACTATTAAGTAGTCATCATATCGAGCTTGCCAAACATTCATAATGTTTGCATCTGCTCCTGCAATAGGTCTGTCACCTAGCGGTGCATCAAGGACATAATTCTTTTGTGCAACAATGAGGATAATCCTCAGATCACGGACCCAGTCCGCATCATTGCTACTATCATCTTTCAACTTAGTTTTCTCTAGGAACATATCAAAAATAGGGGAGCTATATCGCGAGCTATTGATCTACAACACAAATATGCAAAAACTATTAAGACTAAGTTCATGATAAATTTAATTTCAATTAATCAAATTACTAATGAAGTCCCACTTAAATTAACATCCCTCAAGTTATCTATGTGATACATGATCCAAATCAACTAACGCATGTCCGATCATCACGTGAGATGGGGTAGTCATCAATGGTGAACATCTCTATGTTGATCATATCTACTATATGACTCACGTTCGACCTTTTGGTCTCCAGTGTTCCGAGACCATGTCTGTACATGCTAGGCTTGTCAAGTTTAACCCAAGTATTCTGCATATGCAAAACTGTCTTACACCCATTGTATGTGAATGTAGAGTCTATCACACCTGATCAACATGAGGTGCTTCGAAACGATGAACTTTGGCAACGGTGCATACTCGGGGAGAACACTTTTATCTTGAAATTTAGTGAAGGGATCATCTTATAATGCTACCGTCGTTCTAAGCAAAATAAGATGCATAAAAGATAAACATCACATGCAATCAAAATATGTGACATGATATGGCCATCATCATCTTGTGCTTTTGATCTCCATCTCCAAAGTATCATCATGATCTCCATCGTCACCGGCTCGACACCTGATCTCCATCGTTGTGTCGGGGTCGTCTCGCCAACTATTGCTTCTACAACTATTGCTAACGCATAGCGATAAAGTAAAGCAATTACATGGCGCTTGCACTTCATACAATGAAGAGACAACCCTAAGGCTCCTGCCGGTTGTCGATATTACAAAACATGATCATCTCATACATCAACATATATCACATCATATCTTAACCATATCACATCACAACATGCCCTACAAAAACAAGTTAGACGTCCTCTACTATGTTGTTGCAAGTTTTACATGGCTGCTACGGGCTTCTAGCAAGAACCGTTCTTACCTATGCAAAAACCACAATGATGATTCATCAAGTTTGCCGTTTTAATCTTTTTCAAGGACCGGCCATAGTCAAATTCGATTCAACTAAAGTAGGAGAAACATACACCTGCGAGCCACCTTTATGCAAAACTAGTTGCATGTCTGTCGGTTGAACAGGTCTCATGTGCGTGGACATGTAAGGTTGGTCCGGGCTGCTTCATCCCACAATACTGCTGAATCAAAATAAGACGTTGGTGGTAAGTAGTATGACAATCACCGCCCACAACTCTTTGTGTTCTACTCGTGCATATCATCTACGCATAGACCTGGCTCGGATGCCACTGTTGGGGAACGTTGCATGGAAAACAAAAAAATTTCTACGCACACGCAAGATCTATCCATGGAGATGCATAGCTATGATAGGGGGAGAGCATCTACATACCCTTGTAGATATCTAAGAGGAAGCGTTTATCAACGCGGTTGATGTAGTCGTACTCTTCGCGATCCGATCAAGATCCAACCGATCTAGTGCCGAACGGACGGCACCTCCGAGTTTAGCACACGTGCGGCTCGATGACGTCTCCTCCTTATTGATCCAGCAAGCAGGAGAGGAGAAGTAGATGGGATCACAACCAACACAAAGAAGTGGTGGTGATGGCGGTGGTGGAGCACCGACAGCGCTTCGCTAAGCGTCACCGGGACGAGGCGGTGGAACTACGGAGTAACGGGAGAGAGAGGGGCGCCAAGGGCTTGAAGTATTCTCTTGGGGCGCCCCTCCCCTCTATATATAGGTGGAGGGGCGTGGGAAACAGCCCCTCCAAGCCCTAGGCTGCAGCTAAGGGGGAGAGGACTTGGACTCCAAGTCCAATCCTATTCCTACTAGGACTCCTTCCTTTTTTGCCTTCCCTAGCCACATGGGCTTTTGAGGACTTGGTGCGCCTAGCCCAATAAGGCCAGGGCACCTCCCTGTAGTCCATGCTAGCCCTTGGGTCATGGTGGACCCACTTGTGGACTTCTGGATCCCTCCGGAATCCTCTGGAACCTTCTGGAAGCTTTCCGGTACAATACCGAAAAAACTGCACCTTTTTCCGGAACCCAAAATATGACTTCCCATATATAAATATTTACCTATCGACCATTCCGAGAATCCTTGTGATGTCTGGGATCTCATCCGGGACTCTGAACAACATTTGGTTACCACTCATAAAATATCCCAACACTACTCTAGCGTGAACGAACATTAAGCGTGCGACACTGCGGGTTCGGGAATTATGTAGTCATGATCGAGACACCTCTCCGGTCAATAACCAATAGCGGGACCTGGATGCCCATATTGATTCCTACATATTCCACAAAGATCTTTTATCGGTTGAACCTTTATGACAACATACGTAATTCCCTTTGTCTGTCGGTATGTTACTTGCCCGAGATTCGATCGTCGGTATCTCTATACCTAGTTCAGTCTCGTTATCGGCAAGTCTCTTTACTCGTTCCGTATTATATCATCTTGCAACTAACTTCTTAGTCACTTTGCTTGCAAGCTTCTTGTGATGTGTATTACCGAGAGGGCCTAGAGATACCTCTCCGATACACGGAGTGACAAATCCCAAGCTCGATTCACGCCAACTCAACAGACACCTTCGGAGATACCTGTAGAGCATCTTTAAGATCACCCAGTTACGTTGTGACATTTGATAGCACACAAGGTATTCCTCTGGTATCCGGGTGTTGCATGATCTCATGGTCGAAGGAACATGTATTTGACATTAAGAAAGCAATAGCAATAAAGTAAACGATCATATGCTAAGCTAACGGATGTGTCTTGTCTATCACATCATTCTCCTAATGATGTGGTCCCGTTATCAAATGACAAATCATGTCTATGGTTAGGAAACCTTAACCATCTTTGATCAACGAGCTTGTCTAGTAGAGGCTCACTAGGGACACGGTATTTGTTTATGTATCCACACATGTATTTAAGTTTCCGGCCAATACAATTCTAGCATGAATAATAAACCTTTATCATGATTAAGGAAATATAATAATAACCATTTTATTATTGCCTCTAGGGCATATTTCCATCAGTAGGTGCCACAGAAACATCTTTCTGTGCTGCGCTACTCTCTGGTTGAAGTAAAGGTTCAACAACCTCATCAAGTTCTATCTTCCTCCCACTCAATTCTTTTGAGAGAAACTCTTTCTCGAGAAAGGACCCGTTCTTAGCGACAAACACTTTGCCCTCAGATCTGAGATAGAAGGTATACCCAACCATCTCTTTTGGGTATCCTATGAAGACGCATTTGTCCGCTTTGGGTTCGAGCTTTTCTGGCTGAAGCCTTTTTACATAAGCATCGCAGCCCTAAACCTTAAGAAACGACAACTTAGGTTTCTTGCCAAACCACAGTTCATACAGTGTCGTCTCCTCGGACTTAGATGGTGCCCTATTTAAAGTAAATGCAGTTGTCTCTAATGCATAACCCCAAAATGATAGTGGCAAATCGGCAAGAGACATCATAGAATGCACCATATCCAATAAGGTACGGATATGACGTTCGAACACACCATTACGCTGTGGTGTTCCAGGTGGTGTCAACTGTGAAACAATTCCACATTGTCTTAAGTGATTGCCAAACTCATAACTCAGATATTCTCCCCTTCGATCAGATCGTAGGAATTTAATCTTCTTGTTACGATGATTCTCAACTTCACTCTGAAATTGCTTGAACTTTTCAAACGTCTCAGGCTTATGCTTCATTAAGTAAATATACCCATATCTACTCAAGTCATCGGTGAAGGTGAGAAAGTAATGATATCCATCACGAGCGTCAAAGCTCGTCCGACCACACACATTAGTATGTATGATTTCCAACAAGTCACTTGCTCGTTCCATTGTTCCGGAAAACGGGGTTTTGGTCATCTTGCCCATGAGGCATGGTTCGCATGTGTCAAGTGATTAAAAATCAAGTGACTCCAAAAGCCCATCACCATGGAGTTTCTTCATGCGCTTAACACCAATATGACCTAAGCAGCAGTGCCACATGAAAGTGGTACTATCATTATCAACTCTACATCTTTTGGCATCAATGTTATGAACATGTGTATCATCACTATCGAGATACAATAAGAATAAACCCCTCACCATGGGTGCATGACCATAAAAGACATTACCCATATAAATAGAACAACCATTATTCTCTGACTTAAATGAGTAACAGTCTCGCATTAAACAAGATCCAGATATAATGTTCATGCTCAACGCAGGCACTAAATAACAATTATTCAGGTTCATCACTAATCCCGATGGTAATCGAAGAGCGAGCGTGCCGACGGCGATCACATCAACCTTGGAACCATTTCCCACACGCATTGTCACTTCGTCCTTCGCCAGCCTCCGTCTCTTCCGTAGTTCCTGCTTTGAGTTGCAAATGTGAGCAACCGAACAGGTATCAAATACCCAGGCACTACAACGAGAGTTGGCAAGGTACACATCAATAACATGTATATCATATATACCTTTGTTGACGTTGGCCCCCTTCTTGTTGGCCAGATACTTGGGGCAGTTCCGCTGCCAGTGGCCAGTTCCCTTGCAATAGAAGCACTCAGTCTCCAGCTTGGGTCCAGCCTTGGGTTTCTTCACGGGAGGAGCAATTGCTTTGCCACCTTTCTTGAAGTTTCCCTTCTTTCCCTTGCCTTTCTTGAAACTAGTGGTTTTATTCACCATCAACACTTGATGTTCCTTCTGGATGTCTGACTCAGCGACTTTCAGCATCGCGAACAGCTTGGAGACTGACTTGTTCATCCCTTGCATGTTATAGTTTAACACAAAGCTCTTGTAGCTAGGTGGTTGCGATTGAAGAACTCTGTCAGTGACAGCCTCTGGCAGGAGCTCAACTCCCAACTCAGCTAGATGGTTGTAGTACCCAGACATTCTGAGTATGTGCTCACTGACAGACCCGTTCTCCATCTTGCTGGCATAGAACTTATCGGAGGTCTCATACCTCTCGATCCAGACATTCTTCTCAAAGATAAACTTCAAATCCTGGAACATCTCATATGCTCCATGACGTTCAAAATGCCTTTGAAGTCCTGGCTCTAAGCTATACAACATGACGCACTGAACTATTGAGTAGTCATCAACACATGACTGCCAGGCGTTCACAATGTCCACAGTCGCTGGAGGGGGTGGCACACCAAGCGGTGCATCAAGGACATAAGCCTTTTGGGCAGCCGGGAGGATAATCCTCAGATTACGGGCCCAATCCACAAAGTTACTTCCATCATCTTTCAGTTTAACTTTCTCTAGGAACGCATTGAAATTCAGGGGAGCTACTGCGCGAGCCATTGATCTACAACATAAATTTGCAAAGATAACTTAGACTATTATTCATGATAAATGAGTTCAATTAATCATATTACCTAAGAACTCCCACTCAAATCAACATCCCTCCGGTTGTCCGAGTGTAACACGATCCAAATTCGCCAACCCAAATCCGATCATCACGTGAGATGAGGTGGTTTCAATGGTGAACATCTCCATGTTGATCATATCTACTATATGACTCATGTTCGACCTTTCGATCTCTTGTGTTCCGAGGCCATGTCTGTACATGCTAGGCTCGTCAAGTTTAAACAAAATGTTCCGCATGTGCAAAACTGGCTTGCACCCGTTGTATGCGAACGTAGAGTCTATCACACCCGATCAATACGTGGTGCTTCGAAATGACGAACTTTCGCAACGGTGCACACTTGGGGAGAACACAATTTTATCTTGAAATTTTAGTGAGGGATCACCTTATAATGCTACCGTCTGTGGCGCCCGCCTGATTACCACTGTAGCCAGACGGTCACCACGCATACCAGCCCAGGAAATCACTCTGGCATGCGCGTTTACAACAAGTATCAAGAACACAGGCATTTCTATTAATGGATATATAGGTCTTACATGATATCCTACAATGGTGATGGTAGCGGAAAAGCTCTAAGGCAGCATGGTCTTGGTGCGGCTCCAATCCACAGGGATCTGACTGGGTTACTCTTCTAGCCCGCGAACGCTTCGGTTCCTCGACGATGGACGGCGGATCCTTATGTGATCCTGGCCACATTGAAGGCCGCTGAGTACTTTTGAATGTACTCGCAAGCAAACCAAACTAACATATACACCAAGCAAAGCAATCCATGGCATTCAAGCATGCATTTGTGATTAGAGCATCATTAATTATCATGGCATAGCATACCTATCTAGCAATATTAATCATCAAGTCTTAGCAAGTTTATCAGCAAGGTAACTCCTAAAGTAGAATATAGTAAAGCAAAGCATATCAAGTAAATAATCCATACTCTAAATAATCTCAGGATCCAATCCAAACCTTAACCAGATCTAGCTTACTCTCTTCTGGGTTGCCTTACAACCCGTAGAACATTCATGATCCAGTGAGTACTACAGGGCATAAGACGAGTTCTTCCATCATTATTATCACTGTTCCAGTTGACCACCTAGAGAGGTCTGGACGGACTGTCCAATACCGTGGACGCGGCTATTCGAATAGATTTTTACACTCTGCAGAGGTTGCGCACTTTACCCACACCATGGAGCACCTGACCTCGTGATCCAATTCGGGTGGACCAGGGTTGCTCCAACGAAACCTACCTAACCTGTGACTCCTCCACTGTACCACCGGCAATCATCCTCCCCCGGAGTCCTGCCCTGGGTGGCCCCTGTGTCACCTCGTGACACCTGCCACCATCGTGGCCAAACTAAACTATCCCAAACGGGGACTCCAGGGTTAAACAATCAACTGGGCTCACAAGGTTATCGCCACCTACCGGGCCAGGGTAGCGCGCATGCATAACCTTCCCTAGTTGGTGGTACCGATAAAAGAGCACGCGATCAGACCAAGTCAAGGCCGTCCCATACCGACAAATGTGGTTGCACGGATAAGTCCGGACACGTGACTCTGGATCAACCGACTAGGTTTAGCTTTAGCAAGTACTTAGCAAACATGGTTATCTATCACAATAACTTAACATGGCAGTAGCTATGCATGATAAAGAGAACATAACAACCTATCTCCATATAACATCATAGTGAATCATTAGTGAAACATGATTAAATAGCAAGTTGTCACTTTACAAGTTCTTACGACCATCGGAACCCTTGCATAAAACCGGCAAAGAAACCAGTAGCCACCAGAACGGTCTTTACAACTCAGATCTGGGACATTACCAGAATAACTCAACCCCGGCTCAAGACGGCTGGAAAGTAGCTCAGAGCATGAGACGGTGTTGATAAAAAGAATGTAGCAGTTCCCTAAGACGGCCGAAAAACAGCTCAGAGCATGGGGTCACTACTACAGAAAGAAATTCAACAACTGTCCGAGACAGCCGCAAAACAGCTCAGAACACGGGCTAGTTGCTAACAAGAGAAATAAAAGTCGGCATCCACCCCGGACGGCCGGAAACAGCTCAGAACACAGGCGTGGGGTCGTCACTAAAGAAAGGCAGGCAAGGGTTCGTCAGAGTCACATACAGCCCACTACTACGCATACAATTACAAGCATATTAATTTAAACATGCAGGATTAACACAGAGCAATGCTTTAGGGCATATATCAGATGGTCGGCTTGCCTGGGGGTCGAGGAATACTCCGGGAAGAAGTGCGGTGAAGCCGCGGAAACGATCATCGGAAACCGTTCTCCCTCGGAGGGGGCTGATTCGAGGCAAGGGCACAATGGTCATTTTCACAGTGTGGAAACATTATGAAAATGATACCACCGGAATGGCCTCGATGAACTGAAGACGTGAGCGTTGGATTCACCTGAATCGGAGTCACGAGCGAAAAGTCGTGGCCGTTCACTCTTTAGGCAGAAAAAGTGCCCTAATCAGTGAACATTCACAATATAAGGGTTTCGGCCGGCGGGGTTAAATAGAAAGCGTATTGCAGGAAACTACGCTTTTAGAGCAGGGAAAACGTATTTCTAGCCGAAGCCGCAGCACTTTACGCTTTCGCCGACCCGAAAGCGTAAACAACAACAAGGCGCTTCCACTTAAGACCCGCGCGGGCCAAGGGTCAATGCTCCGGTGCGGCCGAAGAGGAGGCGGGGCCCGCCTGGCCAGCTGGGCAAGGAGGAGGTCGTCGTCTTCCTTTCGCCCGTGCTCGACAGAGGAGCAGAGGGGCTCGACCGGCGATGGCCGGCAGCACGGGCCACCGTTGGCGGCGCCTGGCATACCTGCAAGATCAGCGGAACGAGACGTTCTTCCCAGATAGGACACGGCCGCCGAGGTGCTTGGAGTTGGGCAGGGCGTTGGCCGCGGCAGATGGCGGCTACGGGCGCCGGGGAGCTCGCGGCTAGAGGCCACCAGAGGAGGAGCTGGAGTGCGGGGAGGCTTCTGGGAGGTAGGTAGGGGCTCTGGTGGTGGTGGAACGGCGAGAGAGGGCTCGGTTCGCTGGGATTTAGGCTGAAGGGAGCTGCGGCCATGGAGGCCATTGGAGGCGTGGAGAGCCCCTCGGGCTCGGGTGAGAGGATGGGCAGGACCAGGGAAGAGTGGTGGAGCTGCTGGTGATCAGAAACGAGACCGGGGAGGGCTATTTATAGCCACGGGAGCTCGCCGGATAAGCTCGGCCGCTGTGGCGTCCTCATCGGCTTACTTGAGCTAGGGGACACCCGGAGGGAGGGGGTGATGTCGGCAGGGTCTCCGGGAGGGTGGAGAAGCCGGCAATGGCTTCGGGAGAGCTCGGAGAGGAAGACGACCGAGGAAGACGACGGCGCGGGTCACGGGCGCATAGTGTGGCGGAGCTGCCGTGGCGTGGGGAGGAAGAAATAGGAGGGGGAAGCTACTGGAGGGGGTCGGCGTGGACGCAGGGGAGCCTTAGGACGTGTTTGGACAAGCCGGAGCTGGCCGGAGCAGGCCTGCCGACAAACACAGTACGCAGATCACCGCTTCTGCGTGACCATTGCGTGGTCACCACGTGCATGGCTTGCTCCAGTGCCAAACTGGTCACCGCACCTAGTCCAGCACGTCTCTCATCTCTCAAATAGATGCCAGGAGTGCCTAGAACCAGCTAGGTGGCTCTGAGGTGTGTGAAACTTGCAGAGTATGATTCTGACAGCAAGGTGTTTGTTGTGATTTCTGGATAGATCCATGAGTGAAATGATCTAGAATTTGGCATGGAGTAATGATCTACCAAGGTGAAGGCCCTCGTAAAATTTGAGGTCATTTGGATAAGAAGAGAAAAATGAAGATGTTGATGCTGTGCTCAAATGGCTGAATTAAATGAGATGAAATTTGGTGGAGAGTAATGATTTGGATATATGAAGCCACTGTAAAAGTTTCATACCATTTGGATACACCAAAATGGTACTTCCTTCACAGAGGTTCCAAATGGACAGAAACTTAGGAAAATTGCTGGGGAAGAATGGATAGAGAGATTGAGCTGGTTTTTGGTTTCCATGAGTGATTTATCAATGTTAATCACCATGAAAAATTTCAGCTCAAATATATCAATGGTTCAAGCACTTCCTTTGCAAACTGGAAATCTGGACGGAATTTGCAAATGGATGCTGTGCTCAAACTTTGAACTATGGAACTTGGGTTCTTGATGGAAATGGTGAAGATATGGATAGGAGAAGCTCCACAATTTATTTGGGATTTTTCTTGTCTACCAAAATGGTAGTTCCTTTAGAAACTGCCCAAAATGCAATATTGGCATTAAACAGGAAAATGCAATTTCGCTTATTTAATTATGGCCAATATTTTTATGGGAGCTCAATATGATCACAAGGAATATCTCCACAAGTTTTCATGAACTTTGGAGATGGATAGATATTTTCCTGGATTTAATTCCTTTAACTGGCAGAAAAATGAATTAATTATAAATGAAAAATATTGCAAATAACTTGGCAATATTTTTGCATATCCAAGGATTATAGATGTGGAATGATCACTGGGAAAAGTTTGGAAGGCAACAGATCAAAGGAAATCAGGGTTCCTTTGTAACGAAAGAGATCAGGGTTTCCCTTCCGGCAACTCGGAAGGTAGGGTTTCGGTGGAAAAGTCTTGAGAACATATCTTGGGTGACAAGATTGAACTGGAGAGAAACTCATGTTGGATAGGGAAGGCAAGGTTAGATGACCATCTTCATATACCGAAGAGCGAGAGAAAATCCAATAACACCGAGAAAAAAGACGGGAGTCAAATCCCGCGAAGGAAAAAAAACAGGAGCGAAAACCAGGGTGTTTCAAACCTACCCCCCTTAAGAAAATCTCGTCCTCGAGATTTTCGGGCTTACCTCCTGGTGAAGGGGGACTTACCTGTGTGCGACTTGGATCCATCAGCGGTCTTGTCTTCGTTGGTTCACTGACCTTTTAACTGCCTCTTCTGATGAACCATGTGTTGTCTTTGTACACAACTTCCTTGAATCCTTCTCTTTCCTGTCAGGTGTACCTTTTGTCCTGGTAGTGGTGTTGTTGGGTGGGGTAGTGGGTAGTACCAACAAACAGCTCGGTTTCCATGGCCTGGAAGTGACTACTTCGGGTTTTATTGCGATACTCCGTATCCTGACAGTCATGGGCAAGACATCCTTTCCGGGTACCAGGCTTATGTGCTTGTATGGCCTCGAGTGAGTGGGAGTGGCTTTCTTTTGTCGTGTCAGAATGCTCAGTTTGGCTGTGGGTTCCATACTGACATTTCCTTTTGTCTTCGACATTCTGACTTTGTCCTGAAATGATCCACAATTCAAGGAACAACGTGACCGAGCTATTGTTGCTCTATTCTCAACTGAAATGTCAGGCATTATCACAAAGTAATCATAGATAGTAATCTCTTATTCCCATGATATCATGATGTCTACGAGCTGTTGATGCCGATGTGCTTTGAGCCATTCTCTCTGAATGTCTTGTTTCGAACTGTGCCGCTTGCGGTGATGGCTCTGTCATATATAGCCTCTGTAGTCCTTGCTATGATCACTGAGCTGAACATAGTATCGCTATCATCCGGTGTATCTTTTGAAGTATAGCCTCTTATCTTGGTTGATGGCCCGTATTTCGGATGAGTATGACATGTTGGCTGCATTGTTGTGGCCGTATATGCAAGAGTCTGACAAGGGTTATCAATGTCAGTCTGTCCGTGAAGCTGTATCTTGTTGACCGTCACGGAGGTTGTTTGTCCACAACTTCTTGGTTCTTGAGAATTCTTCTGATGGACTTATCATAACCTGCCAACACGGCTCCTTGATTGTTTCCCGGCTTGTCGGGCTTCTTCTCCCAACTTACTCTTGCATACCTCGTAGGGGTTGATGTGCTCATATTCTTCTTTGAAGTATGGGGCCAATGATTCGTTGAACACAACCATTCCCGTGTACGAGTGGCTCACATGAACTGATCCACTGGACTACATGCTCACAACATATGCAGGTATAGGATAAATCCTTTCATAACCACTCAGTTCTGAGGCAGATGTGGGTCCAGACTAGTTCGTGCTTCTGACAAGCTTGTTGTGGGCACAATGGTGTGTTGAAGAAGGTTGAATTCCTCATGCTCAAAGCTTCTGCCAGGGTAGTGTGCTGAAGAAGGCCAGGTATTGTACCTCCAAAGCTTTCCTTCATGGGGCTTTCTGTGGAAGGTCAGGTGCCTTATGTCGGAAGTTTTTCCGCGGTAGCACGCTGTGGAAGATGGGAGTGTCGTACCCCAGAAGATTTTCTTACCAAGTGGCGTACCGAGGAAGATTTGCAGTCTGGTGTCGTAAGCTCTTCTTGGTAGCTTGCAGAGGAAGGTTGGGTCCCTTATACCAGAAGCCTTTCACTGTGTACGTAGTCGGATCTATGGCTGATTCTGGCTTCCTTTTGAAGTATCCGGAATTTTACCCATAGCGAAGCCAAAACTTGGTGTAGGCCATACCTTGACTAAAGATTTTCTGTTGGTCATGCATACCGCTTGTCCTTCTACTGGTCTGATCATTGCTGCCGTAAAGGCGGCAGAACTGATGCAGACTTCATGTTAATTAGTTTGGAATACCCCTTGCATTCAAACCAAGTGTTGCCGATATTTAGCAATTGACGGATCATTCCATTTTGTTCAGCTGAGCTTTCCAGCATGTGAAGTTCTCATTGATTCTGAGACAGCCATGAACGCGTCCACATTTCTTGCAAACCTTGTTCATTCTGCCCAGAAAATTTGTATATGCACTGGTGAACTTCAAGATTTGCTTTGAAATTTGTATCAATGTACCGGGGTTTTGTTGTTGCTCTTGGCACATTCACATTCCTGAAATATGTTTTTGGTAGGTAATAAATACTTCTTGGGTCCGTTGAGAAAAGACTCGGTTCCCCTCACTGACTGAATTAATCCTTGTATCGCGGACGGAATAACTCGTCCTTATTGGTGTTCATTCTTGGTAGCTCATCTGACTATTCCTCAGGTGTGATCTGTTCCGAGGCCAACTCTCTCAGGTGTATTCTGTCCTTGCCTGTCGCACACAGATTCTGCTTCTGACCCATTCTTCATTCTTGATAGATTCGGTGCTGCTATTCTGAATACCAGGCAGTTGGCTTGGCTTGACTCTTGCTGAATTTGGATTATTGGGTATTATCCAAGTTGTATGCTGGTCTTCTTGACGGCACTTGCGGATGGATCCAGTCGGAGCGAAGAAACAGAACCGACAAAAGAAACAAGAACCACGAAAACCAAAAAGCAAATAAAGCTCAAATGTCGCGGACCTTAGACATGTGGCCGAGGATCCACTAGTATAACTATTATAGCACACTCGATGCACCTCTAAGGATTTAGAAGGAAAACCACACAATGCTCCTGGTAGCACCGGTGTCAGCTCCTACTACTTCCTTAGGGAACATCACACTGTCGACACGCGACCATAGCCAAAATGGCTTAGTCAACGATCCTATGGTTGTTGGGAAGAGATGGAAGTTATAGGTGTTTCCCAAAGGAAACTAGAGTTAAGAAGAGGAATGCCATGGCTAGCAAGTAGGGTAAGGATATCGGGTTTGCCTAGGGGTTAAGGGCTCACGGGTCGTTGCCGGGTGCGAGCATTTCACACCGGAGGCAAAGGCCACAAGAGTTGGGGTCTGATGGAGCCAAAAACCTATGGGGTTGCCTTATGATCAATAGTAGCCATGCCTTCTTGGCAAAGATGGCTAAAATCCATGTGGGCTTTCTACTGAGCACAAGACAATGAAGTCTGGCTAGGGTAACCTATAGCCAGCCTGGCTGCTCTGATACCATCCATTGTGGCGCCCGCCTGATTACCACTGTAGCCAGACGGTCGCCACGCATACCAGCCCAGGAAATCACTCTGGCATGCGCGTTTACAACAAGTATCAAGAACACAGGCATTTCTATTAATGGATATATAGGTCTTACATGATATCTTACAAGGGTGCTGGCAGCGGAAAAGCTCTATCTAAGGCAGCATGGTCTTGGTGCGGCTCCAATCCACAGGGATCTGACCTGGTTACTCTTCTAGCCCACGAACGCTTCGGCTCCTCGACGACGGATGGCGGATCCTTATGTGAACCTGGCCACATTGAAGGTCGCTGAGTAGTTTTGAATGTACTCGCAAGTAAACAAAACTAACATGTACACCAAGCAAAGCAATCCATGGCATTCAAGCATGCATTTGTGATTAGAGCATCATTAATTATCATGGCATAGCATACCTAGCTAGCAATATTAATCATCAAGTCTTAGCAAGTTTATCAGCAAGGTAACTCCTAAAAGTAGAATACAGTAAATTAAAGCATTTCAAGTAAATAATCCATACTCCGAATAATCTCAGGATCCAATCCAAACCTTAACCAGATCCAGCTTACTCTCTTCTGGGTTGCCTTACAACCCGTAGAACATTCATGATCCACTGAGTACTACAGGGCATAAGACGAGGTCTTCCATCATTATTATCACTATTCCGGTTGACCACCTAGAGAGGTCTGGACGGACTGTCCAATATCGTGGACGTGGCTATTCGAATAGATTTTTACACTCTTTAGAGGTTGCGCACTTTATCCACACCATGGAGCACCTGACCTCGTGATCCCATTCGGGTGGACCAGGGTTGCTCCAACGAAACCTGCCTAACCCGTGACTCCTCCACCGTACCACCGGCAATCATCCTCCCCTGGAGTCCTGCCCTGGGTGGCCCCTGTGTCACCTCATGACACCTGCCACCGTCATGGCCAAACTAAACTGTCCCAAACGGGGACTCCCGGGTTAAACAATCAACTGCACTCACAAGGTTATCGCCGCCTACCAGGCCAGGGTAGCGCGCACGCATAACCTTCCCTAGTTGGTGGTACCGATAAAAGAGCACGCGATCAGACCAAGTCAAGGCCATCCCATACCGGCAAATGTGGTTGCACGGATAAGTCCAGACAGGTGACTCTGGATCAACCGACTAGGTTTAGCTTTAGCAAGTACTTAGCAAGCATGGTTATTTATCACAATAACTTAACATGGCAGTAGCTATGCATGATAAAGAGAACATAACAACCTATCTCCATATAACATCACAATGAATCATTAGTGAAACATGATTAAAAAGCAAGTTGTCACTTTACAAGTTCTTACGACCATCGGAACCCTTGCATAAAACCGGCAAAGAAACCAGTAGCCACCAGAACGGTCTTTACAACTCAGATCTGGGACATTACCGGAATAACTCAACCCCGGCTCAAGACGGCTGGAAAGCAGCTCAGAGCATGAGACGGTGTTGATAAAAAGAATGCAGCAGTTCCCTAAGACGGCCGAAAAATAGCTCAGAGCATAGGGTCACTACTACAGAAAGAAATTCAACAACTGTCCGAGACGGCCGCAAAACAGCTCAGAACACAGGCCAGTTGCTGACAAGAGAAATAAAAGTCGGCATCCACCCCGGACGGTCGGAAACAGCTCAGAACACAGGCGTGGTGCCATCACTAAAGAAAGGCAGGCAAGGGTTTGTCAGAGTCACATACAGCCCACTACTACGCATACAATTACAAACATATTAATTTAAACATGCAGGATTAACACAGAGCAATGCTTTAGGGCATATATCAGATGGTCGGCTTGCCCGGGGGTCGAGGAATACTCCGGGAAGAAGTGCGGTGAAGCCGCGAAAACGATCGCCGAAAACCGTTGTCCCTCGGAGGGGGCTGATTCAAGGCAAGGGCACAATGGTCATTTTCACAGTGTGGAAACATTATGAAAACGATACCACCAGAACGACCTCGATGAACTGAAGACGTGAGCGTTAGATTCACCTGAAGCGGAGTCACGAGCGAAAAGTCGTGGCCGTTCACTCTTTAGGCAGAAAAAGTGCCCTAACCAATGAACGTTCACAATATAAGGGTTTCGGCCGGCGGGGTTAAACAGAAAGCGTATTGCAGGAAACTACGCTTTTGGTGCAGGGAAAACGTATTTCTGGCCGAAGCCGCTGCACTTTACGCTTTCGCTGACCTGAAAGCGTAAACAGCAACAAGGCGCTTCCACTTAAAACCCGCGCAGGCCCAGGGTCAATGCCCCGGTGCGGCTGACTGGTGGGGCCGAAGAGGAGGTGGGGCCCGTCTGGCCAGCTGGGTGAGGAGGAGGTCATCGTCTCCCTTTCGCCCGTGCTTGGCAGAGGAGCAGAGGGGCTCGACCAGCGATGGCTGGCAGCACGGGCCACCATTGGTGGCGCCCGGCATACCGGCGAGATCAGCGGAACGAGGCCGTTCTTCCCGGATAGGACACAACCGCCAAGGTTCTTGGAGTTGGGTAGGGCATTGGCCGCGGCGGATGGCGGCTACAGGCGCCAGGGAGCTCGCGGCTAGAGGCCACCAGAGGAGGAGCTGGAGTGCGGGGAGGCTTCTGGGAGGTAGGTAGGGGCTGTGGTGGTGGTAGAATGGCGAGAGAGGGCTCGGTTCGCCGGGATTTAGGCTGGAGGTAGCTGCGGCCATGGAGGCCATTGGAGGCGAGGAGAGCCCCTCGAGCTCGGGTGAGAGGATGGGCGGGACCAGGGGAGAGTGATGGAGCTGCTAGTGATCAGAAACGAGACCGGGGAGGGCTATTTATAGCTATGGGAGCTCACCGGATAAGCTCGGCCGCTGTGGCGTCCTCATTGGCTTACTGGAGCTAGGGGACACACAGAGGGAGGGGGCGATGTCGGCAGGGTCTCCGGGAGGGTGGAGAAGCCGGCAGTGGCTTCGGGAGAGCTCGGAGAGGAAGACGACGGCGCGGGTCATGGGCGCACAGTGCGGCGGAGCTGCCGTGGCGTGGGGAGGAAGAAATAGGAGGGGGAAGCTACTGGAGGGGGTCGGCGTGGACGCAGGGGAGCCGTAGGACGCGTTTGGACAAGTCGGAGCTGGCCGGAGCAGGCCTGCCGACGAACACGGTACCAGATCACTGCTTCTGCGTGACCATTGTGTGGTCACCATGTGCATGGCTTGCTCCAGTGCCAAACTGGTCACCACACCTTGTCCAGCATGCCTCTCATCGCTCAAATAGATGCCAGGAGTGCCTAGAACCAACTAGGTGGCTCTGAGGTGCGTGAAACTTGCAGAGTAAGATTCTGACAGCAAGGTGTTTGTAGTGATTTCTGGATAGATCCATGAGTGAAATGATCTGGAATTTGGCATGGAGCAATGATCTACCAAGGTGAAGGCCCTGGTAAAATTTGAGGTCATTTGGATAAGAAGAGAAATGAAGATGTTGATGCTGTGCTCAAATGGCTAAATTAAATGAGATGAAATTTGGTGGAGAGTCATGATTTGGATATATGAAGCCACTATTAAAGTTTCATACCATTTGGATACACCAAAATGGTACTTCCTTCACAGAGGTTCCAAATGGACAGAAACTTAGGAAAATTGCTGGGGAAGAATGGATAGAGAGATTGAGCTGGTTTTTGGTTTCCATGAGTGATTTATCAATGTTAATCACCATGAAAAATTTCAGCTCAAATATATCAAGGGTTCAAGCACTTCCTTTGCAAACTGGAAATCCGGATAGAATTTGGAAATGGATGCTGTGCTCAAACTTTGAACTATGGAACTTGGGTTCTTGATGGAAATGGTGAAGATATGGATAGGAGAAGCTCCACAATTTATTTGGGATTCTTCCTGGCTACCAAAATGGTAGTTCCTTTAGAAACTGCCCAAAATGCAATATTGGCATTAAATAGGAAAAATGCAATTTCCCTTATTTAATTATGGCCAATATTTTTATGGGAGCTCAATATGATCACAAGGAATATCTCCACAAGTTTTTCATGAACTTTGGAGATGGATAGATATTTTCCTGGATTTAATTCTTTTAACTGGCAGAAAAAGGAATTAATTATAAATGAAAAATATTGCAAATAACTTGGCAATATTTTTGCATATCCAGGGTTTATAGATGTGGAATGATCAGTGGGAAAAGTTTGGAAGGCAACAGATCAAAGGAAGTCGGGGTTCCTTCGTAACGGAAGAGATCAGGGTTTCCCTTCCGGCAACTCGGAAGGTAGGGTTTCGGTGGAAAAGTCTTGAGAACATCTCTTGGGTGACAAGATTGAACTGGAGAGAAACTCATGTTGGATAGGGAAGGCAAGGTTAGATGACCATCTTCATATACCGAAGAGCGAGAGAAAATCCAATAACACCGAGAAAAAAGACGGGAGTCAAATCCCGCGAAGGAAAAAAACAGGAGCGAAAACCAGGGTGTTACACCGTCGTCCTAAGTAAAATAAGATGCATAAAAGGATTAACATCACATGCAAATCATAAGTGACATGATATGGCCATCAACTTGTGCTTTTGATCTCCATCTCCAAAGCACCGACATGATCTCAATCGTCACCGGTAAGACACCATGATCTCCATCATCGTGCTGCCATCGGGGTTGTCACGCCAAGCATGCTTCTACTATTGCTACCGCTTAGCGATAAAGTAAAGCATTACATAGCGCTTAATGATTGACACGTAGGTCATACAATAATTAAAGACAACCCTATGGCTCCTGCCGGTTGCCGTACGCATCGACATGCAAGTCAATATAAACTATTACAAACATGATCATCTCATACATCAAATATATCTCATCATGTCTTTGGCCATATCATATCACAACATATCCTGCAAAAACAAGTTAGACGTCCTCTAATTGTTGTTGCATGTTTTATGTGGCTGCTATGGGTATCTAGCAAGAACGATTCTTGACTACGCAAAGCCACAATGGTGATATGCAAGTTTCTATTTAACCTTCTACAAGGACCGCCTTTGTCGAATCCGATTCAACTAAGGTGGGAGAGACAGACACCCGCGAGCCATCTTTATGCAACAAAGTCACAAGTCTGTCGATGGAACCGGTCTCATGTATGTGGACATGTAAAGTTGGTCCAGGCCGCTTCATCCCACAATATCGCTGAATCAAGAAAAGACAAAGGAAGGAAGCAATATGAATATCAACGCCCACAAACTTCTTTATGTTCTACTCGTGATGTCATCTACGCAGAGACATAGCTCTGATACCACTGTTAGGGAACGTTGCATGGGAAACAAAATTTTTCCTACTCTCACCAAGATCAATCTAAGAGATGGACATCTATGAGAGGAGAGATTTCATCTACATACCCTTGTAGATCGCTAAGTGGAAGCGTTAGGAAACGCGGTTGATGTAGTCAAACGTCTTCCCGATCCAATCACGATCCATCCCGCGAACTCCCGATCCAAGTGCCGAACAGACAGCACCTCCGCGTTCAACACATGTACAGCTTGATGACGCCTTCACCTCCTCGATCCAACGAGCGATGGTGAAGTAGTAGCTCGAGTCCTCCGGCAGCACGATGGCGTGGTGGCGGTGGTGGTGGCGGAATCTCAACAGAGCTTCGCTAAGCGCTACGGAGAGGAAGAAGGCTACGAGGGAGAGGAGGGGCAGCTCCATGGCGTATTAGGGTGTGGCTGCCCTCTCTCTACCTCTCTCTATATAGGGGGAAGGGGGAAGGAGGGGACGTCCTAGATCCCATCTAAGGGGGCGGCGACCACAAGGCAGATGGGGGCGCCCCCTAGGGAAACCCTAGGGTGGCTTGCCTCCCAAGCCAGGTGGAGGGAACCCTAGAGGGGGCGCCCCACCTCTCTTGGTTACGTGAGATGGGGTGAGGGGGGTGCACAGCCCCTTAGTGGGCTAGTTTGCCCCCTCCCCTTTGCCCATGTGCCCCCAACACTTGCCGGGCCCCCCTGAAACCCCTTTCGGTCATGCTCGTCATCACCCGGTACCCCCGGAACAATTCCGGACTCCAATACCCTTCGTCCAATATATCAATCTTCACATCCGGACCATTCTAGAGTTCCTTGTCACGTCCGGGATCTCATTCGAGACTGCGAACAACCTTCGATAACCACCATAATGACTCAACTATACTTATATCGTCACCAAACGTTAAGTGTGTAGACCCTGCGGGTTCGAGAACTATGCAGACATGACCGAGACACCTCCACGGTCAATAACCAATAGCGGGACCTGAATTTCCATATTGGTTCCTACATATTCTACGAACATCTTATCGGTCCAACCTCGATGTCAAGGATTAAGCTAATCCCGTATGCAGTTCCCTTTGTCCATCGGTATGTTACTTGCCCGAGATTCAATTGTCGGTATCTCCATACCTAGTTCAATCTTGTTACCGGCAAGTCTCTTTACTCATTCTATAATACAAGATCCCATGACTAACTCATTAGTCACATTGCTTGCAAGCCTGTTGTGATGCTGTATTACCGAGTGGGCCCTGAGATACCTCTCCGTCATACGGAGTGACAAAAACTAGTCTTGATCCATGCCAACTCAACAGACACCGTCGAAGATACCTGTAGAGCACCTTTATAGTCACCCAGTTATGTTGCGATGCTTGGTACACACAAGGTACTCCTCCGGTGTTAGTGAGTTGCATGATCTCATGGTCATAGGAACATATACTTGACATGCAGAAAACGATAGCAATAAACTTAACACGATAATATGATACGTTCATAGTTTGGGTCTTGTCCATCACATCATTCTCCTAATGATGTGATCCCATTATCAAATGACAACTCATGTCTATGGCTAGGAAACTATAGCCATCTTTGATCAACGAGCTAGTCCAGTAGAGGCTTACTCGGGACATGTTGTTTGTCTATGTATCCACACATGCATTTGTGTTTCCGGTCAATACAATTATAGCATGGATAATAAACGATTATCATGAACAAGGAAATATAATAATAACCACTTTATTATTGCCTCTAGGGCATATTTCCAACACTATCCGTTGTTATCCAATCACAAATCTCCATTTCTCTATAGCAATAGTTCTCTGAGGCCTTTCAACATCAACTCCGGGCAACGAGACAACAGATTTGGAACTCCACTTGACGATCCAGGTTTATATAAACTTCTAGAAGACTTTGAAGCTGAATGCAAACGAAATGAAATTGCGGAAGGAAAGAAGAAATTGTTTTAGAAATTCTCTTCAGCATCAGTTGTTTACCAGAACAAAAGCATGCAGTACCAACAAGTTATTTTCTCAAGCCCGGTTCAATCTGAGTTCTACAAGACTATGAGTGCAGCTCTACCACATTTGGACTCAAGGTATTTCTTTTCGGAAACTTATAAACTACTTAAAGTGAATAGTTTTATAATCCATGATTTCTCTTCCTTTGTATCTTTCACATGTTCTGGTACTAGTGCTTCTAGTAACCTTTCTTGTTTCCATTCAAAATAAAAATAGCCAAAGGATTTTCCAAGTAAATGAGGTTTGGGTTGATCAGAAGACTTTGACTATTTCAATGAGACCTGGGTGTTGGATGAGTCCCCATTCTTTAGATTGTTACTCCAAAATACTTAATACAGACCAACTAATCCATGTAGACAAGGCCTCATCCCAAACACTGATGTTATTACACACATTGTCCAAAGAGAAGACACGATACTTTTGCTATACAATTTCCTGAGTATTCCAATTTACTCATATAAATTGACCAAAAAAGAAACAATCATCAATTTTTTCGTATTATTGATAGTATTCACATTCAACAATGCAGGAATTACTAATGCAGCCACTATTGGATCATCCAGATCCTATATGTAGAGATATTTTAAGTGAAGGAAGGGTTGGCTTCAGCCTGGATAAAGCCAATTTCATTAGTTCTCTAACTTGAGCAACAATATATCTATGGACAATCTTTTTACAGCTAGAGATGTATGAACAATACAATACCTTTTTGACACAAACAAAACCAAACTTATATGCCTTTTTTAGGTGCACTTACCTTGCTTCAATGGTAAGCAGTGGATATTAATTTCCACATACCTGGAAACCGGGAGGTATTTTGGTATTATGAATCCTTACGGCTCTGGACAAGATAAATTCACAACTATCATTAGCACTGTTGCCTACAATTTCAAAACACTGTTTGCCTTGACCTACCCAAACTGCACTGCATTCAACATTAAGGACTTTGACTACAGATTTGGTGCAGTACCTAGAACTCATTTCAGGTTAATAGCTACTCTTTTTCTATAGCAAGTTGCTTTGAATTTTTTCTTTGTTCTCTACGCAATTTTCCAAAATTGAAGATAGTTAATTTGCATTTTCAAATATTGCAAACTAAGTTGTCAATTTTTAATTTGCTGCATCCCAGGTATGATACAGGGGTCTTCCTCTTGCAAATTCTAAAAAACTACCGTGGAATTGGAGTTCCAGGGTTCTCAACTGTAAGTTCCTCTCATTTATTACCAATTTTGCTCCAAATATTTCTTGTAGCTCTGAAACAGAAAAAAACTCACGAAAACAACGTGCTGCATGCAGGCGGATTTGGAAGCTCTGTGTGAAATTTTCTTGTATGAGATAGCAACATATCCCAACAGTGAGGTTCAGTTACCAATAGTGAGGAACTTCCTTCAAAACCTGCAAGTTCTAAATCCTATCGTTTCTCCCCTGTTGGTTAACTCTTGATTTACCATTCGCTTGTACAAATCTATGTTATCAAAGTCACTCATTCTTGTTTCTAAAGGTCACTCACTGCTTTCAAAATCTGATATTCCACAGGGGTTTCGATCATTCAAATAAACAAGTACTGGAACCACAAATGAAGAACTCAAAAATGTATGAAACATTTCCCTTTCCTTTTGCATTGAAGGGATAACATGCATTTTTTTGCCAATTATAGAGTTTTTGTTCTAAAAGTGCTTGCTGAAAGTTTTTCTCTTTTCAATTTCTGCGTTGTTCAAGATACTGCAATGTTATTAATTTCTTTTTCTTACAACTAATTCCTGCTCTTTTACTTTGTTTCAGGTCTCTTCAAAGAAAAATCCATTTGACATCACATCTGAACGAATATCTATTCAACAGTTTTTTTCAAGTATTGTTTTACTTGAAACATTGTTCAGCATTTTTTCCCTCCCCTTCAAGTGATGAACAAAGATTTACTTTACAAATTCATGTCCTTCTGCAAAATTGATTCAGAATATATTTTTTCCCATGAAAAATGTTCAGAATTAACTATCTAGTTCAGAATTACCTTTTCCAAAAACTAAGGGAACGTAGCAATTAATTTAGTGTCACGAGAAACCAATTACGCAAAAACAGTCCAACAGGAAAACGACACGAATAAACGGTCGAACTAGAAAACGATCGTAGAAACAGTCGATCGAACACAGTCAACGAATGGGCCGACGGAGAAACAACCCAGCGAATAATGCTGCAGGCGCCGAAGGCGCTGACTATGGGAAATCCCTATTTGCCGCACATTGCGGCAAATTGTCGGGGCGCTGCACACCCTGCGCTCGTATTTGGGCCAACCCTTATAAGGTATTCTATTTCTCCGACTCTACAAGATCCCCTCGACCACCGCTCCTCTTTCCTTCCTTCCTCGTGTGACCAGCTCCTTCTTCCTCTCGATTGGACTGCTTGTTCCTCTCGATTCACTGTCAATCCTTGCTCCTTCGTGGCTCTCGGGGCGGTAGGTTCTCTCCCTCTTCTTCTTCTCCTCATCCCTTCATCATCTCTCTCGGGTAGTAGCTAGGGTTTGCTGATCTTTTTTTTGTTGGCAGCTGGTGATTCGTGTCTAATTTGTGAAGCAATAGCACTTCAATTTTGCGGTTCTTGCTCCAGGTTCGTCAGATCCAGTGCCCCCTAGGTTTTTCTTTTTTTGTTCAAGTTCCCTAGGTATTTCAATTATGTTGGGCTTTGAGTTTTTTGTCTCTGTGTGCAGGCTCAGTTTAGATCTTGTAGTTCGTGGTTGTTCGTGATCTACAGGAGTGAAGGTAAGTAATTCGACTGTTTTATGTTCTGGTGCTTGTCAGTTTTGTAGATATGCTTTTTTGTTTCTCACCAGAATGCTTTTTTATAATGCTTTAATTCCGAGTTCACAGATTCTGCAGTGCTTGGTAACAAAAAAAATCACATGCAACAAATAATAGGGTTAACTGGATCTATGCCATTGCAACTTTCACCTATTCGAGAAATGCCATTACAAAAACATGACTTAGGCACGTGCCACTCCAACTTTCTCATACTTATACTTATGCCATTTTCTACAATTAAGAGAATAACCCTTCAAAAAATACATGTATTTCAGTGTGTACTGCAGTATTTGCCATAATACCCCTATTTTCAGCTTTTGGCAGAACTTATGGGTCTTCCGGGCGGCAAAAATTTCAAATTTTGGCAAAAATTTGAACATGTCAGAAAATTTTGAAAAACTTACAGAAAATAAAAAACACTAACATGACTCTAATGTTCTAATATAAGCCATTTCTAGGCAGATTTGGACCCCCTAAACCGACATTTAAAGTTATGTCCAAATTTGGCCAATTTTTTTTTTGAAGTTCTCAGAAAAATCTGAAAAAACTATAGTAGAATAGGTTGCTTTCTGTACTGCTATGTTCTAAACCCTGTAGCACGTACAGTAAAATTCCTGCATTTCTCAAATCTCTCCCCCTTTTTCACCACTTCTTTGAATTTACATGGCAGGATGCATGCAGAGAACTAAGCTTCAGGTTATATCCCAGTTCAAAACGAAGAAATTCTTGCCATCTACATAAACCGATCTGATCTATGAACCCTCCGATGGAGCATCAGCTGGGACCTTAATCTGGATTATGCCAATTCCTAATATGATCTGGATTATCTGCAGTGGCTCCCGTGGAGAGTGGAGGTTGGAAGCAGTGATGTTGGGCACTCATTCGTACATCGACTCGGGGATTGGCAGCTCCATGGCCGGGCACTTGGGGTGCATCGAGTGTGCCTCCAGCCAGTAATGTCGGGACTTGCCTCCTGCTAGCGACCACACTTGGGGTGCATTTTGAAAGGGAATACTTTTGAAACGCAAACATTATTTGGGAAACTAAAAAAACAAATAGGAACAAAAATTCAATACGAGAACATTTTTCAAAATTATGAACTACCTTTTGTAAACACAAAAGATTATTTGAAAAACAATTACAAAATTGAAAAAGTGAATGTTTTTCAAAATTACAAACTATTTTCTACAAAACTCGAGCACTTTTTGAATTTGCAAACTAACTTTGAAAATATGACCATTTTTTGAATTTGTGAACAAATTTTCAAAATTGTAACATTTTATGAATATGGGAACAAATTTGGATACAGGAACATTTTTTTTTAATTCCTAACCTTTTTTTAATTTGTGCACAAAAATAAAACATGCCAACATTTTTTGAATTTGTGAACAAATTTGAAACATGATTTTTTTTTGGAATATGTGAACAAATTTTGAAAGCGAATTTTTTTAATTAGTGAACAAATTTGGAAAACGGGAAGAATTTTTGAAATTCCTGAACATTCTTTAATGAACAAAATTTTGACACAGGAACATTTTTTGAAATTTGCAAACATTTTTTAGTTTGTGAACAAGATTTAAACATGTGAACATTTTTTGAATTGTGAACAAATTTTGAGATTGGGAACTTTTTGTTTACAGAAGTTTTTCTTGGATTTCCAAGAACTTTTTTAGTTAATTTTTTTTACAAAACCCAATAATATTATTAGAACTTAGGAACATTTTTTTGCCTCCCAAGAACATTATTTGAAATGAAGAACATTATTTGGATTTCCACGGACTTCATCTGAGTTTGCGAACATTTTTGTAATCCCAAGAACATTATTTGAATTAAAGAACAATTTTTGGATTTCCAAGAACTTTATTTGAGTTCACGAACATTTTTTGAAATCCAAAGAACATTATTTGAGTTGTGGAACATTTTCTTACTTTCAAGAACAATTTTTGAGTTAAACAACTTTCTTTGAGTTGACAAGCATGTTTTCAAATCCCAAGAACATTATTTGAATTGAGAAACAATATTTTGACTTCCAAGAACATTATTGATAAAGAACATTTTCTGCATTTCTAAGAACTTTATTTGGATTGACACACATTTTTTGAAATTCCAAGAGACATTATTTGAATGGAATTTGGATTGAGGGAGTGCCCCTCAGCGTGACAAGTGTCGTGCCCGGAGCGTCCCAGAAAAGTCTCACGAGCGCTCCACGCGTTGTGACGCCCCCGATTCGACCGTACACTAATCATACACGCAAATATGTACGATCAAGATCAGGGACTCACGGGAAGATATCACAACACAACTCTAGACACAAATAAAATAATACAATCTTCATATTACAAGCCAGGGGCCTCGAGGGCTCGAATATAGAAGCTCGAAAGCACAAGAGTCATCAGAAGCAACAATATCTGAGTACAGTCATAAGGTTACACAAGACTGCCTTAAGAAGGCAAACACAAAAGCAACAACGATTGAAGAGGCAAGGCCTCCTGCCTGGGACCGCCTAACTACTCCTGGTCGTCGGCGGTCTCCACGTAGTATTCGGCACCCTCGGGGTAGTAGTAGCAGTCGACGGGGGTAGCATCTGGCTCCTGGGATCCACCATCTGGTTGCAACAATCGGAAAGAAGGAAGAAGGGGGAAAAGGGGTAGCAAAGCAACTGTGAGTACTCATCCAAAGTACTCACAAGCATAAGATCTATACTAAGTATGCATTGGTTTCAAATGGAAGGGTTGTATCTGTGGACTATATTGCAGAATGCCAGAATAGAAGGGAAAGTCTAGCCTATCGAAGACTAGCATCTTCAAGCATCTTGCAGCATTCAGAAGAGTACATAATAGCATTTTATTATTTAACAAATATGTTGTAGCATTAATGCCCAGAGATCCTTCCTCGACTCCCTGCGAGAAAGCAATCTCGGAGCCAACATATCCATCTCATATCTCAAGTATCCATTTCTAGTTGTAATAGATCAGGATACAAGTCTGAACGTCCGTTACCGTGGACACGGCTATTCGAATAGATAATCTTCCCTGCAGGGGTACACCACATTTCCCAGCACGCTTGATTACTCTGGCCAGACACACTTTAGTGGGTCAATGCCCGGCCTCGAAAGATCAACACGTCGCAGCCCTACCTAGGCTCAGCAGAGAGGTCCCCGCCGGTCTACATCCTAAGCACTCCGGGGTATTGGGCCCATCGCCCATTGCACTCCGGGTCGTTGCGCACAGGGTGGATACCAGCACCGCCTCGGATGGTCGGCACGATCCGACCGTGCCGCAATGCTGAACTGGACGTCTGACAAAGCTTCGGCTGATACTGCGACGCCGAGGCCCATAACTATTCCCGCGTGGTGGTTAGTGCGTAAAGGCCAAAGGCCAACTCAGAACAAATACCCAAACCTGTTAGTGCATTATTAAAAGAAGTGACGGCTGTCGGGACAAGTCCAGAGCTAGCACTCCCTCCTCGGTGATACCGCTAAACAGTCAGCCGCCACCGTAACATCTCGCGGGTGCTCTACGGGCCCGCCCGACTTCCACATCAACTCATGGGTACCCCTCAGGGCCGACCTGACTTCAACAATGGTCTCAAGTAAAGTCCAGGTAACTGTGTTTCCAAAACAACAAGGGGAATCCGAGGAATCACCCTCGATGGAATCCACGTGATGTAATCGTCAAGGTGAACGTACGAGGAATCACCCTCGAGGTTCACACTTGAGGTGTTGCACGACAGAGTCGTATCGGGAGTGGTGAAGGAGGAATCACCCTCGATGACCACGACCGAATAGCTACACTACAGAGTTATCATCAGAAGTGCGTTACGAGGTATCACCCTCGGCACTCGATAATAGCTCTGCAGAATCGAGCAACAAAAGGGGCGTGATCTGATGTGAGGTGTCGGGCTCTGGTCGTCGATCACGTTGATCGAGTCGTCGATGATGAAGCGTGGGAAACAAGGATAAGGTGGGGGTCATTAATGGATCACTAACCAACCTATACTAAGCAGTTTAGGATAAGTAGGTAAGGTACAATGAGCAGGTTACAAAAGCAGGCTATGCATCAGAATATGAGCAAACAATAACAGTAGCAAAATCTAATGCAAGCATGAGAGAGAATGGAATGGGCGATATCGAAGTGATCAGGGGGGGGGGGCTTGCCTGGAAGCTCTGCTGAAAGGGAAGAAGTGTTGTCGACGACTTAGTCGATCACAGGGGTATCAACAACGGTCTCGGGGTCTACCGGAGAAGAAGAGGGGGAAGAAACAGTAAATACAAAGCACATAGATGCATGACATGACTACAGGTAGAGCTAGGGGTGTTCTAACGCAGTGTTACTCGATACCGGCGAGGGGGATAACATCCGGGAATGTTTTCCCGAAGTTCAGCATATTCGGACAGATGAATCGGAGGGGGATGGTTGCATGTTCGCTATGCTAGGGGCATGTAACAGATGAACGGACCACGTATTCGGATTCGTCTCATCTTTCTGAGCAACTTTCATGTATAAAACTTTTTCATCCGAGTTACGGATTATTTTCTACGAATTTCTAAAGTTTTAGCAATATTCTAAAATTATTATTAATTATTAAATTCGACAAAAAATGAATGATGATGTCAGCATGAGGTCAGAGTGATGTCAGCAGTCAACTTTGACCTGTTGACTAGTCAAACTGACAGGGGGTCCCACTGTCATAGACTAGCTAATTAAGCAGATTTAGCTAGACGAATCAAGTTAATTAGGTTAATTAAACATAGTTAATTAAGTAATTATTTTTATTATTGTTTTTTAATCTTTTTTTAATTTCCTTTTCCAGGGCGTGGGGCCCGGCTGCTAGTGGCACAGAAGGCCACTGGAGCGGGTGGCTTAACAGGCGCGGGCGGGGCGCCAGTCGGGGCGGACCCGGCCGACGACCGTGGCCATGGCGGGGCGCGAGCTGGGGCCAGTGGCGGCCGGAGATGGGTGACGCGGGGCGTGAGGGCGAGGCCCGGCGAGCGGTGGCCGACACGGGCGGGCGGTGCGAGCGGGTCGCAGGGGCGGGCGCACGGGGTAGCGGGGAGCTGCGGAGCTAGGCGGCGGCTGCGGAGGAGGCGGGGCGACGTGCAGTAGCAAGCAGCGACGGGATCGGCCTGGCGCGGCCGGCAGCGCGCGACGGCGAGCAGTGGGAGCTACAGCGGGGAGCGAGGCGGGGGGCGCTACGGGATGAGGGCGAAGCCGGCGAGAGGTGCGGCTGTAGCGTGTGGCCGCGCGTGAGCGGCCGGGCACATCAGCAGCCAGGGACAGCAGCAGATGCAACAGTTGTGGGTGCGGGAGCGCGGCGAGGATGGCGTGGTCGGGCAGGGGCCGGGTGAGCGCGTGCACACGCTCGACGAGCACAGCAAGGCGAGCTCGGGGCGGCCGAGGTGCGGCAGCGAGGTAGAGCAGCACCGGTGACGCAGGGACGCGGTCTATGATGGGGGCCAAGGGGGAAAAAGGGGGAGATGGAAAGGGGTCCTCAAGGCCGGTGTAGATGCACGGGCGGCGAGGCTCGGAGAAGCGGCGCGAGGAGGAGACGAGGACGCAATGACGGCGACGACGAGCTTCGACGACGGGCATCCACGGGGGTCGGGGCGCCGCGACGTCCAGATCCAGCGGGAGTGGGAGGGAGGAGGGTGTGGGTGAGGGTTAGGGTTCGGGCGCCAGGGAAGGGGCGCCGGACTTAAGTAGGTGGGGCGGCTTGCCGGATGGTCGCCACGGCGATGGCCGGGGCCGTGGCGGCCATCGGCGCTGTCCACGCCTCCTCTTGAACAGAGGAGGGGGATGGGGGGCGCGGTGGGCTGGCCTGTGGCCAGTTGGGCCAAGGTCCACTGGGGAAGGGGGGGTTTGATTTGTTTTGTTGTTGTTTGTGTTTTGCTTTTCTTTTTATTTATTTCTGGTTTACTGTTTTTATTTATATTTTCACACTATTTTGGATTAATTAAAATACAAAAGTACTTTATAAATTAGTATTACTATTTATACCTCTGCCACAAAAAGTTCTAGTCCCAAATAAATTAGTTTGTCATTTTATAAATTAGAAAAGGCATTTAACTAAATGTTTTAGCTACTGTTTTCATTAATTTTGAGCACTTAAACATTTTATAAAAACTTGGTTTCTTCACCAACAATATTTATGAATTATTTGCCACAGTTTGCACTTTATTGTTTTGACATTTGAAAACTTTTGTTTTGACTTTAATTTAAATTTGAATTTAAGCGAGATTAGCCACAGTAACAGTGGTGACGTGGCATCATCAACAGAGGATTACTGTAGCTTAATTATTCAGGCGTTACAGTGTGACACTTGTCATGCGTGGAGTGCTCCCCGACTAATCGTTGCGGGGAGCGCTCCTCGACTAGTTTTTTTTGAGGCAACGTCGCGAAGCTTTATTAATTCGTCACAATGTTTACAGGGACGGATGGTAGATTCCCGGGGTGTCCTAACCAAACACGACGGCCACCACCGAGAGATAAAGCATGCCTCGCTAAGTTGTGAGCTTCATAATTGGAGCTCCTAAACTCATGTCTAAAATTACAAAATTCAAAAACTGAAGAGTGGTCTATTATTTCATGTATAATTGCACCGTAACCCGCCGAATTGTCCTTCTGTATATCTTGCACCACCACTTTGCAATCCGACGCAACTTCAATACGCCACAGGTATAAATCATCTACCAGTGCTAGAGCTTCTCTGATGGCTAGAGCTTCGAGGGTCGGCGGGTCTACAATGTTCCTGAAGCAAAAGGTCGAAGCACCCATGAACATGCCATCATGGTCTCTGCATATCACCCCAACAGACCCAAAACCCTGCCTAGACACGGCCGCACCAACGTTCATCTTGGCATTGCCTGCCATCGGGGCCAACCACCTCCTTGGTCTCTCAATTCTTTGTGCTGTCGCAACAGGAATCTTGGCATTGATAACCTGCAGCTCACCCAAATAGCTGGATATACAACTATTAACCGAGTGGGGTGATTGAAAGATGTTCTCATGGATGGCCTTTCGCCTGACTCCCCATAGCGCCCATAGTGAGACTACCAAGCGATAAAAAGCTCCTTAGTTAATATTTCATGAATTGCAAACAGCCAATCCTTCGGGTTCTCCTCTCCCTGCTCTAGCATGTGATGCACTAACTCTTCAGGAGCCAGCGCCCAGACACTCACCGACATCGGACATGAGCTCAGTGCATGCTTCCATGTGTCCACAGCTCCACACAGCAGGCAAGTATTTTCAGTCGCCATCTGACGGTGCTCCAAAATAGTTCCCGTCGGCATTGACTGTCGGGCTAAACGCCATAGAAACATCTTGAGCTTCGAGGGGACTTGGATGTGCCAGATCATAGACCACTTGTTGGTTTCGCTATATTCATAGGAAGTCCCGCCCTCCACATGTAGCCATGCCTCCCTGCTATGCTTCGTCTTGAGAATCATATGATAGGCCGACCGAACGCTGAATCTTCCTCTAGGATCATAATGCCAGGCCCAAAAATCCTCAACTCGGCGCGTGCACAACGGAATTCTGAGGATTGCCTCAGCGTCAAAATGAGTAAAAACCGTCCGGACCAAGCCCTCGTTCCAACTAGCTAATGTAACATCAATGAGCTGCGCCACTCTATCCGGAGGATTTGGGACAAGAGCTGTGATAGGGCGCTTGAAACTATCTCTTGGGATCTAGTTGTGTTGCCATATATCCGTAGATTCTCCATCTCCTATTCTGCGCATAACCCCTTGTGGTAAAATATCGCGTCCGTCCAATATTGCCCTCCATATCTGGGACGGGTGCGCTCCCAATTCAGCCTGAAGTAAAGAGCATTCCGGAAAATACACCGCCTTGAGAATACGGGCGCTGAGAGATGTACTGTCCGTGAGGGTGCGCCAGGCCTGCCTTGCTAAAAATGCAAGGTTGAATATCTCCCAAGTCTCAAAAACCTAGACCTCCCAAATGCTTCGGCATGGTCATGATATCCCACACCACCCAGCTAGGTTTTCTCTTCCCTTGCTTAGAGCCCCACCAGAATTGTCGAATGATCGAAGTGATACTGTCACAAAGACCTCTTGGCAATCTAAAGCATGGCATCAAGTAAACTGGAATTGTTTGTGCTACAGATTTAGTCAACACTTCCTTACCAGCAGCGGAAAGTAGCTTCTCCATCCATCCTTTGATCTTTTCCCAGACTCGATCCCAGAGATATTTAAACGCACCATTCTTTGAGTGGCCAACGTCCGTCGGCATACCAAGGTAGCGTTCACTCAAGGATTCGTTAAATATCTACAAGTTGTTTTTGATAGTTTCTCTCAACTGTGCAGGGCAGCCCTTGCTGAAGAAAATCGAAGATTTATCATTGTTAATCCTCTGTCCCGAAGCATTACAATAAGTATCAAGTAGGTTTGACACCTGAACTGTTCTTCCCCACTGGCCTTGAATAGCAATAGGCTATCATCTGCAAACAGGAGATGGCTAACGGTTGGAGTCGTAGGAGCCACCTGAATACCTGCCAGAGACGACTGAGAACTTGATTTAAGGAGGCACAAGAGGCCCACTGCTGCAATCAAGAACAAGTAGAGGGAGATCGGGTCTCCCTGCCGGATACCTCGTGTAGGCTAAAACTATTCAGGCTTTTCACCATTGAAGCATACCGAGAATGAAACTGAAGATATCATGCCCATGACAATATCTATCCAGTGGTGATCAAATCCCAGTTTTGTCATGATACCTCTCAGATAGGCCCATTCCAATCTGTCATATACCTTCATCATGTCCAGCTTTAGAGCACAAAAACTATTAGACTTGGATCTCGACCTCTTCATAAAGTGCAAGCATTCATACGCACATATGATGTTGTCTGTGATAAGCCTTCCAGGGACAAAGGCAGATTGTTCCTCAGAAATTATGTCAGGTATAATTACTTTCAATCTATTAGCTATCACTTTAGAAGCTATTTTATACAGAACGTTGCACGGACTTATCGGTCAAAATTGAGCAAGTACCGTAGGATTAGTTACCTTGGGAATCAAGACAAGCACAGTGTCATTTATGGATTCTGGGCTCTACCCGCCGCTAACAATTCTTAGAACTATGCTTGTTTCTGAAAGGATCGAGAAGAGGTGTCTAGAGGGGAGGGGGGGGGGGGGTGATTAGACCCTCAACAAAGAAAAGTAGCAGTTTTTAATTTCTTCAAGTTAAGATGGAGTTTTAGCACAAGTTTAAACATTCACAATACATTTCAAGCAAGCATGGCAAGAGTATATGAGCAGTGGAAAGTAAAGCATGCAAGTTGCAAGAAAGTAAAGGGATGGGATTGGAGTGTGCAAACGCAATAGGAGACACGAAGATTTTTGGTGTGGTTCCGATAGGTGGTGCTATCGTACATCCACGTTGATGGAGACTTCAACCCACGAAGGGTAACGGTTGCGCGAGTCCACGGAGGGCTCCACCCATGAAGGGTCCATGAAGAAGCAACCTTGTCTATCCCACCATGGCCATCGCCCACGAAGGACTTGCCTCACTTGGGTAGATCTTCACGAAGTAGGCGATCTCCTTGCCCTTACAAACTCCTTGGTTCAACTCCACAATCTTGACGGAGGCTCCCAAGTGACACCTAACCAATCTAGGAGACACCACTCTCCAAAAGGTAATAGATGGTGTGTTGATGATGAACTCCTTGCTCTTGTGCTTCAAATGATAGTCTCCCCAACACTCAACTCTCTCTCACAGATTTGGATATGGTGGAAAGATGATTTGAGTGGAAAGCAACTTGGGGAAGGCTAGAGATCAAGATTCTTGTGGTTGGATTGGAATGTCTTGGTCTCAACACATGAGTAGGTGGTTCTCTCTCAGAAAATGAGTAGTGGAAGTGTAGGCACGTTCTGATGGCTCTCTCACAAATGGAGAAGGGGCTGGAGGGGTATTTATAGCCTCCACACAAAATCTAACCGTTACACACAATTTACCAAACTTGGTGGGACCGAATAGTCAAACTCGGTGAGACCGACCTGGTTCAAAATGTGAACGTTAGGCTTTTCGGTGGGACCGACAAGGTCAACTCGGTGGGACTGATGTGCTAGGGTTAGGGCAAACCTCATCTCGGTGAGACCGATTGGATGAACTCGGTGAGACCGATTTCAGCAATAAGAAAGCATAGACTTGGTCAAGCAAACTCGGTGGTACCGACTGCTTATCTCGGTGAGACCGAAGTAACTGCAATAGGTAACAGAGAGTTTGCAGGGCCATCTCGCTGAGACCGAGATCCCATCGGTGAGACCGAACTGATTAGGGTTTCTGGCAGTGGCTATGTCAAGTGAACTCGGTGGCGCCGGATGAATCAAATCGGTGGGGCCGAGTTTGACTTTAGGTTTAGGACATATTTGGAATTGAGAAAGTGGTTGAGGGCTTTGGAGCATATCACTAAGCACTTTGAGCAAGTAGACCATTAAGCAACACCTCATCCCCTTTTAATAGTATTGGCTTTTCCTATGGACTCAATGTGATCTTGGATCACTAAAATGAAAATGAAGAGTCTTCGGCTTTTGCCAATATGTGTCCTTAGCATCTTGAAGGGGTTCCACATCCTCCTGTCCTGCCACTCCACTGTTGAACTCAGCTGAAATATACTAGATGAAAATATTAGTCCAACAAGAGATATGTTGACATTAATTACCAAAATCACCCAGGGAGCACTTGTGCTTTCAATCTCCCCCTTTTTGGTAATTTATGACAACATACATCAAAGCTTTTAGATAAAGATATGAAGTGTAACAAGTAAAGCTTTGGAAGAACATGCAACATGCATTGACTCCCCCTACATGTATGCAATCATATGAAGATAGATTATAAAAGTATGTGAATGCATAAACATGTCAGAGCAAGCATTGAGTCACATGTATCTTGGCTATATGCATCAGAGCAAATGATGTGAAGTGCAGAAAATATACCTACATGTTCATGAGTCCTTGCAAACAATATGTACATCAACAAGAGATCCTCATGCACATGAGTGTGATGCATATACTTACCTTGTGGCCTTGAGCTGACTTTGGAAGAGATGAACCTGAGAAAACAGGGTTAGATAACACAGGAACATCTACTAAACAGAGCAAGAACAGGAAACCACAAGAGTACCAAGACTGGGATGACATGTAGTGAGTGAGTACTTAGTACTCTATTTGGATATTGACATGTCCCCAAGGGATAAAGATATGCAATGAATTCCAAAGATTTTCTTCCCTTAAGTGTCTTTCTCCCCCTGAATATGATATTGGATAATGGGAGAAGATAGGGAATAGAAAATCAAAGAAAAGAAAATCGAAGCAAAAGACACAAAGAAACATCTACTAACATGTCTTTCCCCTCTTAAAGACATGTGGCTTCTCTCCTCCTTGAATACCAGGCATCTGGGATGGCTAAGAAGTCTCCCTCTCCCTTTGATGTGGTTAAGCTTTGATGTGCTCTCTCTCCCCCTTTGACATCAATTTCCAAGAAGGGATCTTCTGGAGCATGAGTCAAGTAGGTTTGGTCCTTGAGTCACATTACAAAGCAACATGTAATTTAAGATGCTGGTAGAGGACAAGAATCATCGAGTGGAGCTGGAACAGATATGCAGGATGCAAATGGCAAAACGTTTCCTCAGTAGTGAAATCGGTAACACCGAATTTTTTTCCTTCGGTGGCCCTGAGTTGTTTCGATTTAGCCGATAAGAAAAAAAATTGGTGAGGCCGAATTTAACACAGAGAAAAAAAATTTGTCATCTCAGCTCACTAGGCAAATAAGATCTCACAAAGATTTGCAGGGAATTAACTGAAGGATTTGCAATGAATTAAATGCAGGGAATGCAGAAAGTAACAGAGAAAAGAAAAGAAATCTAGATGAAGTATGCAAGAGATAAATGCAAGAACACAGAGAAACACTAGAGAACTTCATCTAGAATTGGTCGGCGACAGAGTCACCTATGTTAGAGTATATTGACTTAGGAGTCAAGTAAAGATACTTGATCATAGGTCATACTCATCGTTTAAGCTCAAAATGGGGTTGCCATTTTTCGTTTAAGCATTTTGTTGTATTCACATCTTGTTGAGCTGCTTTGACCCATATCTTGGGTAAAGCTTCTCTAAGATGGAATAACATACCTTGGGTGGTGGTGTTGATCTTGATCATGTAGTTGAACTTGTGTTGGATGCTCAAGGTTGATGTAGTTCATCAAGAGTTGGGAGCACCACTTGTAGTTTGAGTTCAGCTTCCTACATGGGTTAGTCTTGCAAGGAAGAGCACTTGTGTGTCCAAAATGACAATAATGAAACTTGATACCAAATGAAATTTGATATATTGTCAAAGGATATATTGAAAGAATTCATGCTTCCTTATCTCCAACCACCATATTGTAGAGACTTGGTGATGTAGAGATTGCTTAGAATGTGAGTGAGTTGCAATCTCATAGAGTTGGGCTCATCCAAGTACCTACAAGGGTTAGATAACATGCAAGGGTACAAGTATAGATCCAAGACATATGATCATCATCATAAGAGAAATATCAAGGATTAGTCATGTAATGGCTCATGCCTAGCATGCATCCAAATGGAGTTTCTACTCCAAGTTTGAGGCATCAATGATGTTCAATTCACCTCTCAAACGGCAAAATACTTTCTCATCAAGTGGTTTGGTGAATATATCCGCCAATTGCTTATCGGTACGAACATGCTTAAGATCGATATCTCCTTTAGCAACATGATCTCGAATGAAATGATGACAAACTTCAATATGCTTAGTTCGAGAATGTTGCACGGGATTATGAGCAATCTTAATAGCACTCTCATTATCACAAAGCAATGGAACATGTTTCACATAGATCCCATAATCTTTAAGAGTTTGGGTCATCCAAAGTAATTGAGCACAACATGAACCGGCGGCAATGTATTCCGCTTCGGCGGTGGATAAGGATAACGAGTTTTGTTTCTTGGAGGACCAAGACACAAGAGATCTACCAAGAAATTGACAAGTACCCGAAGTAGACTTTCTATCAACCTTGTCTCCAGCATAGTCCGAATCGGAGTAGCCAACAAGATCAAAAGAAGACCTCTTAGGATACCAAATGCCAAAGTTTGGTGCGTGAATTAAGTATCTCACTATCCTTTTCACAGCCTTAAGATGACATTCTTTGGGGGCCGCTTGATATCGTGCACACATGCACACACTTAGCATAATATCGGGACGGGAGGCACATAGATATAACAATGAACCAATCATAGAGCGGTAAACCATTTGGTCAACCGGTTCGCCATCCTTAGTCAAGTCAAGATGTCCACTAGTAGGCATGGGTGTATTCATACCTTTGTATTCTTGCATGTTGAACTTCTTGAATAAGTCCTTGGTATACTTTGTTTGAGAAACAAAGGTACCCTCCTTAGTTTGCTTGATTTGCAAACCAAGAAAGAACTTGAGTTCACTCATCATAGACATCTCAAACTTCTCCGACACTAGTCTTCCAAACTTTTCACTAAAATGAGGGTTAGTTGAGCCAAATATGATATCATCAACATAAATTTGGCACACAAATAATTCACCATTAACCCTTTTAGTAAAAAGTGTTGAATCAATTTTTCCAATCTCAAAGCCTTTTTCAATAAGGAACTTGGTCAAGCATTTATACCACGCTCTTGGAGCTTGTTTAAGACCATAAAGAGCTTTGTGAAGTTTGTAAACATGGTCGGGTTTCTTAGGATTAACAAAGCTGGGAGGTTGTTTAACATAAACTTCCTCCTCAATTTTACCATTTAGAAAAGCACTTTTATTGTCCATTTGATACAATGTGATATCATGATGGTTGGCATAAGCAAGTAAGATGCGTATGGACTCAAGTCTAGCAACGGGGGCATATGTCTCACCATAATCCATACCTTCGACTTGAGTGTAGCCTTGAGCGACGAGACGGGCCTTGTTGCATACAACTTGTCCATCTTAATCTTGCTTATTCCGAAACACCCATTTGGTACCAATGACATTGTGCTTCTCATCGGGCTTTTCAACCAACATCCACACTTGGTTCCTCTCGAAATTGTGTAGCTCTTCATGCATGGCGTTCACCCAATCCGGATCATCAAGAGCATCTTCAACCTTCATAGGTTCAATACTAGAAATGAATGAGTAATGTTCACAAAAGTTAGCCAAACGAGTTTTAGAGCGAGTAATTCTCCCGGTTTGGATATCGTCAAAGATTTGTTCGACGGGATGGTCTCTTGAGACTCTTGCTCTAACTCATGAGAGCTTTTGTTTAGGTTAGGGTAGAACATCCTCTTCATCTTCCTCTTGGCCTTCTTCATTATTGGTGTTGTCGTTCTCTTGTGGAGGTGGAGAAGGAGGTTGATGAGGTTCATCTTGGTGTACTTCCTCGTTTTCTTCATCTTGGCGAGTCCCACTTGTGGATGCCTCCGAGTCAACTCGTGGTTCACCTTGTCATGAGGTAGAAGCTTCCACTTGGACAGACGAGGTACTCTCCTTCACCTCCGTTGGACGAATCTTGCTAATAGACAAGCCTTGGATTGCTTCCGAAGGGTCTTTATCTCCTACATCAATTGGCAATTGCTCTACTTGCAAGCCGTTAGATTCATCAAACTTCACATCTACCGTCTCTTCAACCTTTCGGGTGAAATTGTTGTAGACACGGTAAGTGTGAGAGTTTGAGCCATAACCGAGTAGGAAACCTTCATGAGATTTAGGAGCAAATTTCGAACGACGATGCTTATCAAGAATGTAGCACTTTGAGCCAAAATACTCGAAAGTATCCAACTTGGGGTTTGTTACCGGTGAGAAGCTCGTATGCCGTCTTGCCGAGTAGCTTGTGAAGATATAGACGATTTGTTGCATGACAAGCTGTCTCAACCGCTTCCGCCCAAAAGTCTTTTGGCGTCTTGTACTCATCAAGCATCGTTCTCGCCATCTCAATAAGAGTTCGGTTCTTCCTCTCAACAACTCCATTTTGTTGAGGCGTGTACATAGCCGAGAACTCATGTGTAATCCCTTCTTCGTCAAGAAAGGTCTCCACATTTGCGTTCTTGAACTCCGTTCCGTTGTCGCTACGAACCTTATTGATCTTCACTTCAAATTGATTTTGGGCCTTCCTAGCGAAGTTCTTGAAGATCTTTTGGACCTGCGATTTATCATCAAGAAAGAACACCCACGTAAATCTTGAAAAATCATCAACTATGACTAAACCAAACGAATTTCCACCGAGACTTTTATAGGCGTTTGGACTAAAAAGATCCATATGAAGCAGCTCGAGCGGTCTTCTCGTGGTCATGATGTTCTTCACGGGGTGGCTTCCTCCAACCTGTTTTCCTGCTTGACAAGCACTGCACAATCTATCCTTGTCAAATATAACGTCTTTCTCTCCAAGGATATGATCACCTTTAATAAGCTTATCAAGATTTCGCATGCCCACATGACCTAACCTTCTATGCCACAACCAACCTTTAGAAGATTTAGCAATTAAGCAAGTTCTAGGTTGAGCCTTTTTAGTGAAATCAACAATGTATAGATCACCTCTGCGTATACCGGTAAAGACCATTTTATGATTATCTCTTCGAAACACTTGGCAATCTACTTCAGTAAATAGGACATTGAAACCGAAATCGGCTAGTCTAGATACAGAAAGTAAATTATACCCAAGAGATTCAACGCGCATAACATTTTGGATGGAGCTGTCATGTGAGATGGCCACCTTACCAAGGCCAACCACCTTAGCCTTTGAGTTATCACCAAATGTGACATATTTTCGAGGGCCGTTGTTTTCAGCAAGCTCACGAAACATATCCTTGTCTCCGGTCATGTGATCGGTACATCCACTATCAAGAACCCATTCCTTTCCTCCAGCCATGTAGCCGAGAAGATTAGCCATAAGACCAAAGTGTCTCACAGACTCATCGAGATCGAAGTCACTATCATCATCCTCATCATAGTATCCATGTTCGACATCGTCTTGTGATTGACCATCACCTAGAGAGAGTGATTCATTAGATTTATGATTATGACAATGTTCATCTTTATGAATTCTAATGACTTCCGAGATGATATTACTAATGATTCCAACATCTCCTTTGGCACGCATAAGGTCACGAAGCTCAAATAGACAATCACCAAACATAGGATCTTTAGGATTCATCTTATTTAAAGCAATGAACTTTTGAAGAATCACATCTAGATTTTTCAAGGAATAATCTGGAAAGCGTTCCTCAAGGAATCTCCAGATGGTGTAAGCACAATCAAGAGTAGGCAAGCATGCTATCAAATTTCTAGGCAAACCTCTAGTAATAAGATTGACAGTTCTAAGATTGCGAATCATGTCGAGAGACTCATCGGGGGTAGGATGCAAAGGATCAACAAGGGGCGCACAAGGGCTAGTAATGTACTTGTTCAAGTGATATTCATTGAAAATTTCAAGCATCTCATTTTTCCAATCATTAAAGAACTCTCCATCAAGTATGGGTACTCTATGTCTAAGACTCCCCATCGTAGACTCATCCATCTTCCTCCAATGGTGATTAAACCAAAGCAATGGAGACCAAAGCTCTGTTACCAATTGAAAGGATCGAGAAGAGGTGTCTAGAGAGGGGGTGATTAGACCCTCAACAAAGAAAAGTAGCAGTTTTTAATTTCTTCAAGTTACGGTGGAGTTTTAGCACAAGTTTAAACATTCATAATACATTTCAAGCAAGCATGGCAAGAGTATATGAGCAGCGGAAAGTAAAGCATGCAAGTTGCAAGAAAGTAAAGGGATGGGATTGGAGTGTGCAAATGCAATAGGAGACACGGAGATTTTTGGCGTGGTTCCGATAGGTGGTGCTATCATACATCCACGTTGATGGAGACTTCAACCCACGAAGGGTAACGGTTGCGCGAGTCCACGGAGGGCTCCACCCATGAAGGGTCCATGAAGAAGCAACCTTGTCTATCCCACCATGGCCATCGCCCACGAAGGACTGGCCTCACTTGGGTAGATCTTCACGAAGTAGGCGATCTCCTTGCCCTTACAAACTCCTTGGTTCAACTCTACAATCTTGATGGAGGCTCCCAAGTGACACCTAACCAATCTAGGAGACACCACTCTCCAAAAGGTAATAGATGGTGTGTCGATGATGAACTCCTTGCTCTTGTGCTTCGAATGATAGTCTCCCCAACACTTAACTCTCTCTCACAGATTTGGATATGGTGGAAAGATGATTTGAGTGGAAAGCAACTTGGGGAAGGCTAGAGATCAAGATTCTTGTGGTTGGATTGGAATGTCTTGGTATCAACACATGAGTAGGTGGTTCTCTCTCAGAAAATGAGTAGTGGAAGTGTAGGCACGTTCTGATGGCTCTCTGACAAATGGAGAAGGGGGTGGAGGGGTATTTATAGCCTCCACACAAAATCTAACCGCTACACACAATTTACCAAACTCGGTGGGACCGAATAGTGAAACTCGGTGAGACCGACCTGGTTCAAAATGTGAACGTTAGGCTTTTCGGTGGGACCGACAAGGTCAACTCGGTGGGACCGATGTGCTAGGGTTAGGGCAAATCTCATCTCGGTGAGACCGATTGCATGAACTCGGTGAGACCGATTTCAGCAATAAGCAAACAGAGACTTGGTCAAGCAAACTCGATGGTACCAACTGCTTATCTCGGTGAGACCGAAGTAACTGCAATAAGTAACAGAGAGTTTGCAGGGCCATCTCGGTGAGACCAAGATCCCATCGGTGAAACCGAACTGATTTGGGTTTCTGGCAGTGGCTATGTCAAGTGAACTCGGTGGCACCGGATGAATCAAATCGGTGGGGCCGAGTTTGACTTTAGGTTTAGGACATATTTGGAATTGAGAAAGTGGTTGAGGGCTTTGGAGCATATCACTAAGCACTTTGAGCAAGTAGACCATTAAGCAACACCTCATCCCCTTTTAATAGTATTGGCTTTTCCTATGGACTCAATGTGATCTTGGATCACTAAAATGAAAATGAAGAGTCTTCGGCTTTTGCCAATATGTGTCCTTAGCATCTTGAAGGGGTTCCACATCCTCCTGTCCTGCCACTCCACTGTTGAACTCATCTGAAATATACTAGATGAAAATATTTGTCCAACAAGAGATATGTTGACATTAATTACCAAAATCACCCAGGGAGCACTTGTGCTTTTAGTTACTTCATCCCCACACACATCCCAATGTCTCTGATAGAAGTGGGCAGGAAATCCATCGGGCCCCGGAGCTTTGGTTAGGAACATTTGAAATAAAGCAACCTTGACCTCCTCCTTGGTGTATGGCGCGCACAAGTTCGTGTTCATCTCTGCTGTTACCTTGCATGGCACCTGATTCAGCACGGCCTCCAGGTTCTGCACTCCTTCAGAAAGGTACAAGGACTGGTAAATGTCATTTGCTAGCGCCTTTAGCTCTCTAGGGTCAGATATCTCCACTCCCAATGAGTTCTATAGCGCCTTGATCATATTCTTCTTCCGCCGAAGGCTGGCTCGAAGTTGATTTTTGTGTGTGTTTTTGTCTCTAGTAGAAAGCCACTCGACCCTAGCTCTCTGACGCCACATAATTTCTTCCCTGTGGTACATCTCTATCAATCGTTCATTGATCTTTAACTCTGGATGTGTCGGGCCTGTCCTTAGAGGATCATTCTTGAGTTCATCAAGTGATTTTTTTAATTTTTTTATCTCTTTCCTCACACTCCCAAACGTGTCATGGCTCCATCTTCCCAGATCCTTCGCTAGATCTTGTAGTTTATGACGCAACTCATCCACTGTTGTGCAAGGAGGGCCGGCGCCCCATCCCTGATTTATCACATCACGAAAGTTTTCGTGTGTCTCCCACATCGTCTCATATCTGAATGGACTCCTAACTCGATCGGCAGTCCCGACATCCAGTTCGAGCAACAACGGGGAATGATCAGAAGTGACTCCCGTCAAGTGTGTAACCGAGGCTAATGGAAACATTGTCAACCATTGCGCGTTCACTAGAGCTCTGTTGAGTCTACATCTTGTAAAGGTTTCTCCTATTACTTTCTTCTCAAAGGTCCAGAAATTGCCTTTATAACCCAAGTCCAGCAGCATGCAAACATCTAAGACCTCCCAGAAAGCTTGGATCTGAGCATTGCTACGTTGGCCAACACCATGATGCTCATCTGGACGTAACACTTCGTTAAAATCAGCCACACAGAGCCAAGGAAGATTGCTCTAAGTACTAACGTTTTTCAAAGTTGTCCAGGTTTGGTGCCTCAAGTGTTGGTGTGCCTCCCCATACACGCATGTCATCCTCCACTTCTCTTTACCTTGTTCCTCAATGGACACATCAAGATGATAATCAGAATAACCGAGAATTTCAACATTTATTGAATTGTTTCAAAACAGGCCTATGCCTCCACTTCTACCATGACTACTGACAGCATAAGAATTATCAAAACCCAACGTGCCAGCTAGTGCTTCTACCCTACCACTTTCCAATTGTGTTTCAACAATGCATAAGAGGTAGGGGCAAATTGCCTCGCGAAATCACGAAGCTCCCGAACTGTCGCAGCTTTGCCCGCACCACGACAGTTCCAGCAGAAGATATTCATTGGGCTCGGCGGCGCTCCTCGAAGGAGCCCGCCAATGAAGAGACGATCTTGCCAAGACCGACACTGTTTTCCAAGTCATCCTCCCCTGCACCTGTACTCATCTTGGCTCTTTTTGGATCTTGTTTACTGCTCGGACTAGGGGGAACAGTGGGGGGTGGGGGTAGCAATAACATCGCCCCCTGACTTACACTATTTCTTTCATTGTTCATAGGCTGCATCTCATGTTGCGCATGGGCTGGTGCCCTCTTTCTGTTGTTATCCGCATCATCCATGACAGCATCTGCTGCAATGCCAGCCTCCTCCTTCCCATCGCTGCCCTTATCTTGATCACAACGAGGTCCGGTTGCACGTCCACCACGGCCTCCCCGCCGACCTCCTCTGCGTCCTCGTCCCCCTCCCGAGCCCTGTCCGGTGCGCATGACCCAGTATGCTCTCAGATCTTTGAAGACCAAAGATGACGGGGGGTGAATACCATTGCCATGCTCTTTAAACTGATGTCCTAGCATGCCACAGACCGCACACCAGTCCAGGAGTTTCTCATACTTTAACCTATATATTTGGCGCTTCCCATCCCTTATCATTGAGACTGCATTCTTCAGCGGCTTGTTGACATTGATCCGGACCAATACACGATGGAAATTGCCAGTGAAGTCTTGTGATTGGGGTTCGGCATATAGGACTTCGCCGACCTTTGCTGCTAAAGATGGCACTAGATGAGCATACAAGGGTGGAACATCATGGATTGCACCCAAATCTCAATAGTATCAAGCAGGACTGTAGATGGTTTTGCCAAGCCATCATACGGTTTGAGAATAACAGCGTCCCCCCGGAAGTGCCACGGGCCATCACGTGTTACTCACTCCCAATCTCCCAAGCAAGAGAACTGCACAGTATACAGATTATCTTCCAGAGGCTTGAACTGGACCTCCTTGGCTAGATCCCAAGCGGCTCTCATGTTTTTGAAAAACCAATATTGGCTGTAGGTCTTTGGCGAGTGAACCCTAGCAAGCGCTATCCATCGCGCCGCCTCAGCCGGTGCCTCTTTTTCATCGAACACCACGTCGTCGAGATCCTCCTCCCGAAGACCTAGCTCCTTCATCAGTGCCGTCACATCATCCAGATCCGTAGGTCCCATCGAACTCGACCCCGAAGCTCCGTCTGATGCCATGAATTGTCGAACCCTAACCCGATCAAAAACGTATCGGGCCTTGCAGGAACCCTAGAACCTCCTTCTCCCGTAGCCCCGCCCAGGACCGACGAGCGCCGTGATGCCCTCGATCGCGCAGGGAGGGCCGGGGATAGCGACGGAGACAGGGAAGACCAGGTCTCAACGGCGGCGATCGCGGTCGCCCCGAGAGGAAGAAACCCTAGCTAGAGGGAAAGTTTTTCGCTCCTCAACTAGTGATTTCGTAGAAACAGTCGATCGAACATAGTCAACGAATGGGCCGACGGAGAAACGACCCAGCGAATAATGCTGCAGGCGCCGGTTTCCCTATTTGGCGCCGAAGGCGCTGACTACGGGCTCCCCGATTTATATAGTTCTGCAAAAAAAAAAGATATATATAATTCGATGAAAAAATTGGGGGGGCATTGGTAGAAGCCCATGGGACGATTTCCTTTGGGCCGTCTCCGTCCGATTCCGACAGGAGCTAGGGCTTGGGCAACTATATCTATGCCCTCCCTCCCCCTTCCACCCACCCCACCGCCGCAACCAACTCAGCCAGATCGAGATCGAGAAGGGGATCGCGCGACTTAGGGTTACGACGAAATCAAACTCGTTGGAGGAGGCTTCGATCCCGATGGAGAAGGAGGCGGTGCCTGCTGTTTGTGCTGCATCCCCCCAGAGGTTGAGGCTCAACCCGTATGAGGTGTATGCGATCAAGGAGAAGAGGATGGTGAAGATGGACCATCGGAACAGCTACATCAAGTGGCTGCTCGAGTGGGACAAGAAGCCTCGCCCACCCCTGCCCAACATCCCCGAGACGCTCCGCTCCATGGTCGCCATCAAGGCCGAGCGAGCCCACCATAAGAGGGTCCTCGCCGACTTCAAGCACGACGGCCACGCCTACGTCCAGGTCGACGACGACCCAAGGGTCAACCTCCCCGACGACCAGTACGACGTCATCCACCACGACAGCGACGAAGAAGGCGAAGAAGCGGAACGCATCCTAGGCTGTCTCTAATCTTTATTACAATAGCGGTCGATGCGTCCTAAATATTGACGTTCCGACATAGACGACGATACACGTCGTCTTGGCTCATGGCTAGTGTTACTTAGTTGTGCTATTAGATGCATCTTAATTAGTCGTGTTATGATCTCTGTTGCTTAGTTGTGTTGTATGATGTCTATTGCTGCTTATAACAAGTAGAAGCTGATGCGCAGCAGAGTCGATTTTCACTGTCTTTGTACCCTTTTCAGTTTAATAATTACTGATGTGTGTTGAACGACGTGCAGGCAGTTTGTGCCGTTTAACTTGCTGATGTTTGCTGTCGGTGGCGTTTAATTGCTGATGATGTTTTTTTTGCGTCAATTGCTGATGATGTTTGTTTGAACAATTTGTGTTGTGCTGTTTGTTTTCGCAGGTCCTTGGTGTCGTTTAATTGCTGATGTTTGTTGTACTATGCAAGTTGTGTTGTTTGTTTTCAATAGGTCATTGGTGTGGCTAGCTTCGCCCTCGTCTCTTGGACATTTGATTTACCTACAGCAGTGGTAGGCGATTGTGGTTGTTGCGTTCCTACATTTACATGTGTATGATACTGCTTGTTAATCAGTGGCGCAAGTGAGCCGTGAGCGGACGTATATGCAACACATGATCCAAAAAACTCTACATGCATGGGAAGGCTTTGGGCTTGTTTCTACGTGTCTTTTTTTTCCTTTTTTTTTGCGATTACGAAACTTGTTGGAGCAGTTTTTTTTTGGTCTAACCCTGGCTAAATCAGTTTTATACGAAAGAGGAAACTTGTTGGAGATGCTTTTAAGATGTGTAGAGATAGTTCCATGTCTCGTGTCTATCAATTTCATGTGTCATGTGCTATGATTTACACAATACGTTGGATTTACATATGTCCGCCATATCGGCCTATATTCAGAAGTTTTGTGGCATGTCCCTGCGATCGAGGTCCTCATCTCGAAGAATAGAGTGATATTCTTTGAAATGCACTGCACGTGGCTTCTGACCCTTATTTCTTCGCCCCGGCGGTGACCCAAAGCTTCGCCTCTCCCAAGATCTTGTTGAGCAAAACTGGTGGGCTGCAGGAGAGGGCGCCGCCCAGCTTGCCGGCTGCCCCCGAGTATCGTTGCCCTCATCATCTGTCTTCCCGTCGCCGGCTTGTCGTCGTGGATGCAACAAATCAGGGCAAAGCCGCGGTTCCAGCAAAAAAGCCCCTAAAATTGACTATATAAAGAGCTAGTGTCAATAAAAAGGCTAATGACAGAGAAGAGTCAATCTCCTTTACTACTCCCGACGCCTCAAGATGAGAAAATCCCTTCATCTAGGCGGGCGCCTATGCCTACTCAGGGAGCAACTTCTACCACGGCTGACACATTATCTACCACAAAGACCAACGACCCATCTCGAAGAGAAGTTGACTGACGGGGATGTCTCGAGAAGAAATTCCAGAATTGGTAGCCTCACAAATCAAACATACATTGACAGGGGTTGCCAACAAAAAGAGAGGAAAGAGGCCCTAGTGATTTTCTATTGTTGGGACCGAGACGATATCTACCGGGGGGGGGGGGTGAATGGGAGATTAAAAAATTCTTGTGCATGTTGTGAATTCAACCCAAACACAACAGCAGAAAAGATTCGATAGATAAGTAACTTAAGCAAGTATCCTAGCGAGGAACAAATCTTTCGAGATAGGAAGTTATAACAGTTCGAGCATAGTAGATAACGGGCTTAACTATCACGATGGTAATGCAATACACAAACAGTTGCAGAAGCATGAATGAAAGACTAGAATCGAACAGCTAAGTATATGCTAACTGAAAGAAATACACTGTGATACTACACGATAGATATGAGAGGTATAGAAGAACAGATCACGAGCGAAAGATAAATGATCAATAAGTGAACAGATACACTGTCATCACAGAGCACGAAAGATAACCACTGAAAGAAATGCAGAGTACTAGAATGAACCAGTGGTGCACAATGGCAACATGTGAATTTGGTTGACCAGTTCGCCCTTCTGCCAAAGGACTACGTCTGGTTGGAGCGCTTGTGATTGAACACAGGAGCAAACCTCTCTCCGTCCTATTCTCCTTCAACTAGGAGCTGATCAGACTCCAGTTGATTTCACTCAAGGCAGATACTTATCGGCGATCTCCAAACCTTCGACGGGCTTCCTTCGCAAACCACAATTACTCTTTGTTGCTGAAGATCTTGCTCGGTGAAGACAACAACTCTTCAACACTCGAGCCGACACCTATCCGTTTAGAGAGTGCGCAACTCTCAAGAGTAATAGGTACAAGAACTCTGACTCAGAACTACTGTGATGCTCAACCACTGTCTAAGGGCATCTCCAGCCGTTGGTCCCCCCAGGAGGCATAAAAATCGCCGCCTGGGGGCGAGCCGGCGGTAGAATCGGCGCTGGGGGCGGTTGGTCATCCAGCCGCCGCCCCCAGGTCACCCCCAGGCGCCGAAATCAGCCCATTCGCGGCCGCTTTTTGGCCCACATAAATAGAAAAATGGTCCGATATCGGCGAGAAACGGCCCATATTCGGCGTGGTTCGGCATTGAATTCTCAACATAAATAATTTTTTTATCACATAGTTCATCACAGAAAATCAAATAATTCACCAAATAAAAAACTCCATATTTCATCACACGTCGAGCTAGGTGTCGCCCTTGATCCTCCATAGGTGCTCCACCAGATCCTGCTGCAGTTGATGATGCACCTGTGGGTCTCGGATCTCCTGACGCATACTGAGGTAGGCAGTCTAGGTTGCCGGTAGTTGGTGATCAACTTCGGCTAGAGGACCCTGCCTGTAGCATGGTTCAGTGTCAAACACTGGCTCTTCCTGCTCGCTCTCGATGATCATGTTGTGCAAGATGACACAGCAAGTCATGATCTCCCACATTTGATCTTTCGACCAGGTCTGAGCAGGGTACCAGATAACAGCAAATCGAGATTGGAGCACACCAAATGCCCGCTCGACATCCTTCCTGCAAGCCTGCTGCACCTTGGCAAAGTGGGACTTCTTGCCTCCTGGCAAAGCGTTTGAGATAGTCTTCACAAATGTAGACCATCTCGGATAGATGCCATCAGCTAGGTAGTACCCCTTGTTGTAGTGCCGCCCATTGACCTCGAAGTTCACCGGAGGAGAATGACCTTCAACAAGCTTGGCAAAGACAGGGGAGCACTGCAGCACGTTGATGTCATTGTGAGTTCCTGGCATACCAAAAAAGGAGTGCCAAATCCAGAGGTCCTGTGTGGCCACCGCCTCAAGTACCACACTGCAACCGCCTTTGGCGCCTTTGTACGTCCCCTGCCAAGCAACTGGACAGTTCTTCCATTTCCAATGCATGCAGTCGATGCTTCCAGGCATCCCAGGAAATCCTCTTGCTGCATTCTGTGCTAGGATCCGAGCAGTGTCTTCCGCATTGGGTGTTCGCAAGTATTGCGGTCCAAACACTGCCACCACTGCCAGACAGAACTTGTAGAAGCACTCAATGGTGGTGGACTCGGCCATGCGCCCATAGTCGTCGAGTGAATCACCGGGAGCTCCGTATGCAAGCATCCTCATCGCTGTCGTCAACTTCTGGATTGAGGTGAATCCAAGTTTACCGGTGCAATCCTTCTTGCACTTGAAGTAGCTGTCGAACTCCCGGATGGAATTCAAAATCCTTAGGAAAAGCTTTCGGCTCATCCGATAACGGCGCCGAAATGTTTTGTCGCCATGCAGTGGAGTGTCGGCGAAGTAGTCGGAGTAGAGCATGTAGTAGCCTTCGAGACGATGCCGGTTCTTTGCTTTCATCCGCCCTGGCGCCGAGCCACCTCGCCGCGGCTTTTCATTGCTCGCCAGCAGGCCGGCGAGGGCGACGAGGACCATGAGATGTTCCTCTTCCTGGACGTCGGCCTCGGCTTCCTCCTCCAGCAGCGCGGCGAGCGCTTCCTCGTCGTCCGAGTCCATTGCCGAGGCAGGCAAATCGCCGAACACCTTGCGGGCGAGGTGGGCGTGAACCCGCCGCTACACTGCCCCTCCGCGGCCAGAAAAGCCGGAAAAATCGCCCAGCCGGTGGTGGAGTGCCTGCCTCGGCGAGACCTCTGCTCTTTTTCCGGTGGGGAATGGGCTATATAGCGGTGGTGGGCGGTGGGCGGCGCCAGGATCAGCCGGTTGGCGGCCGAGCTCGCGGGGGGGTGGAGGCGAATCTGGAAGATACACTCGACTTTTTGCCTGACGGTGTGGGCCAGACGCGCTTTTCCCTTGCGCCGGAGCCCCCGAGCGCCCCCCAGTGCGTCGGGTTCGGCCAGCGATCGCCGGGCCCAAAAGCGAGCCGAGCCGGTGAATTTCGGCATCCTGGGGGCACGACTGGGGCGTTTTTTCGGCGCCGACGCGAAAAAAGTCGCCTGGGGGGGCCTGTTGGGGGCGGGGCTGGAGATGCTCTAAGTTTAGGCTTGTGTTTTCTCTCGGTGGATTTTAAACTCAAATCCCTCTGAGAGGGGATGTTCAATCAATCTTCTCAGAAATCTTAAGCGGGGTAGCCAACAAACAACATTGGAGCGGGGTAGCTATTTATAGCCGTAGCTTTCCCTGAAGGGAAATGACCAAAATGGACATGCGGGACAGCTAATGGCCGAACGACACGAGTCCAACAGTCTGAAATTTGAGCACAACGGTAACATTCCTTGCGGAGCAAGAAATGCTCACCCCTCAGTCCGAGAGATATCTCCTGCAGCACCGAAGAACAACGTCTTTTGCTGACAGGTAATCATTCAGAGCATGAAGATATTTCTCTCAGTATTGCATAGGTTTGGGCTAAGCATCACAGCGGATCTAAGCTTCGAGAACCTATACCCCTCTTAATAGTACGGAGGTCCTATGACTCAAGAAAGAGAAGAGGAACAACAAAATGAATGCTATATCTTCACTTCGCCTTTGACCTTCTCAGCAGCCCTCAATTTCCTTTAGACGTACATCAAACCAATTGCTTCACGTTGATATGATTCCGTCGTATCTATTTTTCCAAACACTTTTGCTCTTGTTTTGGACTCAAATTTGCATGATCTAGATGAAACTAACCCGGACTGACATTGTTTTCAGCAGAACTACCATAGTGTTGTTTTTTGTGCAGAAATAAAAGTTCTCGGAATTGGACAAAACTTTTGTAGTTTTTTATGGAATATATAAAAGATACTAGAGCAAAGATCCACCGGAGGAGGGCCACCAGTTGCCCACAAGGCAACAGGGTGCAGCCACCCCCCGGGCGCGCCCTGATGCCTTGTGGGGCCCACATGGCTCCGCTGACCCTAATCTCAAGCCTATAAATTCCTTTTCACCGAGAAAAAAAGAGAAGAAGTTTCGTCATGTTTTACGACACGGAGCCGCCGCCACCTCCTGTTCTTCATCGTGAGGGCTAATGTGGAGTTCGTTCGGAGCTCCGGAGAAGGGGATTCGTCGCCATCATCATCACCAATTTCATGATGCTCACCGCCGGGAGTGAGTAATTCCTTCGTAGGCTTGCTGGATGGTGATGGAGTTGGATGAGATTTGTCATGTAATCGAGTCAATTTGTTAGGGCTTGATCCCTAGTATCTACTATGTTCTGAGATTGATGTTGCTATGACTTTGCTATGCTTAATGCTTGTCAATGGGCCCGAGTGCCATGATTTCAGATCTGAACCGTTTATGTTTTCATGAATATATTTGAGTTCTTGATCCTATCTTGCAAGTTATATGCACCTATTACGTGTTATGATCCGCATACCCCAAAGTGACAATAGTTGGGATTCTTTCCGGTGATGACCGTAGCTTGAGGAGTTAATGTATTCACTATGTGTTAATGCTTTCTTTCGATTCTCTATTAAAAGGAGGACTTAATATCCCTTAGTTTCCTTATGGACCCCGCTACCACGGAGGGTAGGACAAAATATGTCATGCAAGTTCTTATTATAAGCACGTATTACTATATACGGAATACATGCCTACATTACATTGATGAATTGGATCTATTGTGTATCACTTTGGGTTGTGACTGTTATATGATGAATGTCATCCAACACAAAATATCCATCACTGATCCAATGCCTACGCTTTTCACATATTGATCTTTGCTAAGTTACTTTCATTGCTGCTATTGTTACAATCACTACAAAAATGCTACTGTTACTGTTACTGTTACTATTGCTACTGTTACCACTGCTACCAAACTATCGTACTACAGTGCTACTAAACACTTTGCTGCAGATATTTATTTCTCTAGGTGTGGTTGAATTGATAACGCAACTGCTAACACTTGCAAATATTCTTTGGCTCCCCTTATGTCAAATCAATAAATTTGGGTGAAATACTACCCTCGAAAACTGTTGCGATCCCCTATACTTGTGGGTTATCAAGACCTTTTTCTGGCGCCGTTGCCGGGGAGCATAGCTCTATTTGTTGAGTCACTTGGGAATTATATCTGTTGATCACTCTGAAGAATCTGAAAGACACTAGAACCAAGATCGTACCCTCTAAGACGAGTGAAGGTAAGGAACTGCCATCTCGCTCCACACTTGATTCACCTTCTGTTTTGAGTAGGTTTGCGACACACCACCTGCTATTCAATCTAATATGTCACAAGTTATTGATGATGCTACTTCTGCTATGAATGATGCTATCGATGATGCTAGTACTCTGCTTAATAAAACTATGCCACTAAGTGAATTTCTTGATGAACAACTTGCTAAAGCTAAAGATATTGAAACTATCACTACAAAAAAATACACTTCCGTGATGATACGTGTTTGTCACAGTAGGTCATGTTTTCTGACATGCATGTACATCCATGACGATTTTATGACAGAATCAAGATAGTCATACCTGTGTTGTCCTAGAAGTGTTCCATGACAATACCAAAATTATCATCACGGAAGTGTCCACTTCCATGACGATAAATGGCGTGTCATGGAAGTTTTTTCGTCAAGGGTAACTGACATGTGGCATCCACTGTAACAGGTCGCCGTTAAGCTATCGGGTTCTGGTTTGTATCCGATAACCCGTTAACAGCCTCAACCAATGGGGATTTTCCATGTGTAAAATTCTCATTCGCCGGAGGATCCACGTGTCGGCTCAGCGTTGGGACAGATGTCATCCACTCATTGTACGGGAGGCGCCTATGATACATTGGCACGTGGCAAGGCCCAACAGTGGCCCATTTCGATGAAAGAGGCCAGCCCAGTTAAAGTTAGCAGGCCGGCCCATATAGGGCCTACTTGTGTCTGGTCCATTTAAGCCCACGGCCCATACGAGATGTGCCAATTCGTACCGTCAACTATTTGACACCATTGCAGCCCATCGTCAGTTCGAGCCCGTTAACAACCCGCTATATATTTGGGCTCAATATCGGCCCAATGTAGTTTCGGCCTGTTAACGGCCCTTTCAAGGGATGGGTCAATTTTCAGGATGTACGTCTTTCGGCCTTTTAGCGACTCATTTAAGTGTTGTGCCAATTTCCAGCCTGGTGTGTCTTTCAGCCTGTTAACGACCCATAAATGAGTTGGGTCATTTGCAGTCGGACCTGTTTGGCCTCTTAACGGCCCATGCTCTTCATGGTCCAATACCAGCCCGGTTTCTCTTTTGGCCTGCTAAAGGCCCACAACACAGTTGGGCCATATACAGTCCGACCTGACTTTCGGCCTCTTAGCGGCCCATGCTCTTCATGGTCCAGTACGAGCCCCCTGTCTCTTTCGGCCTGCTAAAGGCCCACAATACAGTTGGGCCATATATATCCCGACCTTAGTATCGGCCTGTTAACGACCCATGAAATCGAATGGGCCCACTTATTGCCTGCTTCGATGTCGGCATGTTAACGACCCGGGAGGTAACAGGGCCAAGCATTAATTGTTGGCTCGTTTCAATTATAGTGGCCCAATAGAGCTTTCGGCCTGGTTACGGCCCATCAACGTAATGGGCCCGCTAAAGTTCGAACATGTCTATAGGCCCAATTAGATAACGTCAATTTTGGCCCAGCTATAATTTGAGCCCATTACGACGAGCAATTATGGACAGGACTAAAACTGATCAATCAAAGGCCTATGGGAATTTTGGCCCCTGCGAGCCCATTAGGGAAGCCCATTAAGGGTAGTGGGCCGCTATCCTTCATATAGGACCCATGACTGTTCGTGCTAACTATTAATTTCACTGCTTTTTTGGCTTCCTAGCGACCAGTTAGCTGGAATGCGAGGCGCGCTAAGCAAACGTACGGCATACAAGGAAAAATGTAGCACATCCAGCATATATTACAGGAAATTACATCCACTGGGCAATCAAAGATTGAAGCCAGTGCAAATAAATGAACAGAACTTAACGATCTACAACCTCAGCGTGGATGACGCCCATAAGCATGTGAGCAAGTTCTTCCTTCTTTGCTACACTGTCTCTGAAAACATTGATCAGTTGTTGTTGTGCAAGAATGTGCACCTCTGATTCCTCCATGATTTCCATCATTGGTTCAGCCAGTAATTGGTTCACAAACATACATTTTTTCCGTTGAATTCGAGACAGAGGAAACTGAACAGATTCAGATGGCGATTTTGGCAGGCTTGTATTATTGATAGTGGAGAGTGTCTCGACCACTGCATCATAACATAAATTAAGAGGGGAACCGAACAGATTAATCAAGAGTTATTGCCATATTACCTGGCCTAGATTTATTGGAAATAAACAATGGGGTTGCCTTGCTGTTTTCTGAGTTTGTTTTCTTATCTTCAGTAGCCTGCACCAAATTAACACACTAGCATTGCTATCATTGGCCAGGTCAGATAATAGGAAAGCAACATTGACACAACGAATGTTTGGGCAACCAGACCACACCAGCCTACACCAAATTAACACAATATGGCACAGCTATCATCAGCCAGGTAAGGTAATAGGAAAGCAACATTGATACAATGAATGATTGGGCAACCAGAACAACACTACAATTTAGTAATGTGCATGATATGAGATAGTACACTCATGCAGCTCAGTATGCAAAACTACAAGGCAGTTTTCCTTACAAAAATCAACATTGTTGCCTTTAATTATACATTTTGTAACAAGTAAATTTAGATCAGATAAATGTTGGATTCACGCCGATTAACAAAATACATGCTGATGTAAAAATATAGTGATATACAATAGGTACTTACATCAGCATTGGAGCACAGAGAATTCCCGTAAGATACTTTCCTCGAACACGATCCTAGTTTAGAAAGTCTTCTATCCTTTAAGCTTATTTTCTAAAAGAGAGATGGGTAAGAAACATGTAGAAAATATGATCTGAATGCTATAAAATTTCATGATGTGAGGATACGCACACGCTTCTTAGAATGGAGTTGACATATTTTTGCTGGACCGGAGCGGACTAGTTCTTTGGCCACTTGAATCTGCTTATTATCAGTAGGAGTTGGGTTTCTCTATGCTGGAGCAGTATCTATGAACACTGGAGTTGGTTTACTATCTCCTAGCGTTTGGATCTTTTGCAAAGACCTTGTTTGTAACCCTTCAGATTCTAACATAGCCGTCTTCCCCTTGCATGCCTTATATTGAAGAATGGTGCTTCAATTATAAAACATGCTATGGAAGAGAGATGGAATAGGTACTGAAGAATAGAAAGGCATGACATATTGACATGTATTCCCTCCATCCGGAAATAAATAGATGTGTCTAGGCGTATTTCAGTTCTAGATACATCCATTTTTATCCTTTTCTGCGACATGGAATCCGGACGGAGGGAGTATGATGTAAGAGCTAGGGATACGACAGGACAACAGAGTAAAAAAACACTAGTTGAATGTAAAACTGTATGATAGCGGAAAACGTACAGAAAAACACTAAGGCAACATATGCATGTATGATTGGGAAACTAAGATGGCATTGCAACAGACCACTAGAACATCACTTCAATGTAAAAAAACATGTTATGGTAGACAGATGGAGTACATACTGATGAATAACAATGCATAAGATAATCAGAAGCATGATGCCCAAACTAAGCAGATGGCATTGCGACAGAGTAGAATGACAGTACTTGAATTTGAAAATATGTTATCATGAATGGAATAGGTACTGAAAAACAGGAAGGCATGACATATTTACATGCATGATCAGCAGGCTACGCACATGGCATTGCAATAGAGTAGATGCACTCCAGGACATTATATGCATGATGTACTCATATCATGGGCCAAGTTAGATCAAGGGCCTTGTGGGGTGAATAGGATTCATCATCTTTCTGCAAGTCTTCTGAAGAACTGCCTTTACATGTTCCATCATAGTGGGTATCATTGACGTCAAGTTTGTTGTCCATTACATTGCTCCGTGAGGTTCTTGTGGATATATCAGTGTGTGCAATTATATCTGACATGCATGGAAGACAACTAGTAGTTAGATTTATGTAATGAGTGCCTGTAGGAGACGACATAAATAGTAGGACTGGGCTTAACTAGCAGCAACAGGTCTTAAAAACTAAAGGGAGAACACAGATGAAAGCCACAGAATATGTATTGTTTGTACTCGAGATTAACTAGATGGCACACAAAAGTATTAAAGAACAACATAGGTAATACTAGAAGTGGTATAATAACCAGCCTGTGGGATAGCATTGGGTGATGGATGATTACTATGGAACATCGTGACCTAAAGAACAAGTCTCTTATCTGAACTATGGAACAATATTAACTCCTAAACAAGACTCTTAAGGGATGAGCATGAATATACAGTGACATGTGATAATCTATTTTCCATGCTTAGATGAATAACAAAGCCATAAATGTTGCACACAAGTAAGATGAGGGTACAACCTATCTGGCCGCTATCCATAGGAGTGAGCATCATGTGCTGACTTGTCGATGGCCCTGCAGTTGTTGTGGCTGTCCATGTCGGGCACGCACATTCGATGCAGGGAACTGTTGAGTGGGGACTATAGCTCCCTTCTGGTGTATGCTTCCCTTGTTGGAGCAGCTGTGGTGAGAAGAAAGACGGTGTGGCTGAATATGCAGAAAACGCATAATGTTAAGAACGACACATATCTCTGATATAAAGAAACAACCTAAGAGATCAACAGTAAGGTACGAGAGTGGTCACACGTATGTTGACTAAAAACTAAATTGGGGTCACACGATTTTATTTTATTTTGGTACTGTCCGATCTACGCTGGATGGCTTGATGGCCGTCTTGTGCCTCCCGGCTGACACTGTTCAGAATCTTCCCCGAAGAGCCAGTGACCACTGGCAGAGCAACCTGCCTCTGCCGTCCCTGGCCGCGAGAGCTCCGACCAAAACCCCGCTCCCCGCCCCACCGCACTGCCGTGGTTGCACCGCCCCCGGCCAATCCACAAAGATTCACCGTCATCCAGATCTAGCGATGGTAGTACCTTCAACCCACGCAACTCTAAGATAGCCACCTAAGCCCTGCTTCCACGGTGAACTTGCGCCCCCACACCCTTATGATAGACACCAGCCAACCGGTAGCCTAGGACCTCCGCCGCCTCGAGGGGTGCTGCTTCCCATTGGGAATCGAATGGCCCAGAATAAAAATTCAGATGACTGATGCCTAAATAAAGTTATTTAAGATGAGTGTACGACCTATCTTACGGCCCGGTGAAGTAGGCAGATCCAGCTGCCGAGTCGGTGAGGCCGGCGCAGTTGCGGTGGCTCCCGGCGGCAGGAAAGCAAATATGTTGCGACGGTAGATGGCTACGGGGAAGCAGCGCCGGGGCCCTGGACGCATCCGAAGTTGGAGCCGCTCCGGCGCCGTGCACAACGGCGCGGGTGAATCGGCTCCGGTACGGTTCACGCAGTCGTCGTTGTGGCAGCTCTGGCAACACGGAGTAAGAGGCACACGACCCATTGCACGACGGCAAACGGACAGTGGCTCCGACATTGGGGAGGAGGGCGGCGGTGAATTTGGTGCGGTGGGGGGCGCCATGGAGGAGGGGCTGAGGTTTCGCGGCTGGGGAGAAGGTGATTTGGTGCCCACGCTGTATGAAAGGGGAATTGGGAGGGGGAACCATGTCTTACGGACGCATTTGTCTGAAATGGGGGGGGGGGAAGTTACAGTTCTACCCCTGCCTTTAGGCTTCTGGGCTTTGGTCTGTGTCTTGAGGGTCGGGGATAGTAGGGTAACTTTGCTTCTCCCAAATAGTGGGCTTGAGCGATTTCGGGCGAGGAGGGCGTGTCTTGAAATAGTGGGCGCGAGTGATTTCGGGCGAGGAGGGCGTGTTTTGAAATAGTGGGAGCGAGCGATTTTGGCCAAGGAGAGGGTGTTTTGCCACCCATGGTATATGAATTATTCGGCGCCTGCCATTTTGGCCGAGGAGAGGGTGTTTTGCCGCCCATGGTTTACGGATTATTCTGCACCTGTCATTTTGGCCGAGGAGAAGGCGCACTTGGATGAAATTATGAACCTACCCTTTATGTACAACGGGCCAATTGATGTGTGTCCCACATAGGCCGGTAATTTCGCGTCTCCCATTTATTTGCTCGGGAGAATTCCACCGAGCAGAGGGTGTTTAGCGGTTCGTTCAAATTTTGAGAGAATGAGCATCCACGTCTACCTTACCAAGTCGATTCGAATCAAATTTTGAAATATTAGCTTGCCACTTCTTTTTTAGATGGTGAGATGATGCTCATGACTAATGTGTTTTTACATGCTCGTTGCTAATGATTTACTATATGACAAATAGTTGACCCACTCAAAAACGGGAATCAAACCCAAAATGAAATATCTCGATTCAATGAAATAGCTCGTTCACCAGGTCAAAATAGTGAACTAAATCCAAAATTGAACACCTCAATTGAATAGCATGTTGTATTATAGTACTCCATGAACATGCTGAAAGTCATATTAATGAACTTATTTGATACGCATATCTCCGTTCATGTGTGGATTGCAGACAACATGTTCTCCAATTGAAATATTTGAATGCAAATTTATATCGAAACATGGTTTATATCAGTCTTTTATGCATAAACGCGACCTCCCCCTCTCTCGGACTCATGTTCTCTCTCTCGCCGACAATCTTCGTTTCTATCGCACGCATCCAAACACAAACCTTGTTGGTCCCTCTCCCTCTCCCTCTATCTATCTATCTATCTATCTATCTATCTATCTATCTATCTATCTATCTATCTATCTATCTATCTATCTATCTATCTATCTATCTATGTATCTATCTATCTATCTATCTATCTATCTCTATGTGTGTGCGTGTGTGTGTGTGTCGGTCTTTCTAGTTCGCATGCACACTCCATGTATAGGTCTCTCTGGCACACAATGTATGATTATCTAGTCCAAGCTAAATATCTAGGGTGCACTCATCGTACGCACACAAATTCCCTAGCTCATTGTCCGTAACTCTCTCATGCACCACTCTGCCGTCTCGGAGCTCTTCCCTCTCTCTCTCTCTCTCTCTCTCTCCATCTCCCTGGGTTGCACATACACATGCATATCTCACTCGCACTCGATAGACCCAGCTAAAACTCTCTCTCCCACATTCTCTCTCCATCTCACACGCACACACACACAATCTCACGCCTAGCTAAGTATGACCGTCTCTCACTCCATTGTAGGCACACGCAGTCCCCCCTATGTATGTGACTATTTCTCAGTCTCCATCACAAACATACCCATTGTCTCTTTCCCTCACTTGGTCTACCTTGATTTCTCTCGGGGCATCTTTCTATCGCACACACCTCGTCCCTCGATCTCCCACCCATATAGTCCCGTCACAATCTCGAGGGGATCTCTCTATCACAAACACACCCTCTCTCCCTCCCCATGCGTCCATCTTCTCCATGCGTTCCTCTTGACCTCTGTCCTTTGTTGGCCAGACCTCTATTGGACATGTGCTATAGGGGGGTCTCTCTCCGTTGCAAACAATCACGCACTAGCTATCCTCGTGTATCTCCTCACCTCGCTTTTCTATCTCGGAGATGCATGTGTGATATGTTTGCATAAGAAACAAACACACTCTCTCTATTTTATCATTTGTTGCCCCTTTCTCTTTCACACACACACTCTTTTTGCACACTCACTCTTTCTCCTTCACATGCACTTGATCTCTCTCAACTTAGGTACTCTCTTCGGTCCATAGCATATATATTTATTGAAAAGTCAGACTTCACAAAGTTTGACCAGGTACATGGAGAAAAACTTTTACATCTAGAACTGCAAACATATATCATTAGATTCATCATGAGATGTAGTTTCGTATGATGTATCTTTGGTATTGTAGATATAAATAATATTTGCGTAAACCTAGTCAAAGTTTCCAAAGTTTGACTTCTAGAAAATTTATATGCACTGCATTATCGAACGGATGGAGTATCTCTTTCCCCCTCTCAGCTATCTGACGCACCACTCAGCCGTACCGAGGCTCCTTTATCTCTCTCAAACTTTATATCTCCCTGGTTCAAACATACACATATCTCGCTCGCGCTACATAGACCCATCTAACACTCTCCACCCTTGTTCTCTCTCTATGTGACACGCACCCCCCCTAAGTACCATAATCTCTCACTCCATCATAGGCACACGCACTCCCCCCTAAGTATGACTATCTCTCACTATACATCATGTACACCTATTGTCTCCTTCCATCCATACATCTATCTCGATATCTCTTGGGGTACCTTCTATCGCGCACACACCTTGTCACTCGATCTCCCACCCATGTAGTCCAATCACGATCTCCAGGGGATTTCTCTGTCACAACCACACACTCTCTCCTCCCCATGCCTGCATTTTCTCCATACGTCTCTCTCGACCTCTCTCCCTTGTTTGTTAGACCTCTCTTGGCCACGTGCTAGGGGTCTTTTTCTCTCGGTTGCAAACAACCACACTCTATCTCCTCACCTCACTTCGCTGTCGAAGATGCATGTGTGATATGTTTGCATAAGACACACACGCTTTTTCTCTACTTTATCGTGTGTTGTCCATGTCTCTTTTACACAAGCACACACACTTTTTTCACTCACTCTTTCTATTTCACACACACACACTCTCTCTCTAGTTAGGTACTCTATCACGTCCATAAACATATGGATGTTTTGAAAAGTCAAACCTTAGAAAAGTTTCACCAGATATATGTGGAGAAAAATATTTACATCTGGAATGATCATTAGATTCATCACAAGATGTACTTACTTCATACTATCATTTATTTTTGTGTCATGGTAGAACACGGCCACCTATGGGGCCATCTGCCCCTTTGTGGTTCGGCAGGGGGGAGATCGCATTGCACAAAGAGTGGAGGCCATGGGACAGCACGACAGAGGTGACGCTGGTGGTTTTTACCCAGGTTCGGGCCGCTGATAAGCGTAAAAACCTACTCCTTCTTTGGTGGATTGATGGAGGGGCCGTGAGGAACGTGCGGCGCTCAAGCCCGGCAAGGTCGCCTTGGGGAGAGCAGCTACATGTGTATGAGTACACGAGGGTCCAAATCCTTTCTAAGGTTGCCACGGTCCTTCTTTTATAGGCTAAGGGATTACCACAATGGAAAATGGTCATTCTCCAGTGATTAGATAGCTAACAGTGCCATCATACCTAACTCTGGCAGTTAGGACAAAGTGCATTAAATGCACTGCTAGGTGTCACGCTGTGGATGCGGCCCGGCAGGCCTGCCGCGCCGCTTAGTCAGCTTCCACCTGTCTGCTTGGCACGCCTCTGGACGGGTGTCATATAGAGGTGATCTTCCTTCAAAATGGCTACCACGTGCCAAATGCCAGCCACTTAGCTAGCTGGGGGCTCGACACTGCATCGATGGATGACTTGCGTTGTGATGCGGTGGAGCGGTGGAGTCTTGGCGAGGATGCAGGCCGCCAGCGGCCCCGGCAAGCCTGCCGGGGAAGTCTTGGGACTTGTCTTCGGGATGGCCTCGATCTGACCAGGCTCGCCTGCCCGGTAAGGGAGGCCTTTCCTTAGTCATATCTTGTTCTCCTAGGTTGTCTTGGTCTTCTTGATCCGCCCCTTGATTCCTCAAAGGGCTATCTCTCTGGCTTGGTTTTGTCTTGAATACTTGATGAAGTTGGCTTCCTTGCTGCCGTGCCTGTGTACAGTTCGAGCAACACACGTGAAGGTTTGTTGTACCGACAGGAGCCCCCGGGCCTGGTCCGAACATGCTGCCAAGCATCGTTGGGGTAGGCCCTATCAGGTACACAGGCAGGGGTCTTGCGCTGATATTCTCTTCTTCCTTGATATTTTCCTTGCTTCTTCATTAACCTGTGCTTGGGTCAGTTTCCGGTTTCCCCGCGTGTCGTGCGATGCCAAACATGGTGGGGGCCATCCTATTATGGCCCGTGAATGACTTTATCCCACGGGGTGGTAACTGCCATTTCACTCATCCCACTATGCCTGTCCCTTCCGCCACATATGCCGCATGCATCGCGCGGGGTAGGTCACGGACGCGCATGGCGCAAAAAAGAGCGCTATGACAAGAACCCAAATTTTCTGGATTGGTGCAAAAGGGCAGTCGATGAGCTTGGCCACCGTTTGCAGCTTGGACGGGTAGGATTCGAAGGAGCCCTTGGGAGTGGGTGGAGAATCAGGCCTCGGTCCCGGCTCGCCTATAAAAAGGGAGCACTAGGGGGAGCGGAGGCATCCATCCACGCACTTCTTCCTTCTTCTTCCTTGCCTCCTCTTCATCATGCTGAGGGAGAGAGACCGGGGTCAAGATCCGGGCCTCAGCTCGGGAGCGATGGCTCTGAAGGCTAGTGTTGTCACTCAGGGAGTGAGTCTGGTTCGGGGCCGCGGGAGGCGCGGCGACCGTAGTAGGGGCGGTCGCAGTTCATGGCGACGTGTCTGCGAACGCCGCACCGACCCTGGTGTGGAAGGTGATGCGCTTCTTCATGATGGTGGAGTGCTCGCCCCTTCCACGCGAGCTCGCCGCCCGGGGAAGAGGTGCCGCCTCTGCCGCAAGCTGTTGGAGCTTGTAAACACGTCGGTGGAGTCCTCAGGGCTTCTGGTGTCCGCCCGTGGAATCACGCTCGGGATCTTGAGTAATCCCGGCACTGCCTTCTCTGGTGAGGCTGGGGATGACGCTGAAGATGGTGGCACCCTCCTGCCCATCAAGGTGGGGAGTGGTGCTCCCCGTGCACCTCGGGTGCCGCCGTCACCGTCGGCCGCTTCTTCGAGGGAGGTGATGGGCCAAGGGCCCGGCGTCCTCCCGGAGCGACAATGACGAGTAAGAAACAGGCGAAGACGTAGAAGGCGGGTGGCAGGCCGTCAGGTCGGAGTACGATGGCACCGACGCCTTCTTCTCGTACTGCCGGCCTGTTGCTCCGTCTTTCTGCTCTTCCCCTCCCTCCCCGGCACCATCATCACCAGTTTCTTCCGGACGGTTGCCAGGGAGGGGATGCTCTCTTGGTGCCTTCTGCCGGGTGCACTCTTTGGTCCCGGCGCTGGCATCCGGGGCACCTCCTAGCCGCCCCTGCCGCCTTCGCAGCCTCGCCACTCCCGATCTTGTCAGGCCACGCCTAGCGGGCCCTGACGGGGTCAGGCTGGGCTTCTACCCAGGCACTCCTTTTGCCCTCTTCGTCTCCCACCATAGTTCCTAGGAGGAGAGGGACAAGAAAGGGATTACGGGGCACTTATCTTTTTTCAATCTAAAATATGTAGGCACTTGCCAAACTTTAGTTTCAAATATGTAATCTCTTCTATCCATGTTTTTACTCTGTAATCTTTGTACTCATTTATCCACATATTAATGAAAAAACACGGTCTTGCCAGGTACTTGTGCATGTACTACATCCATGCAGAGGAGGAGTGCCTCTATAGTTTTAAGTAAACAAGTTTTCTCCGACAAGCTATCCTGCCGGTGCATTCCGTTTGTTGCCACGGGGCTTGGCCTGCCGGGCTCAAAACTATGAAAGGGGACTAGCCCATTGTTGAACCTTCTCCGTCAAATGCCACTACAACCATCCCGACCGAAATATCGTCCGAATCGAGGGATGGGAGCACAAATGCTTCAAAGGTGACAAGGTTTTTCTATGCACAAGCTTTCTTCTTATAGAGACATGTATGGATAAAAAAGGAACTTATCTGTTTGGCTTGTCGGGGATCGATATGTAGGCTTGTTTCCGTTTCTTCTTTTCGGGACCGAGTCTGTGGCAAGAGCCCTACAGTTAGTGCAGAGGAAAACAAAGCAACATATGATCTCATCTACATGATCATGGCAAGTTCATGTTATGCTATGCATGCATGCAAGTTTTTGGGGCCCCCAGCGCTTCATTTTATTGTCTGTGCTCAGGGTCTGTGCCTGGCTTTGTACAAAGGGTTACATGCACATCGTCAAGTCTCGTACAAAAGGGTGGCTGCCGGGCAGGGCCCGACAGCCGCGCCTTACGGGTAGAACTTACGGAGATGCTCAATATTCCATGAGTTTTGCAATTGAATGCCATCTCCGGTCTCCAAACGGACTCGTACTAGCCGGTAAGGGCCTTACCACTTCGGCGTCAACTTGTTTGCACCCTTGGCGGACTGAACACACCTAAGGACAAGGTCGCCTTCCTCAAGGCTCCGGGCATGAACCCTGCGACTGTGATAGTGACGTAGGGCTTGCTGGTAGTGTGCAGCACGCGTAGCAGCCCGGAGACGATTCTCCTCAAGGAGCATGGCATCGTCATGCCGGTGCTGCTCTTGCTCTACTTCATCATTGGCAAATACTCGAGGTGACCCGTATATGAGTTCCATGGGGATCACTGCTTCTGCCCCATAGACTAGTGAGAAGGGGGTCTGGCCGGTAGGTCGATTTGGTGTCATACGGAGGGACCAAAGAACCACCGACAGCTCATCGATCCAGCGTCTGCTGCACTTTTGCAGCTTGTCAAAAGTTCTTGTCTTGAGTCCACGCAGCACTTCAGCGTTCATTCTCTCAGCTTGTCCATTGCTCCTGTGATGAGCAACAGAGGCGAATGAAACCTTGCTTCCGAGGGTTTGAACATATTGCATGAAGGTGCGACTTGTGAATTGGGTGCCGTTGTTAGTGATGACTCTGATGGGTACTCCGAAGTGGCACACCAATCCCTACAAGAACTTGATAGCTGATTGCGCGGTAACCTTTCTCACAGGCTCCACTTCCGGCCACTTTGTAAACTTGTCGTTTGACACGTACAAGAATTCAAAGCCCCCGGTAGCACAGGGGAAGGGGCCCAAGATGTCGAGCCCCCATACCGAAAATGGCCATGACAAAGGGATCGTCTGGAGAGCTTGAGCAGTTTGATGGATATTCTTGGAGTGGAACTGGCAGGCTTCACATCTGGTGACTATCTCGATTGCATCTTGGAGGGCCGTGGGCCAGTAGAAACCTTGCTGGAAAGCTTTTCCAACTAAGGCTCTTGATCCAATATGGGAGCCGCACATGCCTTTGTGTATCTCTGCCAATAGTTCCTTCCCCTCTTCCTGGCAAATGCACTTCAATTTCACACCGTTGGGCCTCCTTCTGTATAATGTGTCATCGACAAACTTTTACATACTGGCCCTCCGGGCTACTCTTTTAGCTTCTTCTTGCTCTTCGGGAAGTTCTCCTGTTTGGAGGTAATGGACTATTTGCCATGCCCAAGTTGGAGCCTGAGGCTCGGCAACAAGGATCAACGACACCTCCTCGTTCGTGGGAGCGCATATCTCAACCGCAAGAACTGGTAGTTCGGCGGGAGGGTGCTGCTCACCAGGCGAAGTGGAGTTATTCCCGTCAACCTCTCTGCCGGGGGCTTCGGGAAGCTCTGTCGGGAGAGGCTTGCCGGAGTCCAGTTTCCTTCTCCTTCTAGCCATTGTTGTCGGGGATACTGAGGGTTGAGTCAGGTGGAGAACAAAAGTCCCTGGTTCCACAAGAAGCTTTTGTGCAGCGCATTTTGACAGATGGTCAGCAACACTGTTTTCTGCACATGGCACGTGCTCTGTTTGCAATCCATCAAAATGCTCCTCCAGCTTCCTCACCTCCTTAGACTCGATCATTCGTCATGTCTGCATACCTCGAGAGGATAGCGTTCGAGCATCTACCTCGAGTCTATAAAATCAATCAACGGAAAACATGCGCAAGGGGGAAACTTGGCAGCTTGTTAGTTGCACATTCACCCCCGGCAAGGCCCGGAGGGGATAATCAAACACTTGCAGGTAATAATGTATGGTGAAGGGGAAGGGTCGGCTCCTCTCTCCTGTTCCCTACGCTGTTGACGTCATCACGGCTGCGAGTATAAAGGTCATGCTTGTGCGGACCGCCCCGCCGGACCATGCTTGCCGGGGCGTCGATCAACGGATTTGCACCAGCGCTTCACTCAGGATTTTCCCTTGGCAAGGTAAATGCTGAAGCGAGTTCCGCGTGGGCTTATCGACATTGAAGATGCCACCCCATGCGTGGCTCGATCGTCGACGAGCGAAAGTGGAGGAGGAGGAGGCCATATACCGTGCTTTCCGCTTGCCTTAGTGATTCTCTCAGTCACCTGGCATGCTTGGCGGGAACCCGCCAGGAGGACAGCGTCGCCACGTGTCTCGCTTTTCTCCTTCGGATAGGGGCAGTGTGGTGGCTGCGCCACCTGAACGGCTCGGGACCGGCGCACCACCGCCACCTCCCATTTCCGCCGCCGCCGCGGTTGCGATGGGTACGGGCGACAGGGCCCAGGCAAGGCGGAACGAGGGAGCGGTGTCGCCTCTCCCCCCAGGAGCTGCTGATGATGCGAGCGTCGATGCTGATGATGGTGTAGCTTGACGCATTGTTCATGACCTCGGGTTTGCACAAGTGCTGCCCCCTACCTGGCGCGCCAAAGATGTCGTGGTAGAACACGACCACCTATGGGGCCATCGGCCCCTTTGTGGTTCGGCAGGAAAGGTCGCATTGCAGAAAGAGCGAAGGCTATGGGACAACACGACAGAGGTGACGCTGGTGGTTTTTAACCAGGTTCGGGCCGCTGAGAAGCGTAAAACCCTACTCCTGCTTTGGTGGATTGATGAAGGGACCGTGAGGAACGCGTGGCGCTCAAGCCCGGCAAGGTCGCCTTGGGGAGAGCAGCTACGCGCGTATGAGTACACGAGGGTCCAAATCCTTTCTAAGGTTGCCACGGTCCTCCTTTTATTGGCTAAGAGGTTACCAAAATGGCAAAATGGTCTGGAGCTATCATACCTAACTCTGGCAGTTAGGACAAAGTGCATTAAATGCACTGCTAGGTGTCACGCTGTGGATGCGGCCCGGCAGGCCTGCCGCACCGCTTAGTCACCTTCCACCTGTCTGCTTGACACGCCTCTGGATGGGTGCCATATAGAGGTGATCTTCCTTCTAAATGGCTACCACGTGCCAAATGATAGCTACTTAGCTATCTGGGGGCTCGACACCGCATCGATGGATGACTTGCGTTGCGATGTGGTGGAGCAGTGGAGTCTTGGCGAGGATGCAGGCCGCCAGTGGCCCCGGCAAGCCTGCTGGGGAAGTCTTGGGACTTGTCTTCGGGATGGCCTCGACCTGACCAGGCTCGCCTGCCCGGTAAGGGAGGCCTTTCCTTAGTGATATCTTGTTCTCCTAGCTTGTCTTGGTCTTCTTGATCTGCCGCTTGATTCCTCAAAGGGCTATCTCTCTGGCTTGGTTTTGTCTTGAATACTTGATGAAGTTGGCTTCCTTGCTGCCACGCTTGTGTACAGTCTGGGCAACACACACGAAGGTTTGTTGTACCGACACTTTGGTATTGTAGATATAAGTAATTTCTTTATAAACTTTTTCAAAGTTTCAAAAGTTTGACTTTCAAAAAATATAGGCACTACATTATCGAACGAAGGGAGTAGCTCTTTCTGTCTCTACTATCTCTCACGGGCCTCCCCTCTCACTCGATCCTTCTTTACCAAGGGATTATACGGTCACTGTGTCAGCGTATAGCTCCGTATATTGTTTAGTTGACCGGTCAACCAGTCCACATGCTGCCTTGTCAGCTCGTGTTCTCTATCTTCGTGTGCTGGCCCATGTGGCAGTGGGTGAAAATAAGTAAACTAGAGGCCCATCTGACACACAGTGACGTAAACAAAGTTGAAACCACTCGCGGTAGCACCCCGCATGCTAGTAAATTGAGGGCACACTTCTTCCACGTGAAGGACGCACTCACGCACACTAGACCACTGCGCGGCGGCATGCCCACAAGGACGCACTCGCGCACACCCAACATACAATACACACTAGCACACGTGTACACCGGCATCGCCGCCTGCTGAGATGGACGGCGAGGCAGCCAACAAGCGGAGGCAGCTCGAGCCAAAACCGCATCCAGCGAGCCTGGACTTCATCAGCAGCCTCCCCGATGACATGCTGCTCGTCATCATCGCCCTCCTCCCCACAAAATCTGCCGTGTGGACCACCATGCTCTCCCGGTGGTGGCGCCCCCTCTGGCGCCACGTCCCCCTCAACCTCACTGTCGACACCTGCCTCTGTGACGGGGATTGCAAAAGCATGGCCGCAGTCTCCAAGATCCTTGCATCGTACCCTGGGCCAGCCAGACGCCTTGACATCCGCATGTTCAGTACCAACTGCAAGGTCCAAGCCAAGTTTGATGAGTGGTTCTTACCCCCCGCCCTAGATCAGCTTGAGGAGTTCAGGTTTGAAGCTGGACGATGTCGTTCTCTGCCGCCGTCCGCGCTCTGCCTCACGCCAATGCTGCGCCGCGCCAACTTCAGCTCCTGCTATTTTCCCCAGATTAATGCCGCGCCCACCCTTCTTCTCCCTCAACTCAAGCAGCTCGACCTCTTTGACGTTGGCATCTCGAAGAAGGCTATGGAGCACCTGCTCTGTGGTTGTACTGCTCGAGTACCTTCGTCTTCGGCAGATCCACGGGTTCATTAGCCTCCACATCGCTCGATGAATCTCCGATGGATTTATGTGTCTTGCTGGCCCCGCAACAAGACATCAATTGGGAAGAGATCACTTGAGCTGTTCCACGTTATGGTCATTGAGAATGCACCTTTCCTTGAGAGATTGCTTGTATCTGATCTAGAAGGTCCAACAAAAATCAGGGTCATTGACGCGCCAAAATTGATAGCGTTGGTCTACTCGTCTGCCAAATTCTCCGAACTTGTTATTGGATCCATAATCGTTCATGTACCACACTCATCTTCTTCCCCATCTTCTTGAAATTCAAAATTTTAAATTTCTTCTTGACGTATTTACGACTGTCATCCAGAAAATGATTCCCACAAGCTTGACCCAGTCTGTGCGAACAATGAAGATCTTGGTAATAAAATCTATCGGCCCCAATCTGGATCAAGTTGTTGGATTCCTTAGATGCTTTCCGTGCACGAAGAAGCTACTCATCGAGGTGAAACTTCTTTCCTATTAAATGGTAATCACAATGGAGCTCATTTTTTTTTGTAATTTTCGCAAATTACGATGACAAGTGTAGTGTTCAAAACTGCATCTACGCACTGCATCGAAAGAAATGTTTTAAGTAATTTTTCTCACGTGATCACCTGCATCATTTTTTTGTTGTACTAGTAGCCTTGGCTAGTCATAGTGGCAAGTAACTTAGACTAGTAACTCCGTAACCTAAGAGAAAGTACTACCTCCATCCTGGTTTACTCTTCGTTTTTGTAGTATCAAATTTTGACCATAGATTTAACTGACAAAATGTTAATGCATGTCACTAAAAATTATATCGTTGGATTCGTATTTGAACATAATTTCAAATGGTATCATTTTTGGTGACATGCATTGGCATTTTCTTAGGTAAATCTTTGGTCAAAATTTTACACTAAATACGAGGTAGTACAAATATAACAGCCCTCCACTATGTAGGCCAAAACACGTGCCAAATTCACTTTTGATGCATTTGGCATCGATGCCCTCCATTGCTCACCTGGTGCCCCAAAAGAAGTCCAAATTAACTCACACAATGAAAAAATACTTGCGTGGGAGAGGGAGAGGACTGAAGCAATAAAAAACACTTGTTTGGGAGAGGGAGAGGCTGGTGTAGTTGGTTTGATTGATTTGTTTATCCATGTGGGTCTGTGTGCACAGGCCAACTCTCTCACATTGCTAGAGCGGTGCCAAAATCTTTTGATTTGACATCGATGCGTATTATGTGGCATACTTTTGAGAAGTATGACATCGGCCACATAGTGGAAGGCAATAAATGCCGAGCTTTTCACATGCTCCTAGGTAAATGAGAGGAAAGAGAAAGAGAGAGAGTAAAAAATCATCACTAGACTTAGAGCCAGCCCTATAGCCAACCCTATCGTATGAGCGAATGATATTGGTAGCTCCTGATGACACGGCAATCTTATACAACCAGCTGCTCTAATATGTTCTCTTCTTTTGCAGATAAAAAAATACCCGAAAGTGAAAAATGTGCTGCAATATAACAATCTCATCGAATGCCTTGATCTCCATCTGATAGAAATTGATTTGATCGACTACCGAGGCTCCACATCTGAGATTAAATTGGCCAAGTTATTTGTTCTGGAGGCAAGTGTGCTCAAGGTAATGAGTTTTGGTGTTCTCTAGCGCTACGATGAATGGCGTGCTGATCACCGCAAGCGTCTAAGCCTTAATGACAAAGGCTCCACAGAAGCTGAATTTGTTTTTGAAACATCAAGTCGCAAGAGACTGAAAAATTTATTTGCCCATTAGTGACTTGTCATGGCGGCGGATTTTAGTTTGTACGATAATGCTGCATGCACCTAAAGTAACGAAAGTTCTTACATAAACTTCCTAATAATTCCCTCTTGGTAGGTGCGGCATTACTCCTGGCATTTGTAATATCAGTTTGAAACTTGTAATATTACGACTATTCAGCACGAGGTACTATGTTACGATAAATGTTCGTGTGCATCGGTGCAGCAATGATATACCTATTACTCGAGTACAATATTTACTATTACTCGTGGCAACGCATGGGAAATTATGTCAAACATGGCTAGTTGTAAGCAGCTAGCTCTACAGCCATGATGATAGTGACTGCGCACGGTGAGGCTGACTTTGGTATGCCGAACATGCTGCCTACACTCAGGTGTCATCCCCAGCGCAGGGTCTTGTCACTTCACTGTGAGGAGCAGCACGTAATAATTTGACCAACGGGTCGTACAATACTACTACATTGGTAGTACTACTAGTACTACCACCGTCTGGATTTACTAGTACTACCACCTCCGTCTGGATTTAGTATTTGGCTAGCAATATCTAGTAATGCATGTCACAAAAAATATACTACTCCCTCCATAAATAAATACATGGAGTATTGTTTTATTCGGTTTTGTATGTCGTTTTCGATGAAATTATACACTCTACCTTCCGGTAGATGGCTCAAATCTGAAATCTGATCAATCAGAGTACTATTGTACTCCCTCCGTACTGTGCATTAGTCATGTTACAAAAACCAAATAATCCCAAAACTTTTAGGCGCGGTGCATTAACTACCCACCTCGTTCCCTGTTTTTTGCCATGAAAAAAGAAATCAGCCAATAGGAGACGTGGGGTGCGTATGCATTCAATGACTTGAAACTACTTACGTACAAAATAAACATCAAGTTCTCTCGTTTTCCCCCAATAGGAGACGTGGAGTAGCACAACATGTACTAGTAGTGCTCAATTCTCTGCATGCAATGACATTAATTGCAAAATAAACATCAAGTTCTCTCGTTTTCCCCCAACTTGGTCTCGGTGAGATGACTATACTGCACCGGTACAGAGGGGGTAAGGGCTGAGGAGTAGATGGCCAACACACACGTGAATGCAACGCAGTCTGCACTTCTCATATAAAGGCTCCCCGCCAGTCGAATCTACGAAATCCTACGCACCTACGCACCCTAACCAAGGTCAAGAGTGATCACTCCAATCGCAAGATCAGTTGACTAGAAGCTAGACCCATGGAGGCGATGAGCGCGAGCATGAGCCGGCTGTGCCAGATGGTCCACGATGCCGGTCTGCGGCCCAGCACCGAGGAGCGTCTCCAGGTCGTGCTTGAGGCCGCCAGGGCGAGAGGCCTCTTGGACGACAGCTTCGTATCCTTGTTCGACGATGTCCTCGTCGGCTTCCTCGACAAGTTCACCGTCGTCAAGAAGCTCGCGGACGACCTTGACGTACGCCTCCAGCCCACGCGCCCAGGCTCTGCGATGCCTGTCACCCTCAACGGCCTCCATGGTGACAACCTCTTCGACGCACTGGTGGCCCTGCGACTGCCCACCGTCCCGCCGGAGAATGTCCACCTCGAGGTCGCGCTCGCCGCGCAGCACCTGGTGCAGCAAGTCACCATCGACATAATCACCCATGTCTACGAGCAATCTTGGACCGCAGGGCAACCTTGGACGGCATTGTTCAGAAGCACATTGAGCTCGCCACCAACGCCGCTGCTCCTCACATGTTAGTTGGTGACCCGGCACACTAGGGCGAGAGGATGTCGTTGATGGATTCGTATGCATCTTTATTTTTGTGTCAATCCCATGTAGACTGTAATTTTCTTACCTTGTGCATCAACTTCATAATTTTTGTATGTACCATGCATGAACCGCGCCACAACCAAACTTCTTATATATTAATATTAACATATAACGGGAATGTTTAGGTCCCATGCAAGAAGTGGGAATGGATTTCAAACTTCTGGGCGTGGTGGTTCAATTTGCGAAGGCGCACACATAAACAACCAAAACAAAGTCATTTTGGAACAAAGAGCTGACATGTTACAATCGGAAACAGAAGTAGTATTGAAACCGTGGGCGTTCTACTAACCATTTAAGTGCTGCCATGCCTCCCTCTGTTAATTGGCTACTAGGAGGCGCCGTGCGCGGTACTACCACCGTCCTGGTTTATTGTTCCCCTTAGTGTTTTGTGCCAATTTTTGGCTATGAATTCAATTAACAAAAATAGTATCATTGGAAACTATGTTCAAATACGAATCTAACCATATAAATTTTAGTAACATGCATTAAAATTTTATCAATTGAATCTATGGTCAAAATTTGACACAAAATAAAGGACCAACAAATCAGGACGGAGTCTTTGAGTAGACGGGGGGCGTGCGAGCAGACCGATGCGTAGGCTCACCCCAGAAGGGTCATTCCGGCCCGCCCCTAAATGCACAGTGGCTAGGCATATCACTTACATGTGGGACCACATGTAAGGAAAGCGATGATGGTGAAATTGGCAAAACTCCCCCGCTTATCACGCGGGAAAAGCCCAGCGCTATCGTTTTGAATCGTTATTTCTATTTTTTGAGGGAAAATCGTTATTTCTATCTATCTGTCGCGCCAGGAGCAGAACCCAAGTGTTATAGCTTACTAGTAGTACAAGTTCAAAAGGAAAAGCCTGCCTTGTTCACGTCGCACCACAACACACGGTTGGTCCGGCATGCCGCTCAAGGGGGGAACGAGTGCTGTCTCACATCTTCACTTACAAGTGGGACCGCAGTTGAGGAAACCGACTATTGGCAAACCCCCACCCCGCCCGCAATGCGATGGCTGAGTTTAGAGAAACAAGGAGGGAGAAGCGATAGCTGTAGCACGAACTCCAAGAAATATGGTGTTAGATGGGAGTCGTGCTGGTGGCGTGTGCCGTACTCCTGGATGTGAATGCTTGTTCTGGCCCATGCCACCCTACTATATATCGAGGATTCGAGGTGCTGGTCACGTACAGCGAACACATTCACATATGGCCCACCAAACACTGTGGCCAAATTTCCTGCAGTCTGTGCTAGTCTAAAAAGTGTTCTTTGAGAGGGTGGATGGCTGGTCTCATGTTTAAAACTTGTCGTATTACATATACGTAGACGTAGAGGTAGTGCAACAGTTTTGAAAGTTTAAATCCAAACATCAGAATGCAATTTCTACCGTTGATTGGACTCTTCCGATGACCTAGGATGATGGGATTCGCAGCAATATATTACAAACACCCGCCCGCCGCGCGAAGCATGTGAAGCTAACTAGTAGAACTATTGTTGATTGGACTCACCCGATAACCTGTTGCAATGCACGTACAATTATGTATTCGGGAAAAAACAATTGCCGCGTTGCAGCACCCACTCTAAGAAGCAACTCAAAAGCCATTCATAAATAAATTTAGTAAGTTTGTCACAGGCATATCATTTAGTATTACATACAACAAGTCATCAACGTATAACGACAACGAGGATACATTATACTAAAGTTTTTATCACACAACAAATAACAAAGCGATGAAATAAACTTCAGGTCAACCAATCCTTGGTGTTGGAAACGCTTGCTTTGAACCATAAGTGATTCTCTGGGCAGGGCCAGCTATTGTCAATATCTAGACCAACTCAAGACTCGTCATCCAGGCTGAAGCGGCCTATATCAGGACGCATATTGTGATAGCCAGGGTAGGGAACCATAGCAATGCCCGAGGTATATATATAGTTGCTTCTCATAAATGGTAGTAATGTTGTGCCAACAGTAGCTGGATCGCCTTTCACCATCATTGGATATTTTAGTCCAAGGAAGAGCGAGTTTTCTCCAAGACTATCAATATTGAACCAGGCAGAAGGTGCTGGCGCTAGCACACTAGTATCTATCCCGAATACCCTGCAACGGATGTTGGAATAGGTCCGGAGAGTGCGACCATGGGAGACAACACCCGCTTCCTTTGTAACATCAGCAGTGCCCTGTATACAGACAAGAAGAGGTGATCCATCAGAATAAGTTGCTAGGCGCCACTGAGTATGTAGGTCCTGCTCATCTTCATGCTCGTAATCATCACCATCGTCATCTCCCCCTTGGTTATAAAATTTTCCAAGTATTGGTGGGGGAATGTTGACAGGACCTTGGAAAACACAAATAGGTTAATTAGTGTACGGGGATACTAAACTCACATGCATGGTGAATGAAATAATTATAATTACAGTGGAAGACAAACGTACCGAAACAATAAGGATCCCATGCGAAAACAGTGCCATGAGTGGTGGAAACAAACACAAGACCCTCGTATTGAATTGCATCACAGTACACATCCGTGTACAGAAACTGATTTTTGAGCAATATCCCTCGAGTCGAAGGACTAAGGACGGCAACAACTTATCAAAGATAGCGACAACACAAGCGTTCCTATAATCCCAAGAGCAATTGGGAACTCAAAAAATTGCTATCTTCTATAGACGACAGTCACCATGATCGTAATTGAACGTACGTAGATCATCTGTGTGCTCAACCTCAGGGTAGTCCGAGATTTTTGGAAGTGGAACCCGGTGACGAGTGTACACATTCACAAGTTCCCACTCGCAGTTGTACCCAATATAAACAACCCAATCTTCATTTGCGCCTGCCCAGGCCTTAGCCGTAAGCGATGTCATCTTAACATCAAACGTATCATTATCCAGTGGCATCAACTTGCACAAGGCGAGGCTTTTTGTCGTCCCCACGCCAGTGAGCAGGGTCATGGTGAAGAAGATAGGGGAGATCAAACTGCTCCTGAACCCTTGGGTTCTTTGTAATGATGTTATTTGTTGAGTCGAGAATGGTCTTGAACAAACCTGCCATGCTACCCGAGGTGACGACGTCGCACCGATCAATAGTTCCTCCACCACGTCATCTTTCAGACCGGGGCAAGAATAACGGGGTTGTTTCCTGCATGTTCCCTCCATCGAGAAGACGAACAATGGCAGAAGGAAGAGTGAAGGAAAATGGAAGGAGGAAGAGCGTGCGACAACAGTTCCAAATCGAGAGGGAAAGGCGAAGAGGCGGTGGACGGTTGCCACGGTACAGGAAGAGGCTAGTGGGGAGCGGACGGTTGCCACAGTATAGAAAGAGGTGCCCCGGTCTACATAGACGTCCATTCGGAAATTATACGAAAGGACTCGCCGTTGTCTCACTGACATGCTGGAACGGGACCACATGTCATTGAAACATGGTGTGTCATTTCTCATGCAAAATGCGATCTGGCCGCGTTGGCCCGAGGTGACGCATTATTTCTTGACTTTATTTTTTTAATGGCGTGCCGTTCAGTTTTGAAGCACAACTAATTGGTACTGTATGCAGAGAAAATATAAACTACTCTACCTCTAGTACTAGTATCAAAAAAGACATATAGGCTGGAGCTTCCGTGCTTGCTTGCTAAGGGCTGCCCACTTGCTTCTCACACTATCACCCTCTCTCCATATCTAAAAAAAGATGGTGGTGGCCCCTCTCTCCCCCTCCTCACCGGTGGTCACAGATCTGCCAGGATCCCGTCCGTCGGGGAAGAAAAGGACGTGCAGCGTTGACACACTCGTCGTCGGCGAGCAAGGTCACACACTGACGACAAGGCCGTCCTCTCAGACCTAGCGCCAACGCGGGATTGCCTCCGTCCCCAAGCTCGCTGCCGTAGTGTGTGCGAAGGACGACAACCACGAGCGAAGCCACTTCCCGTTCACCCTCAGGTATGTTACCTCTTTTTGAACCATACCCTTGTTCTATTGCCCCATCTGCCACGTCACTGCATGTGGATCTTTTTCCACTCCACCATCTCCCCAATTTACCATCCTCTGCTTTGCTGGTCACGTAGACAAAACCTTAATTTGCACTATTAAAGGAAACCCTACTTCATGCAGACTAATCCATGTCTGGGTTGAATAAGGAAAGAAAGGGAGAAAGTACTGTCGAAGAGACTAGGTATGGAACCCGCATCTAGGTTGAAAAGGGTAAAATCAGTAGCTAAGGAACGAGTCTCGTGTCTCTTGGTTGAAAAAGGGTAGAAAGGCATGACAACACAATAGAGAATGACCAGATCGATCGGTTTGTTGTCCTCACATAGGAAAAAGGTGGCTAAAGAGAAAAAAAATGGGACGTAATCCACATATGCTGCCTGGATATTTGTTGTTCTGGGCAACCATCCCTCCTTCACCACTCTATGTGTCCGTGGAGGTACATCGTACTGGTGCACCTACTGTCCGAATGGGCCTCCCCATGCTCTTATTGCCACTTTTTTACTGTTAGTATAACGCCACCGGTAAAGTCATGCAATGCTACTGCAATAGTGATGCCATATTTAACTAATGCCGCACTCAGGCTAATGCCACCAATAAATTTCAGCAATGCCATTTAATGTCACTTGATTATTTCAGGGTTAGCTATTGATTGTGGATGTATTAAAGATTTTTGAGTTAAGGCATTCTAATGTTGTTGCACATCCAGTATACCAATGATGGAACTTGTTACTACCTTCAGATTTTTGCACTATTAATGCTTATAGATTACATACCTCACTTCATGAGATAAGTCAATTTTTTTGTACAGTGCCACTAAAATGCCAAGGTGGTGATGTCATTTTATTTCAGTTAAACTGCACAAAAAATTATGAAGAGAAGAGGAAAGGTCAAGAGTGGGCACCTCCTCATCCGGCTGTTTTCTTGATTCGTTTGATCAAGTTTGTATGTTTGATCGATTATCAAGATTGGGATAGCAATTTTTTAGGTCCCCTCAAGTTCGAAATGATATATACCTTGAAGGTACATGGTTTGCAATTTTTTAATACTGTTATTAGTTAATAATGCTAGTTACCTTCAGACTTTCGTATTTGGTTTAATGCTGTTGCACAGCCAGTATACCAATGCTGAAACTTGTTACCTTTACATTTTGTATAGTTAATGCTTATAGAAATCTTCCAGTGCTAGCTTATGGAAATCTGTTCAGCAAAACCATTGTACTGTACCCCGTAATAAAAAAAACTACTCTACTATTGCACTAGTCACTGGATTAGTGTTTATTTGTACTATTCAAATGATGTTGCATTAGCATATGGACATATGTAAGGTGTGGTAAGCTTTCCCAGATATGTATTCAAGAAAACTACTACCTATTTTTCTAAATACTAGACGTTTGGATACTTTAAATTGAACTGCGAAAATGTCTTATATTAAGGAATAGAGGGTGTAGAGTTCATTCAAATTATGCCGGTAAAGCTAGTCACACCTTTGTTAAAATTAATGTTCATTATGTTATCGGAGGAGGTCTGCATGTTTGTCTCTAATGCATGTCGATTACATATCTGACATCATGATGTAATGGTATGTCATTTCTTTTTGTACAGTGTGACCGAATTGTCAAGGCGGTGATGGCATTTTATTTTAGTTGAACTGCACAAAAAATGCTTGAAAGGAGAGGAAAGGTCAGGAATGGTTCAATCTTTCAAAAAATACTATGTATGCCTTCCTGACATCAACCACTGTTGCCTTATTTATTCCTTCAAACAGGTGGTTAGAAGCAGTCTTGCTATCTTTTCCCATTAAGAAATTGGAATGCTTATATTTGTGAGTCTATGCTTCAACTAGTGCCACTTTTATAGTAATCACACTTTCAATATCTGTGCAAACAGGGATACTTGATTTTAGTGGAACTGCACAAAAAATCCAAATGGTTCAACATTATAAGCATGTTTTCTTCCGAACCGTTATATCCAATTGGTGGCACTATGAGCTGTTCATTACGAAGGTACATGGTTTGCTACTATATTGCTACTATTTTTGTACTGTCATGAGATAGTACTAGCTACAAATAAACTTCCATATTAATTTCCCTTTTAGCACATCCATGTTATTATACTATTCTCGCTTCAGTGAATGGTAAGCTCCAATTCAAAATCTGGCAAGTAAACTGGTACGAAGTGAAATAAGTAAGACATATGTTGTAGCATAAGATTACAGTGAAGACATTGTAAAGCAATATCTTCTGACGATCATTGCAGAACTTCTATCGTTCCTAAACAATTAGACACTGATATAAATTTTTCTAAAATAAGTAAGACATATGTTGTAGCATAAGATTACAATGAAGAAATTGTAAAGCAATATCTTCTGACGATCATTGCAGAACTTCTATCGTTCTTAAACAATTAGACACTAATAGAACTTTTTTCTAAAAATCTCGTACGTACAAAAAGGGGAATCAACATCCAGATGTTCTTGCTAGGTTGGGGCTGTACGTCCAACTAGCAACGAACTGAACTGGAGAACATAGTAGCCACCACTTTAGCATACCTTCTCTCATGCAAGTTGTAACCCAACATCCTCAATAGCCTACGTTAGTAGATGACATGAGAGACGGCTTTTGACATGGCTCTGCCCACAGCTCTCCATTCCTATTTCAGAATAGATCAGAACAAGATCATCACAATGTCCTCTCCCCATATGCAGCCACACAGCTCGTCCTAGAACCGACGCGGAGTTCTCGTCCTTAACCCGTGCCGTCCTCAGACGGTGTGACCTCGTGTGGCCACAGCCTGCCCCACACTGAGCCGTCGCCGCCATGCTGTCTCAAAGAGAGAGAGAGAGGGTGAGAGAAAATGAAACAGAGGAGGAAGAGCTGGGGCACGAGATTAGAGGAGAATCTTCCTGAGACCGCTGGCGGCGGAGCTGGGGTCAACGTGTCCTCCGGCCACAACGCCGGTGAGGACAGGGGCGAGCGCAATAGTGGGATCGGAGAGCCGACACACGTGGGCAAGGAGGGCGTCCAGTGGCGTGCTAGCTGGGTGTGGGGAGGAGTCTATATGGCGGCAGCGGATCGGAGGTCGGTGGCGGCGAGGTCGGGCAGAGGAGGGCGAGGTGTGGCAGAGGAGGCGAAGGACGACTGGGGATTGCATCGATGCAAACGCTAGCACACCTATTCGAGAGGCATGTGGGCTGGCAGCGTTTTGCTGGGCTTGGCCCATGTGCACGCCAAAGAAGAGAAAACCGCTCGACGAAGGACGAACGAGAGAGGACGACGGGAGAGGCAACCTTATGGTTACTTTAGGTAAGCACTAGCAAATATGCCCGTGCGTTGCAACGGAAAAAAAGTTAATGTGTGGATGGTGGAGACGGCGGCACGGGGAATAATTTCTACCTTAAGTCATTCCCTGTCCTTGCGATTCAGCCATCGGTGAGTTGGAGGTCAGCTCTTCTCGCCGGTTAGCGGTGAGATAGTGTATTTGGTCATCGTTCGTTTGCCGTTGTTCTGTATGGCCGCGATGCCAAATTTGTATTCCACCAAATCCCTTTTGATGGGAGGCTCTCCTTTGTCGGCCTTCGATCTGGACACATGGTTGTTGTACAGGAGCGACCCTAGTTCTGTTACCTCTTCGTCGACGGCAAGGGAGGTGTGGTGGTGCATCCTTTCGGCCTCTTCTCTGGTGCACTAGCTTGATGGGGCCGTTACTCGAAGACTTCCCGTCCGCAAAAGGTCCGACTACGGATTTCAGAGTTCGCCGACAGCGGCTCCGCGCCCTCAACTCGCGGTGGGGTGGGTGGTTGTTGGGTTCCTCAAGGACCTAGATGCAATTTCCTTATTTGTGAGGGCCTGTTGTGTCACTGAGCATCCTTAATAAAAATAGGAAAATAATTTACGGATCGACACATCGGCTGATTGCTAGAAGAAACCAGGCGCATCACTGGTGCTCCTGCATCATATGGACACCCACACACGCGCTATGTTCTGTCCCGAAGTTGCTCACAGCTCCCTAGTTTTTTTTCCGTGTCGCACCCCAGGGCGATATCGGGTCGAACCCAGCGACGCCGACGCGGGAGGCGGGTCTGGCGCAGATGATGCTGCCTTGCAGGGGCGGGGGCATGGATCAGCGTCAAGGCTCTCGGGGGGCTCTGGTTCCGGAGTGGTCGTGTGGGCGACGCCTTGCTGCGGGGCTTCGCATTTCTATTTGGCAAACAAACAAAGTGACCTCAATTTTTGTGGAACTGCACAAGAGAATCGTATAGTCACTGCATGCAGTGCCATTTGAAAATAGACACAGAAAGATTGGATAGTCACTTCATGGACTGCACAAAAGTAGTACTATACTATTTATTGGCCAACACTAGGTGCTTCATTGCTTTGGTCTGATTATACAATGGGCATCATTTTGCCTAAGTTAAAGTTGTATTCCGAAAATAGTCTCACCGTGTGATCGACAGAAGACCAATTCATATTGCAATGGATGTTCCTTCATCATGTGTGGTTCATTCTCATGGTTCCAGCTGTTGGTGAAACCACTTACATTTGCAAGAGAAAATGTAGTCTTCGCAAACAAATTTGTCTCTCACTCTGCACTGAATGTTGGCCCAGAGAAGCATCCATGTTAGTAGCAAGAACATATGTTTTTTCTTGATCTTTGCTTTAGGAGCTACATATTGTATTTGATCTGTGAATCATTGAGATGCATTAACATGTTGATCTTATGTATGAGAATCGTACTAGTTGGTTGTGAATTTGGGCTACTAATGTGAACATATTACAATGCCAGGCCTGTGAGTCTCGTGTGAACATTTCGAACGGATCAGCTCTTACTACTGTGCACAACATGATCCTTATTTCTGTGTGCTCAGTGTTTACAAGTTACTAGCAGTTCCTTATTTCTCTTTGCTCAGTGTTTACAAGTTACTGATCGATCACTGGCTAGCCTACTAATACGCTCCTGGCAGTTTTAGTTGCGACACAAGATTCAAAGGTGGCAGTTTTTTGAATAAAAATGCCTACCTTTGAAGAAACTGACATGCTGTTCTGAAGAAAATGCCATGCGAATCTGAAGAAACTGCCAGTCAAAACGTTCACAAATGCCTCATCTCCCAGTGAACGTTCATCAGCAATTGCGATCCTACGCGAATAACCAGCGGATCACAAATGTACCTCATCTAGATGAATCGAGTGCACTCGTTTGACCGTCATGCCGATGTGCGCCCCAACATGGACGGGACGCACCACTGACGGGATGGCAAAGTCATAGTTTCAGTTTTTCTAGTTTTCCACGGCAAGCTGGCGCGCTAAGCCATGCCTGCTTATGCATTCATTTCTGATGATCGTCGCGTTTCCCGCGACACGCCGGTTCACCTACCTTCCGCCTATAATTACTGGTTCAAGGCGTTCTCCGGTGGCATCATCACCCAACTCGCCCTATCCTCACAAGCCCCCACTGGCCCGACGTCGCTCGCCACTTGCCCTCACTCTCACCACGTCCGTCATGCCCCCGCCCGTCCGGAATAGGCGACACTGGAGGCGCTCACCGCTGGAGCCAGTGTTCGGGTTTTCACTGGAAATTAGACGAAGGGAGGAGGCATTCTATCGGACTTTAGATGGCAACGTGGAGTATGAGGACTTGTTGGAGCGCGACCACCTGATGGGGGAGCAACGTATCGCCGATTTGCGCCGCCAGCGGGGCATGGAGCAGCAGCGCACCGCCGCTCTGAGTCATGAGCAGAGCGCCCGCAACTGGGCTGACTACATGGAGGCCGACGCCCGGCAAATAACTCTAGAGGCTATCGGGTCGCGACGCCGAATTTTATTACCAGCTCGTCAAGTGGGTTTCCCGCTTAGAAGCCGAAGCTTCGGTGGACCATGCCGGCATGGAAAGGGCCAACGCGCACGAGCAACTCGCCCTATCACACCTCTGGCAAGTCCGAGGCGAAGAGGAGGACGTCGGTGCCGGCGTTTAGCGTGTACCGCAGATGGCGGCCGGCATCGTCTAGTTAGCTAAGAGTAAGTTTGTACTTATCCACTAGAGTATTAGTGGGAGTAGATAGTTAAGTTGGCTATGATGGTTGTCAACGTGGAAGTTCATCACTCTATCTTTGGATCAGACCTGTTACTTTGCTCTGTGTTGAACTTTCCGTGTGGACGTATGGAATGGGCTGTTTTTTTTATGTGGGCTGTATTTGTCCGCCACGGATTTAGAGGCTGACTTGTGGGCCTACTAGGTTGACGCGTACTCAATCAAGAGATGATTGTACGTGGAGAGGATGACAGCACGGACCCACCAGGGTCATGGTAGTACGCAAGCAAGTGCCTCCTTATTTCAAGCCAAAAAAATGGTTCCTCCAAATGAATTCCTGACATCTGGGTCCCATGCCATTGTCAACATAGTCAATAAACGAGAGAATTGCACAACGAGCGGCCGACACCAAGGACCCAGCATCTCGCCCAGTTCTTTTTTGTTTTTGAGACGGAAGCAGGATATCAACTGGGCCGTGCGGGGCACTCTTTCCAGTATAGCCAGCCTTTTATTTTATGTTTACCACAAGACCAACCCAGTTTTTCTTTCTTTCTGAAAATGGCTAGCCCAGTTTTTTTTGTTTTTTCGCAGAATACCCAACCGAGGCCTGCTTGCTTTTGTCAGACTTGCTCGGCTGCAAGGGATGCATTCGGCTTGCCCAGAAAATGGGCTATCAGTAATAAGAAATGGGCCCCTAAAAAAGTAATGAGAAATGGGCTGTACTTTTTTAAGACGCAGCAAACCGGCAATTAGTTTCAAATTTCTTTTTTTTGCATTTTGATATTTGAAATTTCATTGATTTTATGTGGGGAAAATTATTTGGTTTTAAATTGATACAAATTTAATTTTCAAATTAGTTTGAATGTGACTCGAAATTTCGGGATTAAAAATAGTTCGGACCGCACCAAAATATGCAAAATTTCGTTGAGTTTTTAAACGTGGCCACAATATGGGCTGTAATGCTAACAAAAAGAATATAGGCTTCAAAAAATCCTTAAGAATTAGCAAATGGGCTATAAATTATTAGAAATAATGACAGATGGGATGAATGCTATTTTCCACCGATTTCAGGTTGACTTATGGGCCTACTAGGTTGACGCGTACGCTTTCCTTAAGAAAATAGGTTGACCTGTACGCAAGGCTGTGTCAACTTGGTCAACACACGAGAGGAGTGACTGTTTGATGTCCATCCAACGGCTGTCGTGCTTCTTCAATGTCTGATCTTCCTGCTCCAGCCGCCCAAACCAGCGCCGGCGGGACAACCTGCTCCTTCCTCCCGTGGCCGGTTGTGCTGCCACGCATACCTCACCGGCCCACCCTACTCCCACCGTTGGCTAGGCCATCCCTCTACCCACCCGCACCTCCTGTTATTTTTCGGCGACGCCAGGCTCACCCCGCAGCCGAACCAGTAAGAGCCCTCCTAATCCCCTCAGCGTGGGTATCCACTGCTGTGGCTTCGCCTGCTCCGGGTCGTTCCCTTCCTGGGCCTCGTCGTCGTCCACCACGTTGATGCTCTCGGCGCGGCGTGGTCAACATGGTAAACAAATGACAACCATTGGAAGAGGGATGTAAGGGGAGAGGCTACAGTAGGGACACGCATGGTCCATGGCCGCAGGCAAGCAAGTGCCTCCTTATTACGCGAACAGAAATGATTGCTCCTGCTGACAGCTGGGACACATCAGCTACATCTTCGCACGCAAGGAAGTGCCTGCTTATTACACGGGAAAAAAGTTTCCTCCACCTGACAGTTGAGACCCACCAGCTACATCTTCGCACGCAAGGAAGTGCCTCCTTATTCCGCGCAAGAAAAATGATTCCTCCCGCTGCTAAGTGGGACCCACCAGATTTGGTGGCTGACTTGTGGGCCTACTAAGTTGACGCGTACGCAGGGTTTTGACAACCTAGTCAACAAACGATTCTAGCAGCAATGACCGTTGGATGTTAATCCAACGGCCATGCTGCTTCTTCAATCTCTGATCTTCATGCTCCAGCCGCCCAAACCAGCGCCAGCAGGACCGCCCGCTCCTACCTCCCGTGGCCGGCCGTGCTGCCACCGGTGGCCATGCCATCCCTCTACTCACCCACACCTCCTGTTATTCTCCGACGACGGAGGCCTCACACCGCAGCCGAAGCAGTCAACCCTCGTACTCCCCTCCGCGTGGGCATCCACTGCAGCGTCTTCCCCGGCTCCACGTCGTTCCGTTCCTGGGCCTCGCCGTCGTCCACCGCCTTGGTGCTCTCGGCGCGGCGTGGTCAACATGGTCAACGAATGACAGCCATCGGAAGACGACTATACGTGGTGATGCTGACAGCTAGACCCACCAGCTACATCTTCGGACGCAAAGAAGTGCCTCCATATTAGGGGCGAAAAAATGATCCCCCCCTGACAGTTGGGACCCACCATCTATATTTTCACACGCAAGGAAGTGCCTCATTATCCTCCCTGATAGTTGGGACCCACCCGGTCGAAGCATACATAGCGTTGTCTGTCTGGTCACGAACGTGTACGTACATACTAGTCGATCGGTCTCTTTGCAACGATAAACCATGGCCGAGCAAGCAGCGACACGTGTTGTAGTAAAGCCCTCGACGTAGCAGTTCAGGCAGTCCCATCTAAACCGTGTACACATACGTACATCCACAGGGTAAAAAAACGGTCATGTACGTACATACGGGTGGGGGTCTCGAACACGTACTCGCGCATACGTACAGCCAGGGCTCGTGTACATGGAGAGGCAACGGGTGGCAGCAATGGCGTCCGGTTCATCGGCAGCCAACTGGCTCGGTCGGAACGGAGAAACTGTGTCCTGTTCATCGGGAGGCAACGGAATGCGTCGTGTTCATCGGGAGCCAACCGGCTTGGACAGAACAACCGAAACGGGGCCTGGCGTACCGCAGAACGGAGGAAACGGCTTTCTGTTCGACCGCCTACGGTCAAAAAGGGGTCCTGTTCATCGGGAGGGGTGTGCCGTACCGCAAAACGGAGGAAACAGACTTCTGTTGGAGCGCCTACGGTCGAAACGGGGTCCTGTTCATCGGGAGGGGTGTGGCATAGCGCAAAATAGGACTCCACGGGCTACTGTTCATCCAGCATCGACCTCCTCCAGCCTCCACATGCTACTGTTCATACATCGTCGACCTCCTCCAGCCTCCACCTGCTACTGTTCATCCACCGTCGACCTCCTCCAGCCTCCACCAGCTACAGTTCATCCTGCCTCCACGGGGTCCTATTCATCCACCTCCAACCGGCTGGGGTGTGGCGGTCCTTTTCATCCAACGGCAAAGGCCTACAACCACGGGGTCGTGTTCATCCAACCCCCATCGGGAACTGTTCATCCACAGCCACCCAACCGGCTCGACTCACCATGTCTCGACTCGTTCTACGTATCTCACGCACGGTAGCAACAGTCACTGTTCATTGAGAGGCAACCCAACACCGGTTGGCTACGTCTCACACGGGGGCTCGATCGGCTTCAGTAAGCAGCAGAAGTGATCGATCGCTCGGGTTCAATCAGCAGTGAAGGAATTGCTCGGGTTCAGTCAGCAGCGAAGAATCGCTCGGGTTCAGTTAACAGCCAAGGGATCGATCGCTCTGGTTCAGTAATGTAGCTAGTGCGATCACTCGGGTTCAGTTAGCCAACGCCTCGCACACACGCGCGTACACGAGAGAAACGCGCAAAACCACAGTGCAGCACTCGGCGCCGACCACCCACCGTAACCAGGAACTCCCCGATATTTTCCTCGCCCTCGCTTCTACCATGATTTTTTTCGTCATGGACGGCCCAAAGAATGTCATGCTGGTGTGTCCCCGGCCCGCTCAGGACGAAAAGCCCATTTTCTGTCATGATTTTTTGTCATAGAAGTAGGAGCCCACCACATCTATGATGATACGTGGTTTTGTCACAATTATCATCATATAAGTGTCATAAGCATGACATAATTTCTTTTCGTTCGGGCCAAAATATCACGGATGTGTCTTTTTTTGTAGTGTATTTGAAACTGATGAAAATTATGATTCACCTATTTGGCCTAGCTCTGCTAGAATTGAAATGCCTTAGATACCCGAGGGTTATGTTATGGATGGGGAGATAGCTAGAGAATTTCTTGCTTGTAATGATAGAGATGATGTTAAGAAATTACTGAGTAAGCTGAAAGAAAAATCTATGATGGCAAGAATCATATATGATCCTACATTTGCTACTTCTCCTATCTTTGTTAGTGATAAGGATTATGAATTATCTGTCGATCCTGAGTTAATTACTTTGGTTGAATCTGATCCTTTTCATGGTTATGAAACTGAAACTGTTGTGGCACACCTTACTAAACTGAATGATATAGCCACCCTATTTTCTCATGAGGAAAAAATTTGCTACTACTACATCCTTAAGTTGTTTCCTTTCTCATTAAAGGGTGATGGTAAGAAATGGTTTAATACTCTTGCTCCTGGTTGTGTGTGAAGTCCCCAGGATATGATATATTACTTCTCTAAAAATATTTTCCTACTCATAAGAAACAAGCTACCTTACAGGAAATATTCAACTTTGTGCAAATTGAAGAATAGAATCTCCCTCAAGCTTGGGGGAGGCTTCTCCAGTTACTTAATGCTTTGCTAGATCATCCTCTTAAAAAAATGAAATACTTGATATCTTTTATAATAGACTAACGTATGCTTCTAGGGACTACCTAGATAGTTGTGCTGGTTGTATTTTCAGGGGACGAACTATTGAAAGGCTGAAGAATTATTGAATAATATATTAAGAAATGAAAATGATTGGATACTTTTTGAACCACCACCTAAACCAACTCCGAAGAAAAGAGGTATTCTATTCCTCAGTCCAGAAGATATGCAAGAGGCAAAGAAATCTATGAAAGAAAAGGGTATTAAAGCTGAAGATGTTAACAACTTGCCACCTATCGAAGAAACACATGGACTTGATACCCCGACACAGGTAGTAGAGGTAAATTCTCTTTACAGATTTGATGAAGGTGATAATCATTATAATAAATCTGCTAGTCAATGCCTGGATGAATTTGATAACTACATTGTTAAGAAAGAATAGTTCAATATTATGTTAAGAATCAATTGGAACAAAATGTTGTTTTGATTGATCGCTTGAGTGACTTGATGTTTCGAATTGCTAATGATGTTAAAGGTTTAGGTAAACATGCATCCATGGTTCATACCCAGTTAGAACAAGTTGCTAAGTCACAAAATGATTTGCTTAACGAAAAGAATAATAAAATGAATGATTATGATGTTAGAGTAATGACTAGAGGAGGTAGAATGACTCAAGAGCCACTATATCATGAAGGTCATCCCAAAAGAAATGAGCAAGATTCTCAGAGAATTAATACTGATGCACCTAGTTCATCTAAAAGAAAAAAGAAAAAGGATAGAACTTTTCATGCTTCTAGTGAACCCGAGGTAGAAAAACCTTATGAGAATCATAAGGATGTTTCTATTTCTCATGCTGAGACACAATCTGATAATGAATATCCACCTAGTGATAATGATAATAATGATGTTCATGTCGGTGCTCAACCGGATAATGATAAAGAACCTGATAAAGATGTAGAAATAGAACCTGCTGTTGATCTTGATAACCAACCTCCTAAAAATAAAAGATATGATAAGAGAGATTTCATTGCTAGAAAACATGGTAAAGAAAGAGAACCATGGGTTCAGAAACCGCATGGTTCAGAAACCCATGCCTTTTCCTACTAAGCCTCTGCAAAATAAAGATGAGGGTGATTTTGAGCGCTTTGTTGAAATACTTGCTACTTGTGAACTGCGTTGGGATTTCCTCGAAGAGGAGAGGATGATACAGTACATTAGAGATAAGTATTTCCCTCAGTTAAAAACCAAGGTTATCAAAACAGTAGGAGAACCACGCAACACCTCGTTAGCAGCACCAGCACGCAAACAACAAATCCTTGCCACACAACGCGAACAAGGGTTGTTAATCCCTCGACGGTTATGTGCAAGATTAAATTGTGTAGTAATTGATATATAGATCAGACAAAAATACAAAATAAAATAAACAAAGTAAAATTACAGCAAAGTATATTTAAGATGTTATATATGATAAATGTAGACCCGGGGGCCATAGTTTTCACTGGAGCCTTCTCTCTTGAAAATAGCATACGATGGGTAAACAAAATACTGTTGGGAAATTGATAGAAAAGCAAATAATCATGAAGATATCCAAGGCAATGATCATGTATATAGGCATCACGTCCGAGATAAGTAGACCGACTCTTGCCTGCATCTACTAGTATTACTTCACACATCGACCGCTATCCAGCATGCATCTAGAGTATTAAGTTCATAGAGAACGGAGTAATGCCTTAAGCAAGATGACATGATGTAGTGCAGGATCGAAAGTATGTCTAGAGGGGGGGGGGGGGTGATTAGACTACTTGACCAAATAAAAATCTAATATTTTTCCAATTTTAGTTGTGGGTAGATTTTAGCAATTAACACAAATCAAGTAATCAACCTACATATGCAATTCGAAGTGTGTAGCAGCGGAAAGTAGAACATCTATCTATCTTCTATTATATAATTAAAACGATAGAAAACGAACGGTGAAGATTAATCACTCTAAAGTTAAGAAAAACCAACGGTGGAGATTTACACCATAGAAGTTTGAACCACGTGCATTACACGTACACGTACCAGGCCAAAACGGACTACACGTCAAGAAAAAAGGAGACCAAAACATATACGATTGACTGATCTCCGTGAAGAATACGCCCAATAAAGACTGGTAGATTCCTAACTGGAACACACACTACTTAGCTGACTTATTTCTTATTAAAACACGCACACAATTTTGATTTCAAGCAAGAATACAAACGTGTAAGCTGAGAAGTGCACACCTCCTCCCGGCCAACACTCCAGGCCGCCGTGACATGTCCTGGAGAAGACTGAACGCATAGCAACAACATATCTGTACGCGGCAACGTCGGAAGCACATAGGCGAACACTCGAGGCTGCCGCCACAAGTCTCGGAGATTGAAGGCATAGCAACAACAAATTTATACGCGGCAACATCGGAAGCACATCGGCTAACACTCGAGGCCACTGCCACACGTCTCGGAGATCGAAGGCATAGCAGCAACAAATCTATACGCGGCAACAACGTTATCATTAACTTTGTACAATATATCTGCAGGTACTACTTACATATATCTATTATATTATTAAAATGATAGAAAACATAAGGCCAATATTTATCAATTTAAAACCAAGATATTTTAATGGTCAAGATTATCTAGGCAGCTTAATATAAATCTCACATACCCTAAAAAAACATAGATCTCACGTACGCTTCCTTGCCCGATAATGCACATCAGGAATTGTACAGGGACCGGGACTCCTAACGTAAGAATACTTTTGTTTTAGCGTAAAAAATATATACTAGATCTCACGTAGGCTGCCTTGCCTGATAATGCAAGGACCAGGACTCCTAGCGTAAGAATACTTCTATTTTAGCAAATTTTGGATTGGTAGCATCTATACCGTCAGATCACCTTAGGAGAGTCTCCTCTATCATCCCTACAACACTCCCGATTCAGCCTTCAAGTTATGTCTTGGCTCCAACGAACCTAGAACAACTCCCCGTAAAAACAAAACCTAGAACAGATCTCGGTTTTGAACTCCATGGTTCTATCACAGGTGCCGCCGGATGTGCTACTGCAGCTTTCTTTCTCCTACCATCTCTCCTTATGGCACAATCCTCGACAACCAGCAGTAGCTCCTCGGCGTTTTCGAGATTGGCGCAGGTTGATTTGAGGTGAAGGAACGAGGCGACCTCTCTGGACGCCGTGTCAACCATGCGTGTATCATCCAAACATTTCCAAATGGGCTCAATGCTTCAGACATTAGCAACAACGATGTCAAGTGGCAGCCAAGCAGAGTAAGCATGGACGATGCAAATAGGGGGGAAAGGTAAGGCTTCTGGAGGACAATCCAATGCAAAGACGAGACGTCACCGACTCACTGTCCCCTGGAGAAACCGGCTGGGGAGTAATGCTAGGATGTGCAGAGAAGGCACGGAGGTGGTTCTTCTGCCGATGGAGACTGGCATGTCGGGACAAAATATCCATGCACAGTTGGGTACAGGTAGGGCACGAAGAAGTCTTCATACAGGAACAGCCACCACCAGGTTACCTATATTTCTGACCAAGTTCCGTCCCATCCTCCGGAAAATCAACCTGGATATACAAGTTGGTCATCTGTGAATTTTTTGGCAAGGACACACACGGACACACATTATTAATTTGCTCTATGACATATGATTTCCGACAAGCATACGCAGATATGAAACAAGGAAACAGTGATTTTTTTGCAAGGACACACATGGACACACGTTATTAATTTGTTGTCTCATGGTGCGCATGGTTGTCATGTGGCCAGATTCATCGCTTGCTCACCTCAAGTGTTTTAGCGGCACCTCAGCATCTATGGTGAGGGTTGGATGGATTCCACTGGTGGCATGGCCATCACTGCCTCCAAGTCCTCAATCAGTTCCTACAGTTAAGGCTGGCTCCTCCTTCCTGTTCTCGCTTGGTCAATATACCAACTGGGGTTTGGTTTCTTAATTGATCGCACAGTTTCACCAGGTCCGCCGTATAGCAAGGAGCACTACAGTCTACGGAAGGTAACGATTCAATTGGCTATATACAAAAGACGTAAATCAAGATTCAAGGAACACTACGCGGTAGGAATCATTTTATTGAACAAATCAATGAATCAATTATACCAAGCCGTAGAGCAAGTAGCTGTACGGCAGGAATCAGTTGACAAAATTATTGTATCAATTGGCTCTATACCTATATTATACAGCAGGAAGAACTCAAATTTTTTTATTCCACTATTCAGCTATAATAAATGCTGCTACAAGTTTGCAAATTATCTGAATATTGTTTTTACATAGAATGGTATCATTGGTGATGTCGGCAGTACAATTCATCAAATCTTGCATGCAATTAGTGTTTCAGTGGCACTTAAGAAATGGCCAATGAATTTCGCAAATAAAAAGAATCGGCCGATGAATATGCCCTCATATCCCTCCAAACTCTTTAAAAAAAAGCTTACAATATTTACTTTTAAGCTATGTGGGACCTTTTAACTTAGATTTTTCCGGCACAAAAAATAACAGATTTGATTGGAAAAGATGGTTGCTATCAATTGATTTTACAGTTGGTTCTGAATATATATATATGAAAATATTTAGTTTGATCAAGCTGTAATTTATTATGTCTGTCATGGGACACTTCTATAGCTTTATAAATATAATTCATGGAAGCATATTCAGATGAAGAATGGTGCTCAGAGTTTTGTAGTCGAGATAATTTTAAAATCTCAGTCAACATGTATAAAAGAAGTTATACAATTAACCAACAAATGCAATGGGTTCCCTGGAAATAAATTGAATAATAAACAGAAGATTATTGTAGTTTTTTTTTGTATGAAATCCAAATAAAAAATCTTAGGAATGCCATTATATAAAAGTTATTAGTTGTATTTATAGAATACAACTCGGTGTTATAAATAAAATCTGAAGAACTAATATGTATGAGCAAAAACTCCTACAAATTATGAAGAGGACACATGGTTCAAATACGAGCCATCAATGTTCCCACTAAATACATCACGGTTAAAATATCATATAAATATTTGATGAAGAATCATATCTAAGTGTTCCTTCTTTGGTGTTGAATTACTTATATGGACAATACAAGATAAAAGCGCCAGACTAAGAAGGGAATGTGCAATGTCACTTCGTAACTTGGCTACCATGCAACAAGACAATGCATGATTTTTCAAGTAAAGACAATGCATTTTTTCAAGTAAAGACAATACATTCATATATTATGGTTAGAGACTCATATATTCAAATACAAAATACATGCTTAACAATATTTAGAATATCTAGCCGCGCAATTGCGCGGGTCACCCTGCTAGTTGCAAATGAAGGTAAAGGGAAGGGTTTGTAGAGTGCAAACGCAATGAAGACACGAAGATTTTTGTCGTGGTTTCGATAGGTGGTGCTATCGTACATCCACGTTGATGGAGACTTCAACCCACAAAGGGTAACGGTTGCGCGAGTCCACGGAGGGCTCCACCCACGAAAGGTCCACGAAGAAGCAACCTTGTCTATCCCACCATGGCCATCGCCCACGAAGGACTTGCCTCACTCGGGTAGATCTTCACTAAGTAGGCGATCTCCTTGCCCTTACAAACTTCTTGGTTCAACTCCACAACTTGACGGAGGCTCCCAAACGACACCTAACCAATCTAGGAGACACGACTCTCCAAAAGGTAACAAATGGTGTGTTGATGATGAACTGCTTACTCTTGTGCTTCAAATGATAGTCTCCCCAATACTCAACTCTCTCTCACAGATTTGGATATGGTGGAAAGATGATTTGAGTGGAAAGCAACTTGGGGAAGGCTAGAAATCAAGATTCTTGTGGTAGGATTGGAATATCTTGATCTCAACACATGAGTAGGTGGTTCTCTCTCAGAAAATGTATGGTGGAAGTGTAGACACGTTCTGATGGCTTTTTCTTGAATGGAGATGGGGGTGGAGGGGTATAATAGCCTCCACATAAAATCCAACAGTTACACACATTTGACCCATCTCGGTGAGACCGAATAGCTAGACTCGGTCGGACCGATTAGTTCAAAGTGAACGTTAGGAATCTCGGTGGGACCGACTGGAACAACTTGGTGGGACCGATGTGCTAGGGCTTAGGGCAAACCTCATCTCGGTGGCGCCGATTGCATCAACTCTGTGAGACTGAAGTGAAGCAATAGGGCAACAGAGATTTGGTTAAGCCATCTTAGTGAGACCGATTGCAATTTCGGTGAGACCAAAATAAATGCAACTGATAATAGGGAGTTGGCAAGGCCATCTCGGTGAGACCGAGATCTATATCGGTGTGACCGAACTGTTAGGATTTCTGGCTGTTGCTATGTCATATGAACTCGGTGGCGCCAGATAGAGTGAATCGGTGGGGCCGAGTTGGAGTTTAGGGTTTTGACATATTTGGATGGAGAAAGTGGTTGAGGGTTTAGGAGCAATATCACTAAGCATTTGAGCAAGCAAACCATTAAGCAACACCTCATCCCCTTTTAATAGTATTGGCTTTCCTATGGACTCAATGTGATCTTGGATCACTAAAACAAAAAAGAAGAGTCTTGAGCTTTTGCCAATATGTGTCCTTAGCATTTTGAGGGGTCCACATTTCTAGTCCATGCCATGCCATGCCATTCATTCAACTTCCTGAAATATTGATCTTGAATGGATATTAGTTCAATGAGCTATATGTTGTTATGAATTACCAAAACCACCCAGGGATTAGTTGCACTTCCAATATCCCCCTTTTTGGTAATTGATGACAACATATAGATCAAAGCTTCGACAAATGATAAGATGAATGAAATACATCGTCGCTTTAAGAAGTATGTGATAAGCAAGAGCTCCCCCTAAATTTGTGCACTATTTAAAATTTGCGTTTGAATGCAAATGCATAATCGATTAGGATTATGGGTCACTCTTCCATGTCACATACATCTTGGTGGAGTGCACAAAATGATAAGAGTAAAATAACATGCACGCATCACCAAAGATACAAGTGATTGATCATACACAAACAATCATAGAGATAGACATGTAAGCACACATTAAGCATAGTATGATCAAACATATGATCATACAAGGTATCTCACAAGCATAACATAAATGTAGCATCAAGTAGCATCAACCAAACGAAGTAGCAAGGAAAATAAGAACCAACAAAGAAGCAAAAGACTCTCTCTCTCTCTCTTTCTCTCTCTCTCTCTCTCTCAGCCTATGATCTATACACTTTCTCCCCCTTTGGCAACAAGTTACCAAAAAGTTTGAAAACATATAGTGCTATACGACACTCTAGGCACGATCTCTGGGAACTCCTGAAGGGGTCTTCTGACTTGTTGCTCTGGTGTGCGTAGATGGCGTTGAGAGAACTGCGTTTGCAAATGCTTCAGCTGAAGTCTGTTGAGCAGGAGGGGTTGACACTGGTGGTGGCATTGTGGCAGCGGCGGAGGAGCAGAGTGAGTAGGCCTTATGTCTGCAACTGGCTCAGCAGTAGACCTCTGCGCCCTTGGCACTGTGTGGAATCTGTCTGTGGTACGTCTATCATCTCTGTCCTCAGCATCATCTCGCAACTTCTCAACAATGGTTTGAATCTCAGTGACCTTGACATCAAGGTTATACATCTTGTCTTCAACAATCCGATGTAGGCTCTCCTGATTCTTAGTCAAGTTGGCCAGACTCTTCTCAATCCTCAGGGTTGCTTCTAGCAGATATGTGAGTTGATCTTGCTTGGTCTTTAGATTTGCAATTGATGCATCTGGAGCACTTGCTGCTTTTGTTGCTTTGGTAGCCTTTGCCTTCTCAGCCTTCTCCTGGGCCTCAACAGATGTTGGATGTGAAGCATCCATCACCACTTCATTGTCCTCAAATTCTGGCCTAAGAGGTAAATGCTCTCTGTCAAGTAGATATGTTCCAGTTCCAACCTTGGAATTGATTAGCATTTGAATATGTGGTGCATATCCACATGACCTCTTTTGGTCCGCAGCTGTCCTCTTGACTGTCTCAACTATCAGACTCATAACCTTAAACTTCTGTGGTATGTCAAATAGATGCAGCAGGTTGATGGAATGGCCACGGATCATTCTCTCATCTCCGGACTTGGGCAACAAGGTATGCCTCAAGATGTAGTTGGTGGTGGCCAAGCCAGCCAGCAAGTAGTATATAGAACCAAACTTATGAGTCTCAAGTGCTTTGTCAGGAATGGGCTTGTACATATGAGCCATAGTGTTATGATTCATCCTTGGTTTGCCATGAACATCTAAGTCATTCTCTCCTCTTCTGGGGCATTGATGAGATCAGCTCACTCTGAGATCGATGACTGGTACCTGGTGCCCTCAATCATCCACACAATCTTCCCATCTAGATAGAAGTGTGCAGTGAAGTAGAATTGCATCACCATTTCATCATTCCACATGGTGAGCTCATGTCCAACAATGCCATCAACTCCAGTCAACCTAAAGCTCTCATGAACGTGGGGGAAGTAGTCCTCATTGGCATCTATGTACTTCCAATCAACCCACTTCATATCACTCACAATTGGCTTCTTGTCAAGCAAAACTGTCTCATAGAAGTCTTGCTTTTCTCTGGTGTGGAAACGATAATCAACAGCAGTCCTCCTCCTTGTGGCATATGGATCAGTTTTCCTCCATAGCCTCAGACCGCTGTCCTTCCTGAACTTCATGTTCTCAGCCACTGGATGTACATCACCATGATCTGAAATCTTGGGCTTCAATTTTCTGAGCACTTGGGGCTCCTCGTCCTCTTGAACTTCTGGCACTAGGGCCTTGTTCTTCTCTGCAGCAGGAATGTTCCTGGTGGATCTCTTTGGAGCTGTAGTCTTGGGTGCAGCAGGTGGAGCTTTTGACCTAGGCTTGGAGGGTGCACCAGTCTTAATGGCATCTGCCATTAACTTCTGAGTTTTGGCTGGGGGTAAAGCAGGTTCCTCCTCCTCCTCATCCTCATCATCATCCTTCATCATGGATGGTCTGCCAATTACTCTGCCAATGGTTTTTTTGACTCTCTCCTTTCTCTTCTTCTTTCCATCAGCAGCTTCTCCTTCCTCTCTTGGCTCAAGAGTGAACTCCATAGTCTCTTGTGTAGCAGTTGACTTTCTGGCTTTAGACATGGGAGCTCCCTTCTGAAGACCTGGCTTGGTGGCAACAGCTGCAGCATACTCTTTCTTGAGCACCTTCTTCCTTGAGGTCACTTCTTCCTCAACAACAAAATCTTCATCCTCACTCTCTGAGTTCCTCTTCTTTCTCTGTCTAGTAGCAGCTTTGGGCAGATTGCTAGGAGTGCTTCTACTGCCATCATCATAGCTACTTCTTGGGCTTGTGCCCTCACTGAGGTTGACCTGCTCCTCTGACTTGTTCTGGCTGTCACTTGCTTCAGACATCTCTGCAAACTGACCCTGTGAATAGATGGATATGGGAAGAGTGGATGAGCATCACAAAAAGCAGCTTCTTTTTGCAAAAAAATTGGATCAAAATCTTAGTTTTAGTTTTCTGCAGAAAGAATTTCGTAGCTACCGATATGGAAATCTTGGTGACACCAAAGCACTTAACATAGTCTAAACATACAGCATCGGTCAGACCGATTTGCAGTTCGGTGACTCCGAGATGCTATGGTTTCACAGAGAATTCGCTTTCGGTCTCACCGATCAGTACACTTCTGTCAGACCGAGTTGTACTTAGTGCAATGGCCAGGGCCAATCGGTGGGACCGAAAACTCCATTTCGGTCGGTCCGAGATGAGCTCGGCGGAAACCTAACCCTAAGATTTTTCATCAAATCTAGTCTAAATGAATTTTTTTGTGGATAGAAAGTTCTCATTCGTGGCAAGAATCAAGACATTGACTTTGTGCAAAGAATCGGAAGGGGAAATAAGCACAGAGTGATCGAACCATACCCTAATTTGGTGACAGTTTGCTACAGCGGAGAGGAATCCCGTGGACGGCGGCGGAGACCTGTGGCAACGGCGCACAGGCGGAGACGGCGACGATCCGGAGACCAAGGGGTGGCAGTGCTAGGGCGCGGGCTCGTGCGTTTGAAGAATTTTTCAACCGTACGGGTACACAAAGTATATATACCCAGACGCTATCGGTGGCACCGAATGGAATGTCTCGGTGGCACCGAGATGCAAAAGTGCATGTAGTTACTGCAATTCGGTGAGACCGAGTCGTTCTAATCGGTAGCACCGAGGTGAAAACCTAGATCAATCTAGTGGTTTTGGTGGGACCGAGTACGAGTGTGTTGGTCTGACCAAAATTCACAAGAAGGTTTTGGAAGTCAGCCCTTGACGGATCGGTGGCTCCGAGTGCTCCTCACCCGGAGGGTCCGAAAAAGACTTGTTCAAATTTTTGTGATGTAGCATGAATAGAGTTTGAGAAGAGGAAAAGCATAGATAGCTAGAGGAGGTTCTTAGGCATTCTTGTCCATCCATTTGGCCAATAAAAAGCAAACAATTAAAACCATTAATGGATGTCCTTGAATGGAGAAATTATGCAACCAACATGCTCACACAATAAGATAGCAAATGAAATATGTGACAAAGCATGCACAAACACTTCTAGCATCTATCAAGCAATTGGTGATGACTAGATCATCTATATATGATTATATTGACTTAGGAGTCAAATGAAAAGATTTGATCATAGGTCATACTCATCGTTTAAGCACAAGTGGGGTTACCAATTTTACATAAAGCATTAATGTGTTCACACCATTAGAGTTGCTTTAGCTCAATTCTTAGAGCAACACTACTAGGGAAAACCCTAGTAGTAGCGCAGGGTAATTGCCTAGCAGTAGCGCGGGGGCCTGCGCTACTGCTAGGGCGATACAACTAACTTTCAGCAGTAGCGCGGGTGGTACCCGCGCTGCTGCTACTTCTAGTAGAAGTAGCGCGATTGCCACCCGCGCTACTACTACTTAGTTGTAGCGCGGGTCAGGGCCCCGCGCTACTACTAACTAATTGAGAATTAAAAAAATAATTTCCATCCATGGCGGCTGCTTCTGCTGGGCATCATCGTCCTCTCCATCCATGGCTGCTACTTGTCCTGGAGGGGATGAAGTTGTCCATGGTGATGGTGCTTCCCCACCCAACTTGTGCCGCACCTCTTGAGGGAGTCCTGGATTAAGGGGTCCTCGGGCGTCCAGGATGCGTAAGGTAGGCCGGACTGATGGACCATGAAGATACAAGACAGAAGACTCTCTCCCGTGTCCGGATGGGACTCTCCTTGGCGTAGACGGCAAGCTTGGCGTTCGGATATGAAGATTCCTTTCTCTGTAACCGACTTTGTGCAACCCTAGTCCCCTCCGGTGTCTATATAAACCAGAGGGTTTAGTCCGTAGAGCGAAGAATAATCAGACAGGCTAGACTTCTAGGGTTTTAGCCATTATGATCTCGTGGTAGATCAACTCTTGTAATACTCATATTCATCATGATCAATCAAGCAGGACGTAGGGTATTACCTCCATGGAGAGGGCCCGAACCTGGGTAAACATCGTGTCCCCCGTCTCCTATTACCATCGACCTTAGACGCACAGTTCGGGACCCCCTACCCGAGATCCGCCGGTTTTGACACCGACATTGGTGCTTTCATTGAGAGTTCCGCTGTGTCGTCGCTAGAAGACTCGATGGCTCCACCAATCATCCACAACGATGCTACCTTGAGGGAGGTCTTTCTCCCCGGCCAGATCTTCGTATTCGGCGGCTTCATACTGCTGGCCAACTCGCTTGGCCATCTAGAGCAGATCGACAGCTACGCCCCTAGCCATCAGGTCAGGTTTGGAAGATTGAACTACGTTGCTGATATCCGTGGAGACTTGATCTTCGACGGATTCGAGCCCATGGCAGATGCTCCCTGCCACCGCGATGAACATGACCTAAATCTGTCATCGGACCATACCCGGGAGATAGCGCCTGTAACTGCTCTGGCCCTAGATCTGGAGCAGATTGCGCCACCCGAGGACGGGAAGCTCAACCCCGCCATGGAAGCCGCAGACTCAGCGGCGTTGGAGCCGCACACAGACCCAACTTTGAACGGGATCTGTGTCACCGGAACCTCGGATTCGCCTCCGGCCACAGGTTCCGAACCGCGTGCGTCCGCGCCCATCGAGCTCGATCGGGCGCCGATCGTCGAGTTCAGCTCCGCGGACATCTTCCGGCACTCACCTTTCGGTGATGTGCTAAACCCATTGAAAACCCTCGCCTTAGCGGGGGACTCACAGCCGAATTATATCCGGTTTGAACTGGAGGCTGATGACAGAGAATTTTGCTTCCCACCCACCGCCCACTTCATTGCCACTGTCGAAGACTTAACCGACATGCTCGATTACGACTCCGAAGACATCGACGGTATGGACGACGATGCCGAAGAGGAGCAAGCTCAAAACCCGCCGTTTACTCGGCACTGGACAGCCACCTCCTCGTATGACGTGTACACGGTGGATACTCCCAAAGAGAATAACGGCGATAACGAGAAAGATCCAGTCGAGGATAAACATCCTGAGACACAGCCAAAGCGCCAACGTCAGCGGCACCACTCTAAATCATGCCGTGGAAAAGACAGCAATACCGGCGTAAGAGAAAACAATACTCCGGACGATGCCGAAGACAAAGAAGATCCGGTCGAGCCGACTTCCGAACAGGACGATAGGGAAGATGGGCAAGTCAGCCTGACGAACAGGCCATAAACGAAGACTCGGAGGACAGCAACTATCTTTCGCTCTCCGAAAGATGAGGTGAGCCTCGGCAATGAAGACTTTATCGTGCCTGAGGAACCCGTCGAGCACGAGCGCTTTAAGCGCCGGCTAATAGCCACTGCGTGGAGCCTGAAAAAGAAACAGCAGCAGCTTCAAGCTGATCAAGACCTACTCAATGACAGATGGACTGATGTCCTGGCAGCCGAGGAATACGGACTCGAGCGTCCCATTAAAAGTTACCCGAAGCGTAAATTGCTACCCCAATTCGACGACGAGGCACTTGAGCCCATGCCATCAACACGTAATGCGGCTGACCGACCACCACGTGGCCGGGACAAAGTGGCAACCCAAGCCGAACACCTGCCCATACTACCTCGCCGTAAAGGCAAAGACACTACAGCTCGGGAATACACATATGACCTGCGGCAAGACCTGGAGAACAGAGCAGGTCAGTCCAGATCGATCTACGGATCGCGGGGGCGTGCCCTGGCGCGCGATGACGGCTATCAAGCCAGACGTAACGAGCATAACCACGTCCGGGCCGAAAACCGCAGACGGACTACATTCGCACTATGTCGCGACTTGGCCCGATATAGAGGCGCCGCACATCCCCTTTGCTTCATTGATGAAGTAATGGAACACGAATTCCCGGAAGGGTTTAAACCCATGAATATCGAATCATATGATGGAACAACAAATCCCGCAGTATGGATTGAAGATTTCCTTCTCCATATCCATATGGCCCGCGGTGATGACCTCCACGCCATCAAATACCTCCCACTAAAATTAAAGGGACCAGCGCGGCACTGGCTGAATAGCCTCCCAGAGAACTCCATTGGCAGCTGGGAAGACTTGGAAGACGCCTTCCACGATAACTTTCAAGGTACATATGTCCGGCCCCCGGATGCCGACGACCTAAGTCACATCATCTAGCAGCCCGGGGAGTCAGCTAGGAAGCTCTGGACTAGGTTCCTAATTAAAAAGAACCAAATTGTCGATTGTCCGGACGCCGAAGCCCTCGCGGCCTTTAAACATAGCGTCCGAGATGAATGGCTTGCCCGCCACCTCGGTCAAGAAAAACCAAAATCCATGGCAGCCCTTACCGCTCTGATGACCCGCTTCTGCGCAGGAGAAGATAGCTGGCTCGCTCGTAGAAGCAACAACACCAGTGATCCGGGCACTTCCGAAGTTCGAGACGGCAACGACAAGCCATGACGCAATAAACACAAGCGTCGAAATAATAATGAAGGAACGCAAGACACGGCGGTAAACGCCGGATTCAACGGCTCCAAAACCGGTCAACCGAAAAAGCCATTCAAGGCAAACAGAGACGGACCATCCAATTTAGACAAGATACTAGATCGGCCCTGCCAGATTCGTGGCACCCCCGATAAACCAGCCAATCACACCAACAGAAGCTGTTGGGTCTTCAAACAATCCGGCAAGCTTAACGCCGAACACAAGGGGAAGGGGCCACCCAGTGACAGCGATGATGAAGAGACTCGCCAACCGAACATCGGGGGTCAGAAGCAATTTCCCCCCGAAGTAAAAATAGTCAACATGGTATACGTGACACACATCCCTACAGAGGAGGGCAAGCGCGCACTACAGGACGCCAATGCCATAGAGCCAGCACCCCAAATTAAGCCAATGGGCGGCCTGCCCGATCACTTTTGATCGCAAGGACCACCCAGCCAGTATCCGTCACGAAAGTTCCGCAGCTCTGATCCTCGATCCAATTATCGATGGGTTCCATCTCACGAAAGTCCTTATGGACAGCGGCAGTAGTCTTAATCTACTCTACCAAGACACTATCCGCAAAATGGGCATTGATCCTTCACGAATCAAGCCCACCACAGCTACCTTCAAAGGAGCAATGTCCGGCGTAGAAGCTCGCTGCACGGGCTCAATTACATTGGAAGTCATTGTCGGCTCGCCGAACAACTTTAGAAGCGAAGGCTTGACCTTCGATATTGTACCGTTCCGCAGCAGCTACCACGCACTACTCGGGCGTACCGCTTTTACTCGTTTTAATGCGGTCCCACATTATGCCTATTTCAATCTTAAGATGCCCGGTCCACGCGGCGTCATCACGATAAAACGGAAATACGGAATGCTCCCTCCGTACAGAGGAGCGTACTATGGCTGCTGCAGCCGAAGTACAAAGCGGCCTTATCAAGCCGCGTATTTCATCGGCTGTCAAGCCGCCGGTCTCTATTAAACATGACCAATCAATCTCAGAGCTGGATTAGCAGTTCGGCCTCCGTCATCCGCCCCACAGAGCAGCAAAGTTTATACCACGCATACATAATTATGCACTTAAAATACCATGGTCATCGGCGGAGGCGCAATACGGACAGGCCTACAATGCGGTCTGCACCCTCATAGTCTTTTTACTTTTTCTAACTATTTTTTGTCCTTTACAACAGGTGATTTAAAGCCTGGTCATCTTACGGACTCTTTTTAAAGTACGGCTACGTATAAATAACCAAAGGCTATTCCTACTAAGGAGTCCTTTAACCAAGGCAAGGCGGCGCAGACGTGCGACAGGAGGTCCTAATGATTTTTGTAAGACCGCACTCTTTATTTTAAACCTGTAAAGTGCCTTTTTCCTCAACCCTCGGCCCCCGGCATGTTAAATAGCCCGGGTAGGTGCGTTATAATCTATAGAATTGCGTTTGACGTATCAATCAGATTCCAGTGAACATAACCTGTATTCAGTATTCGCTTTCTCTACGTACTGAATTTTGCTTCTTCGGTTGTTTCATGAACGCACCTCGGCACAAATTGCCAGGGGCTCGATACAGCAACACATGAGTTGCCGACAAGTCCGAACAGCTTTTCAGCACACTTCGGCGTCACGAGTTTGGCCTTATATGCATCAGCTCCGAATCATGTCTTTGGTCAATAGTTGGGTTGCCCGGCTCCTGTGCTTACTACCTTACGTTCCGCTATATCGGCTAGGGTAGTAACGGGAGAACTACTATGATTGTGTCCTGGTTTATCCGGATGAGCACCTCAGTAGAGAAAGCCGAAAACTGACTGTCATGATGCGGCGAGAGCTGGTCAACCACTCGATGACTCATCAGAATACTTCGCGATTCTTTCCGTATTACACGAAGGACCGTTTTTCTGGTCACCTATGTAACGCATCGTATCCGGGTAAACGCGTACATAGCAGGGGCTATATCGTAGACCCGCCGTCAAACTCCTATGGCTAAGTAAAAGTGTTAAAGCCCTATAGTCCGATTGCCTAGTTCGCCGCATTGACACCTCCTTCATGGACCAAGACGTTGGCTCAAGAGTGATCAAGTGCTTTTCCGAACACCCCCGTATTATATGCGAGGGGGCTGAAGCCGACGACTGGCAAACTTTCAGATTATACGAAGAACGGCCGCACAGGAGGAACCAAAACTTTCAGGCAAAAGTATAAAAAATATGGCCTTTATATATCATTGTTTTTACAAATTTGATATATTCATTCGAACATCATATCTTTCGAGCACTGACCCTCTATCAAGCGGGCACCCTCTAGGACACCCTCAAAATAATGCTCTGGCGTGTGATGGTCCTTGCCCTCGGGTGGACTCTTCGCTGCAATATCGGTGGCCTTCATCTTCGCCCAGTAAGTCTTGACGCAGGCAAAGGCCATCCGTGCACCCTCGATGCACGTTGACAGCTTAACAGCGTCGATACGCGGCACCGCATCAACAAGTCGCTGTACCAAACCGAAATAACTATTCGGAATTGGCTCAGTCAGCCACAGCCGGACCACGACATCCTTCATGGCAGATCCGGATATCTTGTGGAGCTCGGCCCACTGGGCCATCTGTTCGTTCAATAACAGCGGACGCTTTGGCATGCTGAATTGCGACCAGAAAAGCTTCTCCATTGCACGTCCTTCTTGCGCTTGGAAAAACTGCGCCGCATCGGAGACACTCTTCGGAAAGTCCAAGAATGCGTCTGGAGAACTCCACATTTGATTAAGGGGGGCATACTTTGGATCGCCGAATTTAGTCTGTAATAAGAAAGGCTTACCGGCTGCTATCTCCCCAGCTTGCCGGATTTCTTCCCGAGCCGCTCTAGACTCGGGCCGTGCTTCTCTCGCCTCTTGTAAGGCCTTGCCAAGTTTGACCGTTCTGGCTTTGTTATCCTTCTCGAGGAATTTGCATCAAACATTGGCATCCTTTAGCTCGCGCGTCATGGTAGATATTCTCTCCTCTCACTAGCGCCGAGCAGCCTGTTCGGCCTTTAACTCAGCAGCTGCCTTCTTGGCAGCCGCCTCACTCATCCTGGCTTGCTCCTTAGTTCGGGCAAGCTCAGCCCGTAGGGCCTCAACTGCGGCAGCATTATCTGCAATTGTGCATATCTCAGTATACAATTTTCAGCGTCATGCTCATATTATCATACTTACATATACTGACTGCTCCAAAAACATACCTTGCGCCTCGTTGAGCCGCCTGTTAATAAGTCTGAGGTCATTATCCGCCACATCAAGTTTCTGCTTCAGCCTTGCAACCTCTGTAGCTTGGGCAGTCGTCATGGATGAAACAGCCTGTGTTCCAATCCATCAGATTATTTCCTGGGAATATCTTTTTTGATCCTCTGATCGCCTCCCTTTGGACGCCAACCAGAGTCTCAGGGGCTACTATCTATACACAGGTGCATTTTGCACGTAGAAGTGCAATTAAAGATATTACATTGCATACCTCGAAACCTCTTAGCAGGCTCATGAAGGATTCATTCAATCCACTTCTCGCGGACAGAATACTCTCAACTACCGTACCCATTAAGGTACGATGTTCCTCTGAAACGGACGCATGTTGCAGCATGCCCGTCATTGTATCCGGCGCCCCCGGATCCCTGGGAGCGGCCGCGGGAGTACGGACTCCCTTCAAAAGAATATGTTTACCTGGCTCTAGAGTCGTCCCCGGCTATAAACCGGATAGTCCGAGCCCTTTATTGTTGGTCCCCACAGGGTCCGCATGCCCCGGACTCTGGACGGCCGAAGTATCACCTTCGGGCGTAGTTTTCATTATCCCTCGCACCGCTTGTTGGTCGGGAGAGATCCTCTGGGACGACACCTTGGAGTCGTCTGCCTTGTCGGGCGAGAAGGTCTGTGGAGGCGTCTCACTTTCCATCATCTCCGGAAGAAGATCCCCCGAGGAGGAGGACTGTTGAGGAAGACTGTGTGCCGGACTGCAAACATATATTTTAAATGTTACCCTGGTAACCAGAAAGCAATGGGATATGTTTCGGACGCCCCTGTTCACTTACGATTCGGCTAAAGGCTTGTCCTTACGGAGGAACTGCGCGACAACGTCGTCTTCTGAACCCGAGCCACCTGACAGGGACATCTTCCCTCGCTTAGGAGCCTTTGCTTCCAAATCTTCGGAGGCAGCCCTTTTCTTCCCATCGGGAGAGGGGATGTCAGTTTCTCCTTCTCTTTTGTCTTCGGAAGAGGGAGTTCCAATCTCCCCGGACATAGTGTCTGGTGTACCTTTAGAATAGAGGCCACCTTTGGCCTTCTTGCTCTCCTCTTTGTCCCCCTTCGCCGACACTTGGTATGGCGCCGGAGCCAGCATCCTTGTTAACACAGGATCTGCTGAGTCTTCAGGAAGAGGGGCCGAACACCTAATTTTTTCCGCCTTCTTGATCCAGCCCTGGTCGAAGATAGTTTTCTCAGTATATTGTTACGAGATATTTAACTAAGTTGTGTTCAGGAGTCGAGGGCCTACCGTGGTATCCGGATGATTGCAGTCGAGGCCGATGTCCTCGGTAGTATCCGGCCACTGTTTTCGGGCCCCGAAGAATAACTTCCACATTCCTTTGTGCATCGTGCCAAAGAAGTGCTGAAGAATCCGTGGTCCTTCCGGATTGAACTCCCACATGCGGAGGGGCCGTCGCTGGCACGGCAGGACCCAGCGGACTAGCATTACCTGGATTACATCGATGAGGCCGGTGTCCTTCTCGAGGAGGCTTCAGATGCGGCTTTGTAGCGTCTGCACTTCGTCCATTGATCCCCAGTCCAGCCCCTTATTAATCCATGATGCGAGCCATAATGGAGGGCCAGGCCGGAATGCAGGTGTAGCTGCCCACTTGGTACCACGGGGTTCAGTGATGTAAAACCACTCCCGTTGCCATAGGTTGGAGGTTTCCGTGAAAGAGCCTTTTGGCCAAGGTGTGTGGATGAGTTTGCTCACCATTGCACCGCCGCATTCCGCTTGCTTCCCATCGACTACCTTCGGCTTCATATTAAAGGTCTTGAGCCATAAGCCGAAGTGTGGGGGAATATGGAGAAAGGCCTCACACATGACGATGAACGCCGAGATGTGAAGAAAGGAGTCCGGAGCTAGATCATGAAAATCTAGCCCGTAATAGAACATGAGTCCGCGGACGAAGGGATGGAGAGCGAACCCTAGCCCTCGGAGGAAGTGAGAGATGAATACGACCCTCTCGCCGGATCTGGGAGTAGGAATGACCTGCCCTTGAGCAGGGAGCCTGTGGGGGATTTCCGCGGTCAGGTATTTTCCGCCCGGAGCTTCGCGATATCCTCCTCTGTGACGGAGGAGGCCACCCACCGGCCTTGAGGGTTGGGTCCGGACCTGACTAGGAGGCTCGGAACAAATAAATTGAACCTTGGGTGCTAGAACTCAAGGTTGGAAAGGATGAGGAAAAGGGAAAGCGTAGAGGAGAAAGACGGGTCTGCGCCCCTTTATAAAGGCGATGAATATCAAAACGCCTCCTCCTAGGCCTCAAAACCTGCCTATTCCCAAGGAATCATACCAACGGGACGGTTGGGTTACCCACGCCCGTATTGATGAGAATCCCGTAATAAGGGGACATGATCTCTGCTTCGACAAGACATTCCAATAAAACCGCTTCTCGAAACATGGAGCGGGAGGCTAAAAAGAAAACTGTTCGAAATAATGACCGTGCAGGAACATGGTGTCGCGTTACAAAAAGTTGTCAGCGGATTGGACTCGTGAAATATTATACTCTCTGCGGTTGTGTGTGGTACTTGTTTTGCAGAGCCGGACACATTTTCTATGCTCGAAGTCTGTTTTGGAGTATTCGGAGGAGGAACCCGCCTTGCAATGCCGAAGACAATCTGCGCGCCGGACACATCGTCATTGAAGCCTGGTTCAGGGGCTACTGAGGGAGTCCTGGATTAAGGGGTCCTCGGGTGTCCAGGCTGCGTAAGGTAGGCTGGAGTGATGGGCCATGAAGATACAAGACAGAAGACTCTCTCCCGTGTCCGGATGGGACTCTCCTTGGCGTGGACGGCAAGCTTGGTGTTCGGATATGAAGATTCCTTTCTCTGTAACCGACTTTGTGCAACCCTAGTCCCCTCCGGTGTCTATATAAACCGGAGGGTTTAGTCCGTAGAGCGAAGAATAATCAGACAGGCTAGACTTCTAGGGTTTTAGCCATTATGATCTCGTGGTAGATCAACTCTTGTAATACTCATATTCATCAAGATCAATCAAGCAGGACGTAGGGTATTACCTCCATGGAGAGGGCCCGAACCTGGGTAAATATCGTGTCCCTCGTCTCCTGTTACCATCGACCTTAGACGCACAGTTCGGGACCCCCTACCCGAGATCCGCCGGTTTTGACACCGACACCTCTCTTCTACTGCTACTACAAAAGAAGAGAAAATTATTAGAAAGAGGAAGAGAGAGATAGAGAGCAGTAGGAGGAGGAACTCACCGGTGGCCGCCGGAGTTGGAGCCGACGCCGAAACCCCAGATGAAGCCCGGTGACTTGCTGCTGCTTATCATGGGACCCTTAACCCGGCGAGGAGGTGCAAGTGGCTGCGTCCATGGCGGATCTGGCCGCCGCCATGGACGATGCTCTGCTGGTTTCCCTCTCCTTCCAACAGCGGAGAAGAAGGAGGATGGAGGGGGAGGGGAGGGGTCTGCAGTGCGAGAGGAGGTCGCTGGATTTCTGAGTGGCGCCGAGGTGCGAGGCCGGCAGTGGCGGTTGGTGAGGAAGGGAATCACGGGTGGGAGGAGAAGGGGAATCAGAAGAGTGTGGGTTTGGATTTGGGCCTCCGCATGCTATGTGTACACATGTCTTGGTGGGTCGATAGTAGTAGCGTAGGTTTATACCCCTCGCTACTACTATGGCATGTCCCGAGTGGCGCACGGTAGAGACCACTTAGTAGTAGTGAGGGTTATGAACCCGCGCTACTACTATCAACTTAGTAGTAGCGCGGGTTTATACCCCTCGCTACTACTATAGCATGTCCCGGGGGGCACGGCAGAGTCCACTTAGTAGTAGCGAGGGTTATAAACCCGTGCTACTACTATCAACTTAGTAGTAGCGGGGGTTATAAACCCGCGCTACTAGTAAGTAGCAGTAGTGAGGGGGTACAAACCCACGCTACTAGTAAGCGTCTGCCTATAAACTTTTCCCTAGTAGTGCAAAGCTCCCCCTAGATGTGATATCCCCCCTAAGAGGGATGAACTAACCTTGGGTTTTGTCGATGATGACTTCATGTAGATAGTGAAGATGTGGATGCTCAATGTTGATGTAGATCCTTTGGAGCAATCCATTGGAGTGTTGCACTTTCAATACCTACATGGGTTAGTCCCACAAGGAACATACAAAGATATCCATAGACATAGAGTGAGTTACACATATGATGATCTCCATGAAACCATTAGTTACCTTGTCCCTTGTGTTACCAACAAGAGGGTTTGTGACTCCATGAACTAGTGCAAGATATGAAAGTTGATTGCACATGTCCTTGCCAAAATGAATATGAGTGAAGTATGTTGGCGGAGTCACCCTCAAGAACACTCTAGTTCTTCTTCTTTGGGATCCACATCAACTTGATGGGAATCCTTGGAGTTGTAGTCGTACTTGATGAAGTAGAACTTGACGTAGTCTTGGGAACCCACTTGACCATGGCCTTAGGAGCTTATTCAAATGACTCAATCTCTTCTTGAAGCTTATCCTTGCCTTTTAGCTTGTGGTCTTGTGGTGGAAGATTGTCTTGAGCTTGTGTTCCCTTGAAAGAAGTGGGATCATACTTCTCTTGTTGAGGAACAAACTTCGTCTTGGGGTATTGATCTTCTTCCCACTCACTCCATTGGCATTGAACTTTCGTTCAAAACCAACACCTTGATTCTTCCGGTGCCTTTCTTGCTTGCGTACAATTTCCTCAAATTGCTTACTTCCGGAGAGGCTCTTGTAAATACATGTTGGTGCAACAAACATTCACGTTCATTGCCCGTACTAGCACACAGGCGCACTGGCATCATCTGTTTAACATCAACACTACAAACCAAGGCCAAGCCATAGAAGCAGCTCTTAGTGAGACCAAAGAGCGGATCAAGAAGACCAAGAATAAGCAATATAGAAGATTATCACCTTGGGAAGGCCTCCCTTGCTGGGCAGGAGAGCCTGGCCGGGTCGAGGCCACCCCAGGGGCAAGTCCAAGATTTCCCCGGCAAGCTTGCCGAGTCTGTCAGGGGCGTGGCTTCCCGCCAAGGCACCACCGCCTCACCGCACAACGACACAAGTCACTTATCAATGCGGTGTCGAGCCCCCAAGTGATTAAGTGGCCTCTGCTAAGCACGTGGCAGCCCGTTGGAAGACAAGATTTATCCAAGTGACACCCATCCAGAGGCGTGTCAAGATGATAAGCAAGAGATGATTAAGCGGCTCGGCAGGCCTGCCGGGTTTTGCCCTCAGCATGACACCTAGCAGTGCATTTAATGCACTTTGTCCTAACTGCCAGAGTTAGGTATGATAGCACTGTTGGCTATCTAATCAGTAGATAAAGACTGTTTTGCCATTGTGGTTACCCCTTAAGCTATAAAAGGAGGTAGAAGGTGACCAAGCAAAGGATTCGGACCCTCACATATTTGTACGTGTGTGGCTACTTCCCCGAGGCAACCTTGGCAGGCTTGGGTGCTGCGTGCTCGTTGTGTTCTTCCACTCAATCCACCAAAGCAGGAGTAGGGTTTTACGCTATCTAGCGGCCCGAACCTAGGTAAAAACCACTAGCGTCACCACCGTCGTGTTGTTTTCATGGCTTCTGCTCTTTGTGCAACGTGATCCCCCCTTGCCGAACCATAAAGGGGCCCATGGCCCCATAGGTGATCGTGATCCCCCATGACATCTTTGGTGCACCAGGTAGGGGGAAATCGCTTGTGCAAACCTGAAGCTGTAGGACAGCGCTTTGAGTTCCATCATCATCATCATCGTCTTCACCCATGGCACCCAAGAAGAAACCTGGCGCTACTGCGCACCCTTCCACTTCTAAGGCCCCCTCGCACGCGGCCGCGGACGCCATTGGCACCACAGCGGCGTTGGGCGATGTGGGTGCCGCAGGAGACGTGACCGGCGCAGGCAGCGCTGTCGTTGTGTCCCCCGTGGATGAAGCGGGAACGGGAGGCGCCGGGGGAGGGCAGCATCAGCAACACCCTGAGGGGCGTAACCCTCAAGTTGCGGATGGAGTGGACGTACAACCTCCTCCACCTCGCCAAACTAGCGAGCACAGCCGCAGTGACGATGCCCGCTCTGGTGCGAGCCGCGACCCTTTAGCCATGCCTACCACCGGCGTGGCTACTAGACGCGCACCTGGCCCGGAGCAGGCAGACAAGACAGAGCGCCGAACAGGGGTGTCGATCCCCGAGTGCAGCCCGCTCAGCACCAGACTGCCTTGGCGGCCGGTTCGCGACGGCATGAACATGGCGACGCTCCTGCTGGTACCACCAGGAGTCAAGCGACGTCGCGATCGGCCTCGGCAACTGCACCAAGCTCAGCCATGGAAACCATGGCATGAGCCCAACTCTTACTAAGATTCCCGCCGACAGACGATCAAATCGATGAATCGAGGGCCACCATCCAGAGCTTGATCGGTTTCGCTGAAGCTGCAAAGTCATAGCAGGCAGAGCCATCGCGGCACTGATGAACTGCAGCAGTGGCCGGGGCTGATGGCCACATAGAGGAGGTCGCACCAACGGTGCAGTCTCCTCTGCGACAGCAGACCCTGGGGCGACGGCAGCAAGAACAACATGTCCATGAGCCTGACGAAGCATCGATGGCCTCCTCTGATCCGCGAGCCCATCGGGACCAGCGGCAGGTTCTGGAGGATCGGCGGAGGGAAGATGCGTGCATCACCATAGAACGACGCTGGGACACCCGCCGTCAATCCGACAAGCGCAATGACCCAGATGTTGACAAACCCGCACCCAGTGACGGCGGGTACCTACCTTTCGAGGTTGGGTGTCCTGCCTTCACTCGCGAGCTGTGGCAGGTCCGCTGGCCATCTGCATGGGTCTTGAAACCAGAATTACCAGAAAAGTACGATGGAAAGTTGAACCCGACAGAGTTCTTGAGCATTTACACGATTGCTGTTCAAGCAACCGGGGGCAGGGATGAGAAGGTGTTTGCCAACTACTTCCCTTTGGCACTCAAGTCAAATGTGAGGTCGTGGCTGATGCACCTGCCGGAGAACACCTCAAGTATGTGGTTCAAATGCACTTCCCACGGGAGAAGGCCACCAACAACACTGCCGAGTACGAAGGGCTCCTTGTCGGGCTCAGAATCGCTGTGGAATTGGGAATCAAGAAGTTAATCATCTGTGGAGACTCGCAACTGGTGGTGAGACAAGTCAATAAGGATTACCAAAGCCCATTTATGGAAGCCTATGTTGAAGAAGTGAGAAATTTGGAAGAGCATTTTGATGGATTGCAAACAAAGCACGTGCCGCATGCGGAAAACAACATTGCTGATAATTTGTCAAAATGCGCTGCACAAAAGCTCCCTGTGGAACCAAAAACTTTTTTCCTCCACTTGACTCAACCTTCAGTGTCTCCATTGATGATGGCCAGAAAAAGGAGGAAGTTCGACTCCGGCAAGTATCTCCCGGCAGAGCCTCCCGAGGCCGTTGGAGGAGAGGCTGCCAGGAACCACTCCACTTCAGTTGGTGAGCTGCACTCTCCCGCAGAACCGCAGGTTCTTGCGGTTGAGGTGAGCGCTCCCATGAATGAGGAGGTGCCATTGATCCTTGTTGTTGAGCCTCATGCTCCAATTTGAGCATGACACATAGTCCATTACCTTCAAACAAGAGAACTTCCCGAAGAGCAAGAAGAGGCTAAAAGAGTAGCCCGACGGTCCAGTATGTACTAGTTTGTTAATGACACTCTGTACAGAAGGAGGCCAAACGGTGTGAAATTGAAGTGCATTTTTCGGGAAGAGGGGCTGGAACTGCTAGCAGAGATACACAAGGGTGTGTGTGGCTCCCATATTGGATCAAGAGCCTTGATTGGGAAAGCTTTCCGACAAGGTTTCTACTGGCCCACGACCCTCCAAGATGCGGTTGAGCTAGTCACCAGGTGTGAAGCCTGCCAATTCCACTCCAAGAGCATCCATCAGCCAGCTCAAGCTCTCCAGACGATCCCTTTGTCCTGGCCATTTTCGGTCTGGGGGCTCGACATCTTGGGCCCCTTCCCTCATGCAGCCAGGGACTTTGAATTCTTGTACATTGCAATCGACAAGTTTACAAAGTGGCCGGAAGTGGAGCCAGTGAGGAAGGTGACCGCACAATCAGCTATCAAGTTCTTGAAAGGACTGGTGTGCCGTTTTGGAATATCCGCCAGAGTAATCACTGATAACGACACCCAATTCACGAGCCGCGCCTTCATGCAACACGTCCAAAACCTTGGGAGCAAGGTCTCTTTTGCTTCTGTTGCTCACCCTCGGAGCAACGGTTAAGCCGAAAGGATGAATGTTGAAGTGCTGCGTGGGCTCAAGACGAGAAATTTTTATTAGTTGAAGAAGTGCGGCAAACGCTGGATCGACGAGCTGCCGGTGGTTCTTTGGTCCCTCCGTACGACACCGAATTGGGCCACCAGCCAGAGTCCCTTCTACCTAGTCTATGGGGAAGTAGCAGTGCTCCCCACGGAACTCATATACGGGTCACCTCAAGTACTTGCCTACGATGAAGTAGAGCAGGAGCAGCACCGTCATGACAATGCCGTGCTCCTCGAGGAGGAACATCTCCGGGCCGCTGTGCGTGCTGCATGCTACCAGCAAGCCTTGGGCCGCTATCATAGCCGCGGGATTCGTGACCTGAGCCTTCAGGAAGGCGACCTTGTCCTTAGGCGTGTTCAGTCCGCCAAGGGTTCCTACAAGTTGACGCCGAAGTGGGAAGGCCCTTACCGGGTAGTACAAGTCACCCGACCTGGCGCAGTCCATCTGGAGACCGAAGATGGCATTAGAATGCAAAACTCATGTGGCACCCCGGTTCAGAGGAAACTAGAATGCCCCGTATTCTAGCCCAGAAACAAGTCTTCTGGAATACGGCAGTGTTGGCATAGAACAAATCAGCTCTTTATTACTATGGATAAGGTTACAAGGGTACAAGGATTACATCGGCACGGCGATACTACGCCTACCCAGGGTAGCTCTATGCTAACAGCAGAACAACCCGAGGAAGCGGGGTACCCTCGGCAGCAGAACAACAACGGCAGTGATGAACTCCACTCCGCAGGGACTCTGGCTAGAACGCGTATCCTAGCTCGCAAACTCGGGATCCTCGACAAGCAAGCAATCATGGCATGACCTGCAAACTGGCATGACATGCCAGGTGAGTACTTTGAATGTACTCGCAAGCTCACAACAACCAAAGCAGTCAAGACAAGCAACAACATGGCATTTACAGGTTAAGCAGGTGTAAACATGATGATGCTAGAACACTATAAGCATGGCATGGCATATGAGCATGATGACACTACATGCAACAGATTAAAACTATCATGATGCAACTTACTCTGTTCTGAGGTTACCTCGTAACCACCACATGTAAGAACTTACCATCGAGTGTGCCACATGATAACCTCGGGACCAACCAAACTTGGTATTATAATACCGTAGTGATAACATGATCACAAGGAGCTTGATCTTTACCCGAGATCACCACATAACACTATCAACCACATCTGATATCCATGATATCATGGTGATCCTCTCATGATCACGATCAACCAACATCGGTATCGTCGATACCACGGTGATCCTCTCGCGATCACATAAAGATCAACCAACTTCTTCCTCATCGAACGGGGTTGTTATAAGCAAGATTATTATACTGTTGACCCATAGTGTGTCCTACTACGAACTGTGCCCATGACCGAGGACGCGGCTATCGATAGATTATACACTCTGCAGAGGTTAGTACACTGTACCCACACCACGGAATGCATGGCCTCATGCTCCCATTCGGGTGGACCAACGACATTCCGACAAAACCCAATCTATTGCATGGCACTCTCCCGGCCACTCCGACAAACTCCCCTTTGGGCTATGTCACGGGGACCCCTGTGTCCTTCTGACACCTGCCACCGTTGTGGCCAAACAAAACTGTCCCAAACGGGGACCTGAGCTCAATACCAAAACTGGGTTCACAAGGTTATAGCCGCCAACCTAATCAGGGTAGCACGCACTCATAATCTTCCCTAGTTGGAGGTACCGGTGAGAGGCATGACAATAGACCGAATTAGGGCCGCCCCATCCTGGCAAGTGTGGTTGCACCGGTGAGCTCGATTCGGTGGCGCACTATGACTCAGCCAACAGGTGTTCAAGTTCGATTAACATCCGGCTTAACTTGATTGTAAATGAGTTGATTCACGATAACATGATGAAACCATATTGCATATGAACATGATATAACCTAAGCAAGGATTGGAAGCATGATATCTAAAGCATAGCATCAACAACATGCCAGCATTTAACCAGCTAAATGCAAACGAGCATGGCATAGGAGTGAGCATGAACAACTTCAGTATGTCCAAACGATAAAGAAGTATGCAGACATGCCATCACCTTAGCATGAACTACTACAAGTATCAACCATGAGCATAATACTACCAATGAGTACTTGATAACTAGCAAGATGCACATGGACAGAATATAAGGATGACACACGAGCATATACAGTATCCGTAAACATATTAACATGCACACATTAAATAATTATTCAAGTAGGAAACCATAGCTACTGCAAATCCATCATGCAAGTGCCTGTTGTGGCTTGCCTGGGGATGAAGAATTTATCCGGGAAGAGGTGCGAGAATCCGCAGAAAGGATTGCCGGAAACAGTTCTCTCTCAGAGGGGGCTATTTACGGGCAAGGGCAAAATGGTCATTTTCACTGTATCCAAACATTATGAAAATGGTACCAACATGACGGGCTCGACGATACGTAGAAGTGGGCTTTGAAATCACCTCATTTGGAGTAGGGAGTGAAAAGATATAGTGGTTTCTCTGCCAAGGGCCTTTCTGCAATTATTTTATTTGCATCTAGGTCCTTGCCAGTAAATTTACCGATAAAAGAGAAAGTGCACTGTGCACTTGGGTCGTTCTGGGCCGAAACTACTGCTGCTGCCGCTGTGCACATGGGCCATGCCCAACTGCTCCGCGCGGGTGACGCTGAAGGCGTTTTTCCGGGAGTACGCCTTTGCTCCGGGAACACGGCTCCTGTGGAAACCGTTTCCACTTAAAACGCGGGCCCGACGGCTGGCTCACTTACAAGCTGGACCCAGCGGCAGGAGATGGAGGCGCCGTCGTCTTCCTCTATCGCCCGCATCTGGCTGACGTAGGCGCGGCTCCGGCCGGCGATAGCTGGTGGCACATGCCACCGTTGGCGGCGCCTGGCCTACCGGTGTCATCAGCGGGCTGAGGCGGTCCCGTCCAGGCATGGTGCGGATGTTGAGGAGCTCGAGAACGAGCGGGGCAATGGCCGCGGCGGTCGACGGCTTGGCCGGAGTTGGGCACGGTGCTCCGGCCAACTAAAGAAGGGGGCGAGCTACTAGGAAGGGTCAGCGGTGTTGGTGGATGCTCAAGGTGGTGAAATGAGGAGGAGGGAAGGGCTAGCTCGCTGGAATTTAGCCGAGGCTCTCCGGCGGCCGTGGCAGCAATTGCAGGTGAGGAGAGGCTCCGGCGATGGATTGAAAGGTCGGGGAGGAGTAGGGGATTGAGGGGAGGCTGGTGGTGAGGACGAGAGGCCTCGTGGGGGGGGGGGCTTAAATAGCCACGGCGACGAGAGGGGCGAGCACTACCTCGGCGATGCATGTGCCAGCGAGCTGGCGCGTCGAGGCCACACGGAGGGCAGGGGCGGCAAGTCCAGAGGGTACACGGAGGAGCAGGAGCGCTCGGGCTTGCTCGAGAAGGCTCGGGGGGGCACGCATCGGGCGACCATGGAGGTGGCAGACACGGTGTGCCCTTGAACGCGGGCATGGCACTGTGTAGGAGGTGACTAGAGAGGGGGAGAGGGATCCAGAGCGAAGGTGACGACGAGGGGAACCTCCTGGACGTGGCGAGGTGTCGAGGTCGCGAGGAAACGGACGACCCCGAGGGCCCAAATCGCCAGAGCAAGCAAATGGGCATGCTAGACGCGTGGTCACCGCGTAAACGTTGCGGTGACATGCGCTCTGGTCGGTCAGATCATGTCTGTTTGAAGGGTCATTCATCAGAGAAGGCCACTAAGCAAAGAAACAAACACAGTGGCTCAAGATGTGACCAAAGGGAGCTCGAAGACAACAACACAGCAAGGTGTTTGTCGTGAAGTGAGGAAGATTGGTCTGGAAGGAGATGCTGATATTTTTCTCAGGGTGATCAACCACTAAGATGACCATCTCTGCAAAATTTCAGCTCATTTGAATGAAGTTAACGAGCACTTGCTGTACAATGTGCCAAACTGGACAGGAATGCAAATGTTGAAGTGGCACTCACATGCTTGCTTGGATTGAGCTAAAATTTGGAGAAGGCTAGTTATTATGGCATATGAAGATACTGTATAAATTTCATACCATTTGGATAAACCAAAATGGTACTTCCTTCATACAGCATCCCATTGGACAGAATCTTAGAAAAAAATCTAGGGAATTATTGGGTAGATCAAATGAGCCCAAATTTAGTGGAGAGGTGACATATTGGTAGAAGCATGTTTTGGAAATTATTCATGAATTATGGAGCAATAAAAATTATAGTTGCTTCACAACCCAAAATAATTACCAAAAACAAAGAGTTAATGATGTGATCACATAGATACTAGAATTATGCTCAAATTTGGTGGAGAGCTATGATTTGAGCAAATGAAGATGCTTGCAAAATTTTAAATCATTTGGATATGCCTAGCTTGCCCTTCCTTCACAAGGCCTCTGTTTGAACAGAAACTTTGAAAAATTGCTCAGGAATATTCACTAGGCAAATGAAGTTGAAATTTTGCAGGTGGCAAATATATGTATAAGAAAGGGTGCACAAAAAGTTTGAGAGCAAGCAAGAAAATATAAAGGGTACTTTGTTCTCAACTTGACAGCTGGGGCAGAATTAGAAAAGGAATATTGGTGAAATATTTCTGAACATGGCAAGGAAGGATTTTGACATATCTGAGGAAGATATGACCCAAACAGTTTATGAGAATTATTTGGGAATCTTTGGAATGCTGGAAATGTGGGTTGCTTCACAACCCAGGGCAAATAGGGTTGTTCCTTTAAAAGAAAAAGGAATATTCCCAAGGAAAAGATTATTGGGATTGGTCCAAGATGGAAATGACAAGGTCTTGGGATGGTTTTGAGATTGACAAGCCAGTGGGGAGGGGGATCGACGGTGATCCCTCCGGGTTTCAATACCACTAAGCCACAGAAAAGCAAATCAAGACCAAAATCAAAAGAAAAAGAAATGGGCAAAATCCAGGGCGTTACAAACCTTCCCCCCTTAAAGAAATCTCCTCCTCGAGATTTGGTTGCTCAGGGATCAAACATGAATATTCCCACTTGAGGAAATCGTTTCCAACTCGGGCTTCCTTTTTGCTTTTGAATAATGTTCACCCTGAATTTCATATGACTGACTATCTTGTTTCGGGGTGGTTTGTTTCACTGGATCCTCACTCTGAGAAATCTTACCTCATTTATTACTCTGACTTCCATCCTTTTATGTGTGCTGACCTGTCTGGGTGCGATGAATTATCCTGACTGAAATATCTGTTCTTCTCGCAAGTCCGAGAGTTGTTCCTCATGGACGTGTTGTGATGAAGTCCAATACGGACGACCGTCCATTGAGTTGTGAACAGATTCTTGCGGTGGACACGAAATATTTTACTCATTGCACTGGGTTGCTTCAGATGGCTGTGTGTCCTCCAGGTTCAGAATAGTACTGTGAATCATACCGTTCTCCTGGCGGAAGCTGACTTCTCGCAACGATTGCGGGAACATCTTGGGTACCTCCACTGTCTTGAACATCACATTTGTACCAAAGACTCGACTGTCACCTGTGGTGACCAGCATAAAGGTGTATGGCCTTATAACGGTATTATCTGCAGACTTGACTGATAGTGGTCCTAACAGAAAGATCTTGTCCACAACAGGCTATCTTTTAACTGATTCCTTTAGGTGAGGTCACATGCTTCGAGACAGTTTTCAACCTTCTGATCATTCCGTCTATCGGCACCTTTAAGTGAATAGTAGGTGATGTAATGCTTTAACACTGTCACCGCAATCAAATTGCTGAATTGACCTGGCAGACTTGAATATCCCCCTTTTGACGATTCTGAGCATATCTAGCTGGCTAAGCGGGTTACCTTGCTATGAGGCCCTTGCAAATGGGATAGACCTCGTGGGAGTGTACCCATGGTGATCGGTACCGAACCAGACTGCCCAGAGTATCTGTACCATGCAACCATTACCATACCTGTATGGACGATCTTGCTCTTTTCATTATGGTTCTCGTTGCCTGGATCCTTTGCTGAAAGAACTTGGCCTTATATGTTCTTGATTCTTCGTGTGACCATAGGTGCTGTCAAGTGCAATATTCCGGCAGGCATATCTTATCCTGATCCCCTAGCAGGGTATCTTTGCTCACCGAACCAGTTTTATCGTCCTCCACTCTTTATTCAAAAGACAATGATCATCTGAACTCAGGTTCATAGTTATTTGTATGGGGCTCCAGGCTGTCACTAACCAAGCAAACACTGACAAGAGTTAATGATATTCCTTTATCGAGTGTGAGGGAACTGGCCTGGATGACCTCTGCCAAGATTATTGTCTCAATGTGGTCTTTCTTAATATCTTGCATCACACTGATGTGTATAACCGTCTTTCTCTTTCTTACATAACTCAGGTGATAGTCAGATTCTTACCGGGCAGACATCATTGTATGATTGACTCGTATGACCTTGGCAGCATGTTCACCATATTTATGAAAACATGTGTAGCTGGGCACTTGATTTCTGATGTAGACTTGCGTCCTGACTGATTCTTGCCTTCTAACCAAACTGTTGGGGAGCTGATCCTTGGGATGCATGGGCATATTCTGCCAACTGACTGGGAAACATCATGTACTGGTGAGGATGTGATGCCTTACTGGCAAAGGTTGCTTAGCTTGTGTTGGAAGCCATCGAGAGTATCTTGCTGAGGAAGACTGAATAGCTTGCGCCTGAAGCTTCTGCTGAGATAGCATGCTGAAGAAGACTAGGTACCGTACCTCAGAAGCTTCCTTCCTTAAGACTTGTTGGGGAAAGACTTGGTACCTTATGTCGGAAGCTTTTGTGATAGCTTACTGAAGAAGTCTGAGTACCTTGTACTAGAAGATATCCATGTGTCGTATCGAGGAAGACAGAGGAACCTTGCGTCGTAAGATTCTCTGGTAGCTTGCGAAGAAAGACTGGGTTGCTTACATTTGAAGCTTCTCTTTGCGACATGCAGACTGAATGCATATATATATATATAAAAAATATATATATATATATCCCTTAATGTTTGTGCTGTCGGTTACTTGTTGTAGGAAGAACGTTATTCGACTATCCTTCTTGCTAAGCACAAAGTTCATACCATATGCTGGCTCGCTTTTGAGATATAGCAGGTTTCAAATTGTACTCATAGCAGACTCAAACCTTGTATATGAACCATACCTTTGACTCAAAATGTACTGTTGACCATGCGCACATCTTTGCCTTCTTGCTGATTTGATCATTACTGCTGTGAAGATTGCACATTGATGTATACTCGATGCTGATAATCAATCCAGAATACCATTTGTGGTCAGACCAGATATTTCCCGTATAGTACTGTCGGCTGAAAATTCCATAGTGTTCTGCTGAGCTTCCAAATGTTTGCCTCCACTGATTCTTTGAGTCCAGTGTCGGTGAGCAACTTTCATAAGGGGAAAATAAGGAAACACCAAGGGCCCAAAGAAAGAAGCAGAAGAAATGACTAAAATAAAAACACACAAAGCATCAAGATCACACACAAGCAATATCATATTTTCCAGCTATTCACAACAACAATATGCATTCCTACTTAAGCACACAAATCTCGCAAGAACTCCGGTATTACGGTCTAACATGCTGTGGCGATGTGCACGAAAGTGAATCCACGGGTGGAAAGAGTTGGTGTAAACAAAGCTACACCAAACACGGGCTTACACTGGTTGCAGCTGGACGGACACAGAGGTGAGGACGGACTTGTTGATCATTTATCAGAACACGGAGATCATGACCATGTGATGCCCCCGGCTTAATCATGCACTAATCATACACGCAAATGCACACGATCAAGCCTAAGGACTCACTTGAAGATATCACAACACAACTCTAAAACATAAATAAAGTCATACAAGCTTTGTATTACAAACCAGGGGCCTTGAGGGCTCGAATACAAAAGCTCGCTTACAAGCGTCAGCGAAAGCATCAGATATCTGAGTACAGATATAAAAGAAAGACAGATAGGCCTTTAAAAGGCGGGGCAAAAGAAAACACTACGATCGAAAAGGTGCAGGCCTCATGCCTGGGACCCTCCGAACCTACTCCTGGTCGTCAGCCAACTCATAGTAGTAACCACCCTCGGGGTAGTAGTAGCAGTCGTCGACGGGGGCAGCTGTCTCAGGGGCTCCGTCATCTGGTTGCATCAAACAGATATGAGGAAAAATAGGAAGCAAAGCAACCGTGAGTACTCATCCGAAGTACTCAGCAAGCAAGGACCTACACTACACATGCAACATTATCAAAGAAAGGCTGTATATGTGGACTGGGCTGCAGGAATGCCAGAATAGAGGGAAGGCCTAGTCCTATCGAAGACTAGCATCTTCATCGGTCTTGCAGCATTAGAAGAGTGTAGATTAGCACAGTATAAAGTAGTAGTAGTGTTAACAACCTCGCCCAAAGATCCTTCCTCGACTCCCTGCGAGGAAGCAATCCCAGATCCATACTATCCATTTCTCATCACAAGTGTCCAGTTCTAGTTGTATCGATTGGGATACAACTCCGAGCGTCCGTTACCGAGGATCCGGCTATGCATAGATTAGTTCTTCCCTACAGGGGTGCACCAACTTACCCACCACGCTCGCTTAACTTCGGTTGGACACACTTTTCTGGGTCATGCCCGGCCTCGGCTAAACAACACGCCGCAACCCGACCTAGGCTTAATAGAGAGGTCAGCACACCGGACTGTAACACCCCAAAAATTTAATCATATTTTTATTAAATAAAATTTGGCCAGAATTAAAATTTTGAATATTTATTAGGTCTTTTATTATTTTCAGAACCATTTTCTGTTTCTGTTTATCAAAATTCTTCCCTCCATATAGAAATTTTTGGAATAATATTGTGGCTCTGGTAGTTTTCTCAAATCATTTCAATTACATTTTAATAACAGTAAGAATTATTTTCATAATAAAAATTGCCCAAAACAATTATTTTGATAGCTATTTCTATACTTTAAATGCTTCTGTTACACTACAACTATTTTAAATAATTCTTTTAAAACCCCACAAAAATTATGAGGTGCCATGTGATGCCTATATATCACTTTTATGCAAAAACCTAACTTGGTCTTTTGAAAAATTTGAGTGAAAAAATCTCTTTCCAATTCTGTCCAGTTTTTGAGTTTCTACTACAACCCCTATTTTCTTTGCTCCAAAAATCCTGAAATTTTTCCCACCTATAGTCCATCCAACCAAACCCTTAAGTCCAAAATTTTAGCTCCATTGGGATCTTTTAGTTCACTAAATATTCCTCTGTAGTTTCTGTCCAGAGATGAAATTCCCCCAAACTTGCACTAGCAAGTTTTGCATTCTGCCAAACCAATCACACCATCATTTTATTCATCTAAGGAGACATCATCCTGACAAATCCCATGATCAACAAGAGTCCCTAGGTGGCCCTAGCGTTTGGTAAAGCACCTTGTGTGCATGACAGAATTCTGCAAGTTTATGAAACTGCGTTGAGCACTTGGTCGTTTGGCCAAACCAGCTTGTCTACCAGCTCTCTCATAACCAGGAGCACCACCATGACCAAATTGGGCTCACTTGGGGCAACCTAGGTGGCACAGGCTTTCCATCGAGCACCTTCTGTGCATGTCCAGAGCACGACCGGAGCGCACGTTTTGCAGGCGCCGGCATCGAGCTCCTGCCGCTCCTTCTGCTGCTCCCCTCGCTCATTCTACTCCTTCCCTGGATCACCACGACCCCATAGTATCCCACCGACACCACCCCTTGTCCGCTAGCGCAGGCTAGCACCGCCTTGCGCCGCCGCCTGTGGCTGCCGTCTCGGGCACGCCACCGCCCACGACGCGTGGCGCGTTTTCGATCCAACTATCACCTCCCGGGCTTAACTGCGGTCGCCGCCGTCGTCACCAACCTTATCCGCAGCTCACTGACCATCGCCACCGCCCACACCTACCTTTCTGGCGCCATCAATGGCCGCCGTCGTCGTAGCTTCATCGGGAAGGCATGGAACCGACTCCCCCTCCTATAAATAGGCCACACCAAGATCACTAGCAGGATGACCGCACTCTCCTCACCCTCCCTGAGCTCTCTCAAGCATCAGAACAACCGGAGTGGTCGTCTTCTCTGATTCCAGCAGCTACTGCCGCCACCACCGACCGGACGGTTCCGACGCCGTCCGGCCCTCCCTCTCCAAAATACCACCACTACGAGCCTCCTCGAGCACCCACTGACCCATCCCTGTGCCCAATTCTGCTCGGCAGCCACCGTAGGCAAAAGCCCCTTTCGAGCTCCGCCGGAGCAGCTCGGGATAGCTCACCGCCGGCGATTCCATTCCTCCCCCCCCCCCCGACCGTGGCGAGTACCAGGAGGACCGCCGTACTTCACTGGTCACGATGGTAACCTCAGCACCCCAAGAGCTACCGTCGTTCGCCGGGGACAAGCGTCGGAGCTCCGCCCCTGCTCCGCCACGGAGAAGGCGCCAGCGGACCGGTCAAACCTGATCAGTGGGCCAGGTGGGGCCCACTATCAGCGACCGAGACCACGCTGACCCGCCGTAAGTGGAGACGGCTTTTCTGGAGTACGCCTTCCTTGTGGTAAAGCGTATTTCTAGAAAACGCCTTCGACGTGGTAGCTCGCCATCGCAGCCGCGCGACTGGGCTCGGCCCAATAGCTCCTCATGGCTATACTGCGCCCAGGGCACACTTTTGCCTTCTCTCTTTTTTCTTTTCCAGCAAAACTAAAATAATTCCATAGAACTCTTTTCAAATCCAAATTCGATGATTTAAATTTATGTAGATTCCTAAAATCATGATCTTTTATTCCAGCCTGGGTGAACATTTTTCCCAAACTCTGTTTCCACTGGATATTTTAAATATTCTATTTCTCTAACTATTCCAACTTAGATATTTCATTAGTAATTCATATAAACTCCAAATAATTTGATTATTTTTCTGGTATTTCTAATTTTTTCATCTAGTTTATTTTAGTATTTATTTCACAAATATTTGAAACAACTTTTAATACTATTTTGGAATTATGTGACTCTTACCATATTTCTGAAAATAGGAAATGGAAGGAAGATAAAGTTTTCAAAACTTTTGGAGTGCACCCAATATATCTGCATGCTCAAGGCAAGCATCTTGAACACTTGATATGGTGAATGCATGGTAGTTTATTTGCTAGAATAATTTAAACATGACTATGTTAAATTCAAACTAAATTGCATATTGCTAGTAGTGCTTGCATGGTTTGAATTCGAGTAAATTTTGCATGCATGTAGTGTTGGTATGTTTCATCGTACCGTGCATCGTGTGTTGCCATGACTAACTCGCAGGAGCAGGCATAAGTGAAATATCGTTACCCGCAGGAGGATGATCACGTTGGAGCGTGATCATGCCTTGTTAGTTGTGCATGTTGGAGCATGCAAGGGTTGTGGCCCTATTGGGATTGCTGTTGAAGGAATACCTTGTTGTGCTAACCGTTGCAGGAAACTTATTGCCTCCTGAGTCGACCATAGATCGAGTCTTGTTCCGGTAACCCCCATACTTGTTTCGTGCTGCCACAGGTTCCTGCCACCGGTAGGGTATGGTTCAGTAAGTTGATAACCCCTTTCCATGCACACACCATAGAGAGGGCCACGATGAGGGTTTCCTAGGGATCCGGGACTAAATCCTGTCATCGGGTCAGGGGGCATGGGTGTTTCCAGTTGTGACTGAGAGGGGGGCACCCCTTGTAATCCGCGTGTATTAATAGTGATCCCATGCAGGACGTTGGTCTCTCCATCTCAGAGTTTTTCTTGAACGATGCTTTGGGTGATACCTGGCATCCGGAGAGTTATTCTGGTGTGTGCTGGTCTGGTGTGTTTTCAACCCAAAGACCGTAATGGGAATTAGTCAGTGTCATGGTACTGACTAAGGAAATCCTTTACTTGTGGGTAAAGAGTACACCCTCTGCAGAGTTTAAACCTATTCGAATAGCCGTGTTCGCGGTTAAGGGCTACAGTCTGGGTTGGTCAAGTGTCGGTCTTAGCGTCGGTCTTCGGAGGAAATACTTAAAATGTGCCTGAATTGTTTTTGCTGAATATTTATTGTCACCCTGATGCTATCATGGATATTTTGCTATGCTTGTTCATAATACTGTGGTTATACATATTATTATGGACTAACCTGTTTCTCTTATTTTATATTCCTGAGTGTCTCAGGGGCCGGCTAGACTACCCCGGGCACTCAATTTTATTTTCAAGACCTCTTCGTGGCGTCCCTCGAGTTATCAGGCGGTTTACCACGCCACTACTCTTGTGGATACCCGATTGGCATTTCTTTTCAAGTCCGACCGAGGCGTCACTTGACACCCGACTGGCATTTCTTTTCAAGAGCTCTCGTGGCGTCGCCTGAGTTCTCGGATGGTCCTGTCTTGTCCGATTTCTCTTTTAGACACCCGATTGGCATTTCTCTTCAAGACCTACCGTGGTGTCACTTGACATCCGACCGGCATTTCTTTTATTTTATTTTTCTTAAACTCTCCTTGTTTATCACTAATATTCCCATATATTCATTTATTTGCATATGCTAATATTTTATCATGCCATGATTTAATTCCTGTCAGTAGGCATTTAAGTCCATCATGAGCATACGCATAAAGTTTGGTTCATCATGATCTTATAATTTAATTGTTGCATTCGGTATATCTTTTGTTCATGATGTTTGCGAGTACATTCAAACGTACTCACAGGCTTGTCCCTGGCTATTTACTTGGCCAGGTCAGGATTTCTACAAGGAGTACCACAGCGATGTCCATGCGGAGCCTAGGATGGCAACCATGCAGGATAGGAATTATCCGGGTCAGCTGTTCCTGTGGGAATGGAGCCCCATCGACGTTGAAGAACCGCGAGACAATTCCGTCATCCACCACCGGAATCACTGCTGTATCATTAGACCTTTATGGTCTTGTATCCAATTCTTGTAATAGCTTGGAAATCTGTAACAAGGACGTGTCCACCAGTAAGGGTAATCCTGGGCTGGTGATGACACGAGGGGTTAATTTTCTGGGATATGCCGTGTCCCCGAAATCCGGCCCCGACAGCCTTGGTATCAGAGCCAGGCTGACCATTGGCTAATCCTATCTTAGCCTGGTCGCTATCTCTAGGTTTCCACACCCTCCACATCCCTTCCTGTCTACAGTCAAGCCCATCTCATCCGTTAAGCCTGCACAGTGGCCAGCCAACATCTTTTGATAGTCGGTGCCCAACCTATCAACCTAGCCCATAGGCCGTGTGCCTGTGGCCGACACCTACATTGTCCCATCCGCAAGCGTGCGATGGAAGACTCCGCTGGCTTACAAGAGAAGCCTTGCCCCAACCCAGCACATCACAGCCTCACTCTCGGTTCAATACCCAACCACCAAGATGCCAGGCCTCATCGTGCACAACGAGACCACCGCAGCCGAGCTTGAAGGCTTTGTAGTCATCCTTTCCAATCTCACCTGTCGTGCTCTCGGCATCGAAGAGCCGCCGGAGTATGTCGTGTACCAAGAGCACGCGAGTGATGCCATCCACCACTACTGGGCCACGGTGCACATCTACGGGAGGGGCATCACCGCAGAGCGCCCTTATCGGTTCACCGGGAGGACGACCACCGACGAGCCCCAAGCCATCCAACTTGCAGCCCGAGAAGCTGTAGTTCAACTCCGGCATCAGTCGCCGAGGGTTAACTGCCGCTCCTTCTTCTACTACCCTAGTCGTGAAGGCTCTGGTAGGCCGACCCAAGTCGCCAACGGAGACCATGAGACGGATCCTGCTCTGGTGCATCTGGTGCGCTACCTGAGAGCGCAAGAGGCACTCTTCGATCAGGTCACCAATGATCTGATTGAGACCCGCAGGATGCTTGCTCTCCTGACCCCGGTGAGAAGTGAAACTGCACCTGCCACCGACTCCCCAATAGTACTGTTCGGGAGACCAATCGAGCCTGCGAGGTCTGCCCCTGTTGCCTACCCGGGCAATGCGTTCGTTTCCCCGGATGAACTCCATCGTCTCTTTGGGATTTCCCCCAACGGTACTGTAGCCACTACACCCCGTGTGGGTCATCATCGCTACCCCAACCCTGCAGCTCCTCATAACACTCCGGTCAACTCCGACGTTGAAGCCCCCGGAGAAGCCTCGACGACCGCGAGACACGCCCGTCTGGATGTCGACGAGGTAGACTGAGTCTGCCAGAGTAGTTGTCATGTCCTTAGCAACCCTGTTGCCCTGTAAATTCCACCGTCGCCGTAGACGATTATGGGTATATTTCTAGCAGTGTGTAGTGTTTGATTGAATGATGTGCCTGTGCGTTATTGTCTTATGCATGATTGCTTATCTGTTGTGATTGCATTTAATTCTTCCGTCCTTAACAAATCTCGAGGACGAGATTTTCTCAAGGGGGGTAGAGTTTGTAACACCCCAAAAATTTAATCATATTTTTATTAAATAAAATTTGGCCAGAATTAAAATTTTGAATTTTTACTAGGTCTTTTATTATTTTCAGAACCATTTTCTGTTTCTGTTTATCAAAATTCTTCCCTCCATATAGAAATTTTTGGAATAATATTGTGGCTCTGGTAGTTTTCTCAAATCATTTCAATTACATTTTAATAACAGTAAGAATTATTTTCATAATAAAAATTGCCCAAAACAATTATTTTAATAGCTATTTCTATACTTTAAATGCTTCTGTTACACTACAACTATTTTAAATAAATCTTTTAAAACCCCACAAAAATTATGAGGTGTCATGTGATGCCTATATATCACTTTTATGCAAAAACCTAACTTGGTCTTTTGAAAAATTTGGGTGAAACAATCTCTTTCCAATTCTGTCCAGTTTTTGAGTTTCTACTACAACCCCTATTTTCTTTGCTCCAAAAATCCTGAAATTTTTCCCACCTATAGTCCATCCAACCAAACCCTTAAGTCCAAAATTTTAGCTCCATTGGGTTCTTTTTAGTTCACCAAATATTCCTCTGTAGTTTCTGTCCAAAGATGAAATTCCCCAAAACTTGCACTAGCAAGTTTTGCATTCTGCCAAACCAATCACACCATCATTTTATTCATCTAAGGAGACATCATCCTGCCAAATCCCGTGATCAACAAGAGTCCCTAGGTGGCCCTAGCATTTGGTCAAGCACCTTGTGTGCATGACAGAATTCTGCAAGTTTATGAAACTGCGTTGAGCACTTGGTCGTTTAGCCAAACCAGCTTGTCTACCAGCTCTCTCATAACCAGGAGCACCACCATGACCAAATTGGGCTCACTTGGGGCAACCTAGGTGGCACAGGCTTTCCATCGAGCACCTTCTGTGCATGTCCAGAGCACGACCAGAGCGCATGTTTTGCAGGCGCCGGCATCGAGCTCCTGCCGCTCCTTCTGCTGCTCCCCTCGCTCATTCTACTCCTTCCCTGGATCACCACGACCCCATAGTATCCCACCGACACCACCCCTTGTCCGCTAGCGCCGGCTAGCACCGCCTTGCGCCGCAGCCTGTGGCTGCCGTCTCAGGCACACCACCGCCCATGACGCGTGGCGCGTTTTCGATCCAACTATCACCTCCCGGGCTTAACTGCGGTCGCCGCCGTCGTCACCAACCTTATCCGTAGCTCACCGACGATCGCCACCGCCCACACCTACCTTTCCAGCACCATCAATGGCTGCCGCCGTCGTAGCTTCGTCGGGAAGGCACGGAACCGACTCCCCCTCCTATAAATAGGCCACACCAAGATCACCAGCAGGATGACCGCACTCTCCTCACCCTCCCTGAGCTCTCTCAAGCATCAGAACAACCGGAGTGGTCGTCTTCTCCGATTCCAGCAGCTACTGCCGCCACCACCGACCGGACGGTTCCGACGCCGTCCGGCCCTCCCTCTCCAAAATACCACCACTACGAGCCTCCTCGAGCACCCACTGACCCATCCCCGCGCCCAATTCTGCTCGGCAGCCACCATAGGCGAAAGCCCCTTTCGAGCTCCGCTGGAGCAGCTCGGGATAGCTCACCGCCGGCGATTCCGTTCCTCCCCCCCCCCAACCGTGGCGAGTACCAGGAGGACTGCCGTACTTCACTGGTCACGATGGTAACCTCGGCACCCCAAGAGCTGCCGTCGTTCACCGGCGACAAGCGTCGGAGCTCCGCCCCTGCTCCACCACGGAGAAGGCACCAGCGGATAGGTCAAACCTGATCAGTGGGCTAGGTGGGGCCCACTGTCAGCGACCGAGACCACGCTGACCCGCAGTAAGTGGAGACGGCTTTTCTGGAGTATGCCTTCCTTGCGGTAAAGCGTATTTCTGGCAAACACCATCGACATGGTAGCTGGCCATCGCAGCCGCGCGACTGGGCTCGGCCCAATAGCTCCTCATGGCTATACTGCGCCCAGGGCACACTTTTGCCTTCTCTCTTTTTTCTTTTCCAGCAAAACTAAAATAATTCCACAGAACTCTTTTCAAATCCAAATTCGATGATTTAAATTTATGTAGATTCCTAAAATCATGATCTTTTATTCCAGCCTAGGTGAACATTTTTCCCAAACTCTGTTTCCACTGGATATTTTAAATATTCTATTTCTCTAACTATTCCAACTTAGATATTTCATTAGTAATTCATATAAACTCCAAATAATTTGATTATTTTTCTGGTATTTCTAATTTTTTCATCTAGTTTATTTTAGTATTTATTTCAAAAATATTTGAAACAACCTTTAATACTGTTTTGGAATTATGTGACTCTTGCCATATTTCTGAAAATAGGAAATGGAGGGAAGATAAAGTTTTCAAAACTTTTGGAGTGCACCCAATATATCTGCATGCTCAAGGCAAGCATCTTGAACACTTGATATGGTGAATGCATGGTAGTTTATTTGCTAGAATAATTTAAACATGACTATGTTAAATTCAAACTAAATTGCATATTGCTAGTAGTGCTTGCATGGTTTGAATTCGAGTAAATTTTGCATGCATGTAGTGTTGGTATGTTTCATCATACCGTGCATCGTGTGTTGCCATGACTAACTTGCAGGAGCAGGCATAAGTGAAATATCGTTACCCGCAGGAGGATGATCACGTTGGAGCGTGATCATGCCTTGTTTGTTGTGCATGTTGGAGCATGCAATGGTTGTGGCCCTGTTGGGATTGCTATTGAAGGAATACCTTGTTGTGCTAACCGTTGCAGGAAACTTAATGCCTCCTGAGTCGACCATAGATCGAGTCTTGTTCCGGTAACCCCCATACTTGTTTCGTGCTGCCACAGGTTCCTGCCACCGGTAGGGTATGGTTAAGTAAGTTGATAACCCTTTTCCATGCACACACCGTATAGAGGGCCACGATGACGGTTTCCCAGGGATCGAGGACTAAATCCTGTCATCGGGTCAGGGGGCATGGGTGTTTCCAGTTGTGACTGAGAGGGGGGCACCCCTTGTAATCCGCGCGTATTAATAGTGATCCCATGCAGTACGTTGGTCTCTCCGTCTCAGAGTTTTTCTTGAACGATGCTTTGGGTGATACCTGGCATCCGGAGAGTTATTCTGGTGTGTGCTGGTCAGGTGTGTTTTCAACCCAAAGACCGTAATGGGAATTAGTCAGTGTCACGGTACTGACTAAGGAAATCCTTTACTTGTGGGTAAAGAGTACACCCTCTGCGGAGTTTAAACCTATTCGAATAGCCGTGTCCGCGGTTAAGGGCTACAGTCTGGGTTGGTCAAGTGTCGGTCTTAGCGTCGGTCTTCGGAGGAAATACTTAAAATGTGCCTGAATTGTTTTTGCTGAATATTTATTGTCACCCTGATGCTATCATGGATATTTTGCTATGCTTGTTCATAATACTGTGGTTATACATATTATTATGGACTAACCTGTTTCTCTTATTTTATATTCCTGAGTGTCTCAGGGGCCGGCTAGACTACCCCGGGCACTCAATTTTATTTTCAAGACCTCTTCATGGCGTCCCTCGAGTTATCAGGCGGTTTATCACGCCACTACTCTTATGGATACCCAATTGGCATTTCTTTTCAAGTCCGACCGAGGTGTCACTTGACACCCGACTGGCATTTCTTTTCAAGACCTCTTGTGGCGTCGCCTGAGTTCTCGGATGGTCCTGTCTCGTCTGATTTCTCTTTTTTACACCCGATTGGCATTTCTCTTCAAGACCTACCGTGGTGTCACTTGACATCCGACCGGCATTTCTTTTATTTTATTTTTCTTAAACTCTCCTTGTTTATCACTAACATTCCCATATATTCATTTATTTGCATATGCTAATATTTTATCATGCCATGATTTAATTCCTGTCAGTAGGCATTTAAGTCCATCATGAGCATACGCATAAAGTTTGGTTCATCATGATCTTATAATTTAATTGTTGCATTCGGTATATCTTTAGTTCATGATGTTTGCGAGTACATTCAAACGTACTCACAGGCTTGTCCCTGGCTATTTACTTGGCCAGGGCAGGATTTCTACAAGGAGTACCACAGCGATGTCCGTGCGGAGCCTAGGATGGCAACCATGCGGGATAGGAATTATCCGGGTCAGCTGTTCCTGTGGGAATGGAGCCCCAACGACGTTGAAGAACCGCGAGACAATTCCGTCATCCACCACCGGAATCACTGCTGTATCATTAGACCTTTATGGTCTTGATCCAATTCTTGTAATTGCTTGGAAATCTGTCACAAGGACGTGTCCACCAGTAACGATAATCCGGGGCTGGTGATGACACGAGGGGTTAATTTTCTGGGATATGCCGTGTCCCCGAAATCCGGCCCTGACACGGACTAACCTATGCCCCCAGGGGTCTTGGGCCATCGCACCGGGAACTCCTGCACGTTACGTGCACCGCCGGTGAGCAGACCTAGCATCCCCTTAATACAAGCGCGGTTGCGTTCCCAGTCCAACCTAGCATGTGCCGCTCAGTCGCTGACGTCTAGAAAGCTTCGGCTGATGTATACGACGCAGAGTGCCCATAACTGTTCCCACGGTGATGGTTAGTGCTATCGGGCCAAAGGCCCACTCGGATCAAATATCCAAATCTTTATTGTGTTGGTAGCATGCGGTAACGAGAAGAGACTCACGATCGATGTGACCCCGTCGCCCCGTCTCGAGGACTTGCTGCAAGGGCTAAGAATGCCCAGCTGCGCCTCGTATTTATCTCTCGGGTACCCTCCAGGTCAACCCGACTCCACATCACTCGCCAGTTAGGCTCGCGCGGGTACCCCTCAGTGGGACCCACTTGTCAGCCTCTGTGTGTTTAACAGTGGGTTAAACTAATCTAACAGAACTAATTAGGGGTGTGGGCCCCATGTGTCAGTGACTATACTGATTAACAGATTAATTATACAAACCTAATTAACTTAATTAAGCGCAGGGGTGCACAAGCCAGTGACAGGGGTGAACAGTGCCCTGAGTTGACCGTGGTCAACGCGGTCAATAGAGGCGCTGGGGTCCCACTGGTGGCCTCACAGAGCATGCCACATTTGCGCCACATTGGCGTCGACCGGCGCCTCACCGCCGGCGACCAAATCGACGGCGGCGCGCACGGGAGGTGGTCGGATCTTGCCGTCTAGTGACCAAATCGAACGCTGCGAGTATCATTCGAACGAGCACAGGGAGCCACGTCTAGTGGTGGTGCTGGCTCGGCCGGAAACGAGCTAAAATGACGGCGGCGTCAACCGCGGCGGACGCTGGAGTTCGGTCGAGGTGCGGCACATGGCCAGGGTGCACAGGGTATTGAGCTATTGGCTCGGGCGGCACCAGGAAGGTGCCCTGAGCATGTTGCCATGCGTGCCCGGCCTCAGCAACGACCATAGCGATGGCGGCCAGCTGCACAGCGAAGCCGAGCTCGGCCATGGCTGGCGCGGTGGCTACGGGAGTGCATGAGGCCAGGGAAGCGAGGGGAGAGGATGAGGGGCTCACCGCGCGGCGCAAGAAAGGCCCGTGGGAGGTTTAGGAGCTGCCGTGCAGTGGATCGACACCGGCGAGCTCCTGTGATCCGAGGTGGAAGACGAGGCCGGGGCAGCGTTCGGGGGCGCCCAGCGTCCTGCGGCTCGTCGGTGAGGCGTAGTCGAGGGAGGCGGAGCGGTTGGACACGATGAGGTCGCGAGGTAGGCACGGTGGCCGCGGTGGTGCAGCAGCGCGGCGGTGCCATCGCTCGGGCAAGTTTGGGGGGAGAGGGGGCCGAGCGAGGGAGAGGGGAGGAGGAGTAGCGAATGGGGAAGGTGACCAGGGGGAAGGGCGTGGGGGTCGCCCTTATCCTCCCACTATTGTTGGGTGCCGCGGTGTCACCTCCTCGCCGGTGGACGCCGGCGTAGCCATAGGCGAGACGACAACATGAGGGAGAGAGAGTGAGGAGGGGAAGGGGGCCTGGTGGGCTGGGCTGAGTGTAATGTGCACTTAGGCCCAATCCACAGTGGCATCTTTCTTTTTTTTCTCATTTTTTTTCTTTTTCTTTTCTTTTCCAGAGGTAGCTTTGCATTATTTTGGGCTGCCAAATGACTTTGTAAAAATGTGGAACTTGGCCATATAAATACAATGAAATATTTTGTACTGCCGCAAGAAGTTTGGGCAATTTTGAAATCCATTTGAATTATTCAAAAATGAATATAGCTTTTAAAGTGTTGTTTTGACACTGTTATAAATGCTTAGGCCCATTTTAAGTTGATGGCTCATTTTAAGTTGATGGTGATGTTGTTCTCCTTAATAACTATTTGTTTTGGAATATTTGCTGAATAATGAACATTTTTCCAGCAACTTTTGAGCAACTTCAATTTGCTCTTAGAATTTGAATTGATTTCCGAGAAGGAATTTGAAATGAGATATTAATCCAATATGATTAAGCTTTGTAAATCAAGATGACTTGGCATTGATCATAAGGGATTACTGTAGTGTGATGTTGGGGATGTTACAAATTTCCTCCACTACCAGAAATCTCGTCCTGAGATTTAAGTGGGAAAGTAAAGGGTAACTTCAGGGGAACTGACCCTTATAGGGTTAATTATCTGGTGAGCAATTCAAAGAATGTGGTAGGACTATCTCTCGAGTTGGAACTTAAGAAAACATCGAGAGCAAAGTATGAAGGTACCATAAGAAGTTTCAAGTGAATGGACAAACCATCGATACCTGAACAGAGTGTGAGAAGGGGGTTCATAGCATCGGGAATAGATTATCTCTCGAAGGGTGGCTCGTGATAACACACAAAACCAAGGGCATATGATACTTCGGAATCAAGGATGTACAGGAGAGTCAGGTTCCGATCCTGTGGAGCTGTGATGAGGGTTGATCGAGAGTAGGGAGAATGGTGTCATCTTATCGGTCACTGACGGTGGCATGAACCTGGGGTGGGGTAATAGGCCTGACCTAGACGCCCTTCCCAAGGACATTACCTTAAAGACAAGGATATTGAAAGGACAATACCATACACTCGACCAGAAGCATTCCACTCGGAAAGCCCAATTCCATTCGACCGGAGTGTATTCACTCGACCACATCAGAAATCACTCGGAAGACAGAAGATCTAAAGTCACTCAGAATGGCAACGGTCAGGCGTTCACTCCGTAGTCTTAATGATCATTTATATGCCTTTATTGCTGGCGTTATCAGTAACTTCCTATCTTTATGTACATTGAACCCCTTGTAACGTGGTTTGGCTGGGGTTCTAGCGCACTCTATATAAGCCACCCCCCTCCATTGGCACAAGGGTTCGCACTCCCTGTAACCTCATGCATAATCCAATCGACCGAGCTCCCGGGCACCGAGACGTAGGGCTGTTACTTCCTCCGAGAAGGGCCTGAACTTGTAAATCTTGCATGCACAACCTCACCGTAGCTAAGATCTTGCCTCCTCATACCTACCCCCTATTCTACTGTCAGGCTTAGAACCACGACAGTTGGCGCCCACCGTGGGGCAGGTGTCTTAGCGACTTTCCGGTGAGGTTGCGATTTTTTCCGATTCCCATCATCATGGTTTCTAATGGAGGTTTGGCTGAGGGCCACGAGATCCGTCTCGGCGCGCTCGTCTTCATCACCGACGACTGCGCCAGGCTCCAGGAGGCCCCCCTCGACGTCGAGACACTCCCCGTCCGTGGAGCGACGCACTTTCGCGCGTGTGTCCGCGGCGTCCATCTGCAGCAGCCGTCGACCCAGTATCGGTCTGCTCCTGCAGCGTCTTTGTTCCCCGCCGTTCACCGTCGCAAGCGATCCGGTCGATCGCGGCTTCAGCGGTGGGTGAAGCATGCGGTGGCACGTCAGTCGGCCACCCCTCAAGTCGCGGCAATCGAGCCCGATGAATCTCTCTATGGCCTGTTCGATCTGTCGACTGGCTCCGTCGAGACATTGTCCGAGTGTGACAGCAGCGATCTTGCGGCAGAGGTCCTGATGGTCGACACGGCGCGTAGCCCACCTGGCATGCGTCGCAACGGTGGCGGCGGAGGAGGTGGCGATCCGTCGCATGTTCACGAGGAGTACCACCCCGAAACCCTCTCTTCGCAGCGGAGGGAGGAACTCCAACGCCGCAACGAGGAAGCACTCCACACGCCCATCGTCGGAGAGACCTCCGAGGCTCGGGCCTTGGAGGCAGCATGCTTGGCCACTTTGGCTGAACGCACTCGACTGTAGAACCTTCAGCATGCACTCGACGAATGTGCTCGGCAGCAGATTCCTGAGTCCAGTCGATGGCGACAATTGTTCCCGCCTGAACCTCAGGTATACCGCACTCCTATTCAGAATCTTACGGCTGCAGCTCGTATAGCAGAGTCCATCCAGCCATCCCAGTCGGAAGCTGGACGAGGTTTGATGCAGATCCGGGCTCTCCTCCGGGCAGCAGGAGAGCAAAACACTGCAGTATCTCAGTCGCGTAACAGAATCCATAGCAGATCTGTGGTGGCTGACACAGTTCAATCGGCTCACAGCCTAAGATCGCCTCCGTGGCGTGAGGGACGGGGGCATCGCCAAGATCAGTACTTGGGTCGGAACCACGAGCATTACGATCAATGGCTCCGCCGTGATGACCGCCGTCGAGTGCCTACGCCCCCTCCGAGAGGCGGATCATATGTGCCCTGACATTATGATGACAGGCGCCCATACAGCGGAGAGCGGAGGATGCCAGTCGACCCAAGAGAGCCAGGGTTTGATGCGAGGTCAATTTTGGTGCAAGGTTTGGTCGACAGGAACCGAGCACATAGAGAGGGGCAAGACAGAGATCGCCCGAGTGGAAGCAGAGTACATGTTTCAGGACCCGAGTGTTTCAGCAGAGCCATTAGGGCTGCTGAGATCCCTCCCAACTTTAGGTTGGCGACTGGGGTTAGTAAGTTCACTGGTGAGTCAAAGCCTGACACTTGGCTGGAAGATTACCGAGTGGCTGTTCAGATCGGTGGTGGAAATGATGAGGTAGCTATGAAACATCTTCCTCTCATGTTGGAAGGATCGGCCAGAGCATGTCTGAATCAGTTGGCTCCAGGCAGTATATTCAGCTGGGAAGAGTTAGCCCGAGTGTTTGTCAGGACATTCGAGGGCACATGCAAACGACCTGCAGGGTTGACAGAATTGCAACATTGTGTACAGAAGCCGAATGAAACTCTGAGGGATTACATCCAAAGATGGACCACTTTACATCACACAGTAGAAAATGTATCCCAACACCAAGCAGTTTGTGCCTTCAAGAAGGGCGTTCGGTATCGAGAGCTTAACCTGAAATTCGGTCGGATAGGAGATATGTCTCTGACCCGAATGATGGAAATAGCCACTCGGTACGCTAATGGTGAAGAAGAGGATCGACTCGGCAGTGGAAAGGGCAAGCCAGTTGCGCAAGACACCAGAGGAGGTCGGAAACAGAAACGCAAAGCCGAGCCAGCAGGTCCAGGTGAAGCTGTAGTTGTAACTCAAGGAAAATTCAAGGGAAAGCCCAAAGGGCCCTGGATCCCCAAGAAGGTGAAAGATCAGGCAGGGAATGATGTGTTGGATTTACCGTGTCACATTCACACCAAGAAGGATGAAGAAGGTAATCTGATTTATCCCAAACATACCACTCGACAATGTCGGCTCCTAATCCAGCAGTTCTGAGAGAAACAACCCAATGAAAAGGAAAAAGAGTCTGACAAGGATGGGACAAGGAAGAAGATGATGACGGTTTTCCAAACGTCAATTCCACTCTGGTGATTTTTGCTGACATTGAAAGCAAAAGTCGACTGAAAGTCATCAACAGAGAAGTAACACATGGTTGCTCCGGCAACGACGACATACTTGAAATGGTCAAAGACTCCCATTACATTCGACCAATCCAATCACCCACCGCACGTTGCCACCCCCGGGAGGCAAGCGTTGGTGGTCGACCCAGTCTTTGGGGGCACCCGACTGACCAAAGTCCTGATGGATGGTGGCAGCGGTTTGAACATTTTGTATGCTGAGACCCTCCGTGGGATGGGCATTCCGATGTCCAAACTCAGTGAGAGCAGTATGCGATTCCACGGTGTCATTCCAGGAAAGAAAGCTGATTCATTCAGCCAGATCACTCTTGACGTGGTTTTCGGTGATTCAAAGAATTACCGTAAGGAGAAGTTGACATTCGAAGTTGTGGATTTTCACAGTGCCTATCATGCTATTCTGGGCAGAACTGCATATGCCCGTTTCATGGCTCGACAGTGTTACGTGTACCTCAAGCTGAAGATGCCTGGCCCCAGGGGCGCGATCACAGTCACTAGCAATCGGCAACGAGCAGAGAGTGCCTCCAGAAGGGCTCTATGATAGCCGATGAACAAATGGCAGTAGTGGAAATGGAAGAATATAAGAAGACTGCAGATCCGAGTGATTTGTTGCGTACTAAGAAGCCTGCTTCAGAGTCTGCATTTCGGTCGTCCGGTGAAACAAAGCCTGTTCACATTCACCCGACTGATCCCAATGCTGCTCCGACTAATATCTCCACAACACTCGACAGCAAATAGGAAGAAGCGCTCATCCAGTTCCTCCGTGAGAACTGGGACATCTTCGCATGGAAGCCATCTGACATGCCAGGTGTACCCAGGGGACTGGTTGAGCACCGTTTGCGAGTCGATCCTAAGGCAAAACCCATTAAAGAGCATCTCCGTCGGTCCGCTGTGGAGAAGCGAAAGGCAATCGGTGAAGAGGTGGCTCGGCTTCTGGCGGCTGAGTTCATCCGCGAAATTTACCACTCCGAGTGGCTCGCCAATGTTGTCATGGTTCCCAAGAAGGACGATTCACTTCGTATGTGCATTGATTTCAAGCATATCAATCGGGCCTGCCCGAAAGATCATTTTCCTCTCCCCCGCATCGATCAGATAGTCGACTCGACTGCGGGTTGTGAGCGATTGTCCTTCCTGGATGCATATTCCGGGTACCATCAGATCCGACTGTATGGACCTGATGAAATAAAAACAGCTTTTATCACCCCATTCGGGTGCTTTTGCTATATCACCATGCCCTTTGGTCTCAAGAACGCTGGTGCCACATTCATGCGTATGATACAGAAGTGCCTGCTAACTCAAATCAGTCGGAATGTAGAAGCGTACATGGATGACATCGTGGTTAAGTCGCGTAAAGGTTCCGACCTGCTGACTGACCTTGCTGAAACCTTTGCCAATTTGAGAAGATATGATATCAAGCTTAATCCGTCGAAGTGTACATTTGGAGTTCCAGGTGGAAAGTTACTCGGTTTCCTCATTTCCGAACGTGGGATCGATGCAAACCCAGAGAAAGTTGGTGCAATCCTCTGAATGAAATGCCCTGTGCGTGTACACGACGTTTAGAAGCTTACTGGTTGTTTGGCCGCATTGAGTCGATTCATCTCTCGTCTCAGTGAAAAGGCACTGCCTCTTTACCGACTGATGAAGAAATCTGATAAGTTCGAGTGGACTCCTGAAGCTGATGCAGCGTTTGCAGAGCTCAAAGCCCTGCTTTCCACCCAGCCGGTGCTTGCTGCTCCAATCAGCAAAGAACCTTTACTGCTTTATATAGCAGCCACTGGATAGGTTGTCAGTACATTAGTCACGGTCGAGCGGGAAGAAGAAGGTAAAACATACAAGGTCCAACGCCCAGTGTACTATATTTCTGAAGTCTTAACCCCATCCAAGCAGAGATATCCACATTATCAGAAGCTTGTCTATGGAATTTACTTGACCACAAAGAAGGTTGCACATTACTTCTCAGATCATTCGATTACAGTCGTTAGCGATGCTCCATTGTCAGAAATTTTGAACAACAGAGATGCAACTGGTCGAGTGGCAAAGTGGGCGATCGAACTCCTTCCGCTGGATATCAAGTTTGAGGCGAAGAAAGCGGTCAAATCTCAAGCAATAGCAGATTTCATCATCGAGTGGATTGAATAGCAGCTACCGACCCAGATACAGTCGGAACATTGGACTATGTTCTTCGACGGGTCCGAGATGTTGAATGGTTCAGGTGCTGGGGTAGTCCTGGTATCTCCACGAGGCGACAACCTCAGATATGTTCTCCAGATTCACTTTGATTCCTCCAACAATGAAGCTGAATACGAGGCACTCCTGTACGGGTTGCATATGGCCATTTCACTCGGCGTCCGTCACCTGTTGGTTTACGGTGACTCAGATTTACTGGTTAATCAAGTGATGAAAGAGTGGGACATCAGGAGCCCAGCGATGACTGGCTATTGCAATGCAGTGAGAAAGTTAGAAAAGAAGTTTGAAGGGCTGGAGCTCCACCATATACCCCGATTGAAGAATCAAGCAGCTGATGACTTGGCGAAAATAGGTTCCAAGCGAGAGCCTATTCCCAACAATGTGTTTTTGGAGCATATTCACGCACCATCAGTTCAAGAAGATCCCTTTACTGAAGAGCCCCCACAGCCTAAAAGTTCCACTGATCCGACTGAAGTTGAAATCCCAGCTGTGGTCGACTTGATCATGGAGGTTTTGGTTGTTATTCCAGATTGGATAGTGCCATATATTGCATATATTCTTAGGAAAGAGCTTCCAGAGGATGAAGAAGAGGCTCGTCAGATTGTCCGTCGATCCAAAGCCTTCACAGTAATGGGTGGACAACTCTATAGAGAGAGTGTTACTGGGGTCATTTAGAAATGCATCACTCCAGAAGAAGGCCGAATGATCCTCAATGATATCCACTCGGGAAACTGTAGTCACCATGCATCCTCTCAGACCATCGTGGCCAAAGCATATCGAGAAGGGTTTTATTGGCCACGGGAAAATGAGATGGCAAAGGAAATAGTTGACAAGTGCGAGGGCTATCAGTTCTACTCCAACATGTCCCACAAACCTGCTTCAGCCTTGAAGACCATTCCACTCGTCTGGCCATTTGCTGTTTGGGGATTAGATATGGTCGGACCTCTGAGGATTGGTAGGAGTGGTTTCACCCATGTGCTTGTAGCAGTCGACAAGTTCACTAAATGGATTGAAGCTAAACCTATCAAAAACCAGGAAGCAAGTACTGCTGTCAGCTTCGTCAGAGGGTTAACATTTAGATATGGAGTTCCACACAGCATCATCACGGATAATGGGTCAAACTTTGATTCTGATGAGTTCCGAGCTTTCTGCGCAACCCAAGGTACTCGGGTCGACTATGCTTCAGTCGCCCACCCTCAGTCGAATGGACAAGCATAAAGAGCAAACAGTTTGATTCTCAAAGGGTTGAAACCTCGATTGATGCGCGACCTCAAGCATGCAGCCGGCGCTTGGGTAGATGAGCTACCATCAGTCCTTTGGGGATTAAGAACAACACCAAATCGGTCAACCGGTCGAACCCACTTCTTCATGGTCTATGGGGCTGAGGCTGTGCTGCCGAGTGACTTGCTTCACAATGCACCCCGAGTAGAACCTTTTTCAGAAGCTGAAGCGGAACGAGCTCGAGAAGACGTTGTTGATCTTCTGGACGAAGAAAGAGAAATGGCCTTGATCCGATCGACCATTTATCAGCAAGACCTTCATCGATTATATGCCAGAAATGTGAAGGGTCGAGCATTTCAGGAAGGAGACCTTGTGCTCCGAGTGGACCAGCAGCGGCCTCACAAGCTTGCCCCCGCTTGGGAAGGTCCCTTCATCGTCACCAAGGTGCTCCACAACGGAGCATATCACCTCTACAATGTGGAGCAGAATAAAGACGAGCCACGCGCTTGGAATGCGGAGCTACTCCGCCGTTTTTATACTTAAGTGTTCAGACTGATGAGATGTAATAAAGAGTACCTTTCAGTTTGTTTATCAAAGACACGGTTTTACAGTCTCCTAAATGATTGTTGTTACTAATACATGTGTCCAAAATCCCCCAGTGGGTGGCTTAGCCGCGAATCCGATTCGCCTAAGTTCAAAAATCCTACCGAGTGATGAGCAACCCTCTCACTCGGGGCTTAGCTGCAGTCCTGTACTCGCCTAAGTTTAAAAAATCCTACCGAGTGATGAGCAGCCCTCTCACCCGAGGGCTTAGCTGCAGTCCTGTACTCGCCTAAGTTTGTAAAATCCTACCGAGTGATTAGCAGCCCTCTCACTCGGGGGCTTAGCTGCAGTCCTGTACTCGCCTAAGTTTGTAAAATCCTACCGAGTGAAGAACAACCCTCTCACTCGGGGGCTTAGCTGCAGTCCTGTACTCGCCTAAGTTTAAAAAAATCATACCGAGTGATGAGCAGCCCTCTCACTCGGGGGCTTAGCTGTAGTCCTATACTCGCCTAAGTTTAAAAAATCCTACCGAGTGATGAGCAGCCCTCTCACTCAGGGGCATAGCTGCAGTCCTGTACTCGCCTAAGTTTAAAAAATCCTACTGAGTGAAGAGCAACCCTCTCACTCGGGGGCTTAGCTGCAGTCCTGTACTCGCCTAAGTTTAAAAAATCCTACTTAGTGATGAGCAGCCCTCTCACTCGGGGGCTTAGCTACAGTCCTGTACTCGCCTAAGTTTGTAAAATCCTGCCGAGTGAAGAGCAACCCTCTCACTCGGGGGCTTAGCTGCAGTCCTGTACTCGCCTAAGTTTAAAAAATCATACCGAGTGATGAGCAGCCCTCTCACTCGGGGGCTTAGCTGCAGTCCTGTACTCGCCTAAGTTTGTAAAATCCTACCGAGTGAAGAGCAACCCTCTCACTCGGGGGCTTAGCTGCAGTCCTGTACTCGCCTAAGTTCGTAAAATCCTACCGAGTGAAGAGCAACTTTCTCACTCCGGGGCCTAGCTGCAGTCCTATACTCGCCTAAGTTTAAAAAATCCTACCGAGTGATGAGCAACCCTTTCACTCGGAGGCTTAGCTGCAGTCCTGTACTCGCCTAAGTTTGTAAAATCATACCGAGTGATGAGCAACCCTCCCACTCGGAGGCTTAGCCGCAGTCCTGTACTCGCCTAAGTTTAAAACACGCTCCATCCTGATCCGCAAGGATGACGAGGTATAGGTCGACTGCGACCTTCTCTTCGGAGCTACGCCACATGTACAATGTGTGCTCCATCCTGATCTGCAAGGATGACGAGGTGCAGGTCGTCCGCGATCCTCTCCTCAGAATGGCACCACAAGAACAAAAGTCTGTTCCGAGTGAAGATACAAGTTCCACTCGGAAATAAAAACAAGCATATTTAAGGGAAAACTAAGTTCGGACAAATCCCATGAGGTTCCGGACCGCAGATTAAAGTACTTAGGCATCCGGCCCGAAGGAGCTTAACGGTTACAAAATCACTCGGCATACCGAGGCAAATTGAATCGGATCATAAAAGTTTTGTTCACTCCGCAGGAGGGCTGGCAGGCTCGACGAACTCATCCAGGTCGATTCCATCTGCAATTCGAGTAGCAGCAGCAATAAAAGTCTCCATGAAGGACTGGAAGTCAAGTTTCTTGGTATTGGCAACCTTGATTGCTGCTAGCTTCTCTTCCTTGGCTTCCTTGCAATGGACACGAACCAGGGACAGAGCTACGTCGGCACCACATCGAGTAGAGGACTTCTTCCATTCCTGCACTTGACCAGGAATCTCATTGAGCCGAGTCATCAAACACTCGAGGTCATTTTGGAGCGCTTCCCTTGGCCAGAGCGCTGTGTCGATCCGCGACACCGCAACTTTCAGTCGAGCAAGGTAATCTATGGCGCTGGCAAGGCGAGACTCCAGTCGGAGCAGGTTCATGGCAGCTTCATCTTTAACAGGGGAGTTGATGGGGTCCAAGCTTGTCTTGACTCGTCCAGTCTCTTCCTCGAAGTTTTGACAGAATTCTGCACTCACAGAGAAATAATGAGTCGACAGTTATATGATGTGTCAACAAAAGCAAATCAATTGGACAGGGAAAAGTACCTTCAAGCAGCAGGAATAACTTCTTGGCGAGTCCTCCCAGATAATTCTCTAGCTCGTCCCTCTTGCGGGTGATGTCTTCCACTTTGTCAGTCAGGGTCCCTTTATCCCTCTTCAGTCGAGTTACCTCTTTGTTGGCTTCGTCGAGAGCAGCCTTCAGCTTGGTATTCTCTTCCTCCAACTTTCCGACAGAGGCCAGCTTTTGGTCAGCAAAGTGCCATTTTTTCTTCTGCTATTTTCTTCGCAGCCGCAAGGTCAAGGTCCGTCTTCTCCAAAGCCTGTCTCATTGTTTCTAGAAAGAATAATATTCGAATTAGAAAAAGGAGGAGAAAAGATGGCAAGAAAACCAGTCGAACAAGCTTTCCTTACCAGCAGCGTCATCGTTAGCCTTCTGCAAGTTATTCTGAGCCAACTCTAGGTCAAGACTGAGCTGGGTCTGCTTCTGCTCCAAGTCAGCGAACCGGGCTCCAAGATCACAAGATTTCTGTGTTCAGAAGATAGTCAGTCGACAGACACAAAGATTGGTTGCTTCCGAGCAACAAAGTAGCAAGTTCAAAGAGTTCTAAGACTACTGCTGAATCAAACATTCGACAATAGTCTCGGGGACTACACCCACTGGGTGTGGCGCCGACCGTGGTTCTACTTTTTCAATCGACTTGGTCCGTCCAGTCAAAAAAAACTCTCAGACCATAGCCGACTGCCCGCAGTCGACTACGGTCTCGGGGACTACACCCAGTGGGTGCACTCAGCGTGCCCCCACTGGTCCAGGTTCCACTCGACATGATCTGCTCAGACCGAGTGGAAAAGTTCTGTTCAAAGACCCCCGCCGAATCAAACATTCGACGGCGGTCTCGGGGACTACACCCAGTGGGTGCACTCAGCGTGCCCCCACTGGTTCAAAGATTCAATCGACACAACCTAGTCGACTCAAGTGGAAAAACTACTCAACAGAAATTAAAACACCCAGTGGGTGTACAGACTGACAATGGGTGTGCAATTAAGGTTCCAAAACGCTCATCCACGAACGTCTTGCGGATAAAGCAGCAGTTTCTAAATATCATATCCTACCAGAACAAGCATCAAGATGGAGTTCAGTCAGAAGTAAGCTAACCTAGACATTGGCCTGGAGTGCTGAGCTGGCATCATAGGCAGCTTGACTGGCTTCGCGCACCACTTTCATCTGCTCCATCATAATGCCTGCCTGGCGTATGGCTTCCTTGGCAGCACTCACTTGGTCCTCTGGGACGTGATGGGCGGTGAAAAGTAAAGACGGTGGATCAGTTGCAACAGCTTGAGAGCTTGAGGCATGAAGTTGCATAGATGAAGCAGGGGCCTGTGCAGTTGATGCTGAAGGACGACCACTCGACAAGGGATTCGCAAAAGTATCAGAAGCACGGTTGATGTCCCCAGGGTGCTGGATAGCTGGTTCCGCCGCCGGTGTCGATTGAGGCTTCTTGTTAGCTGGTACCTTTTTGCCCGAGGTCCTGCTCCTCCTTCCCACGAGCTTCTGTGGCTCATCTTCATCGCCGTTTGGAAGATCAATAACATTTTGCGGAGCTGCAAAAGAATCGACCACAAGAGTTCAGTCGACTGTAGAAGTGGCTAGCAAAGAAAAGACAAGATAAGAGGAGTCATACTCGCTTTAGATGTGACCGCGTCCTCCATCTCCTTGTCATCATCATCTTTGTAAGCAGAGGTCCCAGAGGTAGCAGCACTGCAAATTCCAAGGTTCACTCGGTCAAGCAAGGGAATGGGTCGACAACTGATACAAGATTCTTGGAGCAAAGGATGAAAACGAAACACTTACGCAGAGGCGACGGGAACATCAACCTTGATCTTGGGCAAGGCCTTCCGTGGCTTTGACGGCGCAGTCTTGAGCTGCTTCGGAGCCTTCTCAGTCGGCACCGGAGAAGATGTCCGAGTGCGCTTCAAAGTTTGTCCAGTCGGTGCCGCCACTTTACCCCGAATACTTGCTGGGTCGTGCTTCAGCTTGGAACGCTTTTCCACGCGAGGTGGGGAATCGACCTCTTCATCACTGCTCGAGTCTTCGCACTCTTCATCACTCTCGTCATCAGAGTTCCAGTCGCCGCTGTTGCCTCCGCTCTCCTCTCCTTCCTGGATCTGCTCCCCATTGGGCATCGAGTACATCTCAGTATATCTCTGCAGAGCAAAGAATTATACAAATATCAATCGGATTGAAGCCTAAATAAGAAATCAGAGCAAAGGGCATTCGACACTGAAGATTGTACCTTATCCGGTTCGTTAGTCTTGTTGAATGGCAGGACCCTCTTGGACCCCCTGGGGTTATCTTTTTTACCAGTCATGCCTTGCAGCCACTGCTCCACTACCTCCCCGGTGACCTCCTCCGGGTGGATCCGGGTGGTGTCATCAATACCCGAGTACATCCACATAGGATGATCACGAGCCTGGAGTGGCTGGATGCGTCGACTGAGAAATATTTCAAGCAAGTCCATACCAGTCACCCCATCGCGGACTAACTGGACTACTCGTTCAACTAGCATATTCACTTCTGCTTTCTCCTCTGGGTTCACTTTCAAAGTAGAGGGCGGCTGGACCCGATTCATGGAAAAGGGAGGAAGCCCAGTCGACTGACCAGGAGTCGGCTGGTCTTTGCAATAGAACCAGGTCGACTGCCACCCTCTAACTGAATTGGGAAGCTTCATAGCTGGAAAAGTGCTCCTACCCCTCATCTGAATTCCTAGACCCCCGCACATCTGGATCACATGTGTTCTCTCATCACTCGGATTGGACTTCTTTACGGCTTGGGAGCGACATGTGAATATATGTTTGAAAAGACCCCAGTGCGGTCGACAACCCAAGAAATTCTCACACAGGGAAACAAATGCAGCAAGATAGGTGATGGTGTTGGGTGAAAAGTGATGAAGTTGATCTCCAAAGAAATTCAAGAAAGCCCGGAAAAAGGGATGTGGAGGCAAGGAGAAACCACGGTCGACATGACTCGCGAGGAGGACGCACTCACCCTCTTGCGGCTGCGGCTCGGTCTCGTTCCCCAGCAATCGCCAGGACTGGTGGGGAATCAAGCCTCCTTCGACCAGATCCTCCATGTCTTCCTTCCGGATCATGGATATGATCCAGTCGCCCTGGATCCAGCCGGGCGGCAGGCCGGACCTAGACGACGACCCGCCCCGACTCGTCTTCTTGCCCTTCGCTGCCGCCGTTGCCTTCTTCGCACGCTCCAGGGCCGCCATTTTCTCCTTCCCCATCGCAGCAGGCTGCGCTTGGACGGGGCGGCGGCGTCGAAGGTGGTGGCAAATGCGGTGGGGAAGCAGGGGAAGAAGAAGGGGATGAAGAGCACAGTACCAAACGCATCGGCCCGGACGCCTTATATGGGCTTGTTACCGAGTGACTGACTTGTGGGCCCAAGCAATCCCATCGAATCCTGCCACAATCGCAAGCTCGGTACGTGGCGAGAAAGGTGGCGTGAAGATCGTGGAGTCCCTGCCAAATCTGTTCCGTTTTCTGCGGGCCTCCCCGTCCCGCGCGCTTCTCCAAATTTCGAATCCCGTGAGATCAGGGAACGACAGTGCAGTCAATCGCGCCAAAGATCTCATACCATGTCCACAATTGAAGCTTATCAACAAAATTCACTCGGCAATTTAGGAATGGATCAAGGCGACTGAAAACGAAGTCGAAGTTGTTGCATGGTTCATTAATCCAAGCAAAACGCTCCCGAAGCATGAAAACTGGGTCGAAACCATCTTCAACTCCTTTTTCCACTTGAACCCTGAACCATTCGGGGGCTAATGACAGTGGCATGAACCTGGGGTAGGGTAATAGGCCTGACCAAGATGCCCTTCCCAAGGACATTAGCTTAAAGACAAGGATATTCAAAGGACAATACCATACACTCGACCAGAAGCATTCCACTCGGAAAGCCCATTTCCATTCGACCAGAGTGTATTCACTCGACCACATCAGAAATCACTCGGAAGACTGAAGATCTAAAGTCACTCAGAATGGCAACGGTCAGGCGTTCACTCCGTAGTCTTAATGATCATTTATATGCCTTTATTGCTGGCGTTATCTGTAATGTCCTACTTTTTTTACATTGAACCCCTTGTAACGTGGTTTGGCTGGGGTCCTGGCGCACTCTATATAAGGCACCCCCTCCACTGGCACAAGGGTTCGCACTCCCTGTAACCTCATGCATAATCCAATCGACCGAGCCCCCGGGCACCGAGACGCAGGGCTGTTACTTCCTCCGAGAAGGGCCTGAACTCGTAAATCTTGCATGCACGACCTCACCGTAGCTAGGATCTTGCCTCCTCATACCTACCCCCTATTCTACTGTCAGGCTTAGAACCACGACAGTCACGACAATGTGGTATGTTAGAGAATAGTCTGTCATTTATGTCGGTAACAACGTCGGTACCAAGGGCGAGGGACGAAGAGAACCATTTTCCTGCTCGTAAGAACGAGGCGGACCAATAAGGCAAAGTTCTCGTCCATCGGGGGTTAGCAGAATGTCATCAACAATAGTAACAGGGTCTTCCTGACAAGGTTGTACATCGGGGTGTTTTATAAGCAGGGAAGTATTTCTGCTTATATCATATATAGATCACAAGAAAGGTTAAACAAACCAAGGGAAAGGAAAATGTGTTTATGCACAAGAACTAGGAGTGTATCTTTTCCCAAGGAAAAGTAGAGCACGATATACATGTCAGATCGACAAGTACACCACCATTTAAACAAAGGAGCAAGGAAATTCATGATGTTATCCATGGGGATTTATCGGTGGTCAGGAACTACAAAGCAGTGGGCACAGGGTCTCGGGAAACATCGAGGAGTATCTGCAGAATCTTCTGGCGAAGCAAGCGATCAACTGTAGTGAAGGGGCTCTCCGGGATGAAGTGGTTACGAGAACCTAATGTCAGAGTTAGTAAAATGTTTAACCCGAATAGACAAGAGATCAAAGTCCCAGAGTATAGACGAGGAATAAAAGATCCTAATACCACCCAATGACGACGTGGGCCCGCAAGCCACATAGCCATATTTGTAAAACGGTTTTCATGACTAGACTCAACTTCGGCCAAGGAGTTGGAAAGGGGGATTCCTACAGGCAGTCGGCTCTGATACCAACCTGTGACGCCCCGGCTTAATCGTGCACTAATCATACACGCAAATGCACATGATCAAGCCTAAGGACTCACTTGAAGATATCACAACACAACTCTAAAACATAAATAAAGTCATACAAGCTTTGTATTACAAACTAGGGGCCTCGAGGGCTCGAATACAGAAGCTCGCTTACAAGCGTCAGAGGAAGCATCAGATATCTGAGTACAGATATAAAAGAAAGATAGATAGGCCTTTAAAAGGCGGGGCAAAAGAAAACACTACGATCGAAAAGGTGCAGGCCTCTTGCCTGGGACCCTCCGAATCTACTCCTGGTTGTTAGCCTACTCGTAGTAGTAACCACCCTCGGGGTAGTAGTAGCAGTCATCGACGGGGGCAACTGTCTCAGGGGCTCCGTCATCTGGTTGCATCAAACGGATATGGGGAAAAAGAGGAAGCAAAGCAACCGTGAGTACTCAACCGAAGTACTCAGCAAGCAAGGACCTACACTACATATGCAACATTATCAATGAAAGGCTGTATATGTGGACTGGGCTGCAGAAATGCCAGAATAGAGGGAAGCCCTAGTCCTACCGAAGACTAGCATCTTCATCGGTCTTGCAGCATTAGAAGAGTATAGATTAGCATAGTATAAAGTAGTAGTAGTGTTATCAACCTCACCCAGAGATCCTTCCTCGACTCCCTGCGAGGAAGCAATCCCAGAGCCATACTATCCATTTCTCATCACAAGTATCTAGTTCTAGTTGTATCGATCGGGATACAACTCCGAGCGTCCGTTACAGAGGATCCGGCCATGCATAGATTAGTTCTTCCCTGCAGGGGTGCACCAACTTACCCACCACGCTCGCTTAACTCCAGCCAGACACACTTTTCTGGGTCATGCCCGGCCTCGGCTAAACAACACGCCGCAACCTGACCTAGGCTTAACAGAGAGGTTAGCACGCCGAACTAACCTATGCCCCCAGGGGTCTTGGGCCATCGCCCCGGGAACTCCTTCATGTTACGTGCACCGCCGATGAGCAGACCTAGCAACCCCTTAATACAAGCGCGGTTGCGTTCCTAGTCCAACCCAGCGTGTGCCACTCAGTCGCTGACGTCTAGAAAGCTTCGGCTGATGTATACGACGCAGAGTGCCCATAACTGTTCCCACGTGATGGTTAGTGCTATCGGGGGAAAGGCCCACTCGGATCAAATATCCAAATCGTTAGTGTCTTGGTAGCATGCGGTAACGAGCAGAGACTCACGATCGATGTGACCCCGTCGCCCTGTCTCGAGGACTTGCTGCAAGGGCTAAGAATGCCCGGCCGCGCCTCGTATTTATCTCTCGGGTACCCTCCAGGTCAACCCGACTCCACATCACTCACCAGTTAGGCTCGTGCGGGTACCCCTCAGGGTCGACCCGCCTTTCCAAGTAACAGTTGTAAAGTCCAAGTATCCGTGTGTCCATAACATCAGGGGAATCTGAGGTATCACCCTAGTTGGATTCCTACTCGATGTATCCGTCAAGGTGAACTCGAAGGAATCACCCTCGATGGGTTCACACTTGAGGTGTTGCACGACAGCGTCGTTACCGGAAGTGATGAAGGAGGAATCACCCTCGATGACCACGACCGAGTAACTACTCCACAGAGTTAACATCGGAAGTGCTTACAAGGTATCACCCTCGGCACTCGATAGTAACGCTACAGTGTTGTACAGATAAAGGGGGTGTGATGTGCGGTGCCGGGGCCTGGTTGTCGAGTCTGCCGATAATCCAGCGGGGCAATCTGGGACAAAGTGGGTCTCTATCCAGCCTATACTAAGCAGTTTAGGATAAGCAGGTAGGTATCAACAATAGTTACAAAACAGGTTATGCATAGATATTGGAAAGCAGTAACAACAACAATTTCTAATGCAAGCATAAGAGAGAAAGAATAGGCGATATCGGCATGTTCAAAAGGGGGGTGCTTGCCTCGAAGCTCTGCGGCAAAGGTCTGGTCGTCAATGGTGTAGTCAACCTCCGGAGCTGCGTCGGTCTTGGGGACTATCTCGGTACCGGGATCTACCAAGAGAGAAGAGGGGGAAGAAACAGATAAATACACGGCAAACATATGCAACACAGAGCATGCTATGCTATCGTGCAGTGCAGGGTTGCCTAGAAGCATGTCTAAGTCATATTAGTTATTTTAGGATTTAAGTTCGAATTATTAACCGGTATATATGCACTATTTGTCTACCGGAAACAGGCTGAAAGTTGCGGGTTCACCTCCGTAGAGGTTCCTGACATGGAAACAGATGGCACGATTGGATTCGTCTCATCGTTCTGAGCAATTTTCATATATAAAGTTTTTCGATCTGAGTTACGGGTTAAAAGATATTAATTTTCAAAGATTTTAGCATTTTCTAAAATTAATTAAAATTAACAAAAAATGATTATCACGTCAGCAGTGATGTCAGCATTGCGTCAGCAGTCAACTGGGCTGCTGACTGGTCAAACTGACAGGTGGGACCCACCTGTTAGCCTCTATGAGTTTAACAGTGGGTTAAACTAATCTAACATAAATAATTAGGGGTGTGGGCCCCATGTGTCAGTGACTATACTAATTAAAAGATTAATTATAAAAACCTAATTAACTTAATTAAGCATAGGGGCCCACTAGCCAGTGACAGGGGTGAGCAGTGCCCCGCGTTGACCATTGTCAACGCGGTCAACAGAGGCGCTGGGGTCCCACTAGCAGCCTCACAGAGCAGGCCACATCAGCGCCACGTCGGCGTTGACCGGCGCCTCACCGCCAGCGACCAAATCGACGGCGGCGCGCACGGGAGGTGGCCGGATCTTGCTGTCCGGCGACCAAATCGAACACCGCGAGTATCATTCGAATGAGCACAGGGAGCCGCGTCAAGTGGTGGTGCTGGCTCGGCCAGAAACGAGCTAAAACAATGGCGGCGTCGACCGCGGTGGACTCCGGAGTTCGGCCGAGGTGCGACACACGGCCAGGGTGCATAGGGGAATGAGCTAGTGGCTCGGGCGGCACCAGGGAGGTGCCCTGAGCACGTTGCCGTGCTTGCCCGGCCTCAACAACGAGCACAGCGATGACGGCCAGCTGCACGGTGGAGCTGAGCTCGGCCATGGCGGGCGCGGTGGCTACGGGAGCGTAAGAGGCCAGGGGAGCGAGGGGAGAGGATGAGGGGCTCACCGCTCGGCACAAGAAAGGCCCGTGGGAGGTTTAGGAGCTGCTGTGCAGTGGATCGACGCCGGCGAGCTCCTGTGATCCGTGGTGGAAGACGAGGCCGGGGCAGCGTTCGGGGGCGCCCGGCGTCTTGCAACCCATCGGGGAAGCGTAGTCAAGGGAGGCGGAGCGGTTGGACATGATGAGGTCGTGAGGTAGGCACAGTGGCCGCGGTGGTGCAGCAGCGCGGTGGCGACGTCGCTCGGGCAAGTTTGGGGGGAGATGGTGCTGAGCGAGGGAGAGGGGAGGAGGAGTAGCGAATGGGAGAGGTGACCAGGGGGGAAGGGCCAGGGGGTTGCCCTTATCCTCCTGCTGTCGGTGGGCACCGAGGTGTTGCCTCCTCACCGGTGGACGCCGGCGCAGCCACAAGCGAGACGACAGCGTGAGGGAGAGAGAGTGAGGAGGGGAAGGGGGGCCTGGTGGGCTGGGCTGAGTGCACTGTGGACTTAGGCCCAGTCCACAGTGGCATCTTTCTTTTTTTTCTCTTTTTTTCTGTTTTTTTTCTTTTCCAGAGGTAACTTTGCATTATTTTGGGCTGCCAAATGACTTTGTAAAAATGTGGAACTTGGCCACATAAATACTATGAAATATTCTGTACTGCCACAAGAAGTTTGGGCAATTTTGAAATCCATTTGAATTATTCAAAAATGAATATAGCATTTAAAGTCCTGTTTTGACACTGTTATAAATGCTTAGGCCCATTTTAAGTTGATGGTGATGTTGTTCTCCTTAATAACTATTTGTTTTGGAATATTTGCTGAATAATGAACATTTTTCCAGCAACTTTTGAGCAACTTGAATTTGCTCTTAGAATTTGAATTGATTTTCGAGAAGGAATTTGAAATGAGATATTAATCCAATATGATTAAGCTTTGTAAATCAAGATGACTTGGCATTGATCATAAGGGATTACTATAGTGTGATGCTGGGGATGTTACAGACCACATCATCATCAAGCGGGCAGAAGAAAACCGTACTCGTCCAGAGAATGGGTGGTAGGGTAGGATAGCGATGGAAAGAAAGACTTGAGGGCATTGCCCTTTTCTGATTACTAAGATCAGTAAGGGTTGCCAACGCGGCTAGTTGGACGATGGCAAGATTCGGGATAGAAACATGTCTATCAACGAAACTATAGGGGTGGCTGAATATGATATATTGGTGTGGTACCGGTGCATCAATCCTGCAAGTGATCGACAATACCAAGCACCTTGGCATCACTCCGCTGGGACGGAGATGACACCACACCAAGGAACAAGTATGCAACTGGAGGATGCAGGTAGTGAGTCAAAACCGATGCCACCTACACTAACCAGCGCAACCATGAGCTATAAGATAATAATCTATATGCATGCTATGCAATAAGCAAATGCAACAATCAAGTGCAGCAAACCGATAAGACTCTATACTACCGTTTACTAACGCTCGCGCGGTCTAGGGCGTCCTAAAACCAGACATGCTCTGATACCAATGCTTGTGGCACCCCGGCTCAGAGGAAACCGGAATGCCCCGTATTCCAGCCCAGAGACAAGTCTTCTGGAATACGACACTATTGGCATAGAACTAATCGGCTCTTTATTAGTATGGATAAGGTTACAAGGGTACAAGGATTACATCAGCACGGCGATACTACGCCTACCCAGGGTAGCTCTATGCTAACAGCAGAACAACCCGAGGAAGCGGGGTACCCTCGGCAGTAGAACAACGACAGCAGTGATGAACTCCACTCCGCAGGGACTCTGGCTGGAATGCATATCCTAGCTCGCAAACTGGGGATCCTCGACAAGCAAGCAATCATGGCATGACCTGCAAACTGGCATGACATGCCAGGTGAGTACTTTGAATGTACTCGCAAGCTCACAACAACCAAAGCAGTCAAGACAAGCAACAACATGGCATTTACTGGTTAAGCAGGTGTAAACATGATGATGCTAGAACAATATAAGCATGGCATGGCATATGAGCATGATGACACTACATGCAACAGGTTAAAACTATCATGATGCAACTTACTCTATTCTGAGGTTACCTCGTAACCACCACATGTAAGAACTTACCATCGAGTGTGCCACATGATAACCTCGGGACCAACCAAACTTGGTATTACAATACCGTAGTGATAACATGATCACAAGGAGCTTGATCTTTACCCGAGATCACCACATAACACTATCAACCACATCCGGTATCCATGATATCACGGTGATCCTCTCGTGATCACGATCAACCAACATCGGTATCGTCGATACCACGGTGATCCTCTCGCGATCACATAAAGATCAACCAACTTCTTCCTCATCGAACGGGGTTGTTATAAGCAAGATTATTATACTGTTGACCCATAGTGTGTCTTACTATGAACTGTACCCATGACCGAGGACACGGCTATCGATAGATTATACACTCTACAGAGGTTAGTACACTGTACCCACACCACGGAATGCATGGCCTTGTGCTCCCATTCGGGTGGACCAACGACATTCCGACAAAACACAATCTATTGCATGGCACTCTCCCGGCCACTCTGACAAACTCCCCTTTGGGCTATGTCATGGGTGACCCCTGTGTCCTTCTGACACCTGCCGCCGTCGTGGCCAAACAAAACTGTCCCAAACGGGGACCTGAGCTCAATACCAAAACTGGGTTCACAAGGTTATAGCCGCCTACCTGATCAGGGTACCACGCACTCATAACCTTCCCTAGTTGGAGGTACCGGCGAGAGGCATGACAATAGATCAAATTAGGGCCGCCCCATCCCGGCAAGTGTGGTTGCACTAGTGAGCTCGATTCGGTGGCGCACTATGACTCAGCCAACAGGTGTTTAAGTTCGATTAACATCCGGTTTAACTTGATTGTAAATGAGTTGAGTCACGATAACATGATGAAACCATATTGCATATGAACATGATATAACCTAAGCAGGGATGGGAAGCATGATATCTAAAGCATAGCATCAACAACATGCCAGCATTTAACCAGCTAAATCCAAAGGAGCATGGCATAGCGGTGAGCATGAACAACTTCAGTATGTCCAAACGATAAAGAAGTATGTAGACATGCCATCACCTTAGCATGAACTACTGTAAGTATCAACCATGAGCATAATGCTACCAACGAGTACTTGATAACTAGCAAGATGCACATGGACAGAATATAAGGATGACACACGAGGATATACAGTATCCTCAAACATATTAACATGCACAAATTAAATAATTATTCAAGTAGGAAACGATAGCTACTGCAAATCCATCATGCAAGTGCCTGTCGTGGCTTGCCTGGGGATGAAGAGTTTATCCGGGAAGAGGTGCGAGAATCCGCAGAAAGGATTGCCGAAAACTGTTCTCTCTCGGAGGGGGCTATTTAGGGGCAAGGTCAAAACGGTCATTTTCACTGTATCAAAACATTAAGAAAATGGTACCAACATGATGGGCTCGACGATACGTAGAAGTGGGCTTTGGAATCACCTCATTTGGAGTAGGGAGTGAAAAGATATAGTGGTTTTTCTGCCAGGGGCCTTTCTGTAATTATTTTATTTGCATCTAGGTCCTTGCCCGTAAATCCACCAATAAAAGAGAAAGTGCACTATGCATTTGGGCCGTTCATGGCCGAAACTGCTGTTGTGCACATGGGCCAGGCCCAACTGCTCCGCGCGGGTGACGCTGAAGGCGTTTTTCCGGGAGTACGCCTTTCCTTTGGGAACACGGCTCCTGTGGAAACCGTTTCCACTTAAAATGCGAGCCCGGCGGCTGGCTCACTTATGACTGGGACCCAACGGCAGGCGATGGAGGCACCGTCGTCTTCCACTGTTGCCCGTGTCTGGCCGAGGGAGGCGCGACTCCGGCCGGCGATAGCCGACGGCACAGGCCACTGTTGGCGGCGCCCGGCCTACCGGTGTCATCAGCGGGCTAAGGCGGTCCCGTCCAGGCACCGTGCGGATGTCGAGGAGCTTGGGGACGAGCGGGGCAATGGCCGTGGCGGATGGCGGCTTGGCCGGAGTTGGGCACGGCGCTCCGGCCAACTAAAGAAGGGGGCAAGCTACTGCGAAGGGTCAGCGGTGTTGGTGGATGCTCAAGGTGGTGAAATGATGAGGAGGGAAGGGCTGGCTCGCCGGAATTTAGCCAAGGCTCTCTGGCGGCCGTGGCGGCAATTGGAGGTGAGGAGAGGCTCCGGCGATGGATTGAAAGGTCGGGGAGGAGTAGGAGAGCGAGGGGAGGCTGGTGGTGAGGACGAGAGGCCTCGGGGAGGACTTAAATAGCCGCGGTGATGAGAGGGGCAAGCACGGCCTCGATGACACATGTGCCAGCAAGCTGGCGCGTTGTGGCCACGCGGAGGGCAGGGGCGGCGAGTCTAGAGGGTTCACGGAGGAGCAGTAGCGCTCGGGCGTGCTCGAGAAAGCTCGAGGGGGCGCGCGTCGGGTGACCATGGAGGTGGCAGATGTGGTCTGGCCGCGGACGCGGGCACGGCACCGCGTAGGAGGTGACTAGAGAGGGGGAGAGGGATCTAGAGCGAAGGTGACGACAAGGGGAACCTCCTGGACATGGCGAAGTGTCGAGGTCGCGAGGAAACGGACGACCCCGAGGGCCCAAATCACCAGAGCACGCAAATGGGCATTCTAGACGCGTGGTCACCACGTAAACGCGGCGGTGACACGCGCTCTGGTCGGCAGCTCATATCTGTTCGAAGGGTCATTCATCAGAGAAGACCACTAAGCAAAGAAACAAACACAGTGGCTCAAGATGTGCTAAAGGGATCTCGAAGACAACAATACAGCAAGGTGTTTGTCGTGAAGTGAGGAAGATTGGTCTGGAAGGAGATGCTGATATTTTTCTGAGGGTGATCAACCACTAAGATGACCATCTCTGCAAATTTTCAGCTCATTTGAATGAAGTTAACTAGCACTTGCTGTACAATGTGCTAAACTGGACAGGAATGCAAATTTTGAAGTGGCACTCACATGCTTGCTTGGATTGAGCTGAAATTTGGAGGGGGCTAGTTATTATGGCATATGAAGATACTGTATAAATTTCATACCATTTGGATATACCAAAATGGTACTTCCTTCACACAGCATCCCACTGGACAGAATCTTAGAAAAAAATCTAGGGAATTATTGGTTAGATCAAATGAGCCCAAATTTAGTGGAGAGGTGACATATAGGTAGAAACATGTTCTGGAAATTATTCATGAATTATGGAGCAATAAAAATTATAGTTGCTTCACAACCCAAAATAATTACCAGAAAAAAAAGTTAATGCTGTGATCACATAGATGATGGAATTATGCTCAAATTTGGTGGAGAGCTATGATTTGAGCATATGAAGATGCTTGCAAAAATTTAACTCATTTGGATATGCCTAGCTTGCCCTTCCTTCACAAGGCCTCTGTTTGAACAGAAACTTTGAAAAATTGCTCAGGAATATTCACTAGGGAAATGAAGTTGAAATTTGGCAGGTGGCAAATATATGGATAAGAAAGGGTGCACAAAAAGTTTGAGAGCAAGCAAGAAAATATAAAGGGTACTTTCTTCTCAACTTGACAGCTGGGGAAAAATTAGAAAAGGAATATTGGTGAAATATTTCGGAACATGGCAAGGAAGGATTTTGATATATCTGAGGAAGATATGACCCAAACAATTTATGAGAATTATTTGGGAATCTTTGGAATGCTAGAAATGTGGGTTGCTTCACAACCCAGGGCAAATAGGGTTATTTCTTTAATAGAAAAAAGAATACTCCCAAGGAAAAGAATATTGGGATTGGTCCAAGATGGAAATGACAAGGTCTTGGGATGGTTTTGAGATTGACAAGCCACTGGGGAGAGGAATCGAGGGTGATCCCTCCAGGTTTCAATACCACTAAGCCATAGAAAAGCAAATCCAGACCAAAATCAAAAGAAAAAGAAATGGGCAAAATCCAGGGTGTTACAACTCATGGAATATTGAGCATCTTCGGAAGTTCTACCCATAAGGCGCGGTTGCTGGGCTCAGCCCCGGCAGCCACCTTTTGTACAAGCCTTGCCGATGTGCATGTAACCCTTTGTACAAAGCCAGGCGCAGACCCTGTGCAAAGATAATAAAACGAAGCGCTGGTGCCCTAAAAACTTGCATGCATGTTTATTCTAGCTTAGCTTTGCCATGATTACTTAGGAAGGATCGTATGCTGCTATTTTTACCCCTGTATTAACTACAGGGCCCCTGCCGTGGATACAACCCCAAAGTGGACAAGTAAGAACGAGCTTACATTTCGATCCCCGACAACACAAAATAGATAAGTTCTCTTTAAAATATCCATAATGTACCTCTGTAAGGGAAAAACTTGGGCCTAGAAAAACCTTGTCACCCTTGAAACATTTGTGCTCCCATCCTTTGATTCGAAGGTTACTTCGGTCGGGCTGGTCGTAGTGGCATTTGACAGAGAGGGCTTGACAAGGGGCTGGTTTGCTCCTGTAGTCTTGAGCCCGCCGGGCCAAGCCTTGCGGCGGCGACGAAAGGAACCAACAAGATAGCTTGCCGGAGAACCTTGTTTACTCGAAAGTATAGAGGAGCCACTCCTCTGCATGGATAATATACAGGCACAAGTATCCGACAAACATATCTTTTTTCATTAATACGCGAATAAACAAGTACAAACCATACAGAGTACAAATATGGATAAAAGAGATTACATATTTAAGACTAAAGTTTGGCAAGTGCCTACATGTTTTAGATTGAAAAAAGATAAGTGCCCCGTAATCCCTTTCTTGTCCCTCTCCTCCTAGGGACTACAGTGGGAGGCGAAGAGGGCAAAAGGAGTGCATGTGCACAAGCCCAACTTGACCCCGTCAGGGCCCGCGGGACGCAGCCTGACAACATCAGGAGAGCTCGGACGAAGGTGATTGGCGGAGAGAGCGGCTAGGCGATGCCCTGGTCACCACCGCCAGGACCAGCGGTACGTGGCAGGAGGAACACCGGCAGGGCGGACAAAGCCGGAACCCATAAGGAGGCCTGCCGGGGCCCAGCTGGAAGACTACCGGAGGAGGCAGAGGCATCCACACCCAACACCCCGGCAAATCGCTCTTTTGGGGGGAAGAAGACCCAGGTGCAGATGATGGTGCTGCCGCCGCCCTCCTGACGGTGATGGTGCGGCCTACGCTCAGCTGGAGCTTGAGCCGCCGTCCTCCCGCTCGGCATCGTCGTCTTCACCGACACTATCCTCCTCGTCGCTGTCACTCGAGGAGGAGCTTTCGTCATCGGTCGAGCTTTCCGCACAGCACCCTAAGCGAGCACCCAAATGCCTGAAAACCTTGACAGAGAGCAGGGTGGCATCCATTAGCTTGAAATGGAGAACATGCCCCGCCGCTGTCGCGGTGGAACACGATCACCTATGGAGCCATCAACCCCTTCTAGTTCGGCAAGGGGGAAGGTCACATCGCACAAAGAGCAGAAGCCATGGAACAATACGGCAGAGGTGACGCTGGTGGTTTTTACCCATGTTCGGGCTGCTGGGAAGCGTAAAACCCTACTCCTGCTTTGGTGGATTGGGGGAAGGACCATGATGAACACGCAGCGCTCAAGCCCGCCCAGGTTGCCTCGGGGAGAGCAGCTACGCGCGTATGAGTATACAAGGGTCCGAATGCTTTTCTAGGTTGCCATGGCCCTCCTTTTATAGGCTAAGGGGTAACCACAGTGGCAAAACAGTCATTATCTAGTGATTAGATAGCCAACAGTGCTATCATACCTAACTCTGGCAGTTAGGACAAAGTGCATTAAATGCACTGCTAGGTGTCACGCTGAGGATGCAGCCTGGCAAGCCTGCTGCGCCGCTTAGTCGTCTTCTACCTATATGCTTGACACGCCTCTGGACGGGTGTCATATATAGGTAATCTTCCTTCCAAATGGTTGCCACGTGCCAAATGACATCCACTTCATCACTTGGGGTCTCGAGATCGCACTGATAGATGACTTGCGTTGTGGTGCGGTGAAGCGGTGGAGTCTTGGCGGGGAGGTTTGCCTTTAGCGGCCCTGGCAAGCCTGCCGGGGAAACATTGGATTCGTCGTTGGGGCAGCCTCGACCTGACCAGGCTCACCTGCCCGGCAAGGGAGGCTTTCCCTTAGTGATATCTTGCTGTTTTGGCTTGGATGCTTGGTGAAGTTTGCTTCCTTGCCATCGTGCCTGCGTACAGTCCGGGCAACATACGTGAAGGTTTGTTGCACCGACAGGAGCACCCGGGCTTGGTCCAAACATGCTGCTAAGCATCGTTGGGGTAGTCCCCATCAGGTACATAGGCAGGGCACTTGTGACGAGATTCTTCTCTTTCTTAATATTTTCCTTGCTTCTTCATTAACCTGTGCTTGAGTCAGTTTCCGGTTTCCCCGTGTGTCGTGTGAGACAACGTGGGGGAATTTACGCCACGATCCGTGGGCTGCCCACGCCCCACGTTCACGGGATGATAACTGCCATTCCGCTTGTTCTTCTGCTCCTGTCATTTTCGCCATGTATGCTGCATGCATTGCGTAGGGTTGGTGGCGGACGCGGAGGGCGCGGGAATGAGTGCCCTGGCAGAAAACCAGGCGCTGCGGATAGGTGCAGGAAGGTGGTCTTGATCCCGTGCACTGTTGGTGACACAGAGGGGCTAGATTGGCGGAGCGGGGTGGTTGCCCCCTGGGTGAGGAGCTAGCTCCTGGCCACGTTCGCCTATGAAAGGGGACGCAGGCGAGGTGCTTACTCACACACTTCTCCTCCTTCTTCCTTCTAGCATCTTTTCTCCACCATGGCAAGGGGGAGAGGGCGTGGTGGTATTCTAGTGGTGGCGACAAGGGTTTCTGCTCGACAGTACCTCCCTCCTCCTATTGGGGATGCAGGGGCGGAGCCCGTCGTGAGAGGAGGTGGTGGTGGGCGTGGACGCGACCGTCGTGGCGCCCGGGGTCGAGGAGGACGGGGCGGTGCTTTGACCGCCCCTCCTCTAGTTGCTCCAGGCCCGAACAAAGGCCACGTCAGAGACCAACCACTGGAATTCATTGTTAAGCTGCGCGGCCCTCCGTGCAGCCGTCTTCGGCTTCCAATTCCATTCGCAAGGGTGATGGTGGTTGAACAGCCGTCGGGGTTGAGGTTGCACATGAGGGGCTGCTGTAATGGCAGCATGCGGGCGAACGTAGAGTTCCCTGCACCTCATGTCATGCTTCTCCGGCGCGGCTAGAAAACCTTCGCTCGTGCCCACAGATTGGCGGCAGGGCACGTCCTTCACTTGAAGTTAATGGACGCCACCCTGCTATCCATCAAGGTATTCGGGCGTTCGGATGCTCGCTTAGGGTGCTGCGCGGAGAGCTCGACCGACGACGAAAGCTCCTCCTCAAGTGATAGCGACGAGGAGGACAGTGACAGCGATGATGTCGGCGCCCATGGGGAGGACGACGGCTCCAACTCCGGCTCAACACCAGCCGCACCGTCACCGTCAGCCGACGGCACCACCATCTGCACTTGCATCTCCTCCCCGGCAAGGCGATTTGCCGGGGTGTTGGGTGTGGAAGGTGTCTCTGCCCTCCTCCAGCAGTCTTCCAGCTGGACCCCTGCAGGCTTCCCCGTGGACTCCGGCTTCGTCTTCCTTGCCGGTGTCCGTGCTGCCGTGCCCTGCTGGCCCTGGTGGCGGTGACCAGGGCATCGCCTAGCCGCTCTCTCCATCCCTCGCCTTCGTCCGGGCACTCCCGATCTTGTCAGGATGCATCCCGCGGGCCCTGACAAGGTCAGGCTGGTCTTCTGCCCAGGCGCTCCTTTTGCCCTCTTTGCGTCCCACTGTAGTTCCTAGGAGGAGAGGGACAAGAAAGGGATTATGGGGCACTTATCTTTTTTCAATCAAAAACATGTAGGCATTTGCCAAATTTTAGTCTTAAATATGTAATCTCTTTTACCCATATTTGTACTCTGTATGGTTTGTACTTGTTTATTCGCGTATTAATGAAAAAAGACATGCTTGCCGGGTACTTGTGCATGTACTACATCCATCCAGATGAGGAACGCCTCTATACTTTCAAGTAAACAAGTTTTCCCGGCAAGCTATCTTGCCGGTGCCTTCCGTTGTTGCCCCGGGGCTTGGCCTGCCGGGCTCAAAACTATGGAAGGGAACCAGCCCCTCATCGAACCTTCTCTGTCAAAGGCCACTACAACCATCTTGACCAAAATAATGTTCGAATCAAGGGATGGTGTCGTGGGAAAACACGGCCACCTATGGGGCCATCGGCCCCTTGTAGTTCGGCAGGGGGAAGGACGCATTGCACAAAGAGCGGAGGGCGCGGGGCAGCGCGACAACGATCACATGGGTAGTTTTTACCAAGGTTCGGGCCGCCACGAGGCATAAAACCAATCTCCTGCTTTGGTGGATTGATGAGAGGACCGTGTTGGGGACGCATCGCTCTAGCCCGGCAAGGTTGCCTCGGGGCGAGAGCAGCTACGCGCGTATGACTGTACAAGGGTCCAAATCCTTTCTAAGGTTGCCATGGCCCTCCTTTTATTGATCAAGGGGTCACCACAATGGCAAATCTATCATTGTGTACTGATTAGATAGCAAACAGTGCCATCGTACCTAACTCTACAGACAGGACAGAGCATATTAAATGCGCTGCTTAGTGTCACATCATAGCGTAGCCCGGCAAGCCTTGCCGTGCTCTTCGGCCACCTTCTCTCCTGCCTGCATGACACGTCACTGAACGAGTGTCATTTGGAGGTGATTTCCTCTGGGAATGGCTGCCACGTGCCATATAACGGCCACTTATGCACTTGGGGGCTTGACACCGCATCGATCGATGACTTGCGTTGCTCTGAGGTGGAGCGGTGGAGCCTTGGCAGGGTAATCCGCCCTCAGCGTCCCCGACAAGCCTGCCGGGGCAATCTTGAGACTTGTCTTTGGGGCAACCTCGGCCCCGCCAGGCTAGCCTGCCCGGAAGGGGAGGTTTTTCCTTAGTGGTATCTTGCTCCTTTGGTTGGTCTTGGTCTTCTTGATCCGCCCTTTGATTTCTCAAAGAGCTGATCTCTTCTGCTTGGCCTTGTCTTGGATGATGCAACCTTGTTCTCGAGCCTGTGTAGAATCTGGGCAACACACCTGGGGTTTGTTGCACCGACAGGAGCCCCCGGGCCTGGCCTGAACACGCTGCCGAGCATCATCGGGGTAGGCCCTATCCAGTACACAGGCGGGGGGGGGGTGGGGGGCTGTAGTAGCTCACCCTTTGAGATCTTCTTTGCTTCTTAATTAATCTGAGCTTGAGTCAGTTTCCGATTTTCCCGTGTGTCGTGTAACGCCAATCGTAGTGGGACCATCCTTGGAATGGCCCGTGAATGGCTTTAACGCACGGGTGAGTAACTGCCAATTCACTCTTCCCACCACGTTCTTATCCCTTGCCACGTATGCTGCATGCATTGAGTGGGGTAGGTAACGGAGGCGCATGGTATGGGAGAGAGTGTCATGGCAGGGGCCCTTGGGGGTTTCGGCGCCTGTCTAGGGTGCAGCACTCGGGATCCTCGGTAATCCCAGTGCTGTTCCTTCCGGCAGAGTCTGGGCGGACGCTGAAGACGGTGGCACCTTCCTGCCATCCAAGGTGGGGAGCGGTGCTTTTTGCATGCCTCGGACGTCGCCGTCGCCTGCTATTTCTCCGGGGGAGGTGACGGCCCATGGGGCTGGCGTCCTCCCGGAGTGATGGTGATGAAGAAAGAACGAGGGAAGACGGAGAAGCCGGGTGGCAGGCCGTCAGGTCGGAGTACGATGGCACCGACGCCTTCGTCTCGTATTGCTGGCCCGCTGCCTCGTCTTTCCGCTCTTCCCCTCCCTCCCCAGCACCATCATCAGCGGCCTCTTTAGAACGGTTGCCGGGGAGGGGGTCGCTCTCTTGGTGCCTTTGCCTCCTCCAGCAGTCTTCCAGCTGGGCTCCGGCAGTTCCCCCTGCCGACCCTTGCGCTGGGGCTTCTTGCTGGTCCTGGAGGTGGTGACTAGGGCACCGCCGAGCTGGTCCTTCCACCCCTCTCCTTCGCATCCTCGCCACTCTCGATCTTGTCAGGCTGCATTCGGTAAGCCTAATGGGATCGGGCTGGGCTTCTGCTCAGGCACTCCTTTTGCCCTCTTTTCTTCCCACCGTAGTGCCTAGGAGGAGAGGGACAAGAAAGGGATTACGGGGCACTTATCTTTTTTCAGTTTAAAATATGTAGGCACCGGCCAAACTTTAGTCTAAATCATGTAAACTTCTTTATCTATGTTTGTGTTTCGTAAGATCTGTACTTGCTTATCAGCATATTAATGAAAAAGACAAGCTTTGCCGGGCACTTGTGCATGTACCATATCCATGCAGAGGTGAAATGCCTCTATACATTTAAGTAAACAAGTTTCTCCGGTAAGCTATCCTGCCGGTGCCCTTAGTTTGTTGCCGCGGGGCTAGGCCTGCCGGGCACAAAACCATAAAAAGGGACCAACCCCCTGCCGAGCCTTTTCCGTCAAAGGCCACTGTGACCACCCTGACCAAAGCAGAGTTCGAGTCAATGGGTAGGAGCACCTATGTTTCGAAGGTGGCGGGGTTTTCATATGCAAAAGTTTTCAATTTACAGAACAAAAATGGATAAGAAGGAACTTATCTATTTGGCTTGCCGGGGATCATCACGTAGGCTCATCTTCATTCCTTTTCTTCGGGACCAAGTCCACGGCAAGAACCCTGCAACTTAATGTAGATGAAAACAATGCCACATGCGACCTCATCTACATGATCATGCTATGCTCATGATATGCTTATGCATGCATGCAAGTTTCGGGGGCCCCCCAGCGCTTTGTTTATTTCTATGTTGCTCAGGGTCTGCGCCTGGCTATGTACAAAGGGTTACATGCAACTTCGGCAAAGCTTTTACAAAAGGGTGGCTACCGGGCAGGGCCCGACAGCCGCGCCTTACGGGTAGAACTTACGGAGATGCTCAATATTCCATGAGTTTTGCAATTGAATGCCATCTCCGGTCTCCAGATGGACTGCGCCAGGTCTGGTGACTCGTACTACCCGGTAAGGGCCTTCCCACTTCGGCTTCAACTTGTTTGCACCCTTGGCGGACTGAACACGCCTAAGGACAAGGTCGCCTTCCTCAGAACTCCAGGCATGAACCCTGTGTCTGTGATAGCGACACAGGGCTTGTTGGTAGCATGCAGCACATGTAGCAGCCCGGAGACGGTTCTCCGCAAGTAGCACAGCGTCGTCACGCCGGTGCTATTCCTGCGCTACTTCATTGTAGGCAAGCACTTGAGGAGACCCGAATATGAGTTCCGTGGGGATAACTGCTTCTACCCCATAGACTAGGGAGAAGGGAGTCTGCCCGGTAGCTCGATTTGGTGTCGTACGGAGGGACCAAAGAACCACCGGCAGCTCGTCGATCCATCGCCTGCCGCACTTCTGCAGTCTATCAAAAGTTCTTGTCTTGAGACCTCGCAACAATTTAGTGTTCGCCCTCTCAGCTTGCCCGTTTCTTCTGGGATGGGCCACAAAGGTAAATGAGACCTTGCTTCCGAGGGCATGAACGTATTGCATGAAGGCGTGGCTTGTGAATTGGGTGCCATTGTCGGTGATGATTCGGGCAAGTACCCCGAAGCGGCACACCAATCCTTTCAAGAACTCGATAGCTAACTGCACGGTCACCTTTCTCACGGGCTCCACTTCCGGCCACTTTGTAAACTTGTCGATTGCGATGAACAAGAATTGAAAGCCCCCGGTAGCGCTGGGGAAGGGGCCCAAGATGTCAAGCCCCCAGACCATAAATGGCCATGACAATGGGATTGTTTGGAGAGCTTGAGCAGGCTGATGGATATTCTTCGAGTGGAACTAGCAGGCTTCACACTTGGCAACTAGCTCAATTGTGTCTTGGAGGGCTGTGGGCCAGTAGAAACCTTGCCGGAAAGCTTTCCCAACCAAGGCCCTTGATCCAATGTGGGAGCCACACATACCCTTGTGTATCTCTGCCAGTAGTGCCTTTCCTTCTTCCCGGCAAATGCACTTCAATTTCACACCGTTGGGCCTTCTTCTGTATAGAGTGTCATCAATGAATTGATACATACTGGCCCTCCGGGCTACTCTTTCAGCTTCTTCTTACTCTTTGGGAAGTTCTCCTGTTTGGAGGAAATGAACAACGTGCCATACCCAAGTTGGAGCCTGGGGCTCGGCAACAAGGACTAGCGGCACCTCCTTGTCGATAGGAGCTCATGCCTCGACCACAAAGATTAGTAGTTCGGCGGGAGGGTGCAGCTCACTGATCGAAGGGGAGTTGTTCCCGCCAAGCCTTCTGCCAGGGGCTTCAGAAAGCTCTGCCAGGAGAGGCTTGCCGGAGTTCAACTTCCTCCTCTTGCAAGCCATTGTTGTTGGGGATACGGAGGGTTGAGTCAGATGGAGAACAAAAGTCCCTGGTTCCACCGGGAGTTTTTGCGCAGCGCACTTTGACGGATGATCAGCAATGTTGTTTTCCGCACGTGGTACGTGCTCTGTTTGTAATCCGTCAAAGTGCTCCTCCAACTTTCTCACTTCCTCGACGTATGCCTCCATCAATGGGCTTTGATAATCCTTGTTGATTTGTCTCACCACAAGTTGTGAATCTCCATGGATGATCAGCTTCTTGATTCCCAGTTTTGTTGCAATCCTGAGCCCGACAAGGAGCCCTTCATACTCTGCAGTATTGTTGGTAGCCTTCTCCCATGGGAAATGCATTTGAACGACGTACTTAAGGTGCTCCCTAGTGGGAGCAACGAGAAGCATGCCAGCTCCTGCACCTTGTAGGGAGAAGGCGCCATCAAAATACATAATCCATTATTGGGGCGCTTCCTTGCCGGGGATGACTGTCTCCAGCACTTCTTCATCAGGGGTTGGCGTCCACTCCACAATGAACTCTACTAGTGCTCTTCTCTGAATAGTTGACATGGTTTCAAACTTCAAACCAAAGTTGGATAACCCCAAAGCCCATTCCACGATCCTGCCAGTGGCCTCGGGGTTTTGGAGTATGTGTTGCAAGGGGAAGCGGGTGACAACCGTGATCTCGTGGGCTTGGAAGTAGTGGCACAGTTTCCTTGAGGCCATGATGAGGCCAAAAATCAAATTTTGCACGCCAGAGTACCTCGACCTAGCCCCCTACAGCAGGGAGCTGACGAAGTACACTGGGTGCTGCACCACCTTCTTCCTTGCCGTGATCTTGGGACTGTCTCCACTCCCTTGCTCTACCTTGTCTTGAACTGCATCTGATCTTGTCGGGATGGGTTCACTTTCCTCTCCAGAGGGGACGGCGGCGGCGGTTGCTGCTTCATCTACCTCCCGCTGTGCCACTAGCGCCGCGCTAACCACTTGATTGGTCACTGCTAAATATAGCAGCAACGACTCTCGTGGTTTAGGAGCGACTAAGGTGGGAACAGAGGAAAGGTAGGTCTTCAAATCTTTTAGCATAGCGTCTGCCTCCGGCGTCCACTCCACGGGCCCTGCCTTTTTCAAGATTTTGAAAAATGGCAAGGCGCATTCAGCGGACTTGGAAATGAACCTGCTCAGCATGGCAACACATCCAGTCAAATGCCTCACATCCTTGACTCTCTTCGGTGCTTGAATCTGCTCGATAGCCTTGATGTTGTCAGGGTTGGCCTCTATCCCCCGGCGGGACACAAAAAAGAAAAGTAGCTTGTCGGAAGGAACGCCAAACACACACTTCTCCGGGTTCAGCTTCAAGTTGATCATGTGCAGATTTGCAAAGGTCTCTTCCAAATCCTGAATGAGAGTCATTCTGTCCTTGGTTTTGACCACAATATCATCCATGTAGGCTTCAATATTTCTGTGCAACTGGGAGTCAAAGCCAATCTGCACTGCTCTTGCAAAAGTGGATCCAACGCTCTTCAACCTGAAGGGCATCCGTACAAAATAGTACGTGCCACATGGAGTTATGAACGCAGTCTTCTCTTCGTCCTCCTTGGACATGAAGATCTGGTGGTATCCAGAGTAGGCATCCAGGAAGGAGAGCAGGTCACATCCGGAGGTGGAATCCACAATCTGGTCGATGCACGGTGTTGGGGGGATGACCCCCGGGTATGCCCAAGATGGCGAGACGACGCATCAAAACATTGCCAAGGGAGTGCCCCCTGGCTGGAACCTGGCTAGCTGGAATCTGGCTGGCTGGAACCTGGCCGGGTTCTCCCTGGATGGGTTCTCCCTTGCCGGGTTCTCCCTGGCTGGGTTCAGTCTTGCTGGGTTGAGCCATCCGGGTTGGGCCATCCGGGTTGAGCCTCATCCGGGTTTAGTCTGGTTGGTTGAGCCGTCCGGGTTGAGCCCATCCAGGTTGAGCCCATCCGGGTTGAGCCCCATCCGGGTTGAGCCCATCTGGGTTGAGCCATCCGGGATGAGCCCATCCGACTGGAATCTGGCTAAGTCAATTAAGATGTCCCGTCGGACCTGCGCAGACATGACGGCCATGCTCCACAGTGGAGCACTGTAGATGATCGCTGGCATTGTAGATGAGCAGCCAGCACTGTTTCTGCATCATGTGACACTTCAACAGTGTAGTTAGGACTTGTGGGCCACCCCTTGTGCCCTGGGCACCCCTTTATAAGGTGACCCGGGGAGCCCATTTTCCGTAAAAGGCACACTCCCTCTCACTCTCTCGTTCACACACTCACACATGAGGCAGAGAAGAGGAGCGCTCCCAGCCTCCTTCTTCCTCCTCTAGATACAACTCCAGGAGCAACTGTGTACTGCTACATATACACTGCATATATCATCAGACATGCAGGAGTAGGGGTGTTACCTCCCAACGAGGGCCCCAAACCTGGGTAAACCACCGCGTGCTGCTTGCCCAATCCCGTCTTCTGATCTCCACTCCAGCCTTGCCCTCATCTCAAGCCACCCCGTGGCATCTGTCATCTCGCGAACCCGCCCGCGAGATAACCATGACACGCGGCAAGGGGAATGGGTCCTTCGAGCATGCTTTGTTCAGATCTGTGAAATCTATGCAAAGCCTCCATTTCCCATTCGCCTTGCGCACCACCACTGGGTTTGCTAACCATGTTGGATGCAATACTCCTCTGACCAATCCAGCTACCTCAAGTTTCTTGATCTCCTCGGCAATAAACTGCTGCCGCTCCAAAGCTTGCTTCCGAACCTTCTACTTGACGGGCCAGGCATGTGGGCAGACAGCAAGGTGGTGCTCGATTACCTCCCTGGGAACACTGGGGATGTCAGATGGTTGCCAAGCAAACACATCGACATTCGCCCACAGGAAGGCAACGAGCGCGCTTTCCTATTTGTCATCGAGGATGGCACTGATGGTAAACGTACCATCAGCGCCAGCCAGCCCTGCCGGGACCTTCACAGATGGTGCAACAGCCTTGGATCTCTTGCTATTGGAACTTTCTAGCAAGTCATCAACAGGCGCAGTGCACTCCGGAGAGGTACGCTTCGCAGATTCCTTGCTGGCATCCTTGCTATATTTCTTCTTTTTCTTGCTTTCCTTGGCGGGAGCAGCGACTTTCGCAGCCTCTGCAGTGACTGCTTCCCGGTACATCTTATCCATTCATATGATTGCGTCTTTCTTGTCTGATGGGATGGAAATGACGCCCATTGGTCCTTGCATCTTCAAAGTATTGTAGGCATAGTGGGATGCCGCCATGAATTTGGCCAGAGCAGGACGACCAAGGATTCCATTGTACAGCAGGGGGAGGTCAACCACATCAAACACGATCTTCTCAGTCCGGTAGTTCAACTCCCCCCCAAATGTTACCGGCAGTGTGATCTTCCCCTTAGGACGACTCCTGCCGGGGTTGATCCCTTGGAACGTACCAGTAACCTTGAGCTCTCCATCTGTTATCTGGAGGTTGCTGATGACCTTCAGAGAAATCAGATTCAACCCGGCCCTGCCGTCAACCAACATCTTTCTGACCTTGAGGTTGCGGATCGTTGGTGAAACCAACAACGGCAAAAACCCTACTGCGGTAGTGCGGTCAGGGTGATCCTCTTCATCAAAGATGATCGGCATGCGGGACCACTTGAGCGGCTTCCGAGAATCTGCCATTGGCTCCACGGCATTGACCTCATCTGCCCACCTTTTAAGTTGGCGGTGAGAGGAGTGCAGAGATGCACCCCCGTCAATGCATAGGGCATCAGTGGCTTTCTAGAACTCCTGCTCACTGGTTTCTTCTTCATCTCCTTCATCACTCTCGTCCTTGCAATCCTTCTTTGCACGGCCCTTGGCGGGTTTTCCTTGATACTGAGGAGCCTTGCTGGGGCGACCTGTTTTGCCACCTAGGCCCTTCCCGCTAGCGCCATCTTGGTCTTTCTCCTTATCAAGCTTCTCGTACTCAGCCCTCTGCTTCTTGATGAGCTGCTCAACCTGATGACACTCCTGAAGATCGTGGCCCTTGGTCCGATGGATCTTGCAGTACAGCCCATCACCCTTCCCAGTCTTCTCGGCAGCAGCGGCTTCCCGGCAATCAGTGCACGCGGTACCTTCCTTGCTGGGAACCTCGGTCTTGGCCTTCTTGCCGGTACTAGGTGCACTCTATCCTCCAACGGTTATCACCACTTTATCCTTGCGCTTCTTGTTGCGCTTCTTGTTCTTCTTCTGGCTGGTGGCATCGTCGTCGTCTTCTGAGTCGATGTCAATGCCATCTTCTTCACCTGGGAGTCGTCTCCCCTCTTCTACTCGGGCACACTTATCCACTAGAGTGTATAGCTCATTCACAGTCTTGGGCAACTGAACATTCAATTTAGAACGTATCCGGCAGTTGCGCACGCTGGACTGGAACATGGCTATCACAGCTGCCGGGTGGATGTCTGGAATGTTCCTGTGCACCCGGCTGAACCTCTGCATGTACTTCCGCAGGCTCTCTCCTTCCTTCTGTGGGAGTAGCTGCAAGTCGCTGGGCCGTCTTGGTTCTTGATGGCCGCCCGTGAAGGCGCCAACAAACTCATGGCACAGGTCAGCCCAGGTCGAGATGGAATTCTCTGTCAAGTGCATCAGCCAAGACCTCACATTTGGCCTGAGTGCCAAGGGGAAGTAGTTGGCGAACACCTTCTTGTCTCTTCCCCCGGTAGCTTGAATAGCGATGGGGTAGATGCTCAAGAACTCTGCTGGGTTCAATCTTCCATCATACTTCTCTGGTATATCTGGCTTGAACGTGTGGGCAGATTGCCAATGGACTTGCCGCAGCTCGCGAATGAAGGCGGGGTACCCAACCTCGAAAGGTAGGTACCCACCTTCACCGGGCGTAGGCTCGTCGACGTCGGGGCCATTGCACCTATCAGACCGGCATTGGGTTTCATGGTGTCGTTCGATGGTGACGCACGCGTCTTCCCTCCGCCTGTCCTCCAAGACTCGCCACTGGTCTCGCCATGCTCGAGGATCGGATGAGGCCATCGATACGTCGTCGGGTTCTTGGTTGCATTGTTGTGGCTGCGGCCCCTGCTCTGGCTGTCGCGAAGGGGATTGCACCGTGGGGGTGGCCCCTTCGGTACGGCCAGCAGCTCGGGTCGTTGCCCTGCCTGCGGAGGCCGTGACGGGCCCGATCGCTGTGATCCTCCCACCTTGGCGAAGCCAATCAGGCTCTGAATGGTGGCTCTCCACTCATCCATCTGATCGGCCAGCGGCGGAAATCTCAACAAGAGTTGGGCTCGCTCCATGGCCTCCGAAGCGTTGCTCGGCATGGATGACGATGTAGACCGCCACGTTGCTTGGCTTCTAACGGTGTCGGTAGTGGCAGCGCCATGCTCCCGTCGCCTTGAAGCAGTCGCCAGGGCGGTGTGGTGACGAGGTGGATGTGCTTGGGGATCGGCGGCTCCGTTCGGAGCATCGGCTTGGCCAGCCCGTCATGGTGTTGGCGCGTGCCCTGTGGCCGCACCCGCAGCGGGGACGGCCGGAGGGTTGCGGTTCGCCCCAGGGCGAGTGCCGCCGCTGTGGCTGCGCCCTTCGGTGGGGTGGAGAGGCGCGGACAGGATGATCTCTCCTCCCGCACCCGGTGGAGCGTGGCTGCTGGGATGTTGTTGCCATTGTCCTTCTCCGGTGCCTCCTGCTCCCGTTTTGGCTACAGGGGAGGTGGTGACGACACCGCCTATGCCGGTCATGTCCCTCGCATCCTCCACGTCCCCATGCGCCCCCGTAGCCCCCACGGCGTCGGCGGCCGCATGTGAAGGGGCCTTCGAGGTGGATGGGTGAGCTGCGGCACCGGTTTTCTTCTTGGCCGCCATGGATGACGAAGCCGTCAACGAAGAAAACGATGATGAAAATGACACGCTGCGTACCCTCTCGGGTTCGCGCAAGTGCTTCCCCCTACCTGGCGCGCCAAAGATGTTGTGGCAAAACACGGCCACCTATGGGGCCATCGGCCCCTTGTGGTTCGGCAGGGGGGAAGGATGCATTGCACAAAGAGGGGAGGGCACGGGGCAGCGCGACAACGATCACACGGGTAGTTTTTACCCAGGTTCGGGCTGCCGCAAGGTGTAAAACCCTAGTCCTGCTTTGATGGATTGATGAGAGGACTGTGGTGGAGACGCAGCGCTCTAGCCCGGCTAGGTCGCCTCGGGGCGAGAGCAGCTACGTGCGTATGAGTGTACAAGGGTCTGAATCCTTTCTAAGGTTGCCATGGCCCTCCTCTTATAGATCAAGGGGTCGCCACAATGGCAAATCAGTCATTGTGTACTGATTAGATAGCAAACAGTGCCATCGTACCTAACTCTGCAGATAGGACAGAGCGCATTAAATGCGCCGCTTAGTGTCACATCGTAGCATAGCCCGGCAATCCTTGCCGTGCTGTTCAGCCACCTTCTCTCCTACCTGCATGACACATCGCTGGACGAGTGTCATTTGGAGGTGATTTCCTCTGGGAATGGCTGCCACGTGCCAAATAACGGCCACTTAGCCACTTGGGGGCTCTACACCGCATCGATCGATGACTTGCCTTGCTCTGAGGTGGAGCGGTGGAGCCTTGGCGGGGTAATCCACCCTCAGCGTCCTCGGCAAGCCTGCCAGGGCAATCTTGAGACTTGTCTTTGGGGCAACCTCGTCCCCGCCAGGCTCGCCTGCCTGACAGGGGAGGTTTTTCCTTAGTGGTATCTTGCTCCTTTGGTTTGTCTTGGTCTTCTTGATCCGCCCTTTGATTTGTCAAAGAGCTGATCTCTTCTGCTTGGCCTTGTCTTGGATGCTACAACCTTGTTCTTGAGCCTGTGTACAGTCTGGGCAACACACCTGGGGTTTGTTGCATCGACAAATGGGAGCACAAATGTTTTGAAGGTGACAAGGTTCTTCTATGCACGAGTTTTCTTCTTACAGAGACATGTTTATGGATACAAAGAAGCTTATCTGTTTGGCCTGTCGGGGATCGATATGTAGGCTTGTTTCCGTCTCTTCTTTTTTTCGGGATCGAGCCCGCGGCAAGAGCCCTGTAGTTAGTGCAGAGAAAAATATAGCAACATATGATCTCATCTAAATGATCATGGCAAATTTATGCTAAGCTAAGCATGCATGCATGTTTTTAGGGCGCCAATGCTTCCTTTTATTATTTGTGCTCAGGGCCTCTGCCTGGCTTTGTACAAAGGGTTACATGCGTATCGACAAAGCTTTAACAAAAGGGTGGCTGCCGGGGCTAGGCCCGGCAGCCGTGCCTTACGGGTAAAACTTGCGAAGATGCTCAATATTCCATGAGTTTTGCATTTTGATGCCATCTTCGGTCTCCACACGGACTGCGCCAGGTCTGGTGACTCGTACTACCTGGTAAGGGCCTTCCCACTTCAACGTCAACTTGTTGGTACCCTTGGCGGACTGAACACGCCTAAGGACAAGGTCGCCTTCCTCAAGGCTCCGGGCATGAACCCTGCGGCTGTGATAACGGCGCAGGGCTTGCTGGTAGCATGCAGCACGCACAGCAGCCCGGAGATGGTTCTCCTCAAGGAGCATGGCATCGTCATGCCGGTGCTACTCTTGCTCTACTTCATTGTAGGCAAATACTTGATGTGACCCGTATATGAGTTCTGTGGGGAGCACTATTTCTGCCCCATAGACTAGGGAGATGGGAGTCTGGCCGGTAGGTCGATTTGGTGTCGTACGGAGGGACCAAAGAACCACCGGCAGCTCGTCGATCCAGCGTCTACCGCACTTTTGCAGCTTATCAAAAGTCCTTGTCTTGAGCCCATGCCGCACTTCAGCATTCATCCTCTCAGCCTATCCATTGCTCCTGGGATGTGCAACGGAGGCGAATGAAACCTTGCATCCGAGGGTTTGAACATATTGCATGAAGGCGCGGCTTGTGAATTGGGTGTTGTTGTCAGTGATAACTCTGGCGGGTACTCCAAAACAGCACACCAATCGTTTCAAGAACTTGATAGCTGATTGTGCGGTTACCTTCCAAACAGGCTCCACTTCCGGCCACTTTGTAAACTTGTCAATTGCAATGTACAAGAATTCAAAGCCCCTGGTAGCACGGGGGAAAGGGCCCAAGATGTCGAACCCCCAGACCAAAAATGGCCATGACAAAGGGATCGTCTGGAGAGCTTGAGCAAGTTGATGGATGTTCTTGGAGTGGAATTGGCAGGCTTCACATCTGGTGACTAGCTCAATCACATCTTGGAGGGCCGTGGGCCAGTAGAAACCTTGTCGGAAAGCTTTTCAAACCAAGGCTCTTGATCCAATATGGGAGCCGCACATGCCTTTGTGTATTTCTGCCAACAGTTCCTTCCCCTCTTCCCGGCAAATGCAGTTCAATTTCACACCGTTGGGCCTTCTTCTGTACAATGTGTCATCGACAAGTTGATACATACTGGCCCTCCGGGCTACTCTTTCAGCTTCTTCTTGCTCCTCTGGAAGTTCTCCTGTTTGGAGGTAGTGGACTATGTGTCGTGCCCAAGTTGGAGCTTGAGGCTCGGCAACAAGGACAAACAGCACCTCCTCATTCGTGGGAGCGCTTATCTCAACTCCAAGAACTTGTAGTTTGGCGGGAGGGTGTTGCTCACCAGGCGAAGTGGAGTTATTCCCGGCAGCCTCTCTACCGGGGACTTCGAAGAGCCCTGCCGGGAGATGCTTGCAGGAGTCCAATTTCCTCCTTTTTCTGGCCATCGTTGTCGAGGATACTGAGGGTTGAGTAAGGTGGAGAACAAAAGTCCCTGGTTCCACAGGGAGCTTTTGTGCAGCGCATTTTGACAGATGATCGGCGATGCTGTTTTCCGCACATGGCACTTGCTCTGTTTGCAAATCATCAAAATGGTCCTCCAGCTTCCTCACTTCCTCTACATATGCCTCCATTAATGGACTTTGGTAATCCTTGTTTACTTGTCTCACTACGAGCTGCGAGTCTCCACGAATGATCAACTTAGGTGTTCTCCAGTAGGCGCAACAAGGAGCACGCTAGCCCCTGCGCCTTGTAGTGAGAAGGCATCATCAAAATACACGATCCATTCTTGGGGCGCCTCCTTGCTGGGGATAACTGTTTATGGTGTCTCTTCATCTAGAGTAGGTGTCCATTCTGTAATGAACTCCGCCAGTGCCCTACTCTGAATGGTTGAGGTACTCTCATACTTCAGACCAAAACTTGACAACTCTAATGCCCATTCAACTATTCTACCGGTGGCCTCAGGGTTCCTCAGTATGCGTTGCAAAGGGAAACGAGTGACAACTGTGATCTCGTGGGCTTGGAAGTAGTGGCACAGTTTCCTTGAGGCCATGATGAGGCCAAAGATCAACTTTTGCACTCCAGAGTACCTTGACCTAGCCCCCTGCAACAGGGAGCTAACAAAGTATACTGGCCACTGGACTATCTTTTTCTTTGCCGTGGTCTTGGTATTTCCTTCGTTATCCTGCTCTTCTTTCTCCTGATCTATACCCAACCTTGCTGCGACTGGTTCACTTCCTTCTCTGGGGAGGATAGTAGCTGTGGCTGCTCCTTCATCTACTTCCTGCTGCGCCACCAGCACTGCACTAACCACTTGATTGGTTGCCGTAAGTATAGCAGCAACGGCTCGTGTGGTTTAGGAGCGACCAAGGTGGGGGCAGAGGAAAGATAGGCTTTTAAGTCTCGCAGCGCTGCTTCTGCCTCCGGGGTCCACTTCATTGGCCCTGCCTTCTTCAAAATTTTGAAGAACGGTAGGGCGCGCTCGGCAGACTTGGAAATGAACCTAGTCAGCGTGACAACACATCCAGTTAAACTCCTCACATCCTTGACTGTCTTGGGTGCTTGAATCTGCTTGATTGCTCCGATCTTGTCAGGGTTGGCCTCTATCCCCCGGTGAGATACAAAGAAGCCAAGTAGCTTGCCGGAGGGAATGCCAAACACACATTTCTCAGGGTTCAACTTCAAGTTGATCTTGCGTAGATTTGCAAAGGTCTCTTCCAAGTCCTGAATAAGTGTTGATTTATCCTTGGTTTTGACCACTATATCATCCATGTAAGCTTCAATATTCCTGTGCAACTGAGGCTCAAACCCAATTTGCACTGCTGTTGCAAAAGTGGATCAAGCGCTCTTTAACCCGAACGGCATCCGCACAAAGTAGTATGTGCCACATGGGGTTATGAACGCAGTCTTCTCCTCGTCCTCCTTGGACATGAATATCTGGTGGTATCCGGAGTGTACATCCAAGAAGGAAAGCAGATCACACCCGGAAGTGGAATCCACAATCTGATTGATGCGCGGCAAGGGGAATGGGTCCTTCGGGCATGCCTTCTTTAGGTCTGTGAAGTCTATGCAAAGCCTCCATTTCCCATTCGCCTTGTGGACCACCACCGGGTTCGCCAACCACGTCGGATGCAACACTCCTCTGACCAAACCAGCCGCTTCAAGTTTCTTGATCTCTTCGGCAATGAATTGCTGCCGCTCTAAAGCTTGCTTCCTGACTTTCTGCTTGACAGGCCGAGCATGAGGGCAGACAGCAAGGTGGTGCTTGATTACCTCCTTGGGAATGCCGGGGATGTCAGATGGTTGCCAAGCAAACATATCGACATTTTCCCGCAGGAAGGCAATGATCGCGCTTTCCTATTTGTCATCAAGGGTGGAGCTGATGGTGAACATACCATCAGCGCCATCCAGCCTTGCCGGGAGCTTCTTTGCAATAGGCGAGGCAACTTTGGACCTCTTGCTAGTGGAACTCTGTGGCAAATCATCGACGGGTGCAGCGCACTCGGGAGAGGCGCGCTTCCCGGATTCCTTGCCGGCATCCCTGCTAGCCTTCTTTCTTTCCTTGTTTTCCTTAGTGAAAGCTGCAGCTTCTATGGCCTCGGCAGTGACCGCATCCCGGTACATCTTATCCACGCCTATGATTGCATCTTTCTTGTCTGACGGGATGGAAATGACGCCCATTGGCCCTGGCATTTTCAGTGTGTTGTAGCCATAGTGAGATGCCGCCATGAATTTTGCTAGAGCTGGACGACCAAGAATCCCATTGTACGGCAAGCGGAGCTCGACCACATCAAACACAACTCTCTCGGTCCGGTAGTTTAGTTCTCCACCAAATGTCACCGATAGTGTAATCTTCCCCTTAGGACGACTCCTGCCGGGGTTGATTCCTTCAAACGTGCCAGTAATCTTGAGCTCTTCATCTGATATCTGAAGCTTGCTAATCACCTTGGGGGAAATCAGATTCAACCCTGCCCCACCGTCAACTAGCATCTTTATGACCTTGCGGTTGCGGATTGTTGGTGAAACCAACAACGGCAAACACCCTAACGCAGTGGTGCGGTCAGGGTGATCCTCTTCATCAAAGATGATAGGCGTGCGGGACCACTTGAGCGGCTTCCGGGAATCTGCTGCTGGCTCTACGGCATTGACCTCACACGCCCACTTTTTGAGCTGGCGGTGAGAGGAGTGCAAAGATGCGCCTCCGTCAACGCACAGGGCCTCAGTTGCTTTCTGGAACTCTTGCTCACTGGTTTCCTCGTCATCCCCTTCATCAGTTTCATCATCATCTTCCTTTTTTCCATGGCCTCTAGCAGGCTTTCCATGATGCTGGGGAGTCTTGCCGTGGCGGCCTCCTCTGCCGCCTCGGCCCTTCCCACCAGCACCTTCTTTGTCCCTCTCCTTGTCGCGCTTCTCATACTCAGCTTTCTGCTTTTTGACTAGTTGCTCAACCTGATGACACTCTTGGAGATCATGGCCCTTGGTTCGGTGGATCTTGTAGTACGGCCCGTCTATCTTCCCGGCTTTTTCGGCCGCCGCTGCCTCCCGGCAATCAGTGCACGCGGCAACTTCCTTACCGGGGCCTTCGGTCTTGGCTTTCTTGCCGCTACTAGGGGTGCCAGAACCCTCAACAGCCAGTACTGCCTTCTATTTACGCTTCTTGTTGCGGCTTTTATTCTTCCACTTCAGGTTAGTGGCATCGTCGTCATCCTCTGAGTCAACTTCGATGCCGTCCTCTTCTCCGGGGAGTCGCCTCCCTTCCTCTGTACGGGTGCACTTATCCGCCAAGGTGTATAGCTGATTCACATTCTTGGGCAACTGGACGTTCATCTTGGAATGTATCCTCCTATTGCGCACGTTTGACTGGAACGCGGCAATTACAGCTGCCGGGTGGATATCCAGAATGTTCCTGTGCACCAGGCTAAACCTCTGCATGTACTTCCGCAAACTTTCCCCTTCCTTCTGTGGAAGGAGTTGCAAGTCGCTGGGCCGTCCTGGTTCTTGGTGGCCTCCCGTGAAGGCACCAACAAACTCATTGCACAGGTCAGCCTAGGATGAAATGGAATTCTCCGGCAGGTGCATCAGCCATGACCTCACGTTTGGCTTGAGTGCCAAAGGGAAGTAGTTGGCGAACACCTTCTCATCTCTTCCTCCGGCGCCTTGAACAACAATTGTGTAGATGCTCAAGAACTCTACCGGGTTCAGCCTTCCACCATACTTTTCTAGTATTTTCTGGTTTGAAAACGCGGGCAGATGGCCAACAGTCTTGCTGCAGCTCGTGAGTGAAGGCAGGGCACCCAACGTGGAAAGGCAAGTATCCGCCTTCACTGGGCGCGAGTTCGTTGACGTCTAGGCCATTGCGCCTGTCAGATTGGCGGCGGGTTTCACGGCGCTGCTCTATAGTGACGCGCGCATCTTCCTTCCGCCGATCTTCCAGGACCTGCCGCTGATCTCGACAGGCCCGAGGATCAGATGAAGCCATTGACGCCTCGTTGCGCTCTTGGTCGCGCGGTTCTGGTTGTAGCCTCTGCGCTGGCCGTCGTGGAGGGGATTGCACCATTGGAGTGGCCCCTTCAACACGGTCAGCATCTCGGGCTGTTGTTGTTGCTTGCGGACACCGCGGCGGGCCTGCCCGCTGTGATCCTTCTGCTTCAGCAAAACCGATCAAACTCTGGATGGTGGCTCTCCACTCATCCATTTGATCGGCCGCTGGCGTGAATCTCAGCAGGAGTTGGGCTCGTGCCATAGCTTCCGAAGCAATGCTTGGCATAGATGACGAGGCAGACCACGACGTTGCTCGACTCCTGATAGTACCAGTAGTGGCGGAGCCGCATTCTCGTTGCTGGGAGCGAGTTGCCATGGTAGTACGGTGGCGAGAGGGGTGCGCCTGGGGGTTGACAACCCCGTTCGGTGCTTCGTCTTGGTTACCATGCCCTGGGCAAGGGGCGTGCCCCGTAGCTGCGCCTGTAACAGGGATAGCTAGGGGGTCGCGACTCGCACTAGAGCGGGCGTTGTCGTGGCGGTTGAGCCCACCAGCGCAGTGGGGAGGCGGAGACTGAACATTCTCCTAGCCCGCACCTTGTGGAACACAGCTGTCGGGATGTTGTTGATGCCGCCCTCCCCAGGCGTCTTCTGCTCACGCTTCGGCCGCAGGGGGGATGACGACAGTGCCGCCAGCACCGGTCACGTCCCCTATGGCACACGCGTCCCCCAACGCCGCCACAGCACCCATAGTATCAGCGGCTGCATGCGAGGGGGCCTTCGAGGTGGAAGGATGAGCTGTTGTGCCGGGCTTCTACTTGGGCGCCATGGCTGATGAAGCCAATGATGAAAAAGAAGATGATGAAGATTGATGCGCTGTTCACAACCTCGGGTTCACGCACGCGCTTTCCCCTACCTGGCGCGCCAAAGATGTCGCGGTGGAACACGATCACCTATGGGGCCATCAGCCCCTTGTGGTTCGGCAAGGGGGACGGTCACATCGTGCAAAGAGCAAAAGCCATGGAACAACATGACAGAGGTGACGCTGGTGGTTTTTACCTAGGTTAGGGCCGCTTGGAAGCGTAAAACCCTACTCCTTCTTTGTTGGATTGGGGGAAGGACCGCAATGAACATGCAACTCTCCAGCCCGGCAAGGTTGCCTCGGGGAGAGCAGCTACGCGTGTATGAGTATACAAGGGTCCGAATCCTTTTCTAGGTTGCCATGGCCCTCCTTTTATAGGCTAAGGGGTAACCATAGTGGCAAAATAGTCATTATCTAGTGATTAGATAGCCAACAGTGCTATCATACCTATCTCTGGTAGTTAGGACAAAGTGCACTAAATGCACTGCTAGGTGTCACGCTGAGGATGCAGCCCGGCAAGCCTGCCACGCCGCTTAGTCATCTTCTACCTGTATGCTTGACACACCTCTGGACGGGTGTCATATAGAGGTAATCTTCCTTCCAAATGGCTGCCACATGCCAAATGACAGCCACTTAATTACCTGGGGGCTCGACAATGCACTGATAGATGTCTTGGGTTGTGGTGCGATGGAGCAGTGGAGTCTTGGCGGGGAGGTTTGCCTTTAGCGGCCCTGGCAAGCCTGCCAGGGAAACATTGGATTCGTCCTTGGGGCGGCCTCGACCTGACCAGGATCACCTGCCCGGTAAGGGTGGCTTTCTCTTAGTGATATCTTGCTGTTTTGGCTTGGAGGCTTGGTGAAGTTTGCTTCCTTGCCATCATGCCTGTGTACAGTATGGGCAACATACATGAAGGTTTGTTGCAGCGACAACCACCAAGCTGTGGGCACGAGCGAAGGTTTTCCAGCCACACCAGAGAAGCATGAAATGAGGTGCAGGGAACTCTACGTCCTCCCGCATGCTGTCGTTACAGCAGCCCCCTCATGTGCAGCCTCAATCCGGGCGGCTGTTCTTCCTCCATCACCCATGCAAACGGGGTGGGAAGCTGAAGACGGCTACGCGGCGGCCCGTGCAGCTTGACAATGAACTCCAAAGGCTGGTCCCCGGCGTGACCTTCCATTGGGGCCGCGGCGACCGAGGGAGGAGCGATCAGGACACCTCTGCATCCTCCTCAGCCCCTAGCGCCACGGCGACCGCGCCGACGTCCTCTGGCGCGACCTTGTGCGCTGGACTCCGCCCCTGCATCATCTGCGGGGGGAGGGAGACACTGCCGAGAAGATGCTCTCGTTGCCACCGCTGGAATTCAACAATGATCTCTTCCCCTCACCATAGTGGGAGAGGGATGCAAGAAGAAGAACAAGGAGGAGATGTGTGTGGGTGAGCCCTCCATCCATGCCCCCTTTTTATAGGGAGGCATGGCCGGGGGCTGGCTCCTCACCACTCGGAGGGCAACCGGCCCACTCCACCACTCCAGCTCCTCTGCTTCACTAACGACCTACAGAATCAAGACCGCCCTCCTGCGCCTATCCACGGCACCCAGCTTTTTGCCATCGCACTCATTCCCGCGCCCTACGCATCTGCCACCAACACTGCGCAATGCATGCAGCGTACGTGGCGGAAACGCCAGGGGTAGTGGGATGAGTAAAAATTGCAGTTACCTCCCTGTGAACATGGGTGACCCACGGGCCACGATGTGAAGTACCCACGACGTTCTGCACGACCCACGGAAAAACCTGGAACTGATTCAGTTACAGGTTAATGAAGAAGCAAGGAGAACATCAAGAGAGACTTAAAACCCATAGTGGCATGGCTCAAGTGCTCGCCTGTGTGATTGTTGGAGTCTACCCCAACGATGCTCAGCAGCACGTGTGCGCCAAGCCCGGGGGCTCCTATCAGTGCAACAAACATTCACGTTCATTGCCCAGACATGTACACAGGCGCGCTGGCGTCGTCTGTTTAACACCAACACTACAAACCAAGGCCAAGCCAGAGAAGCAGCTCTTAGTGAGACCAAAGAGCGGATCAAGAAGACCAAGAATAAGCAAGACAGAAGAATATCACCTTGGGAAGGCCTCCCTTGCCGGGTAGGAGAGCCTGGCCGGGTTGAGGCCGCCCAGGGGCAAGTCCAAGATTTCCCCGACAAGCTTGCCAGGTCTGCCAGGGGCGGGGCTCCCCGCCAAGGCGCCACCACTCCACCGCACAACGATGCAAGTCACTTATCAGTGTGGTGTCGAGCCCCCAAGTGATTAAGTAGCCTCTGCTAAGCATGTGGCGGCCCATTGGAAGACAAGATTTATCCAAGTGACACCCGTCCAGAGGCGTCTAAAGATGATAAGCAAGAGATGATTAACCGGCTTGGCAGGCCTGCCGGGTTTCACCCTGAGCATAATACCTAGCAGTGCATTTAATGCACTTTGTCCTAACTACCAAAGTTAGGTATGATAGCACTATTGGCTATCTAATCAGTAGATAAAGATTGTTTTGCCATTGTGGTTACCCCTTAAGCTATGAAAGGAGGTCCGAGGCAACCAAGCAAAGGATTCGGACCCTCACACATTTGTACGCGCGTAGCTACTCTCCCCGAGGCAACCTTGTAGGGCTTGGGCGCTGCGTGCTCGTTGTGTTCTTCCACTTAATCCACCAAAGCAGGAGTAGGGTTTTACATTATCCAGCGGCCCGAACCTGGGTAAAAACCACTAGTGTCACCTCCGTCGTGTTGTTTTCATGGCTTCTGCTCTTTGTGCAATGTGACCCCTCCTTGCCGAATCACAAAGGGGCCCATGGCCCCATAGGTGATTATGATCCCCCATGACAATACCTTTCTCTAAAATTCCCTTCAATAAGCTATTTTCTTTCTCAAGTGTAACTTGGCTAAGAGAATCGTTAGTGGAATCAAGAGAACTACTAGAAGCAACAACATTGGGTTTAACATGGTTATTGTTACTACTAGAGGAAGAATCTTTCTTGCTCTTATTGCTAGATTTTACTTGTGGCATATAAGTAGACAAGAGGAGACATTTGGCAAGATAAGAAGAACTCTTCTTTCGAAGATCATCATTGATAGCTTTTAGAAACTCATGCTCATGCTCTAAATTTAGCTTCTCGAAGCGTAGCTTCTCATGAGTCCTTAGGAGCTCTCTATGATCCTCTAGAGTTGTTTCATGAGCTAACTTAAGAGGTTTAGTTTTTAGTTAGACGCTCAATCTCCTTCTTATCATTGTCATTCATTTCATCTTGATTAGCATGATTATTAGCATGTTCATCATAGTTTTATTCACTTGTGTTGTCAACAAGGAAATCATCATCACCTAGCAAATCATCTTCATCACTATTGAAATCAATATACTCGGGGTGTGATACCTTAGGGCCATTATCCATGAAGCATCTTCCAATTCCTTCATTTGGTGAGTCAAATATGTCGTAGGAGTTGGATGACACAAGTGCAAGACTGACAACACCTTCATCTTGAGTATAGTCGGAGTCTGAGTGATAACTTCTCTTGGAGTAGTTATCGGAGTCAGAACCGGATACCCATTCACCAACATGAGCTTGATGTCTTCGTATTGTGTAGCTCTTTGATGACTTGTCCTTCCTTTCCGAATCCTTACTTCTACGAGAGGATCTTCATTCATAACGATCATCTTTACTCCTCTCTCTCAGAGGTGATTCATCTATTCTACTCCTCCTTTTTGGTGTATCTTCTCTTTTCTTGTAGGGAGCCATACACTCATTGGAGTAGTGTCTGGGTCTTCCACAATTGTAGCAATTACGATCACGACTAGAAGTTCTTTTGTCATTGTAGGTCCTTGACTTGGAGCTTCTCTCTTTGCTTCTATTCTTGTAGAACTTGTTGAAGTTCTTCACCATTAAGTTCAATTCTTCATTGGAGACTTGCTTCTCACTTGATGTTGTAGGAGCATCACTTGAAGCTTTGTAAGCGCCACTTGAATTGTTGTGGAGCTCATCATTATCCTTGAGTGACATCTCATGAGCAACCACTACAAAAAATACACTTCCGTAATGATACGTGTTTGTCACAGTAGGTCACGTTTTCTGTCATGCATGTACATCCATGGCGATTTTATGACAGAATCAAGATAGTCATACCTGTGCTGCCGTAGAAGTGTTCCATGACAATACCAAAATTATCATCACGGAAGTGTCCACTTCCATGATGATAAATGGCGTGTCATGGAAGCGCTTTCGTCAAGGGTAACCGACACATGGCATCCATCGTAACGGGTCGCCGTTAAGCTATCGGGTTCTGGTTTGGATCCGATAACCCGTTAACAGCCCAGACCAATGGGGATTTTCCACGTGTAAAATTATCATTTGCCGGCGGATCCACGTGTCGGCTCAGCGTTGGGACAGTTGTCATCCAGCGAATGGACGAGACGCGCCTATGATATGTGGACACGTGGCTCAGCCCAACAATGGCCCATTCAGGTCAAAAGGCCAGCCCGTTTGACCTGGTCAAAAGGTAACGACTGGCCCACTTAAAGCCTGATAGCGGCCTGTTCGCATATAGCCCATTTACAGCCCGCTAACTCACGGCGCATTATGGCCTATCCGAATTAGGCCCAGTAGCGTCATGTGGGCCGTCCAACATGATTCCAGCCCGTTGTCACTTTCGGCCCATGTATGGCCCATGATGTCTTTCAGCCCATATGAGGCCCTTTGTAACTCTTGGCCCATTAACGGCCCATGGTGAAACTGGCCCGTAATGAAGTGTATCGCTTTATACCCATTAACGTCCCATTATTCCATTGGGCCGTTTCCAGCCCATGTTATCTTTTGGCCTTGTGAGGGCCCATTTTATTCTTAGGCTGATTTGCAGCATTCGATTACTTACAGTCCGTTACTGGCCTGTTCTGGTTGTGGGCCAAATTCAGCCCATGATTAAAGTCGGCCCGTTTGTGGCCCGTTAATCCATTGGGCCGTTTTCATAGCGTCATCAAATACAGCCCATTAACGACCCGTTTTGCCTATCGATAGAAACAAGCCCGTTATACTCATCAGCCTATTAACGGCCCGTTATGGTCGGCCCATGAACGGACGATTCCCACTCTAGCCTGTTTACGACCCATAATGCAGTCCATTATTGGCCCATGTTTGGCCAATCGATCATACGCCCCGTAGAAGGACCATTGATTCTACAGCCCGTAGAAGGCCCATTGTTTCTATGGCCCGTAGAAGGCCCATTGTTCGTACGGCCCGTAGAAGGCCCATAGGAGGCCCATGGTCACTACAGTAGATATGTAGCCCATGGTTATTGTGGCCTAGTTTAAAAAAATAGGTTATTGTGGCTACTAGCAAACCATGGAAAAAGAACTGCACTGACTACAAGCAAACAAATAAACAAGACAACAAGGAAATAAATAAGCAAGCAACTTACACTAGGCTATTACGGCTATTACACATATTACATCCACTGGGCATCAAAGTTCGCCACAAGTGCAAATATGGGGAACAAAGCAGCATATTACATACACTGGTTGTCAAAGTTGGCGACCAGTGCAAATAAACGTTGCAGCAAAACAAGTCCAGCACTGAAACCACTTCACAAGAGCTCAAGAAACAATATCCTGGGTATCCACCATGCTGGCAAGACGCTTACCAAGCTTATTAGCTTTCTCTTGTTTGGCACTTAAATCCTCCAGCGCTTGCTGTTGCACCAGAAAGTATGCATCTGAATTATGCAGGGATTTCCTCAGTCCTTCGGCTTCCTGTCGCAGCACATATCATTGATGTCTTTCAACTTGAAGTTGAGACTCAAGAAGCCGAACTGATTCAGGCAGCGAGTTCGAAGAGCTGGTGCCAACAGTAGTGGCCAGTAACTCAAACACTACATTAAGACAAGACTTTGGGGTTGTCTCACTATCTCCAAGATAGTTTTTATCAGCTTTCTTGGAGACCAATAGGGATGTCTCACTATCTTGAACCTTATCTGCATTACTTCCTTTACCATTACATAACGGGGTGCTCTTCTCCAATATTTTATCCGCATTCTAAAAGAGAAACAAGCAGACACATCGCAGGTTTACCATGTTGTATATGAAACTCATTTTGGTAAACCAGCTCAGTAGTAAGGTGGACATGATAACAGCATGAAACAAACATATATCTATGTAGTATGGTCACTGTATGGTCTATATCATTCTAGTTTATGTTGCCAAATCAAGATAGAGACAGTTCAAATCATATCTGTTTAAGATAAAGCAGCATAGACAGAATATAAGTGTGGGAAACTACACATCACTAACAATACTTGTATTGTGCATGGCATGAGAACATAACTGTTTATTCAATTGAAACTGAAATCAACATAGAGCAAGTTACAACAGCAAACATGTTAAAGAAACAGGTTTAAACATACATGTTGCACCATTGGAGTTTCAATTGCATCCTTCAAATTTGAAATTAGTTGGTATGACTAAATACAGTGATGAAAGAGCAAAGGAGTATGAACCATAGCTACGGAACCTGGCCTGAGAACAATTCTTCTTCTGCTTTAAACGTTGACTTGGGGTTCAGAGTGGTGGACCTCGTGCGTTGGGCACTGCAGTTGCCTTGCTAACTGCTTGCGTTTGGGTGCTCTGTGGTGGAGACGATGCTGTGTCAACTGGAACTGGGTTACTATCTACTGGGGTTGGGGTTAGAAGGGGTGTAGCTGGTTCTCCGTCCAACTGGGTAGGGGTACAATCTGCGTGAGTCTGGGTTATGTGTGGTGGGGCTGGTTCTTGGGCAAGTACAACTGTGGTTCTATCTGCATCGATGGGTAGCACAATCTTTTCTGAAGACCGTGTTTTTACTCCCATAGATACTGCCATCACCCCTCCAATTCAAATGGCTGATAAACAAGAAAAGTAATTGAATGTACAGACATTGTATGATAGACAGGTGCAATGGATAGTAGGGAAGAGAACAGGGCTTGAAATAATTCACATTTATGTTGTCTAACCAAACAGGATAGCATGACATAATTTCACATATATGATGCCTAATTAAACAGGATAGCATGACACAATTTCACATATATGATGGCTAACTAAACAGGATAGAATGACATACTTCAAAATATGTGAAAGTGCGTTATATCGACTAGAGGGGGGGTGAATAGGCGATTTTTACAAATTCGTCACTGAGGAATTTCAAGGTGAGGAAATTCCTAAGCAACGAACTACTTAGCAGCGGAATAAGTACTCAGATGCAAACATAACATGGCATAAGCACAGTCATCATGATGAAATGAAATAGGCACAGAGTACAGGTAGCGTGATACAGGATAAGCAGGCTGAAGACAACTGACTGAAGAAATAGGAATGAGGAAATTGGGAAAGTCTTCAGTCAAAGTCTACAAATAGTAACGATCAAATACACAGCAAGTATGCGAGGAAATGAAAGGGTTGAGGAAATAGAACCAGTAGCTCGGTGAAGACAATGATTTGGTAGACCAGTTCCAACTGCTGTGATAGTTGTACGTCTGGTTAGAGCGGCTAGGTATTTAAACCTGAGGACACACAGTCCCAGACACATAGTCCTCACCGTATTCTCCTTGAGCTAAGGTCACACAGACCTCGCCCAATCACTCGTGGTAAGTCTTCAGGTGACTTCCAAACCTTCACAGACTCGGTCACTCGGCGATCCACAATTTCCTCTTGGATGCTCTAGACCATGATGCCTAACCGTCTGGAGGATGTACAGTCCTCAAAGGTAACAAGCATCGGTTCCACACAGGAACAATCTCTTCAGTGATGCTCAATCACTTTGGGTTTGTAGGTGTTTGGGTTTTTGGGTTTTTCCTCACTTGATGATTTTCGCTCAAAGTCCTCGGAGGATGGGATGCTCTAAATGACAAGTGTCAATCTATCTCTCGGAGCAGCCAACCAACTAGTGGTTGTAGGGGGCGGCTATTTATAGCCTAGGGAGCAGCCCGACATGATAAGACATAAATGCCCTTCAATGATATGACCGTTAGGTGGGTAGGATATTTGGACAACTGGCGCGTAGCACAGCAACGGTCGGAAATTTGTGTATCAAATTCCTCAGGGCTATCATGTTCCTCACTTGTAGGCAATCTGCACTGGCGAATTCCTAACTCCTCAGTCAGAACAAATTCCTCAGAGAACAGAAGAACTTCGTCTCTGTCACTGAAGAAATTGACTGAACTGTATGAGATTTCCAATGGCTTCACTCGAAAGGATTGGGTTGGTGTAGGATTTTGAGATGAGCATCACTTGGAAACTTTTCCTTAGTTTTACCTCGACCCCCTTTAATAGTACGGTGTTTCCTATGACTCAAGAAAAAGAAAATGAAACTACGAAAACAAAAGTCTTCACGCTTCATAATCCTCGCATGAATATCAAGTCTTCAAGGTCACACCAATTTCCTCACTTTCAAAGTCTTCAAGAAAACCAAAGTCTTTAGCTGAAGACATTCATTTTTAGGGGTCGACTTTCATCGTAAATATCAAACTCCTCATAGACTTATAGAACCTGTGTACACTCACAAACGCATTAGTCCCTTAACCTATAAGTCTTCAATACACCAAAATCACTAAGGGACACTAGATGCACTTACAATATGATGACTATGTGAACAGGATGACATGATATAACTATACGATGTGTCTATTAAAGTGGTTGGCATGCCATAATTCACAAACATGCCGTCGATGGAAACATGATGGCATGATATAATTCACAGATAGAATGACATAATTCAAAATATGATGACTATGTAAACAGGATGAGATGATATAACTATATTATGTCTTTAGAAAATGGGTTGGCATGCCATAATTCAGATACATGTTGTCTATGTAAACATCATGGAATGATATAATTCAAATATATGATTTATATACTAAGGAAGTGAGCAGAGGGCAATTGCATATATGATGTGTCAACTAAGCAGATGGCATTCAATATTGTGTATATGATGTAAAAACTAAGCATTGCAAGACAACATATGCATGATATGAGTAATATAACCCTGCCAAGTTTGAGCATACACCTCAGGGGGAAAATAGGACCGGTCATCTGTCTCTAAATCCTCCTCTGAGGAGCTATCTGTAACTGGCAAGATATCTGCCTCAGCAGGTAGCATTGTCTGCTCTGAAGACCTTGTTTTCACTCCAGATTTTTCCATCACCAATTCAAATGGCCGATGCACAGGAAGAGCAGTTGAATATACAAACATTGTCGACAAATGGAATACGTAATACAAAAAAAGGATGGCATGATATAATTCACATATATGACGCTTGGCTAAACAGCATGGCATTGCATAATTCACATACATAATGCCTTCCAACAAGATAGCATTGCATAATTCACATATATAATGTCTTGCAATAAGATGGCAAAATTCACATATATGGTAATTAGACACTAAACAGGTGGCATTCACAGAAAGCATGTCTAAACTAAGAAAATGACATGCCAATGCAAGACACCATATGCACGACATGAGCAATATAACCCTGCCAAGTTAGAGCATGCACCTCGGGGGGGGGGGGATAGGACTGGTCATCTGTCTCTGAATCCTCTGCTCTGAAGACCTTGTTTTCACTCCATATTTTTCCATGACCATGTCGAATGGCTGATGCATAGGAAGAGTAATTGAATGTACTAAAATTGTTGACAAATTTAATATGTAATAAAAAAGGATGGCATGATATAATTCACATATAAGATGACTAGCTTGTTGGGGAATGTTACATGGAAAACAAAAAAAATTCTACGCACACCCAAGATCTATCCATGGAGATGCATATCTATGAGAGGGGGAGAGCATCTACATACCCTTGTAGATTGCTAAGCGGAAGCGTTTATCACGCGGTTGATGTAGTCGTACTCTTCGCGATCCGATCACGATCCAACCGATCTAGTGCCGAACGGACGACACCTCCGAGTTTAGCACACGTGCGGCTCGATGATGTCTCCTCCTTCTTGATGTAGCAAGAAGGAGAGGAGAAGTAGATGGCATCACAACCAACACGACGGCGTGGTGTTGATGGTGGTGGTGGAGCACCGACAACGCTTCACTAAGCGTCCCCGGGACGAGGCGGTGGAATTACGGAGTAACGGGAGAGAGAGGGGCGCCAAGGGCTTGGTGTGTTATCTTGGGGCGCCCCCTCCCCTCTATATATAGGTGGAGGGCATGGGAAACAGCCCCTCCAAGCACTAGGGTGCAGCTAAGGGGGAGAGGACTTGGACTCCAAGTCCAATGCTATTCCTACTAGGACTCCTTCCTTTTTTGCCTTCCCTAGCCACATGGGCTTTTGAGGACTTGGTGCGCCTAGCCCAATAAGGCCAGGACGCCTCCCCACAGCCCAATGCTAGCCCTTGGGTTGTGGTGGACCCACTTGTGGACTACCGGACCCCTCCAGAATCCTCCGGAACCTTCTAGAAGCTTCCTGGTACAATACCGAAAAAACTGCACCTTTTTCCGGAACCCAAAATATGACTTCCCATATATAAATATTTACCTCTCGACCATTCCGATACTCTTTGTGACGTCCGGGATCTCATCCGGGACTCCGAACAACATTTTTTACCACTCATCAAATATCCCAATACTACTTTAGCATCAACAACCGTTAAGCATGCGACCCTGCGGGTTCGGGAATTATGTAGTCATGACCGAGACACCTCTCCGGTCAGTAAACAATAGTGGGACCTGGATGCCCATATTGATTCCTTCATATTCCATGAAGATCTTTTATCGGTTGAACCTTTATGACAACATACTCAATTCCCTTTGTCTGTCGGTATGTTACTTGCCCGAGATTCGATAGTCGGTATCTTTATACCTAGTTCAATCTCGTTACCGACAAGTCTCTTTACTCGTTCCGTAATACATCATCTTGCAACTAACTCCTTATTCACATTACTTGCAAGCTTCTTGTGATGTGTATTACCGAGAGGGCCCAGAGATACCTCTCCGTCATACGGAGTGACAAATCCCAATCTCGATTCACACCAACTCAACAGGCACCTTCGGAGATACTTGTAGAGCATCTTTATGATCACCCAGTTACGTTGTGACGTTTGATAGCACAAAAGGTATTCCTTCGGTATCCGGGAGTTGCACGATCTCATGGTCGAAGAAACATGTATTTGACATTAAGAAAGTAGTAGCAATAAACTGAACGATCATATGCTATGCTAACGGTTGGGTCTTGTCCATCTCATCATTCTCCTAATGATGTGATCCCGTTATCAAGTGACAACTCATGTCTATGGTTAGGAAACCTTAACCATATTTGATCAACGAGCTAGTCTAGTAGAGGCTCACTAGGGACACAGTATTTGTTTATTTATCCACACATGTATTTAAGTTTCCGATCAATACAATTCTAGCATGAATAATAAACCTTTATCATGAATAAGGAAATATAATAATAACAATTTTATTATTGCCTCTAGGGCATATTTCCATCATGGCTAACCAGGATGGCATTGCAAAATTCACATATATGATGCCTGGCTAAACAAGATGGCATTGCATGATTCACATATATGATATCGAAACTAAATAGATGGCATTCACACAATGCATGTATAAACTAAGCAGATGACATATTTTATGTATAAAGTAAGCAATGCAAGGCACCATATGCATGATATGACCAACATCAGCATGCCAAGTTAGAGCAAAAGACCTCAGGGTGTTAATAGGAGTGGTCTGCTCCCTCTGAATCCCCCTCTGAACAGTTATCTTCCTCTTGATTACAGTCTGGAATGGGGGGAGGTGGGGTTGCTTTTGCGCCGACCATGGAGCGACGTCTGCATGAAATTTTATTGCCATGCAAGGCTCGTCTCTTTTGCTCCACGTGTTCAGTACCATTGTGTACTATAACTGACATGCATAGGAATAAAACATAGTGAGATTATGTAAGGAGTGCATGCACAAATCAAGAGTGATGGTAGCAAACTGTGGATATAACCAAAACCAATGATATCAGGCAGATAATAGCTTCAGTTAAAAAATACAGATAATGGCTCCTTTAATGTTTGTTTCCACCCAACATGAAACTCATAGTAGACACCCGAGATTAACCAGATAGTAGATAGATAGTATTGATTGTTGCCCCAATTTGTACCCCACAACCATTTAAAAACTCAAGTTTGAGCATTAGTTTGGACCTGACTCGGTGAACAGGACGATGCATAACATAAGCAGACACGAAAGAGTGCGACCTCTCTTGCGGACCCGTGTAGTCCTCAAGGTCATCTGCTCATTTGATGATGGTAATGTAGTTGTCGTGGCTGCCGGCCACGGGGAAGAAGATCTGAGACGGTGAAAGACAGTCTGTAGGGCGGATCCCTGCTGTGGTGAACCCTTCCTTCGTTGGAGCAGCTGAGCTGGGGTGGACCACAGCGCAGCAGGAGCGGGACAAACCACACAAAGTTTTCTTTGACACATATGTGTAACAGAAGTAATTCTGTAAGGGCTTGTTTGAATTGGAGGATTCTAATAATGCAGGGATAGGAAATACACAGGAATAGGATAGGAATGCACATGCAAAATAGAGAATTTAAAAACACAGGATTTCTGCCAATCTGAGTGTTTGGTTCACAAGAATTGGAAGATCGCAGGAATGCAAAGAAGCATGGTGAGATTAAGTCAAACTACAAGAAAATGTACGGTTATAATGCTATTATGCTACTATCTCATAGTCTTGTGCTTCATGAATAGGAATTTGAAAAGGGGGACAAGTGGATATTAAAATTCCTACGGTTTTTCTTTCAAGGAGACACTAAAGGAACAAATCCTACAGTTTTCCTTTGCTCCATTCCTTTGAACCAAATGCATGAATAGTAGTACCATAAGAAACTTTCAAATTCCTATGTTTTTCCTTCACTTTTCCTTTCAAGCACTGGCGATTCTAGTAGGTAGGCTTGAACAGGGAAAAGCCTACACTCAAAAAATGTTTTTGTGCTACTTCTACTACTTTGGACCCAGGCCACTACCCTACTAGCTCAACTCCCAGGCCCATCTACAAATGCACAGCTCAAACGCGTTGAAATAAATAATGATGGCGTTCGAGAGAGTCCATCACGGATAGCTAAGTTGCCTAGTACCTCACTGCTTGTCATATAGTAGGAGAAACTAATCGTATTTCACATTACTACGTGTGCTCACTGGATAATATATATAATATGTAGAGTAAAAAAGCGATGCAACAAGTGTACAACCTCTTTGGCGAAGCCATGTCGATCTCAACATGATTGGGTTGGTCGGTGAAGATGCTCTGGCTGATGTGGCTTTCGGAAGAGGGGAAGAAGATCTTAGGCGTCTGGAGAAGGAGCCAAGGGTACTGCTCCGCTGTTATGGAGGGTTTCGTCGTTGGAGCAGCTCCGGTGAGGTGTACGACGGCAAGGCTGAAGCAGTACAAGCGAGACAATGTTAACCTGAAGTGGTATTCTGATAGCATCTCCGATAGATGATGTAAAATACATAACCAAAAAGTGCTAGATGTAAAATACATCAGCAGCTCATCTATGAACTTAACTGTCGAAACTGAATTTAATTGTCGAAACTGAATTTTACTGTCAAAACTGAATTTTGCTGTCGAAACTAAATTTTACTGTCGAAACTGAATGCACTAGTAGCAGAAAAGCAGTAACAGCAACAGCAGCACCCAGAGCAGTAGCGCGTGCGAGAGCCGAGGCAACTGGTCATGTAGCAGCTTCTCGGGTAGCAGCTGCAGGGGCTCGAGTGAGAGCAGGATCTGCTGCTCATGCAGCAGCAACGCGAAAAAGAGTAGAGCAGCTGTGCAAGCAAGAGCAAGAGCAGCAGTGCGAGCAAGAGCAAGAGCAGACCAGGCAGGGGACCAAGAGCAAGAGCAGAGTAGCAGCGCGAGCTAGAGCCAAAGTAGCAGCAGCTCCTACTGATGTGGACGTCCCCGCCGAGGGAGCGACACCATGGAGGAAGTGGCAGGTGACGCCGTCGTAGATGGAGCCACGCCATGTCGGCTTGGTAGCGAGCGTCGGCAGCACCATGAGATCGAATCAAGAAGAAAATGCAGCGATTAGTGTAGAACCTCTTTGGTGGCGCCGATTATACCTCAGCTTCATCCAAGGAATCGGTGATGGTGCTGCTCTTCTGGTGGTGCAGGTGAAGATGGCACTGTGGGAATGTAGGTGGCGCGAAAGACGAGGGGAACGTAAGGGCAGCTCCTTGGAGGTGGAGGACGGGGTGGCTGAATCGGCGGGATGACGAGATCGACGATGGATCCTCATCCTGTGCGGTGGATGAGGGACGTCGAGGTGTTGTTGTGGACGACATCATCAGGGAAGAGGCTCCAGCTGGGTGGCGGATGGAGGAGGGTGTGGGGCTTCGCGGGTTTTCGCGGCCTCTGTGTACGAATGGGGGGCGGAGGTTGAAGAGGCAGGAGTTTCGCAGCATGATAGACAAAGATGCTAGCTTGAAATTGCGGCATAACAAGGCGCGGCTTGAAATTTCGGGAGAACAAGCTTAACGTGTACAAAAAAAGACAATTCGCACCCCACTAGAGATAGCCATGTCCCGTTTTACTATATTACTAGAAATGCATTCAAATACAACAACAAAAAACAAAAAAAATCGGGACAACAAGCTTAACATGTACAGTACCAAATCAATTTGCACTTCCCTCAACAATGAAAAAACAATTCATGTTGTCTAGCATATGGACTAAATTTGAGTACATTTTCCCTATTTGAATGGGATTGTACTCCGGTTAGTTATACAACCATCTAAATATTATCTTCACAACACATGACATGAATATAGAAGTAGTAAATTCCCATATAAATATGAACTATATGTACATACGATCTCGAATTCAAATATATGTATCCATTTTATTTTGAATTCAAATCATAGTACATGTATGCTCTAGCTAGATGTTTGGAATCTAAACCATGTATGATACAATGTACAATGTGTTTAACATGCACAACACACACACACACACACCCCCCATTTAGGCTAGTAAGGTACACGTGCATTGCACGCATGAGATTTGGCAACAAAATTATGAATAAATACCACATTATAGAATGTAAGCTTTGAGTCATATATTCATGATGTAGATGTTCGTTTAATTCTTATAGTTCGTCTCATTCAAAATCAATTAATTTTTATAAAAAAAAGCTAATCTATTTTAAGATTCATGGAATTGTACGTTATAAAGCATAATGTAAAAAAAAAATGGCAATTCATCTAGAAAAAAATTTGGGCAATTATGATACGAAAGATTCTAGAACAAAGGAGAAGTGATTGTGTTTTGAGGTTTGTGCATTATGCTTAAGTTGAACCATGGAGTCTTCTAGATTGTACATGTGGCAAAATCTGGTGGGATGTAGATGATATCCAACGGCCAGTAGTGCTCGGATTTACCATCTCTGCACCGTTGGATTCGCTTCATCCAACGACCATCTTTCAAAGTTATTCGCACACTATATAGGTGTATGGATATGTGATGCAAAAGCCACCCATCATCTCCAATTTGAATAGTGTGTCCATGCATGGATGCAATCTGGCCAAACGATGCCTACCATCCGTATCTCAAATTCAAATCAGTCTGACCTTGTTCAATGTGTATACAGTATAGCATGCTCGTTTCCAAACCACACCACGCATATCTCAGTTATATTCATGCATGCATGGGTTTCAAACATCATGTTATCTCTTATTCAAATATTTGAATTCAACTTTACATTGATTATGACCTCACCTAGTCTTTTACACCCACACAGTCGTCTTCTCTTTATAATTGTACCACTAACTTTCTCTCGTGCATGCATGCACACACACTACCACTCGGCATTATCCGTCACACACATGCAATCTTTTTCTTTAGTTCGGTCTCCCATGCATGCACACACACACACCTCCCCCTCTTCATCACTTTGGGTATTCTTTTATCTCTCACATGCATGCGCAACGATCGATGTTCCTCTATGTGTGTATATATATAGCTAGGTCTTTCCCAGTTTTCCACACAAACCGATCAATCTATATATCTAGTCAGGTCTCACCCTCTTTCCCACGTACACATCGATCAATCTACCTCTCTATATAGGACTACATAGCTAATACACCCACATTATCTATCCATCGTCTCCCTCTCATCATCCATGCCTTCCGCTTCATCTCTTAGACGCATGCACAGTGGCGAAGACAGGGGGCAACAAGGGCCCTGGTCACCCCTAACATCACTATATATTGAGGCTAATATGAATGTGACCAGTAGGTCAATTGCTGGTAAAATGGTTTAAGTTGATGAATTGGCCCTCCCCATAAAGGATTAGCAATGCTTGGCCCCCTAGCTCATTTAATTTTCATGGCTCCACCACTGCGCGCAACCGCACATGTTCTCGCTCCCTCTCTTTAAATATCAATCTCGCACTTGTGCACTCCGTCATAATCTCCCTCCACTTGGCCCCTCGCACCATCTTCTAGCCCCCCATATCCCAGTGCTTGTATGCTCGTAGAGCTCTTCCCTCTATCTGTCTCTATTGATATCTCGCACGGTCGACCCCTCCCCTCCCTTCTCGTATATCACCTCGGCCCCATGCAGATACATGTATGTATATAGGCCTCTCCTTCACACAAATTGCATTGACACATATTCCATCACCATATCTTAGTATCTCTCACACACACGGACTACGTGTGCGAAAGAGAAGAGGTGCACACACACACTCGTTCCCACATACGAACGCGCGGGTGCACGGTGGAGCACATTTGTACAAAAAATGAGTGTGTAGAAAGGCTTTAGATGATGTGCCACTAGTCTATATCTATACCTCTATATCTATATCTATATCTATATCTATATCTATACCCCTATATAGTGTGCGAATAACTTTGAAAGATGGTCGTTGGATGAAGCCAATCCGACGGTGCAGAGATGGCAAATCCGAGCACTACTGGCCATTGGATATCATCTATATTCCACCAGATTCTGCCACATGTACAATCTAGAGGACTCCATGGTTGAACTTAAGCATAATGCACAAACCTCAGAACACATGTACTTCTCCTTTGTTCTAGAATCTTTCGTTTCATAATTGCTCAAACTTTTTTTCTAGTTGAATTGCATTATTTGTTTTTACTTTATGCTTTACAACGCACAATTCCATGAATCATAAAATAGATTACATTTTTTATAGAAACTAATTGATTTTGAATGAGATAAACTATAAGAATAAAACGAACGTCTACGTCATGCATATATGACTCAAAGCTTACATGCTATAGTGTGGTACTTATTCATAATTTGGTTGCCAAATTCTCATGCGTGCAATGCACGTGTACCTTACTACTACTTCCAGTATGTGCAAAACACGCAAATTAGAATTCCAATGGCACGCTACACAGTGTCTCTCCCTTTTTCAGTTAATATATTATGATTAAAATGATGTGGGGGCATCCATGAAGCCACGTGGCACATGTGGAGGCGTTGTCGCGACCTCCTTGTGTGGATTGATCACAGTGACGTGCTGCTGGTTCCAGAAGAATATACTCGTCCTCTCTCACGCACACTGGCAGTACGTGCACGAAGCGAAGATGTGCACGCACGCACTCATTCCCTCGCACGCACACGCGGGTACACGGTGGGACACATTTTTTTACGAAGATCCACCCCATGTGATAAGTTGACGCGTGTAAAGTCGTTCACTTCATTGATGGTCAATTAATACAGCGCATGCAAATTGAGTGGACGTGAGGGAGGAATTAGTTGAGAATGACATTACTACTCCACTGCGTGCATGCGAGTAGTTAAATCATGGGTTGCTATTTCCATTGGTCTCCTTCGTATTTTGTGCCAATTTTTTACCATAATTTTAAGTAACACAATATTTATGCATGTCATAAAAAGTAATGTCATCAAAACTATGTTCAAATGTGATTCCAATGATATAATTTTTGGTGACATGCATTAACATTTTCTTAGTTAAATTTTTGGTCAAAAATTGGCACAAAATAAAAAGGGGGCCAATAAACCAGGACGCAGGCAGCATGATCATTTTTTGCCTGGGTTACTGGTTGTGGCCTTTGTATTTAAATATGGATGGAGTGGAGTAGTAGTATCTTTATCTTAGCCTCGTAGGGCTCTCCCAGCGCCTACGCTCGCCTCCCCGCCTCGCCCACCGGATCCCGCCATGGATAATCCCTTAGATCCCAGGATCCCGCGGGCTGCCCTCTCGCTGCTGCCCGCAGCACTGCCGCCTTTGAGCGAAACCCACATGTGTTTCAAAGGGGATCCATTGCTCTAGAATCACAGATCGGTGGCGCCGGAGGACATGCCAGGGTTGCATTTCAGGTGGTGGGCAGCAAGGGCAAATCGGATCGAGGAAGTGTCGCATCGATTGGAGACAAGTTCGAAGGAGCTGCGCCTAGCGAAGCACAAGGTGGAGGCGCAAGTCTATCTCAGGGGAGAGATGTTGAGGGATGTCAGCACCTGGCAGTGTCGCGTTGATTTTGAGCTGGGGTAATGGCAGAGATCATATTCACAGAGTCGACTGCGGAGGAAAGAATGTGCATGCCTGTGGAATGGCGTGAGCAGCCGGTGCAACTATTCAAATGGGTGGTAGGAGATGCCAAATCGTGAGACCAGCTGCGGCGGCGTTGGGCATGCATCGTAGGCGAGGTGAGCTGCCCTCCTTCCCTACCAGTGATGTAGTGACCTACTCGGTTGCTGCTGCAGTGAACTTGCGGCGCCATGGCAGTTTGCAACCGTGACAATCACTCCATCTATATGTATTGTATTTCTGTGAAAATACTTGGTCGTTTGGGTTTTTGAATGCTTGGCCCTGACAATAACCCGATAGCCACAAGTCTCCATCGTGTAATACTTGACGGTCGGTCGCACCAACAGACGATCGGTCGGACCCGCATCTCACCGAAGGGACACGCATCGGCTTGGCCTGACATGTACGACCAGGTACATCACTGACATGTGCGACCGCATTTGAGGAGCACTTGAAATTTGTATTCAAGGAAACTCATCGGGAGCCGTTTGGGGCTTCGAAACCAAAACCATCAATAAATCTTTAGCTTGTTCCCATCACATTCCAAAGTACTAGTAGTTCTACTACTATGCTATAATCAAGTGCAAACATGTTCACACCTATCAAACCTGAACGTGTTCCCACAATGCAGGTTTTAGTACTAGTACTACTAGGTTATAAAAAGGGGAACTACCTAGCTGAAAATTACTGTACCTTCCTCCTCATCGTCTTTCTTGTTCGCCCTTCCCTGCCATGGCCGGTGTGCAGAGCTCTAGGTTGAGAACTACTAGTAAGAAGGGAGCGGCGACCAAGGCCACGGAAAAAAAAGAGAGGGCTCGCCACCTCGCGGGGGGCTCGAAAGATCTCTCATGGGCAGGCGAGGGCTCCTAGGAGTGCCCTAGCCGCGGAGGTGAACATGCCGAGCTGGCGGTGCTGGAGTCGTTATCCATCGAAGACATGCTCGATCAGCTCAATAAGCAGAAGGAGTTCATCGATGGCTTGGTGGAGCTGCTAAAGGAGAGCCTCGATGACATGCCCGCTGAGCTCAATAAGGAGGAGGAGTTGACCGCCGGCTTGGTGATGCTGCTGAAGGAGAGCATTGCCTCGAGTAAGAAGGCGACTGGCGAAATCCTACAACTTCAGGAGGACAAGGCGAAGCTCCACCACGAGCTCGACCTGCTGAAGGAGGAGAACACCGGCTGGAAGAAGCTGCATGAGAAGAGTAGTTCCTCGGTGAATATGTTGCACGCCCTCGTGATGGAACAGAAGGAGGAGTTGGCAAAGCTCCACATCGAGCACCCGACTGCTGTCAAGGTACATAATGCGGCCGTGGAAGAGATGATGAACGCTCGCGTCGATAAATCCCGCGTCATGGAAAGATTGAAGAAGATGGCGGAGGAGAAGAGCAAGGAGATGAATGTCGTGGAGGCGATGAAGAAGCAGTTAGGACTCCACGGTCAACTCTTCATGAAGTAGAGAGCAGCGCCCCAGACTTGTGTCTGCGTCTTCCTTCTTTTTTTGGGCGGTAATCTTCCTTCTTCTTTTGCTCCCGTGTTTCTTCTTTTGCTTCGGGGGTTTTGCCGCATGTGTCACGTTCTCTGCGAGGCACGAATAGAACAATGCTAACGATGAGCAGCGCCATGGGATCGATGACTTGCAAATTAGGTCATTTTTTATCGCCATATCGCACTGGGCTGCCATGTCTTGCGCTCCTCCGTCGTACTACTCCTACTCCAGTGGAAAACTTGAGTATACCGCACGGTTCTTTGCTCCTCCTTAGGTCATCGGCAACATTTATACGAGCAATCAAATCACAAGGCCGCACCTTCCAGCAGTAATGAGCCGTCAAATCACAAAGGCCCTCGCCTCTCGTGAAACCGACCAAGCGAGACTGCCCCGCCCTCTAGCCTTTTAAATGTACTTTTGTACAGTAGTAGTATCGATGGATTGTGCCATGGAGCAAAACTAACAGGATGAAATTAAAGAAAAAAGGTGGTACATATAGAGAGCGCTCGTCGCCAAATTATGCATATAGTACTATTAAAAAAGCTAGTACGTGCTTAGATGGGGTGCTAAAGTCTATTAAAGAAATTAGCTTACAATTCTTTGACAACTAAACTCCTTCATGCTTTGGGTAAACTTCTCTCCTTTAAGTTTTTTTAGAATTACATATCTCATTTAAGTGTTTTGCATATGTGGCATGCTTAGAGCGTGGTTAATAGTACTAGTCATCAACCCGTGCAGCTGCACGGGCTAGCGACTTGAGTCCAAAAACTTTGTGTTTAATATTCTTTGGAAAAAAAATAAACATCGAATAGCATTTATAATTTCTTATTATAAGTGTACTTTTGAAAATCACGGTCGCATTTATTAGCCTTTCAATTTAGTGCACAACCATAATTAGTGCCAATTTATAAATCGATGTATGTCCAGTACAAAATGTGAAATTGATGCCTATTTCATGGTAGTAATTCAAAAAATATAAAAAACAATCAATGGTGGAAAAATTATTGGCAAAAATGATACATGATTGAAAAATAGAAAGATACAAATTGATTAATATTTTGGTAAAACGACACAATTTTTGCATCTGTAAATTTTGTCTCAGTTACCTTTATCAATTTGAGATAATTGGGATTGTTTTTTGTTGAGCGGTAATTACAAAACTTTAAGAATAGTTTAAGTCATTACTCTTCTCCTAGGGCATGAAGTATTATAAATGGTTGCGAGTGTACATTCTTTAACCAATATATAAATTCTTATCGGTTAGTAAATGATGAGAAGTGTTGATTCTTTATTGACAAAGAATTAGATGGTTACAAAACTTTAAAATCATGTGGATTTTAGTCTTTGAGATGTGCAAATAGATGTCACACATCATTTACTTTCTTTTTTATGCTGCAACTTTGTCGACTTAGTAATAATTTTTGCTTAGTACCTGAGAAATAACAATTTAAAATCTTCTAATGCAATACGGGTTTAAAATACAATTTTGTTTATATATGTTATTTGAAAAGAAACAATACAAATTGGTTTCTATAGGTCATTATCGAAGCTATGAAATATTTTTTAAATTATGTATGTCATAATTAGAGTTAGAAATTTTTAGTCCGCAAATTCCATAGTTAAAAAAATTATTTTACATATTTTGCATCGCTTGTCACAAATTGTGTTCTGCCTTAAATAATGAATCTAATAGTTTATACCTAATGAATTGGGGAAAAATATACACCGAAGCTTTTTTGTGGGATATATCATGAAGCTAATACCCATAAAAATAGAAGCATTGAAGTAGGTTGCAGGACTATACATAATTTCAATGTTTATCTTTTCGCTTTTTGGCTACAATCATAGACTTTTACAGAACCTCACATCATCCAGGTGAGAAGAAGTTGGCGACCGAGGGAGGAGGACAACAGAAAATAATTGACAAAATCATGCAGTGTATTTGTAAAAATTAACTCTCTTTTCTTGCAGGTGTATCCCAAAGCTATTTATTTTTTATGTCCATATTAAATCAGTTTTTGCGTGGTAGCCCGAGTTAACTCTATTGTTTGTGAAAAAAACTCTTATGTATTTTTTGAAGAACACAGTACGTATCACTTGTATGCATGCCTCCTGTATTATGACTGAATCCTGTATATATATGCATGCAGATCCCCAACTCATCTTTGGATAAGCCGCTCCTATAAACACATAAAATATCTGCAAATAAATAGATCACATGCATCAGATTTGTTATACGGTTCCGTATTGCTATCATTCTAAAGTATAGCAAGCAGGCAGGCTGCTTGATTGATTTTATCTAGGTGCATTATATCATCACAATTCGATCCATCAATGGAAACGTATTGCTATGGGTTTTTTTTAATTGTTTTCCTTGGTGGCTGGCCGTAAGTGTCTAGGACACGTTTTTTCTTCTTTTGACTTGCAGATGGACCGTTTCCATTGCGTAACCTTATAGGTCTATTATGTGAAACATATAGATTTCTTTTAATCCTAGTTGTATATTAAACAATCCTACGGTTATTATTGTTGTTTCTCTAGAATTAACATGGAGCCTCGTATGGTGCTTCCAATTAGTAAATATAAGATAGCCAACTACTGGCTATATGATGTTGGCCATATATATTGTACGTATATAATGTGAAGAAACGAGTGATAGTACTACCAACTACAAGATGAACTGTAAGAAATACAAGTATGTACGTACTGAAGAGTTAAAGTAACGAGAAAGAACATAACATGGTTCTGCCGGGAGCTCAGCACAACACACCCCTGACATAAAACTAAGCACCCTTAAATTAAACTAAGCAACTAATCTGGTAGACACTGCGTTGGAACCACCATGAGCAACGACACTGCCACCTTACTCGGACTCCTCATCCACATCCTCGACTTCGACCTTGTCCCTCTTCCTCTTGGTTGATACTTCTTTGCTTGAACCGCACACTAGGCTCTCGCTCTTCATCCAATCCTTGTAGATATTGAAACAAAGGTAGGCATCCATTGCAGCATACTGGATGTGGTCTTTATCTATTAAATTCCACTCCCATGCAAGATGAAACTTGTGGTCAGGTTTTGTCAGTTTGCCGTACGAAGGATCAACCATGGCTCCTGCCAGGGTCAGCATTGAAGGCTAATGGGAGGACACCAACCTATTCTTCTGGAGATCGAAGGCTGGCCTACAACAAGGCCTATCCGACCAATGACTTCCTTGTCGTTACGAAAGTCTACAGTAACGAATTTGACTCTGTCGTCCGCGAGGAAGTTCTTAAAATCCTCTCACTTAACATCGGCATGGCATATGTGGTAGACCAAGCACAAGTTATCCACGCAAACCTAGATCATGGCGGGCTTCTTCTTCTCTTCCTCCTTTAGATTCTTCTCTTTTCCCAGGACCGTGGTGTACTCAACATCTAGCCCAGTGAGCCACTCACCACCATCTGACTTTTTGAACATGCGTTTGAAGCGAGCAAGGCATCCTTCCACCGTCGCGGAAGAACGGGTGTAGATGACGTCGAACTCATCGCCAGTGATGGTTCTAACCTTGTACTCACCGCCGATCATGGAGATTTGGGATGCCATGGATTTTGGAGGAGGGTTAGGATTAGTGGAACTGCTATAATGTGAAAGGACGGATGACTAGTAGCGAACTGCCGTAATGTTAAAGGACGGCCGGGACGAGTAGGAGCGAACTGCTAGCGGTTTTCTGATTGTAAAAATGCTGAGTGGGGCTTGCGAATGGCAGGGTAGTGGCTTGCCCGGTGGATAAATGGATTCATGAACAGTATTATGGGGGCCCAATTAGATGTCATGTCTACTAGACCCACTTTGTAGGCCTGATAGTATAGCATCTGCGTGTTCGCACGTCAAGCGTCGGGAAAATTACAGGTGATATGAAGCTTTCCATGCTCCCATGATACGGGCTTCCAAGAGCCCTCGGATCTGAGATCGAATGGTTCCATGGCGTGAGTCTAGACCTATGGGTGAATATCCTATCCTGGACGGTTATTCTGCAAATTTTTAGCAACTTAGCATGCGCCCGTTCGATCTCAGATCCAAGGGCTGTCAGCAGCCCATATCATGGTCGCGCCTACCACGACCGTCGCCTCGCTCGCGTGATTGTGCCCTTGGAGATTTCAAACGGCTATAAATGAGCAGTTTTTTGCCTACTTCGCATGCATGAAACTACTTCCTATGTCCAGGTGCGTTAGGCTATCTAATGTTGGCATGTCAAACATAGTCATCACTTATAGTCACTCATACAACAAGGTTAGCTATAAGGTTGGCTATAAGAGTTTTTTTTACTTCTCTCTATCTCTTTCTTCGTAGTATTTATTGCATTTGCCAAGGAGAAAGTATCTAGGGTGTTGCACAAGAGCCCACTCCCACCATTTTGCCCATGTCTCTCTCCTTGACATATAAGCAAAAGTGCCATGTAAGTGGGCTATAAGCCCATTACTGTAGAGTAGTACAGTACTTGGCACCTGTATACCATGGAGGTGGTCCGGAATTAGGAGACTCACGCCGGTCGTAGCGCCGCAGTAATAATGATAATGGCAAGTCAAATCACAGGGCCCCACTTGTCCAGCCGTAACGAGCCGTCAAATCACATAGCCCTGCGTTTGCAGCAGTCTACTCCCTCATCTTATCGCCTCTCTGTCGAACTGACTAGGCGGAACTACCCCGCCTACCGTGCGGGAAAAGCCCCGCCCTCGACTTTTAAATATAATTTTGTATCCATGGATTTTGCCATGGAGCAAAGCCTGAAGAAAACAGCGGTACACATATATACAGCATGCCCACCGCGTTCGCATCGCACCCCAGACGGTCGATCGGTCTAGCATGCCGCTCTCCGAATGGAACGCGCATCATATTGCGTTTGCACACACATGTGGGACCGCAATTGAGAACCGACCATAGGCACACTCCACCGTCCCCGCAAGTCGGCTGAGTTAATAGAAGAGAGAGACGAGCGATAGTACTGGAGCAGTGCTGTAAACATGTCGGTGCCTGGACGATCCCTGCATGACACGGGAGATCAGTTTGTCCATGCATCAGACCAGACTCTAGCAGACGCCTGGATTGGCTATCGTCTATATGTCATGCAGGTTGTGTTGTATAGGGCTGTAATTCTGATGAGAAATCTAAAAAAAGGCTTCTTGTCATCTCGCAATATTAGATGTCATGTGCTTCGGATCACTGCGAGGATTAAACAGCGACAACTGCGTTCCTCCAAGGCGTTGGTCATTGGGGGCACATGCATGAAGACTACTCGGCTTCCATCTAGGTCAAGCTGGCTATGTTAATTAGGACATCTATCAATTGACCCCTTTTCTATGAGTTTGTCTTTAATTTGAGCTTTGATCCTCGTCTAGTTTGTCCGTCGGGATTCATGTTGTCTCGTTGGGGCAGTGAGGTTATGGTTTCTTGTCATGTGGCATTTTTTTGTGTTATATGTTAATCCGGTGCTTCAGATCAAAATGACGACAATTGCACCTCCGAGGCACATGCATGAAGACTTCTCGACAGTCATTGACAAGGTCAAGCCAGCTCTGGTAGAAAAAAGAAAACTACTACACTATATAAGCAGGAGCCTCCACGCTTGCTTGCTAGTGTTGCTCTCTTCACACACTCTCGTCCTCTCCAGATCTAAACATGACAGCGGTGGCCACACTCTCTCTCTGCTCACCGCTGGTCACAGATCCGGGCGGATCCCCTCCGTCGGGGAAGGTGAGAAGGTGCAAAGTTCACGCGGTCGTCCTCGGCGATGGCTCTTACCCACTGCCGGCGCGTCCCAATCAATGTGTCTTGCTGTTCTCTCCCACACAGCACGGCTAGGGAGGGCCTCTGACCCCTTCTTCCTCGCTGCCGTAGTGTGGGCAGATCCCGCCTCCCGCTACCCACCTAGCGACATCCCAACGACCCTCAGGTATAATTTCCTTCGAAACCGGCCTTGCTCTACTGCCCCAGCTCCTCACGTCGCTGCATTTGTATCTTTTACTATTTCTCAGGCCCTCTCATAGATAGGATCGATCGGCTGTTCGAAAGCCACCTAAATTTTTACTGTTAAGAGGTAAAACTACTCCATGCAGTCGAATCTAGTAGTACTACTTCATGCAGTCGAATCTAGTAGTACTTCTGAAAGCACAAGTGCTCCCTGGGTGATTTTGGTAATTACGGTCAACATATCTCTTGTTGAACTAATACTTTTACCTAGTGTATTTCAGATCAGTTCAATAATGGCATGGCAAGGACAAGAGGATGTGGAACCCCTTCAAAATGCTAAGGACAAAGATTGGAAAAAGCTCAAGACTCTTCATTTTCATTTAAGTGATCCAAGATCACATTGAGTCCATAGGAAAGCCAATAATATTAAAAGGCGATGAGGTGTTGCTTAATAGTCTACTTGCTCAAAGTGCTTAGTGATATTGCTCCAAGAACCCTCTGCCACTTTCTCATTTCCACATTTGTCCAAAACCCAAAGTTAAACTCGGCCCCACCGATTTGATCTATCTGGCGCCACCGAGTTCTTTAGACATAGCCACTGCCAGAAACCCAAGACAATTCGGTCACACCGGTACGGATCTCGGTCTCACCGAGATGGCCTTGCAAACTCTCTGTTGCCTATTGTAATTATTTCGGTCTCACCGAAATGTGCAATCGGTCCCACCGAGTTTGCTTGACCAACTCTCTGTTTGCGCATGCTGAAATCAGTCTCACCGAGTGCATGCAATCGGCCTCACCGAGATGAGGTTTTGCCCTAGCCCTAGCACATCGGTCACACCGAGTTGATCCAGTCGGTCCCACCGAAATTCCTAATGTTCACATTTTGAACTAAATCGGTCTCATCGAGATCTTCTATTCGGTCTAACAGAGTTGGGTCAAATGTGTGTAACGGTTGGATTTTGTGTGGAGGCTATATATACCCCTCCAACCCCATCTCCATTCAAGAAAAAGCCATCAGAACGTACCTACACTTCCACTACTCATTTTCTGAGAGAGAACCACCTACTCATGTGTTGAGACTAAGACATTCCAATCCTACCACAAGAATCTTGATCTCAAGCCTTCCCCAAGTTGCTTTCCACTCAAATCATCTTTCCACCATAGCCAAATCTATGAGAGAGAGTTAAGTGTTGGGGAGACTATCATTTGAAGCACAAGAGCAAGGAGTTCATCATCAACACACCGTCTATTACCTTTTGGAGAGTGGTGTCTCCTAGATAGGTTAGGTGTCGCTTGGGAGCCTCCGACAAGATTGTGGAGTTGAACCAAGAAGTTTATAAGGGCAAGGAGATCACCTACTTCGTGAAGATCTACCCGAGAGAGTCAAGTCCTTCGTGGGTGATGGCCATGGTGGGATAGACAAGGTTGCTTCTTCGTGGACCCTTCTTGGGTGGAGCCCTTCGTGGACTTGCGCAACCGTTACCCTTCGTGGGTTGAAGTCTCCATCAACGTGGATGTACGATAGCACCACCTATCGGAACCACGCCAAAAATCTCCGTGTCTACATTGCGTTTGCACACTCCAATCCCATCCCTTTACTTTCTTACAATTAGCATGCTTTACTCTTTCCGCTGCTCATACTCTTGCCATGCTTGCTTGAAATGTATTGTGAATGCTTAAACTTGTGCTAAAACTCCACCTCAACTTCAAGAACTTAAAAACTGCTACTTTTGTTCGTTGAGGGTCTAATCACCCCCCTCTAGACACCTCTTCTTGATCCTTTCAATTGGTATCAGAGCTTTGGTCTCCATTGCTTTGGTTTAATCACCATTGGAGGAAGATGGATGAGTCTACGATTGGGAGTATTAGATGTAGAATGCCTATGCTTGACGGAGAGTTCTATAGTGCTTGGAAAAATGAGATGCTCGAGATTTTCAATGAATATAATTTGAACAAGTATATTACTAGCCCTTGTGCGCCTCCTATTGATCCCTTGCATCTTACCCCCGATGAGTATCTTGACATGACCTGCAATCTTAGAACTATTAATCTTATCATAAGAGGATTGCCTAGAAATTTGCTTGTATGCTTGCCTACATTTAAATGTGCTTATACTATATGGAGATATCTTGAGGAATGCTTTCCAAACTATTCCTTGAAAAATCTACATGAGATTCTTCAAAAGTCCATTGCTTTCCATAAAATGAAGCCTAGTGATCCTAAATTTGATGATTGTCTATTTGAGCTTCGTGACCTTATGCGTGCCAAAGGAGATGTTGGAGTCATTAGTAGCATCATCTCACAAGTCATTAGAATTCATAAAGATGCACATTGTCATGGTCATAAATCTAATGAATCACTCTCTCTAGGTGATGATCAATCACATGATAATGTTGAACATGGATATTATGATGAGGATGATAATAGTGACTTTGATAGTGATGAGTCAATGAGACACTTTGGTCTTATGGCAAACCTTCATGGTTACATGGCCGGAGGAAAGGAATAGGTTCTTGATAGTGGATGTACCAATCACATGACCGGAGATAAGGACATGTTTCATGAGCTTGCTGAAAATGACGGTCCCCAAAAGTATGTCACTTTTGGTGATAACTCAAAGGGTAAGGTGGTTGGCCTTGGTAAGGTGGCCATCTCACATGACAGCTCTATCCAAAATGTTATGCTCGTTGAATCTCTAGGTTACAATTTACTTTCCGTATCTAGACTAGCCGATTTCGGATTCAATGTTCTATTTACTGAAGTAGATTGCCAAGTGTTTCGAAGAGACAATCATAATATGGTCTTTACGGGTATACATAGAGGTGATCTATACATTGTTGATTTCACTAAAAGAGATCAACCTCGTACTTTCTTTATTGCTAAATCTTCTAAAGGTTGGTTGTGGCCTAGAAGGTTAGGACACATGGGTATGCGAAATCTTGATAAGCTTATTAAAGGTGATCATACCCTTGGTGTTAAAGATGTCATATTTGACAAGGATAGACTTTGCAGTGCTTGTCAAGCAGGAAAACATGTTGGAGGAAGTCATCCCGTAAAGAACATCATGACCACGAGGAGACCGCTTGAGCTACTCCATATGGATCTTTTTGGTCCCAATGCCTACAGGAGTCTCGGTGGTAACTCGTTCGGTTTGGTCATTATTGACGACTTTTCAAGATTTACGGGGGTGTTCTTTCTTGATGATAAATCGTATGTCCAAAAGATCTTCAAACTTCGCTAGGAAGGCCCAAAATCAATTTGAAGTGAAGATCAATAAGGTTCGGAGCGACAACGGAACGGAGTTCAAGAACGCCAACGTGGATACCTTTCTTGACGAAGAAGGGATTTCACATGAGTTCTCGCCTACGTACACACCTCAACAAAATGGAGTTGTTGGGAGGAAGAACCGGACACTTATTGAGATGGCAAGAACGATGCTTGACGAATACAAGACGCCAAGACACTTTTCGGCGGAAGCGGTTGAGACAGCCTGTCATGCCACAAATTGATTGTATCTTCACAAGCTTCTCGGCAGGATGGCATACGAGCTTCTCACCGGAGATAAAGATCCTTCGGAAGCAATTGAAGACTTGTCTATCAGCAAGATTCGCCCAACGGAGGTGAAGGAGAGTACTTCATCCATTGAAGTGGAAGCCTCAACTTCACGACAAGGTGAACCACAAGTTGACTTGGAGGCATCCACAAGTGGAACACATCAAGATGAAGGAAACGAGGAAGTACAACAAGATGAACCTCATCGACCTCCTTCTCCACCTCCACAAGAGAACAACAATGCCAACAACAATGAAGAAGGACAAGAAGAACAAGACAATGAATAGGATGTTCCATCCAGACCCAATCAAAAGCTCTCACGAGTTAGAGCAAGAGTCTCAAGAGATCATCCCGTCGAACAAATCTTTGATGATATTCAAACCGAGAGAATTACTCGCTCTAAAACTCGTTTGGCTAACTTTTGTGAACATTACTCATTCATTTCTAGTATTGAACCTATGAAGGTTAAAGAAGCACTTGATGATCCGGATTGGGTGAACACTATGCATGAAGAGCTTCACAATTACAAGAGGAATCAAGTATGGACGTTAGTTGAGAAGCCCGATGAGAAGCACAATGTCATTGGAACCAAGTGGGTGTTTCGTAATAAGAAAGATGAGGATGGACAAGTTGTACGCAACAAGGCCCGTCTCATCGCCCAAGGCTACACTCAACTTGAAGGTATGGACTATGGTGAGACTTATGCCCCCATTGCTAGACTTGAGTCCATACGCATCTTACTTGCTTATGCCAATCATCATGATATCACCTTATACCAAATGGACATTAAAAGTGCTTTTCTAAATGGTGAAATTGAGGAGGAAGTCTATGTTAAACAACCTCCCAGCTTTGTTAATCCCAAGAAACCCGATCATGTTTTCAAACTTCACAAAGCTCTTTATGGCCTTAAACAAGCTCCTAGAGCATGGAATAAATGCTTGACCAAGTTTCTTATTGAAAAAGGCTTTGAAATTGGGAAGATTGATTCTACACTTTTTACTAAAAGGGTTAATGATGAATTATTTGTGTGCCAAATTTATGTGGATGATATTATATTTGGTTCGACTAACCCTCATTTTAGTGAAAATTTTGGAAGGCTAATGTCGGAGAAGTTTGTGATGTCTCTGATGAGTGTACTCAAATTCTTTCTTGGTTTGCAAATCAAGCAAACTAAGGAAGGTACCTTTGTTTCTCAAACAAAGTATAACAAGGACCTTTTCAAGAAGTTCAACATGCAAGAAAGCAAAGGTATGAAGACACCCACGCCTACTAGTGGACATCTTGACTTGACTAAGGATGGCAAACCTATTGATCAAAAGGTTTATCAGTCTATGATTGGTTCATTGTTATATCTATATGCCTGCCGTCTCGATATTATGCTAAGTGTGTGCATGTGTGCACGATATCAAGCGGCCCCTAAAGAATGTCATTTTAAGGCTGTGAAAAGGATAGTGAGATACCTAATTCATACACCAAACTTTGGCATTTGGTATCCTAAGAGGTCTTATTTTGATCTTGTTGGCTACTCCGATTCGGACTATGCCGGTGACAAGGTTGATAAAAAGTCCACTTCGGGAACTTGTTGTCGGTGTCAAAACGGGCAGATCTCAGGGTAGGGGGTCCCGAGCTGTGGATTCTCGGATCAATGGTAACAGGACGATGAACACGGTGTTTTACCCAAGTTTGGGCCCTCTTGATGGAGGTAAAACCCTACGTCCTGCTCTTGTTTATATTGATCGAGTATCAAGGTATAGAGTTGATCTACCTCGAGATCATATGTTGTGGTCTAAACCCTAGGGGTATGATGAGTAATGTCATAATCTATCTATCAATGAGCCTGGCCTCGGCTTATATAATGTACCGGAGGCCTAGGATAACAAGAGTCCTAGTCGGCTACGTCGGTGGAGAGGAGTCCTTGTCTTGATCACCCAGTCTTGTGGAATCTTCCTTGTATATGTCATCGACTGTCCGAACTGGCCCATTAGTGAACCGCCATGGGGGTCCTCGGCCCGCACCACTGGTCGGGAGACGACATGGTGAGTACCCCCTAGTCCAGGACACCGTGAGTAGCCCCCTGAATCGGTCTTCAAGTTGGGGACGCTCCTAGGTTCTTCCGAACTGTTCTTCGTCTTCGGTCGTCGGTCTTGAAAACTGGTTCACAAATCTTCCCATCTCCGATCTTGAGGATTGCCGAGGTATTTCCAAAAAGTTCATACGTCGGGTATCCAAGGAGTCTTTTAAGTTCTCGGCCTTTATCAATGCCTTGTTATCTTTTACGCCACATGTCGGGTTCGAAGTGTTTCCCATGCGGCAGTGTACTCTTGCATCCAAGCTCCAACACCGGACTACATCCGAGGTATCTCTTGCAGCCGAGCACCAATGCCGGACTACATTAGAGGTGTCATCTCGCAGCCGGGCACCAATGGCGGACTTTATCCGAGATGTCATAGATTACCTCGTTCTTGAAAAAGTTAAAAGGGTTCAACCGAGCTTAATGCTGGAGATGTCCTCTATGGAGCTAGCCACATGCATCCGAGCTTTATGCCGGACTGCTCCCACGGTGGTGCACCACCTCGGCTGTGGGCTGATTTTTGTGAATTTAATTCCGATTTGCGCAATGTATTCAATGCCGAGATATATAGCCAGTAGCCCTCAAGGTGAATACTGACCTAATATCCGAGATGCACCTGAAGGATAAAATCAAACCGATGATCCCAGTAGCCCCTGAGACTCGGGTCGATTCACGAAATCGGCCTGAGGATCAACTCCTAGCTCAGCGGCATATTTAGGAATGGAAACGCGGTGTGCATATTCCTCGAGACTCAGGTTGGGTGCGGCCGACCATCCTGAGGATCATAATCTCCTCGAGAACTATTTTGCACTTTGTGAATTGTCTGCATTGAATCGTCGATGCAGTAGCCCCCGAGCCAATGGTCGGGTGGCAAATCGATGTGCCCCTTTAATATTTGTAAATGAGAAGCACGAAGCCCAGTAGCCCTCGAGCTTTAATGTGGGCACGGGTGGCCGAATTAAGGATCAATGTCCCGAGTATATCACAATTTATGTGTAATGATTCTATGTATCCAAGTACTTTACATCATTAACGCTCAGATCCGCATTGTACAACACTTTGTTCACCGACCATCGGCTTCAACCTCCTAGGCCAGCAGCCGAAGAGTGTTCGTCCTACTTTATAAAGCTTTTATAAGGGCAAAGATTTACGACAAACAAGGCAATCCGGCCATACGGTTTTATAAACAAAGGTACGCAGAGAGAGATATTATAAAACATCTTCTGGGAAAAATAGTTCCGTTACAGGTTCCTTTTCCCAGGCTGTCATGTTGATCATGATCATGAAACCTCAACTCTGATCAATATGGGAGGAAAATATTGAGGATTTAATTGGGAGAAAGTTCCCGAACTCTGTGGTCCGTAATGAACCAAAATTTTCACTTCCATCGTTGCCGACCAATTATATTCTTTAAGATGGCTAGCTTTCGGCTTCACCCAGTTTGAGGTACTAACCCGGATGACCCGGTAGTAACAATCACAGAGGTGCTCCCTTTACCTCCTAGCCGAACAATCAGGATTGTAGGGGTAAGCACAGGAGCCAGGCAACCCAGCTTGGCCAAAATCTTAAGTCAAATTGATGCATATTTATAGCTTTATTACGATAATTACGGAAGGCAAATTCTCTATTGAGACTGTTTATAACCTGAAAGTGGCCCATCGTCGGCTTCCACCCCTTTGTAGATACTACACAGGGTGTTTCCGTACTAACAATATAACCCGTAGCCAATGTCTCGGTGCCCGGAGGCGGTTGTGTTAGCGGAAACGAGGCAATTAGATATGCAGGCTTTATAACTTTCACTTAGTCATAGGAGTTTAAAGTTCGGGACCAGTTACTAGCCCCTGGTTATTGTTCGGCGTCAACCGAGGTCAAACCAGTAACACTTTGGCCAAAATTATGAAAGGCCCATCGTTTAACAAGGGGTGACCTATATCGATCTGTAGTTTGACATAGTCATCGGATCACTGACTAGTTTACGCTTATTGTGACAGTCAATTTTTGGCTTTCTCCACTGAGGCGCTTAACCATTCGAGCTGGAAGCACAATCGCAGTGGTTCTCCCTGTGCACACCTAGCCGAACAAATAGGAACGTAGGAGGCAAGCACAGGAGCCGGGCAACCCAACTATTGACCGAAGACACAATTCGAAACCGATGCATATAAAGCAATATCCAAGAATGTTTTGCCGAGGACTCCATGAATTACCTTGGATTTTGGGGGGTTCGGCTCTAGTTGCAGCCCCCTGTCGATATTGCCGAATCTGTAAAGGTGTCCGGCGTTGCACTACGAGACCTATGCTGGAAACACACAAATAGGTTAAAAGTGCCATAGACTTAGAAAACCAAAAAACTTCAGTAAAAACTTTAGGCCCGAACTAAATCAAGTTTTTGGTGCCAATCAAAAATTGGTCTTAAAATTAGTTTATATTTCCGTCGTGCTTTAACATGATACATCCGATCTCCAGACTTCAAGCGGGTCAGCCTTCGGCTTCAACCTCCTATACCGAAGGTGGAGTGCTTCTCAAGCCAGTTTAGCGAACTAAACTCGAGCGGCTTTAGAGAGAAGCCAGGCTATCTGTCTATTGACCACACACTCGAGTCGAGAAAGGAGTAGTAGAAAAAGACTTTGCAATGACTAAGAAGAAAACACATTTATTATAGAATGGCTCATATAAATTTTAAGAGCCCCCCAATTAACATAGGTAGAGGGAGTTTCAAACAACGTATGCGAGCATGGTCGAACCGAACACAAATTAAAAATTTAAAAACTTTGAGCATGAAAGCGACTTAGCTGGTTAATGTGTTCAGCATTGATGATGCAGGCCGAGCTTGCAGTGGGTCGAGGTCCCAGCCCCCAAGCCGGTTTCAAGGTGCCCGAGCGAAGAGCTCGGCTTGATGAAGTGGCGACGCCGCACGGTCGATGCGGTGAGGCAAAGCCCCCAAGTCCAGCCGAGGTGATGAAGCTGGTCGGCTGGTGGTGCCGAAGTCCCCGGTCCAACTAACATGATGAAGTAGGTCGGCTGGTGACGCCGAAGTCCCTGAAGTAGGTTGATGAAGAGACGGTGAAGCTCCTGGTCTAGCCGAGGTGTTGGAGCAGATGACGCAGACCAGTCGACGTCAATTTACCTGAATGCCGAGGTCAGTCCGGTGGAGTGGTCATCGTCTGGATCCGATATAGCATCTCGTTTAGCAGGGTGAGATTTAGCCAGATTGGTATCTGATATTTCTTCAGAGTCGTCCTCTGGTACGATGGTGCGAGGGGCGAGTCCGGCCAGGGCAAACTCCTGGTGTTCGGACGCCGAAGTCGCATCCAGACTTGGAGCTGGATCTGGGATAAGAGAGGCGAGTCCGGCCAGAATTGACTTCTGATCTTCGAACGCAGAGGCCTCATCCAGGCTTGAAGCCAGATGCGAGATAAGAGCCGACCCCGGGATCGGGTCAGAGAGAGATCCCTAAGTCGAAGCTTCAGGGTTGTTCAACTTAGGGTTTCGTGATGCCGATCTCATGCTCGGCTTCACGATGTCGAACTCTTGCTCGGCTCACCAAGGTTATGAACTGAGGAGGTGTCGTCGGCTTGATGGAGCGACGGCGCAGTCGATGCTGGCACAGGTCGGCAGCCAAGGAGCAACGTGGTCGGGCCGGTTTGACATCGGCAAGACGGTGAAAATTGCGTCTGGAAAGACTAAAAATTTGTAGGCACGTGTTTGAGAACAACACACAATACCATAGAAAAGATTTCCTTCAAAAAGGATGTTCAATATCCCGTTCATGAAGAAAGATGAATTCGGGTCGGATTCGTTTTCATGCAGAAAACAGATCCGAAAATTGACGCACTCCTCGGTCCGTTCCTGGAATTTGAACGGTTGGATCGAGATGAAATTTTGAGGGGTGATTGATATGGTAATTCCGCGGCTGATCAACGGTTGGATCTTCCAAATGATCTCCGAGCTGGGCGCTGGACTCCTCGCCCTAAACTCATCCAAATTCCCGTCCAGATTTGATAGGGCTCCGGTCTATCGTAGATCGCCGGAGATTCCTCCATCGGAACGAGCCAAAATCTTACAGGGTTGTTATATACACAATTCCGCACTATTCCACCAAACCAATCATCAAAGCAAAACCCGAGGAAGCAGTGACGGCGAATACAAATCCGCTGTATAGAAAAACAGCACGGTGTCCCGAGGACAATGTTGAAGTTGAGCCCCCGAGCTATATGGATGATTCCTCCACGATCTTGATAGAGATCGGAGTTGATGTTGATGAAGGCCCTCGTCCGATCATGATGATCTGAGGCAGAGTGCAATCCTCAGTCGAGCCAAGGTGACCAGTCGAGCCGGCGACGAATATGCCGACGTCCCAGTTGATCTACAGGCAAGCCATTGATCCATTGCCGATCACACAGCGGAACTCTCAATGAAAGCACCATTGTCGGTGTCAAAATCGGCAGATCTCAGGGTAGGGGGTCCCGAGCTGTGGATTCTCGAATCAATGGTAACAGGACGATGAACACTGTGTTTTACCCAGGTTCGGGCCCTCTTGATGGAGGTAAAACCCTATGTCCTGCTCTTGTTTATATTGATGGAGTATCAATGTACAGAGTTGATCTACCTCGAGATCATGTGTTGTGGTCTAAACCCTAGGGGTATGATGAGTAATGTCATAATCTATCTATCAACGAGCCTGGCCTCGGCTTATATAATGTACCGGAGGCCTAGGATAATAAGAGTCCTAGTCGGCTACGTCGGTGGAGAGGAGTCCTTGTCTTAATCACCAAGTCTTGTGGAATCTTCCTCGTATATGTCATCGGCTGTCCGAACTAGCCCGTTAGTGAACCGCCATGGGGGTCCTCGGCCCGACCCACTGGTCGGGAGACGACATGGTGAGTACCCCCTAGTCCAGGACACCGTCACTTGTCAATTTCTTGGTAGATCCCTTGTGTCTTGGTCCTCCAAGAAACAAAACTTGGTATCTGTCACAACCCTAGTTAGTATCTGCATTAGGACTAGCTAGTGTGATGCATCATGTTTAAATTTTCCTGAAACTTGAAATGTGGATGGCATAAACCCCTTGCACCACTTAACTCAACTAGGGTTTACTAAAATAATTTTCAATGAACCTAAAATGCCCTTCATAAATGTTCATCATTTTTTTATTGGTCTAGAACCTCTACCAAAAATGGTGCACACTTTTCTAGGACACTCTGGATTCTTGAATTAATCCATAAGTATTTGAATTTGGACATTTAAAATTAAATGAATATTTTTAAATGTCCAAATAATTCTGGAAATGTTTAAGGGCTGTTGGAATTAATTCCAGAGGTGCCCATAAATATTTTCAGCAACTTATAAAATGGTTTGGCATTTTTGCTAAATCAAAACAAACAACAGAAAAGAAAAAGAAAAATAGAAAAGGCGGAGAGAGAGATAGAAGGCCCGGGCCACTTACCTGCACTGGGCCGGCCAACCTGGCCTAGTGCCAGTCACCCCCTACCTCTGCCAGTAGGCAGAGGGGGACAACGCACGCGCGCCCGAGCTCGCCACGCAGCTCCCTGCTCGCCTGCGTCGCCTGGACAGCGCGGCGACGCCTCGAAACGCCTCCTCGGTGCTGCACCGAGCTCCCCGACACCTTACTCTCCCCCTGCCCCTCTCTCTCGCCCTCTCCTCGCCATGGCCGACGCAGCCGCGCCCGCTTCGCCGTGAAGCCGCAGCCTCCGCCGCTCCCTCGTCGCCTCGACGCGCCCACGAGCTTCCCCGCCGTCCACTGCACCGAGCCAGCCGAGCCCCGAGCACTCACACACCCCCGAGATGCCTCCCCGACCTCGCCTTCACTGCCCGTCGCTGGAGATCCCCCTCGCCGCCCCGACCGCTCCGGTTCTTCCCCGAGCTCGCTGTCAGCACCGTTGTGATCGCCGTGAGCTGCTGCCCGTCCTCCCCCCTCTCCGTTCTCTCTGCCGCTCGCCGTAGCCGCCGCACCGTGCTCACCCGCATGCGCTGCCACCTCTGCATGCCGCCGTCGTGGCCACAGCCACGCGGGCTCGAAACCGAGAACGTCACCGCATTCGCCACACCCCCAGGAGCACGCAGCACCTCTCCGCGCCCCCTGCCGTGCAACCTAGCGCCGAACCCGAGCACGCCCGAGCTCCGGCCGCTACTGCCGAGCTCATGGCCGTTGTCTCCGGCCGCCCTAGCTGCTGCTCCTTGCTGCAACGGGCGCGGGCGAGCTCCAGCTCCCCATAGCCGCTCTCCGTCGTCCGTTTGGACGCCGGAGGAGAGAGCCCGAGCCCATCCGCCGCGTCTGCTGCTGCCAGCGACAAAACACCGGCGAGTTTGCCCCGGTTGACCAGGGGTTTGACCTCCCCTGGGTCTCTGACATGCGGGCCCCGCCCGGCTAATTAACCAAGATTAGGTTTAACCTTAATTAGTTTAACCTAGGTTAGTGCTAATTAAACTAGGTTAGTTTAGTTAGTCACTGACACGCGGGACCCACTGGTCAGTTTGACCTGGACCGCACCGTTGACTCGCTGACGTCATGCTGACGCCGTGCTGACGCAGTAATTCCTTTTCTGGAATTAGTTTAATTCTAATTAATCAGAAAATCCAGAAAAAGGTTTAAACTTCAATAAATCATAAAAAATGATCTATAGCTCAGAATGAAAAGATTTATATATGAAAAATGATCAGAAAAACCCAATCTATCCATTGGTACTGGTTTCATGCATGACAAAGCAACTTAACCTTGCTGTATAGATCAAAACATGATAATGCACATTATGAATTCATAACTTGAGTTTGAATTTGAACCCTTGGTTCAAATAAGCTCAAACCCCGCTGTTCTTAGTTGCATTAGCTGAACACACTCATTTTGCCATGTCATGTGGATGCATCATATTGTCGCATATTGCCATGTATTGATTGTGTTACCGGTGTGATCTCCGTGGTAGGTCCTGCACCCGAGGATATCCGTGAGTATCCAATCGAAGGGCAGTACCCTTCCACCACCCTGCCAGGAAAGCAACCCCCATTGATCATCTCGATACAATCCCATCTTCTTGCTTCTGCTCTCATTTACTACATTAAGACAACAACGTTTCAAACTGCTGTGTGCTGTGGTAGTTGAACCCCTATCCTCTGCATGACCTATCTTTGCCACAGAAACTAGATGAAACCCACTAGCATGTGTAGGAGTTGATTGAGCCATGTTGTGTTTCCTACCATGCTATACCTGCTATGCTTAGAGTTGTGTCAGGTCTGGTTCATCTGGGTGATGGATTGGAGTCAAATGGTTGTGTCGGTAATGAGAGTGAAGTGTGAACATGTTTTGGTAAAGGTATCGATGAGAGGCCATGCAGGAGTACATGGTGGGTTGTTTCATTGGAACCGTCCCTAGGACCTGAGTTCTGTGTGTGTGATTCAAGATCAGCTACTACCACGCGTTGGGCCCGAAACCAGTGGACCCACTCGACTTATTAATTACCCTGTCCTCTGTCCAGGAGTTGCAAGTAGTTTCTGGTGTTTGTAGTATGCTGGAGGCCGTGTGCAGCGCTGACCCTAGGGGTGGGCTGTGAAGCGGTAGGCACGTGGCCCGGTGTACCGAGTCGCCCGTTTGGTGACTCGGGAACCCTGCACACATCGTTCGGGGCCGTAGTGGAAACCTCGGCCGTACTCCCTGCGGATGGAACCTGAATAGGCGATAAACCTGGACTAGAGACTTGTGTGGTTAGTCAGGTCGTGGCCGACACCCTCGCTGGGCTTCCGCTTGAAGGTTGCCGAGTACATGTCATGTAAGCGGCGATAAGTGGTGAAAGCGTGTGTGAAGAAGTACACCACTGCAGGGTTATCAATCTATTCGAATAGCCGCGTCCATGGTAATGGACTACTTGGTTGCTTATGCAGTTCATAGACCAGTAAATGGTTACTCATAAAAGTCTCAAGACAAGTGTGAGTGCCGTGGATGGCTCTCTCGTAGGAAGATGGGAGAGGATCCACACTTGAGTATTGTTGTGGTGATTAGTGGACTCGTGTGCGCTGTCTAATTTTATTCAAACTACTATCATTCGTAGGATAGAATAGCCAAGAGTCAGAGTCAGCTTGCTGCAATAAACTCCACTACCCTTGTTGATAATGTTGCATGTATGATAGGATCTGATGTAAGACTTGCTGAGTACCTTTGTACTCATGTTGCTTAAATAAACTGTTGCGGAGGAGAACACCGCCACCTCCGATGGGTTCTATGTAGATCTCGATGTTGACGAGTGACTTGCCACCCAGGTGGTGATCCTGATCCGTGAAGGGCCTTGTAGATAGTCGGGCTACACCAAGCCTTCTTTCTTTCCATATGTCTGTACTCAGACAAGTTAGCTTCCGCATGTGCTTGTATGCTTGTATGACTTGAGTGTTGGGTCATATGACCCCTACCTATATGAATATGTTATGTATGGCTCCTTGGAGCCTTTTAAATAAATACTTTGAGTCGTAGAGTTTTGTTGTGACGCCATGTTGTATTTGCACATATCGAGCATATTGTGTGTATGCTTTGAAATGCTTGGTATGTGTGGGATCCGACAACCTAGTTGTTTATTCTTGGTAGCCTCTCTTATGGGGAAATGTCTCCTAGTGCTTCCACTAAGCCATGGTAGCTTGCTACTACTCCAGAACACATGGGATGATCGGCATGTGTCCTTCTTTGCTCCTGTGTCTGTCCCTATGGGGAAATGTCACGCATTGTTCCTTTAAGTCCTTGTAGCTTGCTACGACTTCGGTTCATATGTTGATGACCGACACGTGCATTGCTGGGTCATGTATGCCTGTCCCTGTAAGTTAGTGCCACCTTGGGTTTACGACTAGTCATGTCGGCCCGGGTTCTTTGTCATATGGATGCTAGTGACTCTATCATATACGTGAGCCAAAAGGCGCAAACGGTCCCGGGCGAGGTAAGGTGGCACCCGTGGGAATACCGTGCATGAGGACGCAAAGTGATATGATGTGTTACATGCTAGATCAGTGTGACTTAGGATCGGGGTCCTGACAGTATCCTTATCCACCACTGAAGCGGAATACATTGCCGCCGGATCATGTTGTGCTCAATTACTTTGGATGACCCAAACCCTTAAGGATTATGGGATACATGTGAAACATGTTCCATTGCTTTGTGACAATGAGAGTGCTATTAAGATTGCTCACAATCCCGTGCAACAATCTCGAACTAAGCATATTGAAGTTTTTCATCATTTCATTCGAGATCATGTTGCTAAAGGAGACATCAATCTTAAGCATGTTCGTACCGATAAGCAATTGGCGGATATATTCACCAAACCGCTTGATGAGAAAGTATTTTGCCGTTTGAGAGGTGAATTGAACATCATTGATGCCTCAAACTTGGAGTAGAAACTCCATTTGGATACATGCAAGGCATGAGCCTTTTTATTTACTAATCATTGATATTTCTTTTATGATGATGATCATATGTCTTGGATCTACTTGTACCCTTTCATGTTATCTTACCCTTGTAGGTACTTGGATGAATCCAAATCTATGGGATTGCAAGTCATTCATATCTTAAGCAATCTCTACATCACCAAGTCCCTACTATGTGGATGTTGAATACAAGGAAGCATGAAACCACTCAACATATCCTTTGACAATTTCTATATATCAAATTTCATTTGGTATCAAGTTTCATGATTATCATTTTGGATACACAAGTGCTTTTCCTTGCAAAACTGACTCATGTAGGAAGATGAACTCAAACTACAAGTGGTGCTCCCAACTCTTGAGGGACTACATCAACCTTGAGCATCCAACACAAGTTTGACTACATGATCAAGATCAACACCACCCAAGGTATGTCATTCCATCTTAGAGAAGCTTTGCTCCAAGTCATGGGACAACGCAACTCAACAAGATGAGAATACATCAAAATGCTTAAACGAAAAATGGTAACCCCATTTTGAGCTTAAATGATGAGTATGACCTATGATCAAGTGATCTCACTTGACTCCTAAGTCAATATACTCTAACATAGGTGACTTTGTCGCCAACCCCTTCTAGATGAAGTGCACTAGTGTTTCTTTGTTCACTTACTTTGTGTTCTTGCATATATTTCTTGCTATCATGTTTCCCTTATCAAAAAAAACTTCATCTAGATCTCTTTTCTGTTTTTCCTTCTGTATCAAATTCCTTGCAAATCTTTCAGTTAATTCATTGCAAATCCTTGTGAGATTTAATTTGCCTAGTGAGCTGAGTTGACAAATTTTTTCCTCTGCCTTGAACTTTGACGCACCGATCCAAGCCTATCGGCTAGATCGAACTACAAGAATATCTTGTAGATAGTTCATCGGTACAACCGACGAGGACTAAACCGGTCTGACCGGTATGCATCATCCCTGACACTGCCAACTCAGTGTCACCGATGGAAACAGATCGGCGTTACCGATTTCACCGCTGAGAAAACTTTTAGCCTTTGCCTATTTCATTTCTTCTCTAGCTCCACTCAATGGTTCTTATCCTCTACAAGCATCATAAAATACCTACTGCATTGTAGTGTGTCTCGAGGACCGAAGCTATTTGACTCATACTCCAGAAGATCCCTTCATGGAAATTGATGTCAAAGGGGGAGAGAGAGCACATCAAATCTTATCACATGGGAGAGAGAGCACATCACATCTAAGCTCTTCCAGATGCTTGTTTACAAAAAGAGGAGAGAAGTTACATGTCTTTAAGAGGGGAAAGACATGTCAATATATGGTTGATTGCACCATTTCCTGCTCTGATTTTTCTTGCTCTGATTTTCTCTTACCCTACCTTCTCCCATTATCCAATATCAGATTCAGGGAGAGAAAGAGTCCATATCTAGGGAAGAAAATCTCTGGAATTCATTGCACATCTTTAATCTTTGGGGACATGTCTATATCCAAATGAAGTACTAAGTACTCACCCATTACATGTCATCCCAGTCTTGGTACTCTTGTGGTTTCCCGAAATTGCTTTGTTTGGAGTGTTCCTGTATTATCTAACCTTGTTTTCTCAAGTTCATCTCTCCCAAAGCCAGCTCAAGACCACAAGGTAAGTATATGCATCACACTCATCTGCATGATGATCTCTCGCTGATGAACATATTGTTTGCAAGAAGGATTCATGAACATGAAGGTACACTTCTCTTTATCTACATCATTTGCTCTAATGCATATAGCCAAGATACATGTAACTCATTGCTTGCTCTGACATGCTTATGCATTCACGTGTTCTTATATTCCATTCTTACATGATTGCATACATGTAGGGGGGGCCTATGCATGTTACATGTCTTTCCAAAGCTTTACTTGTTACTCTTCATATCTTTTATCTAAAGCTTTGATGTATGTTGTCATCAATTACCAAAAAGGGGGAGATTGAAAGCACAAGTGCTCCCTGGGTGATTTTGGTAATTAATGTCAACATATATCTTGTTGGACTAATACCTTTACCTAGTGTATTTCAAATCAGTTCAACAATGGCATGGCAAGGACAAGAGGATGTGGAACCCCTTCAAAATGCTAAGGACAAAGATTGGCAAAAGCTCAAGACTCTTTATTTTCATTTTAGTGATCCAAGATCACATTGAGTCCATAGGGAAGCCAATACTATTAAAAGGGGATGAGGTGTTGCTTAATGGTCTACTTGCTCAAAGTGCTTAGTGATATTGCTCCAAGAACCCTTAGCCACTTTCTCATTTCCACATTTGTCCAAAACCCAAAGTCAAACTCGGCCCCACCAATTTGATCTATCTGGCGCCACCAAGTTCTTTTGACATAGCCACTACCAGAAACCCTAGAAAATTCGGTCACACCGGTATGGATCTCGGTCTCACCAAGATGGCCTTGCAAACTCTCTGTTGCCTATTGTAATTATTTTGGTCTCACCGAAATGTGCAATCGGTCCCACCGAGTTTGCTTGACCAACTCTTTGTTTGCTCATTGCTAAAATTTGTCTCATCGAGTTCATGCAATCGGTCTCACCGAGATGAGGTTTTTCCCTAGCCCTAGCACATCGGTCACACCGAGTTGATCCAGTCGGTCCCATCGAGATTCCTAACGTTCACATTTTGAACTAAATCGGTCTCACCGAGATCTTCTATTAGGTCTGACCGAGTTGGGTCAAATGTGTGTAACGGTTGGATTTTGTGTGGAGGCTATAATTACCCCTCCACCCCCATCTCCATTCAAGAAAAAGCCATCAGAACGTGCTGACACTTCCACTACTCATTTTCTGTGAGAGAACCACCTACTCATGTGTTGAGACCAAGACATTCCAATCCTACCACAAGAATCCTGATCTCTAGTCTTTGCCAAGTTGCTTTCCACTCAAATCGTCTTTCCACCATAGCCAAATCTGTGTGAGAGAGTTGAGTGTTGGGGAGACTATCATTTGAAGCACCAGAGCAAGGAGTTCATCATCAACACACCATATATTACCTTTTGGAGGGTGTTATCTCCTAGATTAGTTAGGTGTCACTTGATAGCCTCCGACAAGATTGTGGAGTTGAACCAAGAAGTTTGTAACGGCAAGGAGATCACCTACTTCGTGAAGATCTACCCGAGTGAGGCAAGTCCTTCGTGGGCGATGGCCATGGTGGGATAGACAAGGTTGCTTTTTCGTGGACCCTTCGTGGGTGGAGCCCTCCGTGGACTCGCGCAACCATTACCCTTCGTGGGTTGAAGTCTCCATCAACGTGGATGTACGATAGCACCACCTATCGGAACAACGCCAAAAATCTTCGTGTCTACATTGCATTTGCACACTCCAATCCCATCCCTTTACTTTCTTGCAATTAGCATGCTTTACTCTTTCCGCTACTCATACTCTTGCCATGCTTGCTTGAAATGTATTGTGAATGCTTAAACTTATGCTAAAACTCCACCTCAACTTCAAGAACTTAAAAACTGCTACTTTTGTTCATTGAGGATCTAATTACCCCCCCTCTAGACACATCTTCTCGATCCTTTCAACTGGGGGGTGGGGGAAGATTTGTTACCTGAATCTAGGACTTGGTCGAAACAGGAAATAATGGGGGCGAAAAGTAGCAGAGACTGGCTATCCAACTGGTCTCTTGGTCTAATAGGGAAATAAAGGGAAACGTAGTACAAACTCGATATAAACCGATCTATTGGTTGAAAAAGGAAAGAAAGTGGGGACTGGGGGACAAGTCAACAGAGTATGTCCAACACTAGATTTGCTAGCCTCACACAGTATAAAGTGGCTATACCGAACAAAAATGGGACCAACCCAGATATCTTGTTTGGATGTTTGTTGCCCCGAGCCCCTCTTATGTAATGCCACTGGTAAAATGTAGCAGTCCCACTGTTAAAGTAAGGACACTTTAAACCAATGTTGTTTTCAATGTAATGCCTCCAGTAATATGAATCAATGGCACTGTTTTTCATGTCTTGCTAAATTTCCCATTAAGACAAGTTGCTTCTTTTCGTTAGAAATGCAACTGTCCTGGTCCGCCTACTATCCCGTGCCCAAATACCAACTCTTTAGCATCTGTTAACGTAATGTTGCTGGTAAAATGAAGCAATGGCACCATTAAAGTAATGTCGTATTTAACAGTTGTCATAGTTAATCCTAATGCCCACACTAATATCTAGCAATGCTGCTGCTTTAGAAATTGCTACTGTCGTTGTAGGATCGCCATTCAGATAAGGAACATGCTTCTTTTCATTTGATGTATGTTTCATCACTTGTTAGTCACCCTCCTTTCCACCTTTTTGTGCAAATAGAGATATATATTTCACGCATGATCTTAGTTGAACTGCACAAAATTGTTGGTGCAACAAACCCTGGGTTCGTTGCCCAGACTATGCACAGGCCCAAGGACAAGATTACAAACTCAAGATCAGATCAAGGCATAAGACACCTGTTCTTTGGCAGGGCCAAAGTGCAGATCAAGAAGACCAAGATGAGCTAGAGATGCAAGATATTGCTAAGGAAAGAACCTCCCTTGCCGGACTGGCGAGCCTGGCAAGGTTGGGTTTACCCCGGAAGCAAGTCTCCAGATCATCCCGGCAGGCCTGCCGGGGCTTACGGAGGTGAACCACTCCACCGCACCACCTCATCACGACGCACGTCGTCGATCAGTGCGGTGTCAAGCTCCAAAGTGACTAAGTGGCTGCTGTTTGCCACATGGCAGCCACTTCCTACAGAAAATACCCCCAGGCGACACTCGTCCTGAGACGTGTCAAGCAAGCGGGCGCGAAGCTGGCAAAACAGCTCGGCAGGGCCTGCCGGGCAAGCTGAGATGTGACGTTGAGTGGCGCATTTAATGCGCTCTGTTAGACTGCAGAGTTAAGTATGATAGCACTGTTTGCTATCTAATCAGTATGTAATGACTGATTTGCACTGTGGTTACCCCTTGATCTATAAAAGGAGGACCTTGGCAACCGTAGAAAGGGTTGGCTGATCCAGACCCTTACACACTCATACGCGCGTAGCTGCTCTCGTCCGGAGGCTACCTTGCTGGGCAAGAGCGCTGTGTTCATCCACCATTTTCCCCACCATCAATCCACCAAAGCAGGAGTAGGGTTTTACGCCTCACGGCGGCCCGAACCTAGGTAAAAACTACCCGTGTGATCTCTGCCGCGCTGTGTGACGCTTCTCTGCTCTTTGTGCAACGTGTCCATCCACTCAGCGAACCAAAAGGGGCTCATGGCCCCATAGGTGGCCGTGGTTTCCCACGACATCTTTGGCCCGTCAGTTAGGGGGATCACTTGTGCGAACCCGAGAGCATCAATAGTGCGTCATCTTCGTCGCCATTCTCGTCATCGATGGCGTCATCAACTATGGTGCCCAACAAGAAGTTCGGAGCCGCAAATCACCCGTCCACCTCGAAGGCTCCGCCGCCTGTGACCGCTGACGTCACGGGGAGTGCGGGGACGCGTGAGGATGTGGACGCTGCGGGGGATGTGGTCGGCGCAAGCGGCGTTGTTAGCACCTCCCCCATGGTCGAAGCAGGAACGAGAGGCACCAGGGAAGGACAGCATCAGCAACATCCCGGCGGCCAAGCTCCACGAGGTACGAGAGGAGGGCTTATTCCGCCTGCACCTCTTCTCCTCGCCGAAGGGCACAGCCGCAGCGGTGGCACTCGTTCTGGGGCGAATCGCAACCCTCCAGCCGCCCTTCCCAGCGGGCGCGACCGCAGGGCGTGTGCCGCCTCCGAAACGAGTTGACCCAGTTACTGTGCCCAACGGAGCCGCTGGCCTTCAAGAGCCTCCACCACGTCACCATGCCATCCAAATGGCTGGTTCACAACAACGAGGGCGCGGCGCGGTTGCTACCGGCACCGTCAGGAGCCGAGCGACACCGCGATCTACATCATCATCACCTATGCCGAGCACTACCTCAGAGGCCATGGCACGGGCTCAACTACTGTTGAGATTCCCGTCGGCAGCCGATCAGCTGGATGAGTGGTGAGCCACCATCCAAAGCTTGATTGGCTTCACCGAGGCAGGAGGATCACAGCGAGCTGCCCCGCCATGGCCTCCCCAAGCAGCAACGATGGCCCATGCTGCTGGCCGTAGAGAAGGGGCCACCGCCACGGTGCAAACCCCACCATGGCAGCCAGCGTGGGAGCCGCGAAACCAAGAACCAGATGATATCTTGATGCCTCTTCTGACCCTCGAGCGCGTCCAGGCCAACGACGAGCCCCAGAGGACGGGCGGAGGGAAGGCGCGCGCGTTGTCGTCGAGCGACGCCATGACAACCACCGCCGATCCAATGGGTGCGATGGCCTCGACGTCGACGAACCCGCACTCGAAGACGGCGGGTGCCTGCCTTTCGAGGTTGGGTGCCCTGCTTTCACCCGTGAGCTGCGGCAAGTCCGTTGGCCATCCGCTCGCACGTTCAAGCCAGAGATTCCAGAGAAGTTTGATGGGAGGCTGAACCCGGCAGAGTTCTTGAGCATCCATACCATCGCTGTTCAAGCTGCCGGGGGAAGAGATGAGAAGGTATTCGTCAATTACTTCCCTTTGGCACTCAAGTCAAATGTGAGGTATTGGCTGATGCACCTGCCGGAGAACTCCATTTCGACCTGGGATGACCTGTGCCATGAGTTCATTGGCGCCTTCATGGGTGGCCATCAAGAACCAGGGCGGCCCAGCGATTTGCAGCTTCACCAGCAGAAAGAAGGAGAGACTCTGCGAAAGTACTTGCAGAGATTCAGCCGAGTACACAGAAAATCCCAGATATCCACCCGGGAGCTGTGATAGCCGCTTTCCAATCCAACGTGTGCAACCGCAGGATACGTTCCAAGATGAACGTTCGGCTGCCCAAGACTGTGAAGGAGCTTTACACCTTGGTGGACAAATGTTCTTGAGTGGAGGAAGGGAGGAAACTTCCTGGAGAGGAAGATTGCGTCGACATTGACTAAGAGGATGACGACGAGTCCACCAGTGAGAAGAAGAATAACAAGAAGCGCAACAAGAAGCACAAGGATATGGCAGTGATGACCATTGAAAGATCGGGCACGCCTAGTACCGGCAAGAAGGCTAAGACCAAAGCCTCCGGCAAGGAAGTTGCCGTGTGCACTGACTGCCGGGAGGCTGCGGCTGCCGAGAAGGCTGGGAAAGGCGATGGGCCGTATTGTAAGATTCATCAAACCAAGGGCCACGATCTCCAAGAGTGTCACTAGGTTGAGCAGCTCGTCAAGAAGCAGAGGGCTGAGTATGAGAAGCGTGATAAGGAAAAAGGTTAGAATGGTACTGGCGGGAAGGGTCGGGGTGGTGAAGCAAATCGCCCCGGCAAGGCTCCTCGGAACCAAGGAAAACTCGCCAGGGGCCGAGAGAAGGAGGATTGCAATGCTGAGAGTGTTGGAGGGGATGAAGAGGAAACCAGCGAGCAGGAATTCCAGAAGGCCACTGATGCCCTGTGTATTGACGGGGGTGCATCTTTGCACTCCTCTCACCGCCAACTAAAAAAGTTGGCGCGTGAGGTCAATGCCGTGGAGCCAGTGGCAGATTCTCGGAAGCCACTCAAGTGGTCATGCATGCCCATCATCTTTGATGAAGAGGACCATCCTGACTGCAGCACTGCAGTAGGGTGCTTGCTGTTGTTGGTCTCACCAATGATTCGCAACCTCAAAGTCACAAAGATGTTGGTTGACGGCGGGGCCGGGTTGAATCTGATTTCCCCAAAGGTTATCAGCAAACTCCAGATAGCAGAGGAAGAGCTTAAGGTTACCGGCACATTTCAAGGAGTCAATCCCGGTAGGAGTCATCCTAAGGGAAAGATCACGTTGCCAGTGACATTTGGAGGGGAGTTGAACTACCGGACTGAGAAGGTTGTGTTTGATGTGGTCGACCTCCCCCTGCCATATAATGGAATCCTTGGACGCCCAGCTTTGGCAAAATTCATGGCGGCATCCCACTATGCCTACAACACTTTGAAGATGCCAGGGCCAGTGGGTGTCATTTCCATCCCATCAGACAAGAAGGACGCAATTATTTGCGTGGATAAGATGTGCCGGGACGCAGTCACGACAGAGGCCATGGAAGCCGCAGTTCCCGCCAAGGAAATCAAAGGAAAAAAGAAGGCTAGCAGAGACACCAGCAACGAGTCCGGGAAGCGTACCTCTTCGGGGTATGCTATGCCTGTGGTTGACGTGCCGGAAAGTTCCAACAGCAAGAAGCCCAAGGCTGCTGCACCCCATGTGAAAAAGGTCCCGGCAGGGCTGGCTGGCACTGATGGTACTTTTACTATCAGTGACACCCTTGACGACAAATAGGAAAGCGCGCTCATTGCCTTCCTGCGGGTGAATATTGATGTGCTTGCCTGGCAACCGTCTGATATCCCCAGTGTTCCTAGGGAGGTAATCAAGCACCACCTTGCTGTCTGCCCACATGCCTGACCCGTCAAGCAAAAGGTCCTGAAGCAAGCCTTGGAGCGGCAGCAGTTCATTGCCGAAGAAATCAAGAAACTTGAGGCAGCTGGTCTGGTTAGAGGAGTACTATATCCAACATGGTTAGCAAACCCAGTGGTTGTGCGCAAGGCTAATGGGAAATGGAGGCTTTGCATAGATTTCACGTATCTAAACAAGGCATGCCCGAAGGACCCATTCCCCTTGCCGCGCATCGACCAAATTGTGGATTCCACTTTCGGGTGTGATTTGCTATCCTTTCTGGATGCATACTTTGGGTATCATCAGATCTTTATGTCCAAGGAAGATGAAGAAAAGACCTCATTCATCATCCCATGCGGCACGTACTGCTTTGTGCGCATGCCTTTCGGGTTAAAGAGTGCCGGGTCCACCTTTGCAAGAGCAGTCCAGGTTGGTTTTGAACCATAGTTGCACAAGAACATTGAAGCTTATATGTATGATATTGTGGTCAAGACCAAGGACAGATCAACTCTCATCCAAGATTTGGCAGAAACATTTGCTAATCTGTGCAAGATCAACTTGACGCTGGACTCGGAGAAGTGTGTGTTTGGTGTTCTCTCCGGCAAGCTACTTGGTTTCTTTGTGTCCCACCGCGGGATCGAAGCCAGCCCAGATAAGATCAAGGCTATCGAGCAGATTCAAGCACCCAAGACAGTTAAGGATGTGAGGCGTTTGACCGGGTGCGTTGCCGCGCTTAGCAGATTCATCTCCAAGTCTGCCGAACGCGCCTTGTCATTCTTCAAAATTTTGAAGAAGGCAGGACCCATGAAGTGGACCCCGGAAGTAGACACAGCACTGCGAGATTTGAAGGCCTACTTGTCCTCTGTGCCCACTTTGGTTGCTCCCAAACCACAAGAGCCATTGATGCTATATCTGGCGGCAACCAATCAAGTGGTTAGTGCAGCACTAGTGGCGCAGCGGGAAGTAGAGGAAGCAGCAACCTCTGCTAGTGTCCTGTCCAGGAAAGAGAGAGAGACCAGCTCGGCAAGGTCAGATATGGATCAGGATAAAGAAGAGCACGGCAGCGAAGGCAACCCCAAGGATGCGGCAAGGAAGAAAGTAGTGCTGCGCCCAGTGTACTTCGTCAGCTCCCTATTACAGGGGGCTAGATCAAGGTACTCTGGTGTCCAAAAGTTGATTTTTGGCCTTATCATGGCCTCAAGGAAACTGCGCCACTACTTCCAAGCCCATGAGATCATGGTTGTCACTCACTTCCCGTTGCAAAGGATACTTCGAAACCCAGAGGCTACCGGCAGGATAGTGGAATGGGCATTGGAGTTATCCAGCTTTGGCCTGAAGTTTGAAAGCACATCAACGATTTATAGCAGGGCATTGGCAGACTTTATTGCAGAATGGACGCCAACCCCTGATAAAGAAGTGCTTGAAACAGTTATCCCCGGCAAGGAAGTGCCCCAAGAATGGATCATGTATTTCGATGGTGGCTTCTCCCTACAAGGTGCGGGGGCTGGTGTGCTTCTTGTTGCTCCCACTAGAGAGCACTTGAAGTACGTCGTCCAGATGCATTTTCCCCGGGAGGAGGCGACCAACAATACAACAGAGTATGAAGGGCTCCTTGCCAGTTCAGGATTGCCACTGAATTGGGAATCAAGAAGCTGATCATTCGAGGAGACTTGCAACTTGTGGTGAGACAAGTCAACAAGGATGACTAAAGCCCATTGATGGAGGCATACATTGAGGAAGTGAGAAGATTAGAGGAGCACTTTGACGGATTGCAAACAGAGCACGTAGCCCGTGCGGAAAACAGCATTGCTGATCATCTATCAAAGTGTGTTGCGCAAAAGCTTCCTATGGAACCAGGAACTTTTGTTCTCCATCTTACTCAGCCCTCCGTATCTCCGACAACAATGGCCCGAAAGAGGAGGAAATTGGACTCTGGTAAGCCTCTCCAGGGTAGAGCCCCTCGGGGCTCCTGGCAGGGACCCTGCCAGAAAAAACTCCCCTTCGATTGCCGGGCTGCGCCCTCCTGCCAGGCCACTGGTCCCCGCGGTCGAGGAACACGCTCCCGCAGATGAGGAGGTGCCGCTAGTCCTTGTTGCCGAGCCCCAGGCTCCAACTTGGGCAAGGCACATAGTCCATTTTCTCCAAACCGGAGAACTTCCCGAAGAGCAAGAAGAAGCTGAAAGAGTAGCCCGAAGGGCCAGTATGTATCAGTTTGTCGATGACACACTATACAGAAGAAGGCCCAACGGTGTGAAATTGAAGTGCATTTGCCGGGAAGGAGGAAAGGAACTGCTGGCAGAAATACACAAAGGCATGTGCGGCTCCCACATTGGATCAAGGGCTTTAGTTGGGAAAGTATTCCGGCAAGGATTCTATTGGCCCACAGCCCTCTAAGATGCTGTCGAGCCAGTCACCAAGTGTGAAGCCTGCCAGTTCCATTCCAAGAACATCCATCTGCCTGCTCAAGCTCTTCAGACGATCCCTTTGTCATGGCCGTTTTTGGTCTGCGGGCTCGATATCCTCAGCCCTTTCCCCCGAGCTGCCGAGGGCCTTGAATTCTTGTTCATTGCAATCGACAAGTTTACAAAGTGGCCGGAAGTAGATGCCGTGAGAAAGGTGACTGCTCAGTCAGCTATCAAGTTCTTGAAAGGATTGGTGTCCCGCTTCGGGGTCCCTGCCTGGATCATCACCGACAATGGCACCCAGTTCATGAGCCGCGCCTTCATGCAATATGTTCATGCCCTCGGAAGCAAGATCTCATTTTCCTCTGTTGCACATCCCAGAAGCAATGGACAAGCTGAGAGGGCGAACACTGAGGTGTTGCGAGGACTCAAGACAAGAACATTTGATAAGCTGCAGAAGTGCGGCAGGCAATGGATTGACGAGCTACCGGTGGTTCTTTGGTCCCTCAGAATGACACCAAATCGAGCTACCGGGCAGACTCCCTTCTCCCTAGTCTAGGAGGCAGAAGCAGTTATCCCCACGGAACTCATTTACGGGTCGCCTCGAGTGCTTGCCTACGATGAAGTAGCGCAGGATCAGCTCCGGCGTGACGACGCTGTGCTTCTCAAGGAGAACCGTCTCTGGGCTGCTATGCATGCTGCACGCTATCAGCAAGCCCTGCGCCACTATCACAGTCGCAGGGTTCATGCCCGGTGTTTTGAGGAAGGCGACCTTGTCCTTAGGCCCGTTCAGTCTGCCAAGGGTACAAACAACTTGACGCCGAAGTGGGAAGGCCCTTACCGGGTAGTACGAGTCACTAGACCTGGTGCAGTCCATCTGGAGACCGGAGATGGCATTCAATTGCTAAACTCATGGAACATTGAGCATCTCCGCAAGTTTTACCCGTAAGGCGCGGCTGTCGGGCCCTCCCCGGCAGCCACCCTTTTGTACAGGCCTTGCCTTAGTTGCATGTAACCCCTTGTACAAAGCTAGGCGCAGACCCTGAGCAACAGAGAAATAAATGAAGCGCTGGGGGCCCCCGACAAGTTGCATGCATGCATAAGCATATCATGAGCATCGCATGTTCATGTAGATAAGATCGCATCTGGCATCATTTTCATCTGCATAAACTGCAGGCTCCTATAGTGGATCCAGCCCAAGAGGAGATGGGAAGATGAGCCTACACTGCGATCTCTGGCAAGCCAAATAGATAAGTTCTTCCTTGTATCCATACATGTTCTGTAAGTAAAGACTTGTGCATGAGAAAACTCTGCTACCCTTTGAAACTTAGGTGCTCCCACCCTTCGACTCGAACGTTGCTTTGGTCAGGGTGGTCGCAGTGGCCTTTGTTGAAAAAGGACTGGCGGGGGGCTGGTCCCTCTTCATGATTTGTGCCCGGTAGGCCTAACTCCCCGGCAACAAAACAGAGGGTACCGGCAGGATAGCCTGCCGGGGGAAACTCGTTTATTTATAAATATAGAGGCATCCCACCTCTGCATGGACATATACATGCACGAGTCCCCGGCAAGGTTTGTCTTTTTCATTAATATGCTTCAAAAAAGTACAGACCTTACAGGCCACGAACATGGATTCAAGAGATTACATTATTTGAGCTAAAATTTGGCAAGTGCCTACAGATTTAAGATTGAAAAAAGATAAATGCCCGAGATGCCTTCACTTTTTCCTCTTCTTCTTCGAAACTACAGGTAGAAATGAAGAAGGCGGAGGGAAGACCTTGCTAGGATTCGGCGCCTCCCCAGGATCAGGATGGCGCCATTCCCGAACTAGGAGGAAGGAATCGGAGGGCAGGTGCGAATGGTGGCGCTGCCGGAAGCCTAGGTGAAGACGACGGAGTCACCGGCAAACACAACTCGTCGGAACAGTCACCCCCATTCTTGACGCGTCGTGGGTTGCCGCCGACTTCTACACCGCCATCACCCAAAGCTCCCGCCACACCAGCCGATGCGAACGCCATACACTCTGGGTAACCCCACAGAGAGCATGGTCGTCCCCGACGGCCTAGAGATATGAAGCCACCACCCGTTGAAGAGACATGCATGGAGACTAGGAGCTCTCCCTTGCGCCGGACGGGCGATGCACTGGGAGATAGGGTTCGCCTTTACCAATGGTGAACCACTTCTGCAACCTCCCTCCGATGCTACGGGAAGAACAGGAATAGGCCACGATCGATTACCATGCCCTGTGCCCATTATGGGCCTCAGCGCGGTGTCGTGTGTGTTGCCCCTCACTAAAATTGAAGCCACGGGCGACCCGGCGACGAAAACACCAGAGTCGCCACCTCCAGTGCTACCACTGTGCCGCCCGAGCACCCCCCTGAGGCTCGCGTTAAGCTCTAAGCTAGGGCCTGGGACCTGTCCCCGGGCTCTCCCTTTCGGCATAACCAGAAGAAATCAGGAATGGAGGAGGAAAGGAGTGTGGATGAATGCCTCCGCTCCACCCCCGATCTTCCTTTCATAGGCGAGCTGGGGTTGGAGGCTGATTCCCCGGCGAGTAATCACCGTCCTCCCGCACCAATCCAAGAAGACCGGGCCCCTGCCTTGATCCTCTCCTGCACCAAGTGCCTCCGTTACCTACTCCACTTGATGCATGCAGCATACGTGGCTACGGATAAGGGCGTGGTGGGAAGAGTGAATTGGCAGTTACTGGCCTGTAAGTTAAAGTCGTTCACGGGCCATTACCAGAGTGGCCCCACCGCAATTGGCATTACACGACGTGCGGGAAAATTAGAAACTGACCCAAGCTCGGGTTAGTGAAGAAGCAAAGAAGATCTCAAAGGGCGAAGCCACCCCTGCGCTCCTGCATGTGCACTGGTTAGGGCCTTTCCCGAAGACGCCCAGCGGCGCGTTCGTGCCAGGCCCGGGGGCTCCTATCGATGCAACAAACCCTGGGTCCGTTGCCCAGACTGTGCACGGGCCCAAGGACAAGATTACAAACTCAAGATCAGATCAAGGCATAAGAGACCTGTTCTTTGCCAGGGCCAAGCAGTTCAAGAAGACCAAGATGAGCTAGAGATGCAAGATATCGCTAAGGAAAGAACCTCCCTTGCCGGATAGGCGAGCCTGGCAAGGTTAGGTTTACCCCGGAAGCAAGTCTCCAGATCATCCCGGCAGGCCTGCCGGGGCTTACAGAGGCGAACCTCTCCACCACACCACCTCATCACGATGCACGTCGTCAATCGGTGCGGTGTCAAGCTCCAAAGTGACTAAGTGGCTGCTGTTTGCCACATGGTAGCCACTTCCTACAGAAAATACCCCCCGGCAACACCCGTCCTGAGACGTGTCAAGCAAGTAGGCGCGAAGCTGGCAAAACAGCCCGGCAGGGCCTGCCGGGCAAGCTGAGATGTGACATTGAGCGACGCATTTAATGCGCTCTGTCAGCCTGCAAAGTTAGGTATGACATCACTGTTTGCTATCTAATCAGTATGCAATGACTGATTTGCCACTGTGGTGACCCCTTGATCTATAAAAGGAGGACCATGGCAACGGTAGAAAGGGTTGGCTGATCCGGACCCTTACACACTCATACGTGTGTAGCTGCTCTCGCCCCGAGGCGACCTTGCCGGGCAAGAGCGCTGCGTTCATCCACCTTTTTGCCCACCATCAATCCACCATAGCAGGAGTAGGATTTTACGCCTCACAGCGGCTCGAACCTGGGTAAAAATTGCCCGTGTGATCTCTGCCGCGCTGTGTGATGCTTCTCCGCTCTTTGTGCAACGTGCCTATCCCCCCGCCGAACCAAAAGGGGCTCATGGCCCCATAGGTGGCCGTGGTTTCCCACGACAAAAATGATATCAAAATTATAGTTGAACATTCCACAAGCTTCACGACCAACCTTGATGTTGCTCAATTTTATTACAACTAATGAAGAAGAAGCTGCTAGCTCATGGGACCAAGTACTTGCTAACTGCATGATGCAACCATTGCTTCATTTTAGGTGAACTGCACAAAAAGGTCCCATGAATTGAATCATCCATGTTGGTGACTAGTGTCATCCCTTCTACGATGGCGTTGACTGCAGATATTGTTCCCATCATGAGGTATGTTCCTTTTTGGTCTGACCATTCGCCAAAGATCCTGCATGTTGACTCTGCTCTTGTGCTACTGTTTTGGCACTGCCATGATAAAGCAGTAATGTTATTATTTTGCACCTTAATCTAGTGGCACTATTAATTTGAGGCAATGTTTTGGCACCGCTAGTGCCACTAATTTTTTTTATATATCGAAAGAGGGGGTTTCCTCCAATTTCATTAAAGAAACCCAACCATAGAGAACCATTATCCGACAACATCTCAGTGTAAATGGGCAGTTATGCAACTACTACTAGAACGGACTGAGTACTAGCAGGAGACAAGTTCGCCACATAAGCTAGGCAGGTAGGGGGACGCAGCTCCAGCTCGACCAAGTTTGGATTACAACCCAAAAGCTACCACAAAAACATGAGGGGGGAAGATAGGGACTGAAAGAGCTAGCTTGAGCATCCCAGTCTAAGCACCCCCGGCCTCCATCCTTGCAACGCACGGTACACCTTGCTTGCCACCTGCTCTACCCTAGTGCCACTGATAAAATGAAGTAATAATACAGTTAAAATAGAGCTTGTGTCCTCTCTATCATTTCATTTCCAATGTAGATAAAGAAAGTGCTTCTCTTTGTTAGTATATGTTTCATCAACTAGTCTCATTGTTAATGTTTAAGTGTTTCTGCAAACTGGGGTGCTTAATTTTAGTTGATCTGCACAAAAATAGAGGTTGGAATGTCTCAAGGCCCCTCCTTGTACTACCACTGTACACTGATGTTCATCACTGGTAGAAGGTGTATCGGGGAGAATTGGGTCGATTTCTAGTATGAGGCCTACCATATGAGGCGCCACAGGGCCCATCTTGCCCTCGCAGCATGGCATACTGTGATACTATCGCAATATTTTCCCATTACGAAAATGAAGTTTCTTCTATTTATTAGTGTATGTTTCATCAACTAGTGCCACTATATTGTAATCACGCTTTTTCATTATCTTTGCAAACATGGTTATTCAGCTGCATTTTGGTGGAACTGCACACATGTACGGATGGAAGCGGCATATATGTCGAGTGAGAGGTGCCAAGTAAAAATTACCGACACCAACCATGCTCCATCTAAGAATTGGCATCCACCACCGGTGGGATGGGTGGTGCTCTCTGTGGACGGATCTTTCTCGACAGCAAATCCTCTAATCAAATACTAGTAGCTTATATTGGCACTTTTCTACGGAGTACTCTTTTCTGAAAGAAGCACCAATCGATTTTTCTTTATTTGTACACAGTGTCACAACTTTTTTTTTGGTCCAGAGCTATTTTAGGGTGATTGGCGCAGTACTCGGAGTACTACCCAGTACTTACCCGTATGATTTTCATTAGCCGTCACACTGATTGTAAGCATGAGCCAAATGATATGTTATACGTTGCAAAAATAATATAATACCCAGTACTTACTCAAAGACTCGGATCACAAATAAAATATATGTTATACATTGCAAAAATAATATAATTTGAAAGTACATTCAGATATAAACCAAACGATACAATTTTTTATGACATGCATTCACATTTTGCTTGTCAAATACAGTATGTGGTCAAACTTTGACCCAAAATACGCAAAATAAAAAAAAATACTTCCAAGACAAGCGCCGCTCCTCTCCTCTTAGACCAATGTCGCTCCTCTCCTATTTCAATCCAAAACCAGCGCCGCTCCTCTCCTATTCCAATCCAAAACCACCGCCGCTCCTCTCCTCTTCCATTTCAAAACCACCGCCGCTCCTCTCCTGTTCCAATCCAAAACCAGCACCGCTCCTCTCCTCTTCCATTTCAAAACCACCACCGCTCCTGTCCCATTCTAATCCAGTACCAGTGCTGCTCCTCTCCTCTTCCATTCAAGAACCACCGCCGACGAGTGAAGGTGCTGTGGAGAAGTAGATCGATTAAGGAGTACAACCGATACATGTGGCTCGCAGGCGACGACCCTGTCAAGCTAGCTAGGATGTTGGAGATACAGTCTTGGTTTGACAACCCGAAGCAATTAGCGGTGACGGCGACAACGATGGCCAAATATCTGGAAAAGAGCGAAAAGGAGGCGATACACCAGGAGGGAGTCGCGCGGGAGTACATAGAGCTGCTCCTCTGGGCCATGGAGCAAACAGATTCACCGGATCCGATCGTGAGGCTGCGCTGGTGTGGTGGGAGTATCGATCCAAGATGGAGCATCCACCCGAGAGTGAAGAATCGAGCATCTACACTGTGCGGTTTGTGAGGGTGCCGTGGCAGAGCGAGCCGGTGGAGTCTTCATCGATCGAACCCAACTGGAAGAGGGGAAAAACAGTTGGCGCGACGACGCTTCCCCGCCATCCTCTCCCTCGCCGTTCACCTCGTCCCACGGGGCGGCTGTCTGTCGCCAATGAATAGGAGGGGACTCCTCAACCCCAAATAGTCTGAGGAGGAGCTTAGGGTTGTCAGTATTTGTAGGTTGTGAATTGTGTTTTGTGTTTCAGGTTTGAGAGTACTTTCACATATGAATGTCTTTTGAATTTCAGATTTGCAGCAATGAGCATATGAAGTATTTTATGAATTCTAGAGATCTATTTTTAGCACTTTAAAAAATGTAGTTTCATATAAAAGTGCACACAATGTGATTCTCAAAGAAGAAACTGCAAGTTTCAGTTTCAGATAAGAATCTGCAAGTTTTGGAGGCAAAGCATTTATATTAACACGCCCTTTTCAAACAGGTATAACATCATGTTGGAAGTTTTATTCATGGTCAAAAATGGAACTACTAGCCAGTTAACATCATGCTGATCAACATTCATGCATAGCACATCTTCATATGATGCAGAGTCAAAAAGATATGCTATTTTTAAAATGCTCACACAATGTTGAGTGTGCGAATGACAGAGAAACCGAGGGACGAAGTTTTGGCAAGTGTTGGAGGTGGTGTGCGTAGATGACAATGGGCACCCACATGTCAGAGGCAGAGGCAAAAAATTGTGGATATTTTCACTGCATCAGGGGGAATCGAACCAGGGCGGAGCCGCGGTTGGGGAGTGGAACTCGACCACTGGGCTACTCCAGTACTTTTGCTAGAAATTAGGCACAACATCTACCACTACTGTAGCACATCTTCCCCGGCTCCGATGCGTTCTCGTTCGGGGCCTGGACGACATACTCCGCCTTTGTGCGCTCGCCGCGGCGCCGCTGTCTGCCGTTGTGGACATGCTCAACAACCGAGAGGAATCTGGAGAGGACTGTACATGGAGAGGCGGACAGTCAGGACCCACCAGGTCCATGGCCGTACGCAAGCAAGTGCCTCATTAAAAAAATGCTTGCTCCTAATGCTATACTGATGTTGGGGGGCACGGGTTTGTCAACGTAGTTAGTAAAGGAGATAAATTTACAATGAAGCTATTCATCGAGGAGCTGGCAGGTATCATTTATTATCAGTGGGCCAACAATTATCAGCTGGGTTGTGTGCTACCCAGTCTAGGCTTTCTTTTTTAACATGTGCAACCCACGACATGCCGGTTTGTATTTTTTTGAGGGCCATCATGTATCGACCGGCTTGTGGCCCTCCCATCCTAGGTTTTTTTTTCTTAAACATTTGCAGCCCAACTTATGTATTTTTTTGAAGAAAACGCAGAGGTCTGTTCTATTTTTCTATATAAGAATAGGAACGCCATGTCCACTTATGTTTCCCTTCTAACTATATTATATATATTTATATTATTTTATATGTTATTATATATTATTGTTATTATCATCATATATTTAACAGATACTTACATATATAAGAAAAAAATATCCCACGTATTATGAACTTATAGAAATAAATGTTTAATAATAAAATCCTTTTTTTTTACTTAATGTCAATGAAAATACAGGTGATTGTGTACAAAAGCTTGGTAAGATTTAAGGACCAATGTAAATAAAGCACTTATTATTTGAATATATTTGCAACAAAATGCTCAGCCCCTATTTATTTTTTTGGTAACATTGCTGTGCCCAACCCAACATTATAATTAGAACGAGCTTGCAAAATCGTGTATTTCGAGAAAGTGCAAATGGGCTGTAATTTTTTAGGAAAAAATAAATAGGCCGCATGGATGCTACATTATTTGTTCACCAAGGCCAGCAAATTCGTGTATTTCTAGAAAGTGCAAATGGGCTGTAGTTTTTTAGAGAAAAAATAAATGGGCCGCATGGACGCTACATTATTTATTCACCCAGCGCAGCGAATGGACTGTAAATTCTAAAAAAATGGGTGGAATATGGGCGACATTTTTGGAGGCTGAAATGTGGGCCAATAGGTCGAAGCCAATGCAAGGCGTTGTCAACTTAGTCAACAAATGATTCTGACATCGATAGTCGTAGGATTTTCATCCAACGACCGGCATTCATCTTCAATCTCTCATCTTCTTCCGCCAGCGCCGCCGGGACCACCTGCTGCCGCCTTCGGCTGCTAGCAGCTCTGCTTTGCACGCTTCGCTGTGAAGCGCTACCCCACCGTCGGCCAAGCCATCCCTCCACCCCTCCACACCTCCTGTTATTCCCCGTCGACTGCAGAACCACGCCGCACCAGAACCAGTTAACCCTCGTACACCCCTCCGTATGTGACTCTACTACCGTGTCTTCCCATCACCGGCTCATTGCCATCCGGAGCCTCGCCATCGTCCAGCGCCTTGGTGCGCTCGGCACGGCGTGGTTAACATGGTCAACAAACGAGAGTCGTCGGAAGAGGACTGTACGTGGAGAGGCTGACAGTGGGGACGCACCAGGTCCATGGACGCACGCATGCAACCGCCTCCTTATTACGCGAAAATAAAATTATACCTTCCCCTGAAAGCTGGGACCCACCATGTATCTCTTTGCAAGGAAGGAAGTGCCTCCTTATTCCTGCCCCTGACAGCTAGGACCCACCAACAACATCTTTGCACGCAAGGAAGTGCCTCCTTATTACGGGAAAAAAAATATATGATTCTGCCCCTGACCGCTAGGATCCGCCAGCTATATATTCGCACGCAAGGAAGTGCCTCCTTGTCCTCCCTGACAGCTAGGACCCACCCAGTCGAAGCGTACGTAGCGTTGTCTATGTACATACCAGTCGATCGGTCTGTCTGCCATGATGAACCGTGGCCGAGTAAGGAGTGGTAGCAGTTCAGGCAGCCCCGTCTAAATCCTGTACACATATGACAGCTACGCTGCAAAAAAGATGGCCACATATGTACATACGGGCGTGGTCTCGAACGGCTACAGTGACGACGTCCTGTTCATCGGCAGCCAACCTACTGGGTGGGAACGGAGGAAACAGCGTCGTGTTCATCGGGAGGCAACCAACTGGGTCGAAATATGTCCTGTTCATCGGGAGCCAACCGGCTTGGACGGTACAGTCGAAACGAGCTCTGGCGTACCATAGAACGGAGGAAACGGCCTTCTGTTCGACCGCATACAGTCAAAACGGGGTCCTGTTCATCGGGAAGGGTATAGCGTACCGCAAAATGGAGGAACCGAACTTCTGTTCGAGTGCCTATTGTCGAAACGGGATCCTGTTGATCGGGAGGGGTGTGGCATACTGCAAAACAGAGGAAGCGGATTTGTGTTGGAGCGCCTACGGTCGAAATGGTGTCCTGTTCATCGGGAGGGGTGTGGCATACCGCAAAACTAGACTCCATGAGCTACTGTTCATCGCCCGTCTAGTGCCTCGCTCCAGCCTCCACGGGCTACTGTTCATCCACCGTCGACTTCCTCCTGCCTCCACCAGCTACTGTTCATCCGCCGTCCACCGGCTATTGTTCAACCAGCCCACCACAAGGTCCTGTTCAGCCACCCTCAACCGGCTACTGTTCAACCAGCCCTCCACGGGGTTCTGTTCATCCACCCCCAACCGGCTCGGGTGTGGCTGTTCACGGGGTCCTGTTCAGCCACCCTCAACCGGCTACTGTTCAACCAGCCCTCCACAGAGTTCTGTTCATCCACCCCCAACCGGCTCGGGTGTGGCGGCCTCCTCAATCGGGGTCCTGTTCATCCAGCGGCAACGGCCTCTACTACCACGGGGTCCTCTTAATCCAACCCCCACCGGGACTGTTCATCCAACCCCCAACAATGGTCATTGTTCATCAAGAGGCAGCAGGTTCGATCGGCTTCCGTTAGCAGTAGTAGCGAAGGAATCGCTTGGGTTCAATTAACAGCCAAGGGAATGATCACTCGGGTTCAGCAACGTAGCTAGCAGTGCAGTCGCTCGGGTTCAGTAAGCGAACGCCTCGCTCGGGTTCAGTTAGAGCCCAACGCCTCTCACACATGCGTGTACGTGTACGAGAGAAACGCGTGAACCTCCATGCATCGCTCGGCCCCGACCACCCACCGTAACCAGGAACTCCCTGATATTTTCCTCGCCCTCGCTTCTACCATGATTTTTCCGTCATGGACGGCCCAAAGAATTTCATGCAGGTGCGTCCCCGGCCCGCCCAGGACGAAAAGCCCATTTTCTGTCATGATTTTTTGTCATAGAAGTAGGAGCCCACCACATCTATGATGATACGTGCTTTTGTCATAATTATCGTCATAGAAGTGTCATAAGCATGACAGAAATTATTTTCGTTCGGCCCAAAATGTCATGGATGTGTCTTTTTTTAGTGAACAATTCTAGCAACGACTTCCATGGGCTTGAGATCTTTGTAATTGGGCATCATTTGGATCAAGGTGCGCACGGTATCATATTTTCCATCCAAGGCTCTTAGGATCTTCTTGATGATGAATTTGTCGGTCATCTCTTCACATCCTAAGTCGGCAATCTCATTTGTGATGAGAGCAAGCCTAGAGTACATTTCAGCGACTCCTTCACCATCCTTCATCTTGAACTTGTCAAGTTGACTTTGAAGCACATCCAACTAGGATTCCTTGATGGACTCGGTACCTTCATGCATATCAACCAAAGTATCCCAAATTTCCTTTGCATTCTCAAGACGGCTGATTTTGTTGAATTCTTCGGGACACAATCCATTGAAGAGAATATCGCAAACTTGAGCATTGTATTGCAACATCTTCATTTCTTTCACTGTCACTTCATGATCCGGTTCTTTTCCATCCTCGAAGAAATCACCTTGCAAGCCAATACGCACAACAGCCCAAACGGCGGTGTTATGACCAAGAATATGCATTTTCATCTTATGCTTCCAACTAGCAAAATTAGTACCATCAAAGTAAGGACCTCTACGGTGGTAATTTCCCTCGCTAGATGCCATACTCTCCTAGGTTGTGAAACCAAGGCTATGATCAACAAAGTTATGAAAATCAAGGCAAAAGGAGACCAAAGCTCTGATACCACTTGTAGGCTCGAAAGTATGTCTAGAGGGGGGGTGATTAGACTAGTTGACGAAATAAAAATCTAACATTTTCCCAATTTTAGTTGTGGGCAGATTTTAGCAATTAACATATGTCAAGCAATCAACCTACACATGCAATTCTAAGAGTGTAGCAGCGGAAAGTAGAACATTGCATATGAATGTAAAGGGAAGGGTTTGGAGAGTGCAAACGCAATGAAGACACGAAGATTTTTGGCGTGGTTCCGATAGGTGGTGCTATAGTACATCCACATTGATGGAGACTTCAACCCACGAAGGGTAACGGTTGCGCGTGTCCACAGAGGGCTCCACCCACGAAGGGTCCACGAAGAAGCAACCTTGTCTATCCCACCATGGCATCGCCCATGAAGGACTTGCCTCACTCGGGTAGATCTTCACGAAGTAGGCGATCTCCTTGCCCTTACAAACTTCTTGGTTCAACTCCACAACTTGATGGAGGCTCCCAAGCGACACCTAACAAATCTAGGAGATACCACTCTCCAAAAGGTAACAAATGGTGTGTTGATGATGAACTCCTTGCTCTTGTGCTTCAAATGATAGTCTCGCCAACACTCAACTCTCTCTCACAGATTTGGATATGGTGGAAAGATGATTTGTGTGGAAAGCAACTTGGGGAAGGCTAGAAATCAAGATTCTTGTGGTAGGATTGGAATATCTTGATCTCAACACATGAGTAGGTGGTACTCTCTGTATGGTGGAAGTGTAGGCACGTTCTGATGGCTCTCTCACATATGGAGAAGGGGGTGGAGGGATATATATAGCCTCCACACAAAATCCAACCATTACACACATTTGACACATCTCAGTGAGACCGAATAGCTAGACCCGGTCGGACCGATTAGTTCAAAATGTGAACATTAGGAATCTCGATGGGACCGACTGGAACAGCTTGGTGGGACCGATGTGCTAGGGCTTAGGGAAAACCTCATCTCGATGGCGCCGATTGCATTAACTCGGTGAGACTGAAGTGAAGCATTAGGGCAACAAAGAATTGGTCAAGCCATCTCGGTAAGACCGATTGCAATTTCGGTGAGACCAAAATAAATGCAACTGATAACAGGGAGTTGGCAAGGCCATCTCGGTGAGACCGAGATCCGTATCGGTGTGACCGAACTGTTAGGGTTTCTGGCTTTGGCTATGTCATATGAACTCGGTGGCACCGGCTAGAGTGAATCGGTGGGGCCAAGTTGGAGTTTAGGGGTTTGACATATTTGGATGGAGAAAGTGGTTGAGGGTTTAGGAGTAATATCACTAAGCATTTGAGCAAGCAAGCCATTAATCAACACCTCATTCCCTTTTAATAGTATTGGCTTTCCTATGGACTCAATGAGATCTTGGATCACTAAAACAAAAAAGAAGAGTCTTGAGTTTTGCCAATATGTGTCCTTAGCATTTTGAGGGGTCCACATTTCTAGTCCATGCCATGCTATTCATTGAACTTCCTGAAATATTCTTCTTGAATGGATATTAGTTCAATGAGCTATATGTTGTTATGAATTACCAAAACCACCCAGGGATTAGTTGCACTATCTATCTCCCCCTTTTTGGTAATTGATGACAACATATAGATCAAATCTTCGACAAATGATAAGATGAATGAAATACATCATCGCTTTGAGAAGTATGTGATAAGCAAGAGCTCCCCCTAAATTTGTGCACTATTTAAATTTTGCGTTTGAATACAAATGCACAATCGATTAGGATTATGGGTCACTCTTCCATGTCACATACATCTTGGTGGAGCGCACAAAATGATAAGAGTAAAATAACATGCACACATCACCAAAGATACAAGTTATTGATCATCCACAAACAATCATAGAGATAGACATGTAAGCGCACATTAAGCATAGTATGATAAAAAATATGATCATACAAGGTATCTCACAAACATAACATAAATGTAGCATCAAGTAGCATCAACCAAACGAAGTAGCAAGGCAAATAAGAACCAACAAAGAAGCAAAAGACTCTCTCTCTCTCGAAGCCTATGATCTATACACTTTCTCCCCCTTTGGCATCAAGTTACCAAAAAGTTTGAAAACATATAGTGCTATACGACACTCTAGGCACGATCTCCGGGAACTCCTGAAGGGGTCTTCTGGCTTGTTGCTCCGGTGTGCGTAGATGGCGTTGAGTGAACTGCGCCTGTAGATGCTTCAGCTGAAGTCTGTTAAGCAGGAGGGGTTGACACTGGTGGTGGCACTGTGGCAGTGGCGGTAGGAGCAGCGTGAGCAGACCTTATGTCTGCAACTCGCTCAGCAGTAGACCTCTGTGCCCTTGATAACCCACAAGTATAGGGGATCACAATAGTTTTTGAGGGTAGAGTATTCAACTCAAATTTATAGATTCGACACAAGGGGAGCCAAAGAATATTTGCAAGTATTAGCAGCTGAGTTGTCAATTCAACCACACCTAGAGATTAATTATCTGCAGCAATATAATCAGTAGCAAAGTAATATGATAGTTTTGATAGCAGCAATAATTGTAACAGTAACGGTAATAGTGATAGCAATGATTTTGTAGCAGTTGTAACAGTAACAACAACAGTAGTAACTTAGCAAGAACAATATAAGGAAAATTCGTAGGCATTGGATCGGTGAATTCGTTGGATGATATTCATCATATAGCAGTCATAACCTAGGGCGATACAAAACTAGCTCCAGTTCATAAATATAATGTAGGCATGTATTCCCTAAATAGTCATGCGTGCTTATGGAAAGAACTTGCATGACATCTTTTGTCCTACCCTCCCGTGGCAGCAGCGTCCATAAGGAAACTAAGGGATATTAAGGCCTCCTTTTAATAGAGAACTGGAACAAAGCATTAGCACATAGTGAATACATGAACTCCTCAACCTACGGTCATCACTGGAAAGTACCCGAATACTGTCACTCCGGGATTCACTGATCATAACACGTAATTGGTGACTATAACATGCAAGATCGGATCTAGAACATATATATAATGGTGATAACATAAACGGTTCAGATCTGAAATCATGGCACCCCGGCCCAAAGTGACAAGCATTAAGCATGGCAAAGTCATAGCAACATCTATCTCAGAACATAATGGATACTAGGGATCAAGCCCTAACAAAACTAACTCGATTACATGATGAATCTCATCCAACTCCCTCACTGACCAGCGAGCCTACGAAGGAATTACTCACTCCCAGTGGGGAGCATCATGGAATTGGCGATGGAGAAGGGTTGGTGATTACGAAGATCGAAGATCCCCCTCTCTGGAGCCCCAAACGGACACCAGAATTAGCCTCCCGATGAAGAATAGGAGGTGGCGGCGGCTCCGTATCGTGAAACACGATAATTCTTTCTCCTTGATTTTTCTATCCAAAAATGTGATTTTATAGCGTCGAAGGTGGGGACAACCCACCTGGGCGCGCCAGGAGGGGAGGGCACGCCCTGGTGGGTTGTGCTCACCTAGGGGGCCCCCTCCGGTGGTTCTTGGCTCTAGTATTTTTCTTTTATTCCATAAAATATCTCCAAAAAGTTTCGTTCCATTTCGAGAACTTTTATTTCTGCACAAAAACAACACCATGGTAGTTCTGCTGAAAACAACGTCAGTCCAGGTTAGTTTCATTCAAATCATGCAAATTAGAGTCCAAAACAAGAGTAAAAGCGTTAGGAAAAGTAGATACGGCGGAGACGTATCAACTCCCCCAAGCTTAAACCTTTGCTTATCCTCAAGCAATTCAGTTGACAAACTGAAAGTGAAAAAGATAAACTTTTACGAACTCTTTTGCTCTTGTTTACATAAATAAGCTTAAGTAGCACCCATGTTTTCAGCAAAGATTATGACTAACCATGTCGACAATAACTCTTAAAAATTATATTAACTCATATCAATGGCATAAGCAACTAGCGAGCAATAATAAGATATCTCAAATGACAACACTTTGTCAAAACAACCATGATATAATATGGCAACAGTGGTATCTCGCTAGCCCTTTCTGAGACCGCAAAACATAAATGCAGAGCACCTCCAAAGTTCAAGCAGCGACTAAACATTGTAATTCATGGTAGAAAAGATCCAGTCATGATGCATCCAACATTAGTTGTACACAATGCATGAGGATGACAATAGTGCTCTCAGGTCTGGCGCTTATTTGAGAAGGTGATGACACAACATAAAATTAAATAGATAGTCTCTTCGCAGAGCGAAGCAGTGATTTGCAGCGGTGCCAGAGCTCAGACTTTTTAAAACAGAGATGAATTAAATTTTGAGAAATGCACCCTTCCTATTTGCTTCGTGACCATTAGTTATCGGTATCTTCCATGCTAAACACATTAGTGGCGGTTCCCAAGCGATAAAAGTAAAGGTTTACTCCCCCTCCACCAATAAACACACTCCATTGCTAGCCGAATCCACGGGTACCGTCCATACCAACATCAATCCTGGGGGAGTTTTGTTTAATTATTAGCAATTTGATTTCGGGATTGGGAATCCCTATTACTGCCCCTCTCGTGCAAGGACGAGTGAATAGACACTCGTCATGAGAATAACCCACTTAGCATGGATGATACCGACTACCTCCTGTCGCTCTATGAACAATCCAGGCACACAAAAACGGATGTTTATTTGAAGTTTTTAGAGGTGGCACATGCAAATTTACTTAGAACGGCAGGGTAATACCGCATATAGGTAGATATATGGTGGACTCATCTGGAACAACTTGGGTTTTAGGATTTTGATGCACAAGCAGTATTCCCACTTAGTACAGGCAAAGGCTAGCAAATAGGTTGGGAAGTGGCCAGCTAGAGAGCAAAAACGTTCATAAACATGCATTATGCATAAGTAACATTGGATACTAGCATGAGTAGGATATGAACACCATGAACATAAATATTATGGAGCCTATGTTGGTTTTGATTCAACTACATGCATGAACATGTGTCAAGTCAAGCCACTTGAAACATTCAGAGGAGGATACAATGTCAGCATACCACATCACAATCATTTTAATGCATGTTGACATCCAAGATAAATCATTATCCGCTACTAGCTACTTAAGCATGGCATGAGAAACTATAATCTCTAATTATCATTGCAAACATGTTTGATCATAATAGGCTGAATCATGGATACTAGGTTAAACATATTTACAAAAACAGAACAAATTGAGTTAATACCCGTTTCTCTCTGGCACAGCCAGTTCATCAAATATCGTCGTCATTACCTTTCATTTGCGTGACCAAATGATATGAAAATAATAATAGTGCAAGAGTGCCGTGGACTAAGCTAGAATCTGCAAACATTTTATTCAAAAAGGAGAAGACAAGTTAATATGGGCTCTTTGTTAGATCAATATCAATGCATATGAGAGCCACTCAACAATTTCATCGTGGTCTTCTCCTCGGTACGACTCAATAAAAGGAAAAGAATTTTAGAGAAACACACTGAAATATTTTTGGAGTTTCTAGTTTTTCTTGAAGAAAGCAAATTTAAAGAGAAAATCAAGAACGAGAAAAACTATTTACACGGGAGAGCTCCCAACAAGCAAAAGAAGAACAAGGAAATCTTTTTGGGTTTTCTTTTAACATTACAACTAAATTAGACTAGAAAGAAAAACCAAAAAGAAGCGAGAAATATTTTTGGGTTTTCTCAATGTTTTCCAAACACACAAGAAGAAAGCAAGGAAATAAATCTAGCATGGATAATACAATGAAAAAGTGTGGACACCGACAACTGGAATGAAATGTGTGAACATAAATGTAATGTCGATGGGAAAATGTACTCCCCCAAGCTTAGCCTTTTGGCCCAGCTTGGTAATCACCACTCGTAGTAGCCCTCCGGTCCCATCTCGAAGTGCTGTGGAGCGGGCACTTGAGCGTCCCACTCCTAAGGCTACTCCTCTGCCTCTGCCTGGGTGTTCCGGTAGGCAATAATGTCATCTCGCATGATCTTGTATCCGCTCCTAGCAATAGAATCAAACAAAGCAGGTGCAGCCAACAAAATAATATCACGGGTTTCCACACTGAAAAACGAGGTTGTAAGGAATATGGTTAACATAATCATCAATATCAGTAAACTGGTGATCCTTCATCGCCTGGTGATCTAGATAAACCTTGGGTAAATGATAATCATGTTCGCGGATCTGAACATTAAATTGACTCGCTAAACAAGTAGCATAAACCGCCATGAATTTTGCCCTTGGATCTGTTAAGGTGCAGGCGACGTGCAATACTAGCCCCTAGGCTATAGCTGTTAACGCCATAAAGTGCGCTGCGTAAAATGGCGAAGTCCAGAGCACAGAGTGCACCAACCTTTTCTCTAGCAATTAAGCACTTAACAATAAATAGAGCAAAAATAATGCACAGCAGGAAACTACAAACTAGTAGTTGTGACACACGACACGCCTCTCCCATCTCCCACTGACAGAGTACAATAAAAGCCCTCGAACTCTGCAGACCTAGGCTCTCTTATTTCCCCGTTAGAAAATGGATCAAGCATATGTCACAAAAATCAGTAAGTGGTATCTAACGGGTCTCAACATATAAGTTAAACTGAACGTCAGGGGGTTATTCCTACTCAGAAAATGAAAACTTTGCACAATGGAATTTGTAAGGAGATGGTATTGTTCACACTCAGCTGCAATGAAGTCGGTGAGACCAGCATTAGCAGCAAATTATGCGAACTATTGACGGATTCTGGCTCCATCCATGAAGGGGTTATGCGGCCATTCGCATGGCCACACCTCCGCCCTTCTCCGAGTGTGGACATCATTGTCTGATGACTCCCCAATGACTCCCTTAGAGATCTTCTTGGAAGCAAACTTCCTAAAGAAACTCATCTTATTCCTATGAATAAAATTCTGAAAATTTTAGTCCACAAAATTTTTGTCAACAAAAATTCACAAGATTGATAGCAACTACTCATAGGGATGTATAGAGGCCATATTAAGCATTCAAACTACTTAGAACTCTAAGAATTCAACATGCAAGCTCATCTACAGTAGCACCAAGAGTAGCTAATTATTCAAAATATAATCCACTAAAGAAAAAACTAATTGGAGCAATGGAGGAGTCACATACCAAGTAGCAATCCCCCAAAACAGTTTCAGAAATGGAGCTTCAAGGAAAGAGATCGAAATCCGCGGGTTTGAGAGCAAGAACATGAGAGAGAGAAATGGTGATTTTTTTCTTCTGAAGGTAGGTGATGACATGGGCTAAAGAGATAAGTGAGGGGGCCCAGGTGGGGACCACAACCCACCAGGGCATGCCTGGGGCTGCTGGCACACCCAGGTGGGTTGTGCCCACCTGGTGCACCCCCCCGCTTATGTTATTTGAACTAAAAATTTAGAAATATTCAGAAAAAAATCATATTAAATTTTGAGGACATTCTGAGAACTTTTATTTTTGGGTCATTTTTTTATTGCACGGGAAATTAAGAAAACAGACAAAACATGGCATTTTATTTTATTTAGCTAAGAAAAATAGAGAATAAAAGTTGGGAACAGAAGGTTGTGCTTACTAAATTCATCAACTTCATACCTCTCAAAAGTGATCCATTAATAAGGTTGATAAGTCTTATTAACAACCACCTTCAATTAGCATGAAACCGAAGAACTTTCCTAAAACACTAAGTTACCTCAACGGGGATATGCATGTCCCCAACAATAAGCATTTCATATTTCTTTTTAGCAGCAGGTAGAGGTAGTTGAAAACTTCAAATAGTGAGTGTCGGAGATTTTTCAATAACATTAATACCATTCACTTGGAATTGTTTCTTCGAAAAGTGCACCGTGTGTTCATTACCATTGATATGAAAAGTGACCTTGCTTTTGTTGCAATCAATCACAACCCCTGCAGTATTCAAGAAGGGTCTACCAAGGATAATCGACATGTTGTCATCCTCAGGCATCTCAAGTATAACAAAGTCAGTTAAAATAGAAACATTTGCAACAACAACGGGCACATCTTCACAAATACCGATAGGTATGGTAGTTGATTTGTCAGCCATTTGCAAAGATATTTTAGTAGGTGTGAGTTTATTCAAATCAAGTCTTATATATAAGGAGAAAGGCATAACACTAACACCAGCTCCTAAATCACACAAAGCAGTTTTAAAATAATTTCTTTTGATGGAGCAAGGTATAGTTGGTATTCCCGGATCTCCAAGTTTTTTAGGTACTCCATCCTTAAAAGAATAATTAGCAAGCATGGTGGAGATTTCAGCTTCCGGTATTTTTCTTTTATTAGAGATGATGTCTTTCATATATTTTGCATAAGAAGCCATCTTTAATATATCAGTCAAGCAAGTACGCAAAAAGACTGGCCTAAGCATTTCAGCAAAACATTCAAATTCTTCATCATCCTTTTTCTTAGTTGATTTAGGTGGAAAAGGTATGGCTTTTTGAACCCATCGTTCTCTTTCTCTTCCATGTTTTCTAGCAACAAAGTCTCTTTTATCATATCTTTTATTTTTAGGTTGTGGGTTATCAAGATCAACAACTGGTTCTATTTCAACATCATTATCTGGTTGTTTATCATTGTCTGGTTGAGTGTCTTCATGAACATCATCATTATCTTTTTCATTATCACTAGATGAATGTTCATTACCATATTGAGTTTCAGCATCAGAAATAGAAACTTCATTATCATTATCAGGAGGTTTTTCTATTCCAGGTTCACTAGAGGCATGCAAAGTCCTATCATTTATCTTTTTCTTCTTCTTTTTAGAAGCACTAGGTGCATCAGTGTTAATTCTCTAAGAGTCTTGTTCAATTCTTTTAGGATGACCTTCAGGATAAAGTGGTTCTTGAGTCATTCTACCTCATCTAGTCATTACTCTAACTGCATGATCATTCATATTATTATTCATTTCATCAAGCAGTTCTCTTTGGGATTTAGCAACTTGTTCTAACTGAGTTTGAACCATAGTGGCATGTTTCCCTACACCTCTTACATCATTTGATATTCTAAATAACATGTCACTCAAGCGAGCAATCATATTAGAATTATATTTCAATTGTTTCATAACATTTTCATTGAAGTGATCTTGATTTCTAATATAATTATCAAACTCATAAAGTCATTGGCTAGGATGCATATTATAAAGATTGTCCCTTTCATCAAATTTCATTCAAGAATTTACCTCTACCACCTTTGGTGGTGGTGTGTCAAGTCCATGTATTTTTTCAATAGGAGGTAAATTTTTAACATCCTCTGCTTTAATACCTTTTTCCTTCATAGATTTCTTTGCCTCTTGCATATCTTCCGGACTGAGATATAAGATACGTCTCTTCTTTGGAGTGGGCTTAAGCAGTGGTTCAGGAAGAGTCCAATCATCATAATTTTTCAATATATTATTCAATAATTCCTCAGCTTGTCCAACAGTTCGTTCCCTGAAAACACAACCAGCACAACTATCTAGGAAGTCCCTAGAAGCATCGGTTAGTCCATTATAGAAGATATCAAGTATTTCATTTTTCTTAAGTGGATGATCAGGAAAAGCATTCAGCAATTGGAGAAGCCTCCCCCAAGCTTGTGGGAGACTATCTTCTTCAATTTGCGCAAAGTTAAATATTTTCTGTAAGGCAACTTGTTTCTTATGAGCAGGAAAATATTTTTCAGAGAAGTAGTAAATCATATCCTAGGGACTACGCACACAACCAGGAGCAAGAGTATTATACCATATCTTAGCATCACCCTTTAATGAGAACGGAAATAATTTGAGGATATAGTAGTAGCGAGTATTCTCATGATGAGCAAATAGGGTGGCTATATCATTTAATTTAGTAAGATGTGCCACAACAGTTTTAGTTTCATAGCCATGGACAGGATCAGATTCAACCAAAGTAATTATCTCTGGGTCGACAGAGAATTCATAATCCTTATCATCAACAAAGATAGGTGAAGTAGCAAACTTAGGATCACATTTCATTCTAGCATTCAAATATTTTTCTTTGAGTTTGCATAGTAATTTCTTAAGATCATCCCTATCATTGCAAGCAAGAAAATCTCTAGCTGTCTCCTCATCCATAACATAACCTTCAGGTTTGTTAGGCAATTCATATCTAGGAGAGCTAGGCCAAATAGGTATTTCAAGATTTCCAGTTTCAAGTACTTCATCAGTTTCAACAATTTCATCAATTTCAGCATTCTCAATATCTTTAGCTCTAGGAATTTGTTCATCAAGAAAATCACCTAGTGGCACACCATCATCAAGCAAGGTACTAGCATCATCATGAGTAGCATTCATAGAAGGAGCATCATCAATAGCTTGCGACATATCAGGATTAATAGCATGTGGTGGTGTTGCAAGTCTACTCAAAACAGAAGGTGAATCAAGTGTAGAGTGTGATGGCAGTTCCTTACCTCCCCTCGTCCTAGAGGGAACAATCTTGGTTTTTGTATCCTTCAGATTATTCATAGTAATAAATAGATAATAATCCCAAGTGACTCAACAAATATAGCTATGATCCCCGACAACGGCACCAGAAAAAGGTCTTGATAACCCACAAGTATAGGGGATCGCAACAGTTTTCGAGGGTAGAGTATTCAACTCAAATTTATATATTCGACACAAGGGAAGCCAAAGAATATTTGCAAGTATTAGCAGCTAAGTTGTCAATTCAATCACACCTGTAGATTAATTATCTGCAGCAATATAATCAGTAGCAAATTAATATGATAGTTTTGATAGCAGCAATAATTGTAATGGTAACGGTAACAGTGATAGCAATGATTTTGTAGCAGTTGTAATAGTAACAACAGCAGTAGTAAATTAGCAAGAACAATATAAGGAAAATTCATAGGCATTGGATCGGTGAATTCGTTGGATGATATTCATCATATAACAGTCATAAGCTAGGGCGATACAAAAATAGTTATACGTGCTTATGGAAAGAACTTGGATGACATCTTTTGTCCTACCCTCCTGTGGCAGCAGGGTCCATAAGGAAACTAAGGGATATTAAGGCCTCCTTTTAATAGAGAACCGGAGCACAACATTAGCACATAGTGAATACATCAACTCCTCAAACTACGGTCATCACCGGAAAGTATCCCGAATAGTGTCACGCCAAGGTTTACGGATCATAACATGTAATAGGTGACTATAAATTGCAAGATCGGACATAGAACATAGATATAATGGTGATAACATAAACGGCTCAGATCTGAAATCATGGCACCCGAGCCCAAAGTGACAAGCATTAAGCATGGCAAAGTCATAGCAACATCAATCTCATAACATAATGGATAGTAGGGATCAAGCCCTAACAAAACTAACTCGATTACATGATGAATCTCATCCAACTCCCTCACCGACCAGCGAGCCTACGAAGGAATTACTCACTCCCGGTGGGGAGCATCATGGAATTGACGATGGAGAAGGGTTGGTGATGATGAAGATTGAAGACCCCGCTCTCCAGAGCCGCAAACGGACTCCAGACCAGGCCTCCCAATGAAGAACAGGAGGTGGCGGTGGCTCCGTATCATGAAATGCGATAATTCTTTCTCCCTAATTTTTTTCTCCGAAAATGTGATTTTATAGCGTCGGAGATAGGGTCTGCGGGGCCACCAGGTGGGGACAACCCACCTGGGCGCGCCAGGAGGGGAGGGCGCGCCCTGGTGGGTTGTGCTCTCCCAGGGGCCCCCCTCCGGTGGTTCTTGGCTCCAGTATTTTTCTTTTATTCCATAAAATATCTCCAAAAAGTTTCGTTCCATTCTGAGAACTTTTATTTCTGCACAAAAACAACACCATGTTAGTTCTGCTGAAAACAGCGTCAGTCCGGGTTAGTTTCATTCAAATCATGCAAATTAGAGTCCAAAACAAGAGTAAAAGTGTTAGGAAAAGTAGATACGACGGAGACGTATCAGCCCTTGGCAGTGTCTGGAATCTGTCTGTGGTAGGTCTATCATCTCTGTCCTCAGCATCATCTCGCAATTTCTCAACAATGGTTTGAATCTCAGTGACCTTGACATCAAGGTTATACATCTTGTCTTCAACAATCCACTGTAGGCTCTCTTGATATTTAGTCAAGTTGGCCAGACTCTTCTCAATCCTCTGGGTTGCTTCTAGCAGGTATGTGAGTTGATCTTCCTTGGTCTTGAGATTTGCAATTGATGCATCTGGAGCACTTGCTGCTTTTGCTGCTTTGGCAGCCTTTGCCTTCTCAGCCTTCTCCTGGTCCTTAACAGATGTTGGATGTGAAGCATCCATCACCACTTCATTGTCCTCAGATCCTGGCCTAAGAGGTAAATGCTCTCTGTCAAGTAGATATGTTCCAGTTCCAACCTTGGAATTGATTAGCATTTGAATATGTGGTGCATATCCACATGACCTCTTTTGGTCAACAGCTGTCCTCTTGACTGTCTCAACTATCAGACTCATAACCTTGAACTTTTGTGGTATGTCAAATAGATGTAGCAGTTTGATGGAATGGCCACGGATCATTCTCTCATCTCCGGACTTGGGCAACAAGGTATGCCTCAAGATGTAGTTGGTGGTGACCAAGCCAGCCAGCAAGTAGTATATAGAACCAAACTTATGAGTCTCAAGTGCTTTGTCAGGAATGGGCTTGTACATATGAGCCATAGTGTTATGATCCATCCTTGGTTTGCCATAAACATCTAAGTCATTCTCTCCTTCTTCTGGGGCATTGATGAGATCAACCCACTCTGAGATCAATGACTGGTACCTGGTGCCCTCAATCATCCACACAATCTTCCCATCTATATAGAAGTGTGAAGTGGAGTAGAATTGCATCACCATTTCATCATTCCACTTGGTGAGCTCTTGTCCAACAAAGCCATCAACTCCAGTCAACCTGAAGCTCTCATGAACGTGGGTGAAGTAGTCCTTATTGGCATCTATGTACTTCCAATCAACCCACTTCATATCACTCACAATTGGCTTTTTGTCAAGCAAAACTGTCTCATAGAAGTCTTGATGTTCTCTGGTGTGGAAATGATAATCAACAGTAGTCCTCCTCCTTGTGGCATATGGATCAGTTTTCCTCCACAGCCTCAGATCACTGTCCTTCCTGAACTTCATGTTCTCAGCCACTGGATGTACATCATCATGATCTGGAATCTTGGGCTTCAATTTTAAGAGCACTTGGGGCTCCTCATCCTCTTGAACTTCTAGCACTGGGGCCTTGTTCTTCTCTACAGCAGGAATGTTCCAGGTGTATCTCTTTGGAGCTGTAGTCTTGGGTTGTCTGAGTAATGGGCCACGGGTAGCCTAACCCGGGTCCCTGAGGATTTCAAGACATTGGGCCGGCTGCGCCCCTCAAGCATCAAGGATGAAGCGCCGCCTTCTGGTGGCTGGCTGGCTCATGAGGCCGGATGCTAGAGGACGGCCAAGCACCAGAAGACGGCCCCAAGACGGGTCGACTCCTAGCAGGCGGCCTCCAGAGAGGCCGCCTCCTAGAACAGGCGGCCCACGACGCCCTAAAAGTCTACACCCCCATTAAGAAGACAAGACAGGATGTGGCTACAGTGTAGCCCATTCCCCCATATCCAGGGCACGACGCGGCGACAGTGCTCCGTACGGGCAGAGATCTCCCCATGACGTGGCACTGTGGCCACCCCACCCTTGACGTCACTCCTGCCAGGCGAAGCCCTGTTCCCACGACGGCCTGTCGGTACGGCCTGCGGGCGGCAGGCCCCACCAGGCAGCGAGAGGCTGGAAGGCGGCAGAGCCTGACCAGTCGGACCAGTGGGAGGCCGGCCTCTAGCAAGTGGCCCCTCCTCCCTCGAAGTCCGTGCGCCATTAAACCAGAAAAGACACGATGTGGCTACAGTGATCTCCCACCCGACGGCGGGACTGTAGCCACGCCCCCCCCCCCTGACCAAGCACGCGTCATCTGCATTACGGCTACAGCAACAAGCAACCGATGAGACCCGCAAGTGGCGGGAGTGGCCTGTCGGCTCCGAGCCAGACCAGTCGGCGGGGCCCACCAGGTGGCGGGCCCCAGCAGCTGACAGAGAAGCCGGCGGCCAGGGACGCTGACCGCCGGACCCTACACCCGGCCAGATGACTATTGTACCCCTGGGGGGTAGGCCTATATAAACCCCCCCAGGGCACCCATGCAAAGGGTTAAAACCTGTAAGGACTAGACTCATTCAGAGTGAGGAGAGAGTCGGCCCTGCTCTCTTCAACCTCTGGCATACAGCTCAAGGAGCACCTTGTACTCACTAGTGCCTTAGTGATCATGCGGAGACCCCGCAGAGCAGGACTAGGGGTGTTATCTCCTAGAAGAGCCCCGAACCTGGGTAAAGTACGCCGGCGTTCGTCTCTACGCCTCATCCCGCTTCCAGGCACCGGTGACGTTCTACTAGCTCCCACCATGATAAGCAATCCTTTGGCATATGTCGCATCCAACCCCCCACATGGGTGCAGCAGGTGGAGTTTTTGACTTGGGCTTGGAGGGTGCACCAGTCTTAATGGCATCTGCCATTAACTTCTGAGTTTTGGCTGGGGGTGCAGCAGGTTCCTCCTCCTCCTCATCCTCATCATCATCCCTCATCATGGATGTGTAGGAGATATGCCCTAGAGGCAATAATAAATGTTACTGATTATCTCCCTATTCATAATTAGGTTTATGTTCCATGCTATAACTGCTATGGTTCTCGAGTCTACAATAACCACGAGGCTCGGAGGAAGACTCATATGCACGTGTGGAATAATAAACGGTAAAATGTATTCCTAGTCTAGCCTCTAAGACTAGCTCAAGTGTTGCATGATGGTCCTGTTTTCCTGATCATGGGCATGTCTATGCCAGCAACATTTGAGGGCACAATGTTAGAAGAACATTTGTGTTGAATCGACCCGAATTGATGTTATGCTATGAGTTACATTCGTCACAAGTTAATGGTTAATAATACAGAGATGGTTAATGTTTGCATGATTCCTTAGACCATGAGAGTATCGAGTTTCTTCATGCTTGCTTCATGAACTTTGGGGTTTGTTAAACATCATCCGTAAATGGGTGGCTATTACGGCGGCTTACGTGTTCATGGAAAAGTATGTCAAGTAACTTGATAGCTCAAGATTGGGATTTGATCCTCCGACGATAGAGAGATATCTCTGTGCCCTCTCAGTGTTACGGTATCCATCATCGTCTGGCCAGACACTTTGTGATTTGATCACGGGGATGCCGGAACACGGAACGAGAAAAGAGAACAATACCGGTAACGAGGTAACTGGCATAGTGGACAAGTTGTTGACCCACAGGGATGCCAACATGTCTCACCTCGGGTATTTGTAACATATTGCGAAGCAACAGGAATAGCACACGGCAACTGGAGGTTCACTCGAATATTCATTCGTGTGGGTATAGGAGTCAATATGGGTGTCCACAGCTCCGATGTTGATCATTGATCGGAAGGGGTTCTGTGTCATGTCTATACTTCACCGAACCTATAGGGTCACACACTTAAGGGTCATCTATCTGCTGAATACTAGACAGGGAGTCTGAGAGAAAATCACCGAAAAAGTTTCGGACAGCGGAAAAGTTCCGCAGAGAGAGGTCACCGGATGAGTTCCGGTGAAACTGAAAAGTTGTTTCAGAGGATACCATAAAGTCAAATTGGTTTCGGCACATGCCCGATAATTCTTGGAGGGTGCCAGAATCATTCTGGAAACTTTTGGGAATTTTCTGGAAGAAAAACCGGAAATGTTCCGGAGCTGCCGGAACCACTTCAGATGCTTTTCGCAGATGAAAATCACTAATCTGGAATTGTTCCAGAACGCGTTGAAAATTATTTTAGTGGGTACTGGAAATGTTCTAAGCCCACATAAATATTTTCAGTTCGAACGGACGCTGAAAAATGTCGTCGTGAATAGTGAAAGTGCTTTTTGGGTGGCTTCTTGGAGAAGCCACCTTGAGGGTCCTTTGGTATTTTTCCCCTTGGCTTCTTGGAGAAGCCACCCTTGGGCTTGGCCTATAAATAGGGGTGGAGGGGGCTGCCTAAAGACTGATCCATTCTCACATACATGCCATTGCAATGATCTGGCTTCTCTCTCCCTCCCACGAAAAGAGTTTCGTAGAGCCGAAAGGCTGTCTGGGTTCCGGTGGGAACTTGTTCTGGACGACGAAGCCCTGCCGGATAGATGACACCGTATGTGTGCAACTCTATAGAGAGGTCGTAGTTTCGATCTTAGTGCCCGAGGGGCTGTTCGTGAGTGCCTCCCGAAGGGCTGTCCAAGTGACGGTCCGAGTTCTGTGAGTCCTCCCGAAGGGCTGTCCGAATGACCGTCCGAGTTTTGAAGGTCCTCCCGAAGGGCTATCTGCGACACAGTCCGGGGGACTGTTCGACCGCCTCCCGGAGGGCTGTCCGAAGGGAAGACGAGGGTATACATCCTCGCGGTTGGGAGGTTGTAAATCCTAGCTGCGGGGATCTGCACCGTCGATCGTCATCGACTCTACTTCCGCTACGCTACGAGTCGGTAACGAAAAGATCAAACCTTGTATGTAGTCTCCATAGTGGTCCTGGGCTGGTGCGTAGGTCGGAAATTTTTTGTTTTCTGCTGCGTTACCCTACAGTGGCATCATGAGCCGTGCTATGCGTAGATGCAGGTTGCGATCTAGAATACATGAAGATGTATGGGTATTGCACAATATAATTAGGTAGTAGATGAGTTCTATTACTGAAAATTATTTGTGCCGGTAGCAGATGAAATCTGTTACCCGATGTTCTTGTTGCTTCCCTAGAATTTGCATATTTCTGATCTTGATAGCAGTATGGTGGAGTTTCAATGTTCTGGCAATCCGCGATCCTGATTGATCAAAGAAGTGCTAACAGTTCATTGAATTCCACCGTAGTTAAAAAGAAAGATGAAATTTCGCAGACGAAAGGGCAATGCAGATATGATCTACACGGGGGTCATGCGTATGACGAAGTTTAGTATGGGGCTCGAGATTTTATTATCTCGGTTTTCATACACCCTGGAAAGTTAATCTAGCGACTTGAATTATCATACTTGATGATGGACGTTGGTAGCTTCGGTTTGTTTCGAAACCTTAGAAGCCACGGAAAACAAGTTTTTGCATGAACCAATTAGAGGCGTCTAACTTGGTTTTGCAGGAGGGTTTGCATGTGCATGTGATGTGGTATAGCAGTGCTCATAATAATTTGATTATGTATGAGATGACTATATAATGTAAATTTATTAACATGACCTGCGTTTCATGATTCGGCATGATGGCTGGAGCCATATGATTGCACTTTAATGACCTGCGTGTCAACCTTGTTGTAATGCATTATTTTATTAGCTATAGAGATAGCAATATTATCTGGTGCATCGACAAGGTGGTGGTAATCTTCACGAAGGTGAACACCGACGTGAATGCCGGAGACGAAGAAATGATAGACTTCTCCGTCAGAAAGGGCTATACCATATCATGCTATTATGAATTGCCTGAGATGTTTATCCCTTATGATGCACCCTTCTTGATAGCGCGGTAGTCGCTTTTATTAGGGTGATCTCTCACAAAATTATCAAGTAGTTAGTGTTCTCCCAAGTGTAGCACCGTCTACAACACGTATCTTTTCGGGGTGCGCCATGTACACATGAGCACGAACGATTAGAGAGGTGTAAGGCGGGTGAAGGTCAGACCTCACTGCGTAATCACTTGGTTGTCTTGACGTTCAGCCAGGACAGTCCTGAGCTCGGAACACACGCATCGAAAGATGGACAAGAGTCACATAGAGATGTGATTGGCAAGTTGGCCTACCGATTGAAATTCACGTCATCAGTGATGAACCCGTCAATGGCGTTGAATTGATATGCGGATCTTGAATCACTCACAATCAATTATGAGAGATATTGATTTGAGTGGGAGCGCACTGTTGAATTAACTTGTTTAATTCTCAGTGCAATTAATTATGAACACTGTCTAAGTGTGGTTTGCTTAATAGTTGTAGAATTATGGCTCGCATTTCCACCTTCCCTATTTAAAATTGAATAGTTGTTAAATATCTGGTTAAAACTTTATGTTTGTTAACGTAATGTGAGGATTGTCCTCAAGAGTGCCAAGAAGGACTTTGTCGTATCGCATACTTTTGGTATTCTCTCGCTTATGCTATGGATCATGTGACTCTCATCCTTCGATCCAAAAGCTAGAATTCCGTTTCAGTCAAGTACAATATGTTTGCTTCCATGAGACCCAAACTTTGAAAGTTTGGATAGTTATGTGATATTCATGGAATCTGAAAATCATTTTCAGAGACAGACAAAGGCTAAAAGATATGAGATATCCAAAGAAATGTTTGTTTGCAAACTATTAGTAAAGGTGTTTACTATGCATTAGACTGATAAGAGAGGGATCCAGAAGAACGCCTGTCATATGTTGAAAGGTGAATAAAACAACAAATTAAAGAGAAAGGAAGTGTCCAAAGGGTGTTAGTGAAACTTTCACGCCTAGGAAGTCCGGGGCTAACGCCACTCTTAAGTTGGGTGCTTCTTCTGGAAGTAGGAGAAATACTAAAAGTTAAACTGTTAGAAGTATAAAGGCAATAAGAAAGAAGACTGGAATATCCAGCTCATGTATGAATGTCATACAAGTTTTTGATGTATAGAAGGCTGGTCAAAGATATAGTTTTTGGGAATTATGGTTAAACATGTTAATCACTAATTCTTGGGTATTGTGAGACAATCACAAAGATACCCGCTCGATTGCATTCTGTTGCAACTCGATGTAAGAACTACTATGGCCTGAAAGACTAGCCAGGAATGAGGTTTAGGTATACATAGGGAACATAGTAAATGTTACTATACCTTCCATCGGTGTATTACTGTTTGTATTTATTTTCATAATTCATTTAGAGTTTTACAAACTCTAGCCCATTGCATAAGGTATCTTGCAAGAAGGTTGTTCATAAGAGAACTTTTGATGTTCGGTGTTATGAATAACATAAGGGCCATACTTTCATTATGAATGAGATGTATGTTATGAATGTTGATAATAATATATTACCTCTGGGTTTACTTTCATAATTCATTTTAGAGTTTCATACACTCTAGCCCATTGCGCAATGTTTGATGCAAGAGGGTTGTTCATAAAAACAACAATTGTAGTTCAGTATTATGAATAACATGAAGGGCCATACTTCCATCAAAGATGGTATGTATGTTATGAGTATTGATAGTAATATGATACATCCATTACACTGACGCTAAAAGTCGCAAGACTAAAAGAATACCACACATGTGTGGCACTGCATTTGGTCACATTGGAGAAACCCGCATGGAAAATTCCATTATGATGGATTTTGAAGTCGTTTGATTTTGAATCATCTAACACTTGCAACTTTCCTCCAAAAAGTGAAGTGATTGAAATACCGTTCACAGGCCATAAGGAACGAGCAAAGAACTTATTGGTGATCATACATTTTGATGTATGTAGTCCGATAAATAATGTTGCAAACAGTGGATTTATCTATCTTCAAAAATGACTCAAGTAGATATATGGATATTTACTTGATGAGACATAAGTCTGGATCTTTTGAAATCATTCGAAAGGTTTTCAAAATGAAGAAGAAATTATTGTAACAAGAAAATTATGTTTCTACAATACGATTGCAGAAAGGAATATTTGAGTTACAGGTTTAGCGAATGTCTGATGAGTTGTGAAAGGGGTTTCATAGCTTGCACCTCCCGGAACACCACTACAAGTGGAAAGTCCGTGAAGATGTAATCGAACCATTTATGACATGGTAAGATCAAAGATGACATAAATAAATTTGCCATTATCCCTTTTAAAGTGATGCTTTAGAGACTGCGGCTTTTTACACTGAAAAGAGCTCCATCGGGTCTGTTGAAATGACGACATGGAATGGTACGCCCAACCATGTTATATCTTTTCTTAACATTTGGAATATGAGGCTTGTGTAAAAGGTTACAAACCTATTCGAAATCAGATAAGTGCTACTTTGTAGGTTATCCCACGTAATTGGGTTTTCCTCCCTCACTATACCGAGGCAAATAGGTTTGCCACAAAGAACGGTATGCTTTTTGAAGAAAATGGTTCTTTCAAAAAGGTGAGTGGGAGAACAATGCAACTCGACAAGATAACAGTATCTTCGTCATCAGATCAAAGGAAAGAGACCTTGGAAGTAATTCCAGAGTTTCCTACTACGACTGATACAGAAGTCTCTACAATAAAATGTATGGACTTCGGTCGAACTTGCAGCTGAACCACGTAGGCAAGGCTCGTGCAAACCTCTCAGGTGCGCAAACGAGATATTGTTGTTAGACAACAGTATACCTACGATACACAAGGAAGCGTTGATGGGCCCTGACTCCGGAATTGGCTAAATGCCAATACAACCCGAGTTAGCTTCCATATAAGTGATTCAAGATTAAAACCTTGATACACCTTTCGGAAGACTTAGAGTCTAACGAATATTTATGGAACTTAAAACTGATACGGATAAAAAATGTTTTATCCATAAAGCTCGACTTATTGCAATAACAAGTTCAAGGAGTTGACTACGATGAGGTTGTTTCATCATAGCGATGCTTAAAGTCGGTTCGGGTTGAACTAGCAATTGATACATATTTCAATCATGAGATATGAAACATGGATGACAATAGGATTTCCATCTGATGGAAATGAAACCAAGGACTTGCATGTGTTACAGTCCAAGGTATTTTGTCAGTCCAGAGGATGCTAGTAAGTATGCAAACTTCAGAGTTCCAGCAATGGACAGAAGAGAGCAAAATGGAGTTGGAATCTTCGTATTTTGATGAAATAGTCAAAGGGGTTTGACTTCATCAATGGGTAATGAAGATGCTTATGATTCAAGAAAGTAAGTGGGAGCATAATAAAATTTCTAGAAAACGTTGTGTGCTTGACACATTGTTAATTGAAAATAAATTTCTTGACACGAATTAGGACTTCATTTGAAAATAGTTTTTCGATGAAGTGCTTGGGCTAAATAGCCTTTATATTAGGCATGATGATCTATGGAGATAGATTTACCTAATGGGGCTGAGCAAAGATACATATTGACAAAATGCTAAAACCTTTTAGCATTAAAAACGTCAAGGAGTGATTCTTGCCGAAGTCACATGGAAAGAGTTTTTGCAAGACTCGGTGTCCCAAAACACTGATGAGCAAAATACATGATGGAGATTCCACACACTCTTGTGTTTGGATTAATCATGTAATCCATGGTATGTAAAAACAACCAGATATGTCCAATACTCCCAAAGTTGTTGCGAGTATAGATACCAAAGTGATCAAAAGTTCTGATCATGGGACAACAGTGAAAAAGGGTCATTGAGTACTATAGTAGCACCGATGACATGTTTTCTCGCAAGCGGAGATCATGAAGAGTTCGTTGTAAAAGGTTACATCGATACAGTCTTCATCCATGCTCCAAGCAATTTTCAATTTAAATTGAGGGTTTTGTGTAACACACAATATGGTGGCACGGTAGTTGGAAATTGTTCCAAACAAGTTACTGTGGCGAATTCTATAACAGAGGCGAAGTATGTTGCCGCTTTTAAAAGCGACAAACAAGATGCTGAATCATATAGTTCTTTCATGAACTTAGTATGGTTCCAAGAAGGCTTTGGTCAATGGGACACTACTATAGGTAGTTGCTCCATAACTCAGTCTGAGGAATCCAGGTTCGACCTATGATTCACATACATACGAAGCCAAGTCCACACAAAATATGAATTTTGTGAAAGCGTGAAAACGCGAGGATACGCAAAGATACACACGGAGCTGAAGTCGTCAGATCCGTTGGACATCAGGCTGTACCACATGCGAAGCATATTTACACCGGTGTGCCATAGGTGTGAAGTGCATTAGCATTAACTAGATTATTGACTCTAGTGCAAGAGGGAGTCTGTAGGAGATATGCCCTAGAGGCAATAATAAATGTTATTGATTATCTCCCTATTCATAATTAGGTTTATGTTCCATGCTATAAATGCTATGGTTCTCGAGTTTACAATAACCACGAGGCTCGGAGGAAGACTCATATGCACGTGTGGAATAATAAACGGTAAAATGTATTCCTAGTCTAGCCTCTAAGACTAGCTCAAGTGTTGCATGATGGTCCTGTTTTCCTGATCACGGGCATGTCTATGCCAGCAACATTTGAGGGCACAATGTTAGAAGAACATTTGTGTTGAATCGACCCGAATTGATGTTATGCTATGAGTTACATTCGTCACAAGTTAATGGTTAATAACACAGAGATGGTTAATGTTTGCATGATTCCTTAGACCATGAGAGTATCGAGTTTCTTCATGCTTGCTTCATGAAGTTTGGGGTTTGTTAAACGTCATCCGTAAATGGGTGGCTATTACGGTAGCTTACAGGTTCATGGAAAAGTATGTCAAGTAACTTGATAGCTCAAGATTGGGATTTGCTCCTCCGACGATAGAGAGATATCTCTGGGCCCTCTCGGTGTTACGGTATCCATCATCGTCTGGCCAGACACTTTGTGATTTGATCACGGGGATGCCGGAACACGGAACGAGAAAAGAGAACAATACCGGTAATGAGGTAACTGGCATAGTGGACAAGTTGTTGACCCACAAGGATGCCAACATGTCTCACCTCGGGTATTTGTAACATATCGCGAAGCAACAGGAATAGCACACGGCAACTGGAGGTTCACTCGAATATTCATTCGTGTGGGTATAGGGGTCAATATGGGTGTCCACGGCTCCGATGTTGATCATTGATCGGAAGGGGTTCCGTGTCATGTCTATACTTCACCGAACCTATAGGGTCAGACGCTTAAGGGTCATCTATCTGCTGAATACTAGACAGGGAGTCTGAGAGAAAATCACCGAAAAAGTTTCGGACAGCGGAAAAGTTCCGCAGAGAGAGGTCACCGGATGAGTTCCGGTGAATCTGAAAAGTTGTTTCAGAGGATACCATAAAGTCAAATTGGTTTCGGCACATGCCTGATAATTCTTGGAGGGTGCCAGAATCATTCTGGAAACTTTTGGGAATTTTCTGGAAGAAAAACCGGAAATGTTCCGGAGCTGCCGGAACCACTTCAGATGCTTTTCGCAGATGAAAATCACTAATCTGGAATTGTTCCAGAACGCGTTGAAAATTATTTTAGTGGGTACTGGAAATGTTCTAAGCCCACATAAATATTTTCAGTTTGAACGGACGCTGAAAAATGTCGTCGTGAATAGTGAAAGTGCTTTTTGGGTGGCTTCTTGGAGAAGCCACCTTGAGGGTCCTTTGGTATTTTTCCCCTTGGCTTCTTGGAGAAGCCACCCTTGGGCTTGGCCTATAATTAGGGGTGGAGGGGGCTGCCTAAAGACTGATCCATTCTCACATACATGCCATTGCAATGATCTGGCTTCTCTCTCCCTCCCACGAAAAGAGTTTCGTAGAGCCGAAAGGCTATCTGGGTTTCGGTGGGAACTAGTTCTGGACGACGAAGCCCTGCCGGATAGATGACACCGTATGTGTGCAACTCTATAGAGAGGTCGTAGTTTCGATCTTAGTGCCCGAGTGGCTGTTCGTGAGTGCCTCCCGAAGGGCTGTCCAAGTGACGGTCCGAGTTATGTGAGTCCTCCCGAAGGGCTGTCCGAATGACTGTCCGAGTTTTGAAGGTCCTCCCGAAGGGCTATCCGCGACACCGTCCGGGGGACTGTTCGACCGCCTCCCCGAGGGCTGTCCGAAGGGAAGACGAGGGTATACATCCTCGCGGTTGGGAGGTTGTAAATCCTAGCTGCGGGGATCTGCACCGCCGATCGTCATCGACTCTACTTCCGCTGCGCTACGAGTCGGTAACGAAAAGATCAAACCTTCTATGCAGTCTCCATAGTGGTCCTGGGCTGGTGCGTAGGTCAGAAAATTTTTGTTTTCTGCTGCGTTACCCTACAGGATGGTCTGCCAATTACTCTGGCAATGGTTTTCTTGACTCTCTCCTTTCTCTTCTTCTTCCCATCAGCAGCTTCTCCTTGCTCTCTTGGCTCAAGACTGAACTCCATAGTCTCTTGTGTAACAGTTGACTTTCTGGCTTTAGACATGGAAGCTCTCTTAGCAGGAGCTTTCTTCTGAAGACCTGGCTTGGTGGCAGTAGCTGCAGCATACTCTTTCTTGAGCACTTTCATCCTTGAGGTCACTTCTTCCTCAACAAAAAAATCTTCATCCTCACTATCTAAGTTTCTCTTCTTTCTCTGTCTAGTAGCAGCTTTGGGCAGATTGCTAGGAGTTCTTCTACTGCCATCACCATAGCTACTGCTTGGGCTTGTGACCTCACTGAGGTTGACCTGCTCCTCTGACTTATTCTGGCTGTCACTTGCTTCCGACTTCTCTGCAAACTGACCCTATGAATAGATGGATATGGGCAGAGTGGATGAGCGTCACAAAAAGCAGATTGTTTTTGCAAAAAAATTGAGTCAAAATCTTAGTTTTAGTTTTCTGCAGAAAGCATTTCGGAGCTACCGATATGGAAATCTCGGTGACACCGAAGCACTTAACAGAGTCTAAACATACAGCATCGGTCAGACCGAGTTGCAGTTTGGTGACTCCGAGATGCTAGGGTTTCACAGAGAATTCGCTTTCGGTCGCACCGATCAGTACACTTCGGTCAGACTGAGTTGTACTTAGTGCAATGGCCAGGGCCAATCGGTGGGACCTAAAACTCCATTTCGGTCGGTCTGAGATGAGCTCGGCGGAAACCTAACACTAAGATTTTTCATCAAATCTAGTCTAAAGGAATTTTTGTGTGGATAGAAAGTTCTCATTCGTGGCAAGAATCTAGGCATTGACTTTGTGCAAAGAATTGGAAGGGGAAATAGGCACAAAGTGATCGAACCGTACCCTAACTTGGTGACGGTTTGCTACAGCAGAGAGGAATCCCGTTGACGGCGGCGGAGACTTGCGGGGACGGCGCATTGGCGGAGAGGGCAATGATCCGAAGTGCAAGGGGCGGCAGTGCTGGGGCGCGGGCTCATGCGGTTTGAAGAATTTTTCAACCGTACAGGTACGCAAAGTATATATACCCAGACACTGTTGGTGGCACCGAATGGAATGTCTCGGTGGCACCGAGATGCAAAACTGCGTGTAGTTACTGCAATTCAATGAGACCGAGTCATTCTAATCTGTAGCACCGAGGTGAAAACCTAGATCAATCTAGTGGTTTCGGTGGGACCGAGTACGAGTGTGTTGGTCTGACCAAAATTCACAAGAAGGTTTTGGAAGTTAGCCCTTGATGGATCGGTGGCTCTGAGTGCTCCTCACCCAGAGGGTCCCAAAAAGACTTGTTCAAATTTATGTGATGTAGCATGAATAGAGTTTGAGAAGAGAAAAAGCATAGATAGCTAGAGGAGGTTCTTAAGCATTCTTGACCATCCATTTGGCCAATTAAAAGCAAACATTTAAAACCACAAATGGATGTCCTCGAATGGAGAAATTATGCAACCAACATGCTCACACAATAATATAGCAAATGAAATATGTGACAAAGCATGCACAAACACTTCTAGCATCTATCAAGAAATTGGCGATGACTAGGTCATCTATATATGAGTATATTGACTTAGGAGTCAAATGAGAACATTTGATCATAGGTCATACTCATCGTTTGGGCACAAGTGGGGTTACCACTTTTACATAAAGCATTAATGTGGTCACACCATTAGAGTTACTTTAGCTCAATTCTTAGAGCAAAGCTCCCCCTAGATGTGATATCCCCCCTAAGAGGGATGAACTAACCTTGGTTTTTGTCGATGATGACTTCATGTAGATAGTGAAGATGTGGATGCTCAATGTTGATGTAGATCTTTTGGAGCAATGCATTGGAGTGTTGCACTTTCGATACCTACATGGGTTAGTCCCACAAGGAACATACAAGGATATCCATAGACATAGAGTGAGCTACACATATAATGATGTCCATGAAAGCATTAGGTTACCTTGTCCCTTGTCTTACCAACAAGAGGGTTTGTGACTCTATGAACTAGTGCATGATATGAAATTTGATTGCACATGTCCTTGCCAAAATGAATATGAGTGAAGTATGTTGGTGGAGTCACCCTCAAGAACACTCTAGTTCTTCTTCTTTGGGATACACATCAACTTGATGGGAATCCTTGGAGTTGTAGTCATACTTGACGAAGTAGAACATGATGTAGTCTTGGGAACCCACTTGACCATGGCCTTAGGAGCTTCTTCAAATGAGTCAATTGTCGGGGTATTCTCATGACAGATGCCAGGGGGTGGCTTATCATGGGTGGAGCCAAGAGGACGTCGTCAGGCCCTGGAAGCGGGAGTGAGCACGAGCTCGATCATTCACGAGACGTACCCAGGTTCGGGGCTCTTCGGGGAGATAACACCCCTAGTCCTGCTCTGCGGGGTCTCCGCATGATGACTATGATCAAAGGGAGTACAAGGTTGCTCCTTGAGCTGTGTTGCTAGAGGAGGAAGAAGGGCAAGGCTAGCTATCTTCTCGTAGCTATGGTGTATGGTGGAATGTGGGCAGAACCCTTTGCACCACCCGAAGTCGGCTAAGTAGTGTGCCGACGCCAAGGCCCTCTCTTCGCCTCAGCTACAGCTCGCAGCGCGACTGTCCGGCTGGCAAGAGCCAAAGGCCGGAAACTCTGTCCACATGAAAATTGACTAAGGAAGAACGCTAATACAGGCCAAGCCGGCTCCTCGCCTCACCCGTCCGGCTGCCCATCAGCTGGCTGGCCGGCTTCTCACTCGACTAGCTACGCTCTAGGATGCTGAAGTAACTTGCCTATTCTAAACGGCCAAGTCCCTGACCCAGCCACAAACCATAGTGCGACTGTCCGGCTAGCAGGGCGTCAGCAAGAGGAACGCGACAAAAGAAAAAGCCAACAAGAGCAAAGGCAAAACTGAGCCAGTGCCCGGCAGAGAGACAATCATATGAAAATAAGTTATTTACATTGCAAAAGGCCCAAGGCCAACATTCATCAGAGTTTAATACACCCCAAGTGGGTGGAACTGCGCATGATTAACTTGTTCTTAAGTACAAGACAGAGAATTTAAGAAGATAAAAGGCCGCCTAGGCCGAAGGTGCGGCGGGCTGCTCGGACAGGTCGGCGGTGGCTAAGGCACCGGCTGGTGGGGCTTCTGGCTGGCGGCTCTTGGCCTGGTCGGCATCGGAGTCGGCGGCGGCTGACGTAGTCTTCCGCGGCTCGCTGGCCGAGGCCGGGTCGGGCTGAGTCCGGTTGGTTGCTCCGCCGTCTGGTGCGACGTCATCGCCTTCCTCATCCTCACTCTCTTCCGTGCCTTCATCACTGGAGGCGATCTCCTCCATCGGGTCCTCCCCGTCGTCCGGGTCCAGCCCGAACCAAGAGGGCAGCACCTCAGTGCCGTCTTCCGCCCGCTCTAGGATGAATACGCTGACGTCGGCATAGTCGGCAAGGGCTGCCGCGCGTTCGGCGATCGCCTCACGCTCCGCCTCCAGATCCGGCGCCGCCTCCTGGCGAAAAGTGGCCAGCTGAGCCAAACTCACGCCTGGGTACTAAGCCTTGACGAATTCCAGCGTCGCCCTGGCACCTGCCCATGCCGCGGCACCCTTCCAAACGTCGAGCCACTCGGCCACCACCACCAACCAGTCGGCGATCCGACTGGGAGTCCGAGGCACCTGCACACCCGACCAAAGCCCCTCCAAGACCTGGGACCCGGCGCGCTGAAATCGGCGGAGCAGCCGGCGGACCGGCACAAGGCGCAGCTGGACGGCCCGGAACTGCTCGCCCATAGTCCGAGGCCGGTCCGGCGCAATCTCCTCGGCCACCCGCCTCCGCTCTTCGCACCGTGCCTCGATCGCCTGGCTGATGACGCCGGCGTGGTCCGCAAAGCACTCTGTGCGAAAAGAAAACAAAGGAATAAGAGGCCGGCTTCCAGCAACAGCCGGCACCTCCAAGCAAGAAAGAAAAGTTACCTTCGAGCATGGCCTCGATCACCTCATAACCTTCCGACAGCAGCTTCTCCCTCTCAACCCAGTCCGAGCGTTGAGTATCGAACTCGGCCTTGAGGAGCGCCTCCCCGTCCTTCAGCTGCCAGACCTGCTCCTCGTGCTGGGCTGCCTGGTCCGCCAGCTCCTTCGCAAGCCGATCGCGCTCTGCGGCCGCCTGGCTTTTCTCCCGCTCCTTGGCCTCGAGCTGGCTCTCGAGCTCACACACGCGCATGCGCAGCTGGGCGGCGGCCTCTACAAAAGCAAGAAAGAAACATCAACATCGACAAAACCAAGAAGTCGCTGGAAGATCCGGCCCGACTGCTCAGCAGTCGGCCCGAATCTCGGGGGCTACACCCAGTGGGTGCGCTTGCGCGCCCCCACTGAAAGCCGGCCTACGTACCGCGGCTCTTGTTCAGATCACAGTCCGGTTGGTGAGCTGCTGGTTCTGGGAGTTGTAGGCGGCCGCGTGCAGGTTGTGGTAGTCCTGCAGCAAGAGCAACACTTCAGCATTCAGAAACATGCCTTGAAGTTCCAACCCGCCCGCTCAGCAGCCGGCTTGGAACTTGAGGGCTACACCCAATGGGTGCGCTAGCACACCCCCACTGAAGATTGCAAAAATAAAAAGCAAGATTGAGAGCGTACCCGGAATGTGGGCAGAACCCTTTGCATGGTGTATAGGTAGGCCCTGCCACCAGCGGGCCGTACTGGTTGCCTTTCACTGTAGCATGGCCCTTGCTAACGAAGGTCATGCTGAGGGCTGCATGGGTACAGTCCTGCGCCTGGTAGGTAGGTGACCGCTTGGTCAGCTCGCATTGTAGCCATGCACCTCTGGGAGTTGAGGAAGAGGGTGGCCCTGTTGCCATGCTCCGTCTTGTAAGAGCAGGTGAGTGTAGAATTCGAGGGGAGGAGGTTTCGTCTGCTAGGAGCCGGCCTCCCCTGAAGCCGTCTCTTAAGAGTGCTTCATCTTCTGGGAGCCGGCCACTCAGGCCCAGCTGGCCCGAGGAGCCGGCTGCGTGTTTGGAAGGCGTGAGGGGCTTTGCTAGCCCCGATGTCTGGAAATGCTAAGCGGTGTGGATGAGGCTACCCATGGTTAATCCCTCCGACGGTAGTCCCCGAAGCTGGTGAGGCGCCGCGGTTCAAAGCCGGGGTGCCTCAGCAGTTTCCTCCTCTGAGAGATCCTGTGCCCTTGCTTCGTCCGGCTGGGAGAAGCCGTCCGACAGGAGCTGGTCGAGGCAAAGTCGGCCGCCGGGTGAATTCGAATCGTCATGGCGGGCGCCGAGCGGACGCCGCCGGGTGGCTTGCCCGCCCCGTTACTCACCCCACATGCGTCGCTAGTAGGCCAGGCCGGTTTGCTAGGCCACGCGCGCGATGGGACGTCACCGCAGGCCTGGGCCCACCACTACAGGGCCTCGGCACGCATGCGGACCCGCTGCGGCCGAGGTGGGCGGTTGCCCTTCCCAGGTGTAATGATCGCGTGCCATGATGGCGCGGAATACACGGGGACATGCGGGGCGTGGGCGCAGTTAATCCCCACACCCCCACGGTGCGTCACCTTGGCTCCGCCACCGCCGCCGTATAAGTAGGAGGGAGGGGCTGTGGCCGAACGCACGCGCCCCCCTCCGCTCTTCTTCTTCTTCTTTCTTATTCTTGCTCCTTGCCGCCACTGCGCTGCTGCGTGGCCCACCACCGAAGCGCCACCACAGCTTATCATCGCCTGGCCTCGCCGCGCCACCGTAGACTCGTCGCCACCTGACCTCGCCGCGCCGTCGCCAAGTCACCACGAACCATGGCGCGAGGCGAGTGGGACGTCTCGAATGTCCATGAGGGGCACGTCGAGTTCCTCCGCGCGACTAAGCGGATGCCCAACGAGGCATGCATGGGGTGCGCCTTCCGGATGCGCGGGAGATCTCGCCAGCGCCATGGGCCGGCGAGTACGTCGTCTTCCGCAGCCACTTCCTCCACGGCTTTAGCTTGCCGCCGAGCGGCTTCTTCCGCGAGTTCCTCGACTTCTACCGCCTTCAACCTCACCACCTCATGCCTAACACAGTGGTGCTCCTTTCTTCCTTCGTCACCTTCTGCGAGGGCTACCTAGGCGTCCTACCCACACTCGAGTTGTGGGGCAGGTTCTTCTACCTCAAGCTCGTCACCGCGGCCAAGGGCGAGCCGGCCCAGTGCGGCGCTTCCGTCGCCATGCGGCGCACCGATGCCGGGACCCGATTTCCCTCCGTCGTCATGCATGAGTCGGTGAAGTTGTGGCAGAAGTCATACTTCTACGTCCGCAACGTCCACCCGACCCGTGATTACGTCAACCTGCCGGCCTTTGTGCCTGGCCCGCCTGCTGAACCGCGGAACAATTGTGGGTAGTAGCCCAAACCATTGCCGGCTGACATCACCAACGCCCTCGACCAGCTTCAGGAGATGACGGACTCAGAGGGGCTCCAGCCGACGGACCTGCTGGCCGCCTTCGTCTACTGCCGAGTGTCGCCCCTCCAATTCCGGCCGCATCCGATCTGCGACATGAGCGGCCGCCGGGACGAAGGAGCTGCCAGATGTCGACGAAGGAGCTGCCGACTGTCGAAGTGGTCCGGCATGTCAACTACTTCTCCAACAGCCAGCTGAGCGAGACCGACTTGAGCTTTGGCAAGCCACCATACAGCCACGCCAACCCACCACCTGCGGTTAGTATCTGGTCCGCTTTCTTTTCTCACATTCTGCTCTTCATCCAGCCTGACCACCCAAACGCGACGCAGCGCTTCGCCGCCCAGGCGGCAGCCACCGCGCCGGCTCCTGGCCACCAATGGATGGCGGACCAGGAGGTGAGCGACGTGGGCGACCCCGAGCTGGAGGCGGCCGCGTTGGAGGAAGACTCCGCCGCCAGGGGAGGTGGCGCTGGAGCAGGCGGAGCCACAGGAGGCGGCGCGGAAGGCGACGTCCGGGACTGGCCGGATGATGATGAGGACGGCGACGGGTAACGCCGCCCTGAAGGCGCCGACAGGGCGGGTGCTGGCTCCTCGGCGGCGCGACCGACAGGCGGGGCGCCGACTGGGCACCCGGCGCGTCCAAGCGCCGCGCCGATGTGGGGATGTTCGGCAGCAGGCCGAGCAAGAAGGCCAAGTCGACGGCCGCCACCAGGCGGCAAGAGGCCGCGAAGACGGTGGCCATCCGGAGGGCCCCGAAGGAACGCCCACTGGTGTCCGCGTGAGTGCCCTTACTGCTCTTGTCCTGATTGTTTCGTCTTGGCTTTTCCTCTCTTGCTAGTTTCTTATCTTTTGCTTGCCTTGAAGCGCAGGGCTCCCCTTTCCATGTCGCGGGCTCCATCCGCCTCGCTAATCGGAGCAGCAGGCGGCTCTGAGGAAGCCCGTCGCGTGGACCCGGCCGCCGCCCTTGGGGAGGCGACGGAGAAGAACACGCGAGAAGCGCGGGAGGAGCTGGAGACCGCCCCACGACTGGAGGCCATGGCAGCGACTGCAGCGCAGGCTGTGACCAAGGGGCAGGTGCAGGCCGATCCCAAGGCCGCGGAGGACCTGGTCCGCGGCGAGGTTCTGCAGGCCACCGACATGCAGCAGCCAGAGCCACCGGTGGTGGAGGACCGGGCGCCGTCTGGAGCAGCCGGAGCTGACCAGACGGCCCAGAGCAAGGGGCGACGGACCCCATTGTCCCGGAGGATGCTCAGCGCGCGCCAGGTGCTGACGAGCGGGGAGGCGGCCATCCTGAAGGGCCAGAGGTGGCTCCAGCGAGCACCGAGCAGGTGACACGCCGGGCAATGACGACCCGCACCTCCCCGCGCCTGAGCCCATCGCGGGCTGCTTCTGCGCCGAGGCCGATGTAGGTTGGGGCCACAAGTTCGCCTGCGCCTGACACCGAAGCCTTGAGCTCTGCTCTGCCTGGATGGGTGCCAGGAGCCGGCCCGGCCATCCTGAACGTTGCAGTGCAGGACATCCTGGACAAGTTCAACGCCCACGGCGCCACCCTTCTGTAGGCCAGGAACGAGATGCTGGTGATGTAGGCGTCCGTCCGGGTACGCTCTCGATCTTGCTTTTTATTTTTGCAATCTTTAGTGGGGGTGTGCTAGCGCACCCACTGGGTGTAGCCCTCAAGTTCCAAGCCGGCTGCAGATCGGGTGGGTTGGAACTTCAAGGCATGTTTCTGAATGCTGAAGTGTTGCTCTTGCTGCAGGACTACCACAACCTGCACGCGGCCGCCTACAACTCCCAGAACCAGCAGCTCACCAAACGGATTGTGATCTGAACAAGAGCCGCGGTACGTAGGCCGGCTTTCAGTGGGGGCGCGCAAGCGCACCCACTGGGTGTAGCCCCAGAGATTCGGGCCGACTGCTGAGCAGTCGGGCCGGATCTTCCAGCGACTTCTTAGTTTTGTCGATGTTGACGTTTCTTTCTTGCTTTTGCAGAGGCCGCCGCCCAGCTGCGCATGCGCATGTGTGAGCTCGAGGGCAAGGAGCGGGAGCGCAGCCAGGCGGCCGCAGAGCGCGATCGGCTTGCGAAGGAGCTGGCGGACATGGCGGCCCAGCACGAGGAGCAGGTCCGGCAGTTGAAGGACGGGGAGGCGCTCCTCAAGGCCGAGTTCGAGACTCAACGCTCGGACTGGGTTGAGAGGGAGGAGCTGCTGTCGGAAGGTTATGAGGTGATCGAGGCCATGCTCGAAGGTAACTTTTCTTTCTTGCTTGGAGGTGCCGGCTGTTGCTGGAAGCCGGCCTCTTATTCATTTGTTTTCTTTTCGTGCAGAGTACTTTTCGGACCACGCCGGCGTCATCAGCAAGGCGATCGAGGCACGGTGCAAAGAGCGGAGGCGGGTGGCCGAGGAGATTGCGCCGGACCGGCCTCGGACTATGGGCGAGCAGTTCCGGGCCGTCCAGCTGCGCCTTGTGCCGGTCCGCCGGCTGCTCCGCCGATTTCAGCGCGCTGGGTCCCAGGTCTTGGAGGGGCTTTGGTCGGGTGTGCAGGTGCCTCGGACTCCTAGTCGGATCGCCGACTGGTTGGTGGTGGCGGCCGAGTGGCTCGACGTTTGGAAGGGTGCCGCGGCACGGGCAGGCGCCAGGGCGACGCTGGAATTCGTCAAGGCTTGGTACCCAGGTGTGAGTTTGGCTTAGCTGGCTACTTTTAGCCAGGAGGCGGCACCGGATCTAGAGGCAGAGTGTGAGGCGATCGCCGAACGTGCGGCAGCCCTTGCCGACTATGACGACGTCAGCGTCTTCGTCCCGGAGCGGGCGGAAGACGGCATTGAGGTGCTGCCCTCTTGGTTCGGGCTGGACCCGGACGACGGGGAGGACCCGATGGAGGAGATCGCCTCCAGTGATGAAGGCACGGAGGAGAGCGAGGATGAGGAAGGCGATGACGTCGCACCAGACGGCGGAGCGACCAACCGGACTCAGCCCGACCAGGCCTCGCCAACGAGCCGCGGAAGACTACGTCAGCCGCCGCCGACGCCGACCAGGCCAAGAGCCGCCAGCCAGAAGCCCCACTAGCCGATGCCTTAGCCACCGCCGACCTGTCCGAGCAGCCCGCCGCACCTTCGGCCTAGGCGGCCTTTTATCTTCTTAAATTCTCTGTCTTGTACTTAAGAACAAGTTAATCATGCGCAGTTCCACCCACTGGGGGTGTATTAAACTCTGATCAATGTTGGCCTTGGTCCTTTTGCAATGTAAATAACTTATTTTCATATGCTTGTCTCTCTGCCGGGCATTGGCTCAGTTTTGCCTTTGCACTTGTTGGCTTTTTCTTTTGTCGTGTTCCTCTTGCTGACGCCCTACTAGCCAGACAGTCACGCTGTGGTTTGTGGCTGGGTCAGGGACTTGGCCGTTTAGAATAGGCAAGTTACTTCAGCCTCCTAGAGCGTAGCTAGTCGAGTGAGAAGCCGGCCAGCCGGCTGCTGGGCAGCCGGACGGGTGAGGCGAGGAGCCGGCTTGGCCTATATTAGCGTTCTTCCTTAGTCAATTTTCATGTGGACAGTGTTTCCGGCCTTTGGCTCTTGCCAGCCGGACAGTCGCGCTGCGAGTTGTAGCTGCGGCGAAGAGAGGGCCTTGGCGTCGGCACACTACTTAGCCGACTTAGGTCAAGGAGGCGAGCCCCCGGGCCGGCTGATCGGACCCGAATAGGGCAGAAGAATGAAAGAACACACTCATAGGCGAAGCTTATCATATAGATCAAAAGGTAGCCCCCGAGTGTGCCTCGGGGGACCTGTTGTCTTTGCTTAATACAAAAGGTAGCGTGGTACATACACTGCATCAACTGTAAAATGGGCGGAGAAGGTTCGCGTTCCACGGGCGCTCTGACTCTTGGCCGGCATTGTCCCTCTTGCGCGCCCTGGGCTTTTGTGCGTCGATGAGGTAGTAGGAGTCATTGCCCAGGGCCTTGCTGATGATGAAAGACCCCTCCCAAGGGGCCGAGAGCTTGTGCTGGCCGGCTGTTCACTGGATCAGCCGGAGCACATGGTCACCCTCGCGGAAGGCGCGCAGCATGATCTTCTTGTTGTGGTAGCGGCGCAGACTCTGCTGGTAGATGGCGGACCGGCTGAGTGCTAGCAGCCGGGCCTCTTCCAGCAGATCGATGCCGTCCTTTCGCGCCTCCTTGGCTTCCGCCTCCGTGTACATGGTGACGCGAGGCGAATCGAACTCAATGTTAGTTGGGATGACAGCCTGGGCCTCGTACACGAGGAATAAGGGTGTGAAGCCGGTTGCTCGATTCAGCGTAGTCCGAAGACTCCAAAGGACGGCCGGCAGCTCCTCGATCCAGCAGCCGGCCGAGCGCTCCAGAGGCTCGACCAGCCGGGGCTTGATGCCGGATAGGATGAGGCTGTTTGCTTGCTCCACTTGGCCGTTTGACTGCGAATGGGCAACGGACGCGAGGTCCAGTCGGATGCCCTGTGTCGCGCAGAAACGGGCCAAGGCACCTTTGGCGAAGTTCGTGCCGTTGTCGGTGATGATGCTATGCGGGATGCCGTATCAGACGCTGATATCCGCGATGAATGTGACAGCAGTCGCACCATTCAGCTTCTTGATTGGCCTCGCCTCGATCCACTTTGTGAACTTGTCCACGGCAACTAGCATATGGGTCATGCCGCTGCGTGCTATCTTGAATGGGTCCACCATGTCCAGTCCCCATACGGCAAATGACCAGGTGCGGGGAATGGTCTTGAGTGCAGAAGCCGGCAGGTGCTGCTTGGAGCTGAAGCGCTGACACCCCTTACACTTGCGGACCAACTCCTTGGCATCGTCCAAAGCAGTCGGCCAGAAGAAACCGTGGCGGAAAGCTTTGGTGACGAGGGCTCTGGAGGCGGCATGGTGGCCACATTCGCCTTGATGAATGTCCCTAAGGATTGCTATGCCCTTCTCCGGCTCTACGCAGCGCTGGAAGACACTAGTCATGCTGTGCCTGACGAGCTCTCTATTGACAATTGTGTATACAGCCGCCTGGCGTTGCACCTGCCGGGCCAAGATTTCATCGGCTGGCAGCTCACGTCTAACAAGAAAATTGAGGATGGGCTACGCCCATGATGGCACTTCAACCACCATCATGACAGCAACCGGCACAAGGGCGGCCGGGTTAGGAGGTGGTGGGTCGGAGCCGGCCGCTGCTTGCTGCGTCGTTGAAGTTTCCTGGCCAACTGTAGCAGTCCCCGGGCCGGGTTCTGGGGTCCCTGGTCTGGGTGCGGGTGCTGCAGACCCCGGGCCGCCTGCAGAAGTCCCTGGGCCGACTGTTGAAGTCCCCGAGCTGGATCCAACTGTTCCAGGGTCAGCCGGCACGAAGATGGATTCTGATTCTGGCGAAGGTTTGACAGACGGCTTGCGTAGGCACTCGAGGGAGACGCCGGCTGGTATGGCCTGCCGAGTGGAGCTAATCCGTGCCAGGGCGTCAGCTGCTTCGTTGGAGGCCCATGGCACATGGAGGAACTCACACCCGTCGAAGTGTCCTCTCATCTGCTGGATGAGGAAGCGGTAGCTAACCATGTTGGTGTCCTGGGCGTCCCAGTCACCAGAAGACTGTTGGACCACCAAGTCCGAGTTGCCGTAGTATAGAATGCGGCGGATGCCGATCTCCTTGGCTAGCCGGAGCCCATGGACGAGCGCCTCGTACTCGGCCATGTTGTTGGAGGTGGCAAAGTGGATCTGTAGCGTGCACTTGAGCTTGTCGCCTTTGGGAGAGGTGAGGACGATGCCGGCTCCCAAACCGGTGCGCATCTTTGAGCCGTCGAAGTGCATCCGCCAGTGCATGGAATCCGGCGTTGGCGGTAGGTACTGGGTCTCAGCCTAGTCGACAAGGAAGTCGGCCTGTGCTTGCGACTTGATGGCGGTGCGGGGCTGGTAGAGGATGGTGTGGGGAGCCAGCTCGATGGCCCACTTTGCGACCCGGCCTGAGGCGTCCCTGTTGCCCATGATCTTGGAAAGGGGGGCGGTGCAGACGACCGTGATGGTGTGCTCCTGGAAGTACTGCTTCAGCTTCTTGGTGGCAAAGTACACGCCGTAGCACATCTTCTGGTAGTGGGGGTAGTTCTGCTTTGAGGCAGACAACACCTCGCTCAGGTAGTAGACCGGCCTTTGGACCGGTTGTGCTTTGCCGTCTTCTAGGTGCTCGACAATGATCACGGTGCTGACGACCCGGCTGGTAGCGGCGATGTAGAGGAACATGGGCTCTTCAGCAGCCGGAGCGGCCAGAACGGGCGGCGTGGACAACATCCGCTTGAGCTGGAGGAACGCCTCGTCCGCCTGATCGGTCCACTCGAAGCATGTGGTCTTTTTCATCAACTGTTATAGAGGGAGGGCCTTCTCGCCTAGCCGACTGATGAACCGGCTGAGAGAGGCTAAGCACCCGGTGAACTTCTGGACATCCCGCAGCCGGGTCGGCTTCTTCATCCGCTCAATGGCCTTGATCTTCACGGGGTTGCACTCGATCCCGTGCTTAGAAACAAGGAAGCAAAGGAGCTGGCCGGTTGGTACTCCGAAGACACACTTCTCCGGGTTGAGCTTGATCTAGAAGCGGCACAGGTTGGCGAAGGTCTCCTTGAGATCCTCCAAAAGAGTGCCGCGCTTCTCCGTCTTCACCATAATGTCGTCCACATAGACGTGGGCGTTCCTACCGAGTTGCTTCAGGAGGCACTTCTGCATGCATCGCTGAAAGGTGGCACCGGCATTCCTCAGGCCGAACGTCATGGTGATGTAGCAGAAGGCACCGAAAGGGGTCATGAAGGCGGTCTTCAGTCGGTCGGCCAGGTCCAGCTTGATCTGGTGGTAGCCGGAGTAGGCGTCAGAGAAGGACAGCAGCTCGCAGCCGGCCATGGAGTCGATCACTTGATATATCCGGGGCAAGGCAAAAGGGTCCTTGCGGCACGCTTTGTTGAGGCTAGTGGAGTTGATACACATGCGCCACTTGTTGTTTTTCTTCAAAATGAGGACTGGGTTGGCAAGCCAGTCCGGGTAGAACACTTCCATGATGAAGCCGGCTGCCAGAAGCCGGGCGATTTCTTCACCAATGATCCTTCTCTTCTCCTCTGATAGGCGGCGGAGGGGTTGCTTGACCGGTTTTGCATCCGATCTCACATGTAGCTTGTGCTGGGCAAAATCCGTCGGAACACCCAGCATGTCCTTGGGGGACCATGCAAAGTTATCCCGATTCTCATGGAGGAAGTCGACGAGCTCGCTTTCCTATTTGCTGTCAAGGGTGGACCCTATGACAGTGAACTTCTCCGGGTGCGCCAGGTCCAAGACGATCTTCTTGGTTTCCTTGGCCGGCTGGAAGGAGGCCCCGGCCTTCGCGTCCTTGGGGTCAGATGGTATGGCCGGCTGCTTGCTGGCCATAGCCACAGCCCGATCAAGGAGACGTTTCTCTTCGGCGATGATGAGGGACTCGGCCAGCCGGCTGCTGGCAGTGGCGCACGTGAGCGACTTCTGGTAGTCGCCGGCAATGGTTATGATGCCCTTGGGACGTGGCATCTTCATCTTCAGGTTGGCGTAGTGCGGCACCGCCATGAATTTGGCCAGCGCAGGCCGGCCCAAGAGCGCGTGGTCGGGGCAGTCCAGGTCGACCACTTCGAAGCAGATCGGCTCGCGGCGGAAGTGGGTCTTTGTCGCCGAACAAGACATCAATCTTGATCTTGCCGATTGGGGAGAAGGAAAGCCCGGGACGATGCCATGGAACACGGTCCGGCTGGGCAGGAGCTGCTTCTCCTTTATGCCCAGCTTCTCCATGGTGTCTTGGTAGAGGATGTTGATGCTGCTACCGCTGTCTATCAGGATTCGGGAAAACGGCAGGCCCGCCTTTCCGTTGAGAAGGTGGAGTCCAGCACCATTGCATAAGCACCCGACGAGGGCATCATGGCCGGGTGGTCATCACGGCTCTAGGAGATGGGCCTCTTGGACCAGTGCATAAATTGGGGGACCTCTGAAGCGACAGCGTTCACCTCGCGGTGTTGCAGACGCCGGCTGTGCTTGTCGTTGGCTTCACTGGTGAAGACGGCGTAGGTGGCATTTGCGTCAGGGAACTCATCTTGGAGCATGCCGACCGGGCGGGCAGCCGGCTGCTGAGGAGGCGAAGCCGCCGGGCCGGCCAGAGGAGGCGGCAAGCCCTCACCCTTGGCGATTCTGGAGAGCCAGTTGCACTGGCGGGTAGTGTGGTTAGATGGCTTTGCGCCGCTTTGGAACTTGCATGGAGCGTCAAGGGTCTGCTCAAAGGAAAAGGCCGGCAGCCAGGCCCCCTTACCGCCCCGCTGACACTTTGTGCTGGGTTGGCATGCCGGCTGCTCGTCCTCGACGGTCACCACCTGCCGGTTGCTGGTAGCCGGGTGCTGGGCCTTGCGCTTGTTGTCGTTCGGCTGTTGACGCCAGTTGGAGTCACCAGCCGGCGGGAGCACCTTCCCGGACGCGTCAACCCGGATCTCCAACTTCATAGAGGAGTCGGCGGTGGCGTACTTGTCCGCCACAACCAGGAGCTCGTCCAATGTAGCCGGCTCGTCGCACAAAAGCTTGTGCTTGAGTAGGGTGCCCTCGCTGCACCCGGCGGTGAAGTATTCGATGGACTGCACCTCGTGCACCCCTTCGCAGGAGTTGCACAGCTCGGCCCAGCACGTCAGGTAGTCGTGGGTGGACTCGGTCGGGCTCTGAACACACATAGAGAGCTGGCATGGCTTGGGGGGCCGCTTGTAGGTGTTGGTGAAGTTGCGGACGAAGACATAGGCGAAGTCCAACCAGCTGTTGGCGCTGTAGGGTTTGAGGCTGTTCAGCCATGTCCGGGTCGTGCCCTGGAGCATGAGCGGAACATACTTCACGGCAACGCGCTTGTTGCCGTTCGCTATACTGACGGCTGTAGCGTAGTCGGTCAGCTAGTCCTCTGGCTTCACGGAGCCGGTGTACTTGGGAGTGTCTCGGGGGAGTGAGAACCCTTTGGGGAAGGGCTCGTCGCGGATGCGGGGGCCGAACAAGGCCGGGCCGACAGTGTCCTCCTCCTCGACTGCCAAGGACCAAGCTAGCCGCTCGATCCGGTGGTGGGCATCATTCTCGCCGACCCCTTCACGGGGACCTAGCCGGCCCCCAAGAATCGGGTGGTCTACCGGCGCCGGAGAGGCCAGCGTCTCCCTGTGAGGGGGAGGCGGATGCTCATCCTGCTGGCGCCGGTCCTCCACTCTTGGAGGAACTTGCTCGCTATTGACAACCGTCAGGCGGGTCCGCCGGCTGCGGCTAGCAGCCGGCTCCGGGTTCCGCTGGTTGCGGTGGCTGCCGCTCGGGGACCGGGAGGTCGCCCCATGCTCGTGGTCGGGGAGATGGTTTTCGGCTTGCTTGCCGGCTTCCACCGCGCGGTTGCACGCGTCTTGCTACGTATTCGCAGCGTCGAGGAGCTCCTGGAGGCACACCATCTGGCTGCGCTGCTCGTCGCCCTCCAGGTGCTCCAATTCTTCTGCCGCCGCCTGGGCGGCGAGCAGGTTCTGCGCGGGGGTGGCGTAGATTGGGCATCCGACCCCCAACATGCTGGCTATGGCCGTGCCGCGTTGCCGAACGGTGCCGGCTCGGCTGGGCACGCCAGCAGCCGCCGTGCTGCCTGCGATGCGGTCGATCTCACGCTGGTTGGCCTCCGCACGGTGCTTCATGGCCGCCATCTTGTTGGCCCTGTCAAGGAGCGTGACACGGAACGCCTCTAGTGTCACCCCATCGGCGTTGGTAGCAACGGGAGTGGCCAGGCCCTGCATGGCCGCAAGCAACGGGTCCTGGGGGGCCCCATCGGAGTCCCTGCTACGACCGATGACCAGCACCTCCGTGACGATGCCGGCGTCGGCGTCGCTGGCGACAGGAGGGAGCGGATCGTCAATGACCACCACGTCGGCGGGGAACCCGTCGGTGGAGGCCGCATCGAAGATGGTGAGCTTCTCGAAAAGATCAAAGAGGGGGTCGATGGAACGGAGGGCCTCGGCGTCGGAGGCGGGCTCGTCGGAGAGGCTGGCTTAGTCGAAGAGGTCGACAAGGCAGCTCGCGGGGCAGGCTGCCCCCGCGTCGGGCTGTGCGCTGGTGCAAGCGCAAGCGGGCGCGCCGGGCTGGCTGATCCGGCCGGCCGCGACGTGCTCGCCGGAGAGGAAGATGGTTCCCGTCCAGAATGTGTCTCCGGCCGATGCTGCGTTATTCCCCACGGTGGGCGCCAACTGTCGGGGTATTCTCGCGACAGATGCCACGGGGTGGCTTATCATGGATGGAGCCAAGAGGACATCGTCGGGCCCTGGAAGCGGGAGTGGGCACGATCTCGATCGTTCATGAGATGTACACAGGTTCGGGGCTCTCCGGGAAGATAACACCCCTAGTCCTGCTCTACGGGGTCTCCGCATGATGACTATGATCAAAGAGAGTACAAGGTTGCTCCATGAGCTGTGTTGCTAGAGGAGGAAGAAGGGCAAGGCTAGCAATCTTCTCCTAGCTATGGTGTATGGTGGAATGTGGGCTGAACCCTTTGCATGGGTGATCCTGCGCGGCTTATATAGGCCTGCCCCCCAGGGGTACAATAGTAACACGGCCGGGTGTAGGACCCAGATGTCAGTATCTAGGATCATCGGGTTCTCCGCCGGCTACTGGGGCCCGCCTCCGGAGGGCCCCGCCGGCTGCCAAGAATCCGACCGAGAGGTAGCGCCCGCCGCGTGCGGGCCACGCTGATTACCTTTTGCTGTAGCATTGTACTTGATGATGGAGGCCTCGTCAGGGGTCGTATGGCTACAGTCCCGCCGCCAGACGGGTTGGTGGCCGCTCGGTCAGCGCACACTGTAGCCATACCGCATCTCGTCGGAGCAGGTAAGTGCGGACTTTGAGGGAAGGGGAGGGCCGCCTGCTGGAGGCCGGCCCGCCCCCGAAGCCGACTTCTAGGAAGGCGCCGTCTTTTGGGGACTCGCGGATAGGTAGGGCCCGCCGCCTGCGGGCCGTACTGGTTGCCTTTCGCTGTAGCATGGTCCTTGCTGACGAAGGTCATGCTCAGGACCGCATGGCTACAGTCCAACGCCTGGCAGGTAGATGACCGCTTGGTCAGCTCGCATTGTAGCCATGCCCCTCTGGGATTTGGGGGAGTGGGTGTCCCTGTTGCCATGCTCCGTCTTATCAGAGCAGGTGAGTGCAGACTTCGAGTGGTGGAGGGTCCGTCTGCTAGGAGCCGGCCTCCCCTGAAGCCGCCTCTTAAGAGTGCTTCATCTTCTGGGAGCCGGCCGCTCGGGCCCAGCCAGCCCGAGGAGCCGGCCGCGTGTTTGGTAGGCATGAGGGGCTTTGCTAGCCCCGATGTCTTGAAATGCTAAGGGGTGTGGATGAGGCTACCCGTGGTCAATTCCTTAGACATCAATCTCTTCTTGAAACTTGTCCTTGCCTTTTAGCTTGTGGTCTTGTGGTGGAAGATCATCTTGAGCTTGTGTTCCCTTGAAAGAAGTGGGGTCATACTTCTCTTGTTGAGGAACAAACTTCGTCTTGGGGTATTGATCTTCTTCCCACTCACTCCATTGGCATTGAACTTTCATTCAAAACCAACCCTCAATAGATCGGAGAGATACGACGGTATAACAATCATGCATAAAAGAGTTTGGAGAAAACACAGATAATATTCATGGATAATCTGATCACAAAATCGCAATTCATCGGATCCCAACAAACACACCACAAAAGTGATTACACCTAATAGAATGCCAAGAGAATCGAGGAGAACATTGTATTAAAGATCAAAAAGAGAGAGAGAGCCATCTAGCTACTAACTATGGACCCATAGGTCTATGGTAAACTACTCACACATCATCAAAGGGCGGCAAGGTTGATGTAGAGCCTCTCTGTGATCGAATCTCCCTCGGACAAAGTGCCAGAAAAGGCCTCCAGATGGGATCTCATGGTTCTGGAACTTGCGGCAGCGGAAAAAGTATTTTGGCTAGCTCTCTATTGGTTTCCCGATTTTAGAGAATTTATAGAGGCGGAGTTAGGTCAAACGAAGCCACGTGGGCCCCACCAGCCACCAGGGCGCGCCTATTCCCTAGGCATGCCCTGGTGCCTTGTGGGCCCATGTTTCATCTTCTGGTCCTATCCAGAAGCTTCTAGTGTCCACGTCGGGCCCTGTTTGGTACTGATATTCTGAAAACCAAAACCAAGCAAAAAAACAGCAACTAGCACTTGGCACTAAGTTAATAGGTTAGTCCCAAAAAATTATATATAATTGCTTGTCAATGCATATAAAACATCAGAGATTGATACTATAATAGCATGGAACAATGAAAAATTATAGATACGTTGGAGACGTATCTCTTGGAAATATGCCCTAGAGGCAATAATAAAGTGGTTATTATTATATTTCCTTAATCATGATAAAGGTTTATTATTCATGCTATAATTGTATTGATCGGAAACTTAAATACATGTGTGAATACATAAGAAAATACCAAGTCCCTAGTAAGCCTCTACTAGCCTAGCTGATTGATCAAAAGATGGTTAAGGTTTCCTAACCATAGACATGAGTTATCATTTGATAATGGGATCACATCATTGGGAGAATGATGTGATGGACAAGACCCATCCGTTAGCTTAGCATATGATCGTTCAGTTTATTGCTACTGCTTTCTTAATGTCAAATACACATTCCTTCGACCATGAGATCTTGCAACTCACGGGTACCGAAGGAATACCATGTGTGCTATGAAATGTCACTTTGTAATTGGGTGATTATAAAGGTGCTCTACAGGTATCTCCGAAGGTGTCTGTTGAGTTGGCGTGAATCGAGATTGGCATTCGTCACTCCGTATGACAGAGAGGTATCTTTGGGCCCTCTCGATAATACAACATCACAAGAAGCTTGCAAGAAAAGTGACTAAGGAGTTTGTTACAAGATGATGAATTACGGAATGAGTAAAGATACTTGCTGGTAACAAGATTGAACTAGGTATGGAGATACCAACGATCAAGTCTCCGGCAAGTAACATACCAACAGAGAAAGGGAACTGCGTATGTTGTCATAAAGGTTCGACCAATAAAGATCTTCGTAGAATATGTAACCAATATGGTCATCCAGGTCCCGCTATTGGTTATTGACCGGAGAAGCGTCTCGGTCATGTCTACATCATTCTTGAACCCGTAGGGTCTGCACGCTTAATGTTCGTTGACGATATAGTACTATATGAGTTATGTTTGTTGGTGACCGAACGTTGTTCGGAGTCTTGGATAAGATCACATACATGACAAGGAGCTCCGGAATGGCCCAGAGGTAAAGATTGATATATAGGAAGATAGTATTTGGTCCCCGGAAGAGTTTCGGAATATACCAGATAATTATCGGATGATCGAAAGGGATTCTGGGAGGCCACGGGGAGTTATTGGGACAAAGGGGCCAATGAGGGGAGCACACCAGCCCACAAAGGGGCTGGCGCGCCCCACCTCATGTCCGCCGGCCCTAGGGAAGGAAGGAAGAGGGCAGGCCCCTCTTGCCTTCTCTTCCACATGCTAAGAAAGGAAAGGGGGGGGCTCCCCTCCTGCCTTCTCCCCACGCGCCAAGAAAGGAAGGGGGCGTGTGCCTAGGGCAGGCGCCCTAGGGAGGCCGCAGGCCCCCTTGGGGTGCGCCTAGGGTTGCCTACCCTCCCCTTCCCCACTACAAAAAATACACTTCCGTGATGATACGTGTTTGTCACAGTAGGTCACGTTTTCTGTCATGCATGTACATCCATGACGATTTTATGACAGAATCAAGATAGTCATACATGTGCTGTCGTAGAAGTGTTCCATGACATTACCAAAATTATCATCATGGAAGTGTCCACTTCCATGATGATAAATGGTGCATCATGAAGTGTTTTCGTCAAGGGCAACCAACACGTGGCATCCACCATAACGGTTCACCGTTAAGCTATCGGGTTCCGGTTTTGATCCGATAACCCGTTGGCAGCCCTGACCAATGGGGATTTTCCACATGTAAAATTCTCATTCGCCGGAGGATCCACGTGTCGGCTCAGCGTTGGGACAGATGTCATCCACTCCTTGTACGGGAGGCGCCTATGATACGTTGGCACGTGGCAAGGCCCAACAGTGGCCCATTTAGGTGAAAGAGGCTAGCCCAGTCAAAATTAGCACGCCGGCCCATATTGGGGCTACTTGTGCCTGGTCCATTTAAGCCCACGGCCTATACGAGATGTGCCAATTCGCCACGTCAACTACCCATTAACTATTTGACACCATTGCAGCCCATCATTCGTTCGAGCCCGTTAACAGCCCGCTATATATTTGGGCTCAATATCGGCCCCATGTGGTTTCAGCTTGTAAACGGCCCATTCAAGGGATGGGCCAATTTTTAGGATGTATGTCTTTCGGCCTTTTAACAACCCATTTAAGTGTTGGGCCAATTTCCAGCCCGATGTGTCTTTCAGCCTGTTAAAGGCCCATAAATGAGTTGGGCAATTTATAGTTGGACCTGAGTTTTGGCCTCTTAATGGCCCATGCTCTTCATGATCAATACCAGCCCGGTTTCTCTTTCAGCCTGCTAAAGGCCCACAACACAGTTGGGCCATATAAAGTGCGACCTGACATTCGGCCTCTTAGCGGCCCATGCTCTTTATGGTCCAGTACGAGCCCGCTGTCTCTTTCGGCCTGCTAAATGCCCAAAATACAGTTGGACCATGAGGGGCACGTCGAGTTCCTCCGCGCGACGCAGTGGATGCCCAACGAGGCATGCATGGGGTGCGCCTTCCGGATGCGCGGGAGATCTCGCCAGCGCCGCGGGCCGGCGAGTACGTCGTCTTCCGCAGCCACTTCCTCCATGGCTTTGGCCTGCCGCCGAGCGGCTTCTTCCGCGAGTTCCTCGACTTCTACCGCCTTCAACCTCACCACCTCATGCCTAACACAGTGGTGCTCCTTTCTGCCTTCGTCAGCTTCTGCGAGGGCTAACTAGGCGTCCTGCCCACACTCGAGTTGTGGGGCAAGTTCTTCTACCTCAAGCTCATCACCGCGGCCAAGGGCGAGCCGGCCCAGTGCGGCGCTTGCGTCGCCGTGCGGTGCACCGATGCCGGGACCCGATTTCCCTCCATCGTCTTGCACGAGTCGGTGAAGTTGTGGCAGAAGTCATACTTCTACGTCCGCAACGTCCACCAGACCCGTGATTACGTCAACCTGCCGGCCTTTGTGCCTGGCCCGCCTGCTGAACCACAGAACAATTGTGGGCAGCAGCCCAAACCATTGTCGGCTGACATCACCAACGCCCTCGACCAGCTTCAGGAGATGACGGACTCAGAGGGGCTCCAGCCAACGGACCTGCTGGCCGCCTTCGTCTACTGCCGAGTGTCGCCCCTCCAATTCCGGCCGCATCCGATCTGCGACATGAGCGGCCGCCGGGACGAAGGAGCTGCCAGATGTCGACGAAGGAGCTGCCGACTGTCGAAGTGGTCCGGCATGTCAACTACTTCTCCAACAGCCAGCTGAGCGAGACCGACTGGAGCTTCGGCAAGCCACCGTACAGCCGCGCCAACCCGCCGCCTGCGGTTAGTATCTGGTCCCCTTTCTTTTCTCACGCTGTGCTCTGCATCCACCCTGACCACCCGAACGCGACGCAGCGCTTCGCCGCCCAGGCGGCAGCCACCGCGCCAGCTCCTGGCCACCAATGGATGGCGGACCGGGAGGTGAGCGACGTGGGTGACCCTGAGCTGGAGGCGGCCGCGTTGGAGGAAGACTCCGTCGCCAGGGGAGGTGGCGCTGGAGCAGGCGGAGCCGCAGGAAGCGGCACGGGAGGCGACGTCCGGGACTGGCCGGATGATGATGAGGACGGCGACGGGTAACGCCGCCCTGAAGGTGCCGACAGGGCGGGTGCCGAGTCCTGGGCGGCGCGGCCGACAGGCGGGGCGCCGACTAGGGCACCCGGCGCGTCCAAGCGCCGCGCCGACGCGGGGATGTTCGGCAGCAGGCCGAGCAAGAAGGCCAAATCGACGGCCGCCACCAGGCGGCAAGAGGCCGCGAAGACGACGGCCATCCGGAGGGCCCCGAAGGAACGCCCACTGGTGTCCGCGTGAGTGCTCTTACTGCTCTTGTCCTGATTGTTTCGTCTTGGCTTTTCCTCTCTTGCTAGTTTCTTATCTTTTGCTTGCCTTGAAGCGCAGGGCTCCCCTTTTCGTGTCGCGGGCTCCATCCGCCTCGTTAATCGGAGCAGCAGGCGGCTCTGAGGAGGCCCGCCGCGTGGACCCGACCGCCGCCCTTCGGGTGGCGACGGAGAAGAACGCACGAGAAGCGCGGGAGGAGCGGGAGGCCGCCCCACGACTGGAGGCCAAGGCGGCGACTACAGCGCAGGCGGAGACCGAGGCTGCGGCCAAGGCGCAAGAGGAGGCTGCGACCAAGACGCAGGTGCAGGCCGATCCCAAGGCCGCGGAGGACCTGGTCCGCAGCGAGGTTCTGGAGGCCACCGACATGCAGCAGCCGGAGCACCGGTGGTGGAGGACCGGGCGCCGGCTGGAGCAGCCGGAGCTGACCAGACGGCCCCAGAGCAAGGGGCGACGGACCCCATTTTCCCGGAGGATGCTCAGCGCGCGCCGGGTGCTGACGAGCAGGGAGGCGGCCATCCTGAAGGGCCAGAGGTGGCGCCAGTGAGCACCGAGCTGGTGACACGCCGGGCAATGACGACCCGCACCTCCCCGCGCCTGAGCCCATCGCGGGCTGCTTCTGCGCCGAGGCCGATGTAGGTTAGGGCCACGAGTTCGCCTGCGCCCGACACCGAAGCCTCGAGCTCTGCTCTGCCTGGCTGTGTGCCAGGAGCCGGCCCGGCCATCCTGAATGTTGCAGTGCAGGACATCCTGGACAAGTTCAACGCCCACGGCGCCACCCTTCTGTAGGCCAGGAACGAGATGCTGGCGATGTAGGCGTCCGTCCGGGTATGCTCTCGATCTTGCTTTTTATTTTTGCAATCTTCAGTGGGGGTGTGCTAGCGCACCCACTGGGTGTAGCCCTCAAGTTCCAAGCCGGCTGCTGAGCGGGCGGGTTGGAACTTCAAGGCATGTTTCTGAATGCTGAAGTGTTGCTCTTGCTGCAGGACAACCACAACCCGCGCGCGGCCGCCTACAGCTCCCATAACCAGCAGCTCACCAACCGGACTGTGATCTGAACAAGAGCCGTGGTACGTAGGCCGGCTTTCAGTGGGGGCGCGCAAGCGCACCCACTGGGTGTAGCCCCCGAGATTCGGGCCGACTGCTGAGCAGTCGGGCCGGATCTTCCAGCGACTTCTTGGTTTTGTCGATGTTGACGTTTCTTTCTTGCTTTTGCAGAGGCCGCCGCCCAGCTGCGCACGCGCGTGTGTGAGCTCGAGAGCCAGCGTGAGGCCAAGGAGCGGGAGCGCAACCAGGCGGCCGCAGAGCGTGATCGGCTTGCGAAGGAGCTGGCGGACCAGGCGGCCCAGCATGAGGAGCAGGTCCGGTAGCTGAAGGACGGGGAGGCGCTCCTCAAGGCCGAGTTCGAGACTCAACGCTCGGACTGGGTCGAGAGGGAGAAGCTGCTGTCGGAATGTTATGAGGTGATCGAGGCCATGCTCGAAGGTAACTTTTCTTTCTTGCTTGGAGGTGCCGGCTGTTGCTGGAAGCCGTCCTCTTATTCCTTTGTTTTCTTTTCACGTAGAGTGCTTTTCGGACCACGCCGGCGTCATCAGCCAGGCGATCGAGGCACGGTGCGAAGAGCGGAGGCGTGTGGCCGAGGAGATTGCGCCGGACCGGCCTCGGACTATGGGCGAGCAGTTCCGGGCCGTCCAGCTGCGCCTTGTGCCGGTCCGGCGGCTGCTCCGCCAATTTCAGCACATCGGGTCCCAGGTCTTGGAGGGGCTTTGGTCGGGTGTGGAGGTGCCTCGGACTCCCAGTCGGATAGCCGACTGGTTGGTGGTGGCGGCCGAGCGGCTCGACGTTTGGAAGGGTGCCGCGGCACAGGCAGGCGCCAGGGCGACGCTAGAATTCGTCAAGGCTTGGTACAAAGGCGTGAGTTTGGCTCAGCTGGCCACTTTTCGCCAGGAGGCGACGCCGGATCTGGAGGCGGAGCGCGAGGCGATCGTCGAACGCGTGGTAGCCCTTGCCTACTATGCCGACGTCAGCGTCTTCGTCCCGGAGCGGGAGGAAGATGGCACTGAGGTGCTGCCCTCTTGGTTCGTGCTGGACCCGGACGACGGGGAAGACCCGATGGAGGAGATCGCCTCCAGTGATGAAGGCACGGAGGAGAGCGAGGACCAGGAAGGCGATGACGTCGCACCAGACGGCGGAGCGACCAACCGGACTCAGCCCGACCCGGCCTCGGCCAACGAGCCGCGGGAGACTACGTCAGCCGCCACCGACGCCGACCAGGCCAAGAGCCGCCAGCCGGAAGCCCCACCAGCTGGTTCCTTAGCCACCGCCGACCTGTTCGAGCAGCCCGCCGCACCTTCGGCCTAGGCGGCCTTTTATCTTCTTAAATTCTCTGTCTTGTACTTAAGAACAAGTTAATCATGCGCAGTTCCACCCACTGGGGGTGTATTAAACTCTGATGAATGTTGGCCTTGGGCCTTTTGCAATGTAAATAACTTATTTTCATATGCTTGTCTCTCTGCCGGGCACTGGCTCAGTTTTGCCTTTGCTCTTGTTGGCTTTTTCTTTTGTCGTGTTCCTCTGGCTGACGCCCTGCTAGCCGGACAGTCGCGCTGCGGTTTCTGGCTGGGTCAGGGACTTGGCCGTTTAGAATAGGCAAGTTACTTCAGCCGCCTAGAGCGTAGCTAGTCGAGTGAGAAGCCGGCCAGCCGGCTGCTGGGCAGCCGAACGGGTGAGGCGAGGAGACAGCTTGGCCTGTATTAGCGTTCTTCCTTAGTCAATTTTCATGTGGACAGCGTTTCCGGACTTTGGCTCTTGCCAGCCGGACAGTCTCGCTACGAGCTGTAGCTGAGGCGAAGAGAGGGCCTTGGTGTCGGCACACTACTTAGCCGACTTCGGGTGGTGCCAAGTTAGGTCAAGGCGGCGAGCTCCCGGGCCGGCTGACCGGACCCGAACAGGGCAGAAGAATGAAAGAACACACTCATAGGTGAAGCTTATCATATAGATAAAAAGGTAGCCCCCGAGTGTGCCTCGGGGGACCTGTTGTCTTTGCTTAATACAAAAGGTAGCGTGGTACATACACTGCATCAACTGTAAAATGGGCGGAGAAGGTTCGCGTTCCACGGGCGCTCTAACTCTTGGCCGGCACTGTCCGTCTTGCGCGCCCTGGGCTTTTGTGCGTCGATGAGGTAGTAGGAGTCATTGCCCAGGGCCTTGCTGATGATGAAAGACCCCTCCCAAGGGGCCGAGAGCTTGTGCTAGCCGGCTGTTCACTGGATCAGCCGGAGCACAATGTCACCCTCGCGGCAGGCGCGCAGCTTGATCTTCTTGTTGTGGTAGCGGCGCAGACTCTGCTGGTAGATGGCGGACCGGCTGAGTGCTAGCAGCCGGGCCTCTTCCAGCAGATCGATGCCGTCCTCTCGTGCCTCCTTGGCTTCTGCCTCCGTGTACATGGTGACGCAAGGCGAATCGAACTCAACGTTAGTTGGGATGACAACCTCGGCCTCGTACATGAGGAAGAAGGGTGTGAAGCCGGTTGCTCGATTCGGCATAGTCCGAAGACTCCAAAGGACGGCCGGCAGCTCCTCGATCCAGCAGCCGGCCGAGCGCTCCAGAGGCTCGACCAGCCGGGGCTTGATGCCGGACAGGATGAGGCCGTTTGCCCGCTCCACTTGGCCGTTTGACTATGAATGGGCAACAGACGCGAGGTCCAGTCGGATGCCTTGTGTCGCGTAGAAACGGGCCAAGGTGCCTTTGGCGAAGTTTGTGCCGTTGTCGGTGATGATGCTGTGCGGGATGCCGTATCGGACGCTAATATCCGCGATGAATGTGACAGCAGTCGGACCATTCAGCTTCTTGATTGGTCTCGCCTCGATCCACTTCGTGAACTTGTCCACGGCAACTAGCAAATGGGTCATGCCGCCGCGTGCTATCTTGAATGGGCCCACCATGTCCAGTCCCCATACGGCAAACGACCAGGTGAGGGGAATGGTCTTGAGTGCAGAAGCCGGCAGGTGCTGCTTGGAGCTGAAGCACTTACACCCCTTGCACTTGCGGACCAACTCCTTGGCATCATCCAAAGCAGTCGGCCAGAAGAAACCGTGGCGGAAAGCTTTGGTGACGAGGGCTCTGGAGGCGGCATGGTGGCCACATTCGCCTTGATGAATGTCCCTAAGGATTGCTATGCCCTTCTCCGGCTCTACGCAGCGCTGGAAGACACCAGTCATGATGTGCCTGACGAGCTCTCTGTTGACAATTGTGTATACAGCCGCCTGGCGTTGCACCTGCCGGGCCAAGATTTCGTCGGCTGGCAGCTCACGGCTAATAAGAAAATTGAGGATGGGCTGCGCCCAAGATGGCGCTTCAACCACCATCATGACAGCAACTGGCACAAGGGCGGCCGGGTTAGGAGGTGGTGGGTCAGAGCCGGCCACTGCTTGATGCGTCATTGAAGTCCCCTGGCCGACTGTAGCAGTCCCCAGGCCGGGTTCTGGGGTCCCCGGTCTGGGTGCAGGTGCTGCAGACCCCGGGCCGCCTGCAGAAGTCCCCGGGCCGACTGCTGAAGTCCCCGAGCCGGATCCGACTGTTCCAGGGTCAGCCGGCTCGAAGATGGATTCTGATTCTGGCGAAGGTTTGACAGACGGCTTGCGTAGGCACTCGAGGGAGACGCCAGCTGGTATGGCCTGCCGAGTGGAGCCAATCCGTGCCAGGGCGTTGGCTGCTTCGTTGGCGGCCCTTGGCACGTGGAGGAACTCGCACCCATCGAAGTGTCCTCTCATCTGCTGGACGAGGAAGTGGTAGCTGGCCATGTTGGCGTCCTGGGTGTCCCAGTCGCTAGAAGACTGTTGGACCACCAAGTCCGAGTCGCCGTAGTATAGAATGCGGCGGATCCCGATCTCCTTGGCTAGCCGGAGCCCGTGGACGAGCGCCTCGTACTCGGCCATGTTGTTGGAGGCGGCAAAGTGGATCTGTAGCGTGCACTTGAGCTTGTCGCCTTTGGGAGAGGTGAGGACGATGCCGGCTCCCAAACCGGTGCGCATCTTTGAGCCGTCAAAGTGCATCCGCCCGTGCGTGGAATCCGGCGCTGGCGGCAGGTACTGGGTCTCGGCCCAGTCGACAAGGAAGTCGGCCAGTGCTTGCGACTTGATGGCGGTGCGGGGCTGCTAGAGGGTGGTGTGGGGAGCCAGCTCGAAGGCCCACTTTGCGACCCGGCCTGAGGCGTCCCTGTTGCCCATGATCTTGGAAAGGTGGGTGGTGCAGACGACCGTGATGGTCTGCTCCTGGAAGTACTGCTTCAGCTTCTTGGTGACAAAGTACACGCCGTAGCACATCTTCTGGTAGTGGGGGTAGTTCTGCTTGGAGGTAGACAACACCTCGCTCAGGTAGTAGACCGGCCTCTGGACCGGTTGTGCTTTGCCGTCTTCTAGGTGCTCGACAATGATCACGGTGCTGACGACCCGGCTGGTAGCGGCGATGTAGAGGAACATGGGCTCTTTAGCAGCCGGAGCGGCTAGAACAGGCGGCGTGGACAACATCCGCTTGAGCTGGAGGAACGCCTCATCCGCCTGATCGGTCCACTCGAAGCATGTGGTCTTTTTCATCAACTGGCATACAGGGAGGGCCTTCTCGCCCAGCCGACTGATGAACCGGCTAAAAGAGGCTAAGCACCCGGTGAACTTCTGGACATCCCGCAGCCGGGTCGGCTTCTTCATCCGCTCAATGGCCTTGATCTTCACGGGGTTGCACTCGATCCCGTGCTTAGAAACAAGGAAGCAAAGGAGCTGGCCGGCTGGTACTCCGAAGACACACTTCTCCGGGTTGAGCTTGATCTGGAAGCGGCACAGGTTGGCGAAGCTCTCCTTGAGATCCTCTAAAAGGGTGCCGCGCTTCTCCGTCTTCACCACAATGTCGTCCACATAGACGTGGGCGTTCCTGCCGAGTTGCTTCAGGAGGCACTTCTGCATGCATCGCTGAAAGGTGGCGCCGGCATTCCTCAGGCCGAACGTCATGGTGATGTAGCAGAAGGCGCCGAAAGGGGTGATGAAGGCGGTCTTCAGTCGGTCGGCCAGGTCCAGCTTGATCTGGTGGTAGCCGGAGTTGGCGTCCAAGAAGGACAGCAGCTCGCAGCCGGCCATGGAGTCGATCACTTGATCTATCCGGGGCAAGGCAAAAGGGTCCTTGGGGCAGGCTTTCGTGAGGCTAGTGTAGTTGATACGCATGCACCACTTATTGTTTTTCTTCAAAACGAGGACTGGGTTGGCAAGCCAGTCCGGGTAGAACACTTCCATGATGAAGCCGGCTGCCAGAAGCCGGGCGATTTCTTCACCAATGATCCTTCTCTTCTCCTCTGATAGGCGGCGGAGGGGTTGCTTGACCGGTTTTGCATCCGATCTCACATGTAGCTTGTGCTGGGCAAAATCCGTCGGAACACCCGGCATGTCCTTGGGGGACCATGCGAAGATATCCCGATTCTCATGGAGGAAGTCGACGAGCTCGCTTTCCTATTTGCTGTCAAGGGTGGACCCTATGACAGCGAACTTCTCCGGGTGCGCCAGGTCCAAGACGATCTTCTTGGTTTCCTTGGCCGGCTGGAAGGAGGCCCCGGCCTTCGCGTCCTTGGGGTCAAATGGTATGGCCGGCTGCTCGCTGGCCATAGCCATAGCCCGATCAAGGAGACGTTTCTCTTCGGCGATGACGAGGGACTCGGCCAGCCGGCTGCTAGCTGTGGCGCACGTGAGCGACTTCTGGTAGTCGCCGGCAATGGTTATGATGCCCTTGGGACCTGGCATCTTCATCTTTAGGTAGGCGTAGTGCGGCACCGCCATGAATTTGGCCAGCGCAGGCCGGCCCAAGAGCGCGTGGTAGGGGCTGTCCAGGTCGACCACTTCGAACCAGATCGGCTCGCGGCGGAAGTGGGTCTTGTCGCCGAACAAGACATCAATCTTGATCTTGCCGATTGGGGAGAAGGAAAGCCCGGGACGATGCCATGGAACACGGTCCGGCTGGGCAGGAGCTGCTTCTCCTTGATGCCCAGCTTCTCCATGGTGTCTTGGTAGAGGATGTTGATGCTGCTACCGCTGTCTATCAGGATCCGGGAGAAACGGTAGGCCCGCCTTTCCGTTGAGAAGGTGGAGTCCAGCACCATTGCATAAGCACCCGGCGAGGGCATCACGGCCGGGTGGTCATCACGGCTCTAGGAGATGGGCCTCTTGGACCAGTGCATAAATTGGGGGACCTCTGAAGCGACAGCGTTCACCTCGCGGTGTTGCAGACGCCGGCTGTGCTTGTCGTCGGCTTCACTGGTGAAGACGACGTAGGTGGCATTTGCGTCGGGGAACTCGTCTTGGAGCATGCCGACCGGGTGGGCAGCCGGCTGCTGAGGAGGCGAAGCCGCCAGGCCGGCCGGAGGAGGCGGCAAGCCCTCACCCTTGGCGATTCTGGAGAGACAGTTGCACTGGCGGGTAGTGCGGTTAGATGGCTTCGCGCCGCTGTGGAACTTGCATGGAGCGTCGAGGGTCTGCTCAAAGGAAAAGGCCGGCAGCCAGGCCCCCGTGCCGCCCCGCTGATGCTTTGGGCTGTGTTGGCATGCCGGCTGCTCGTCCTCGACGGTCGCCACCTGCCGGTTGCTGGTAGCCGGCTGCTGGGCCTTGCGCTTGTTGTCGTTCGGCTGTTGACGCTAGTTGGAGTGACCAGCCGGCGTTTGGGGAGCCGGCGGGAGCACCTTCCCGGACGCGTCAACCCGGATCTCTGACTTCATGGTGGAGTCGGCGGTGGCGTACTTGTCCGCCACGACCAGGAGCTCGTCCAATGTAGCCGGCTCGTCGCCCAAAAGCTTGTGCTTCAGTAGGGTGCCCTCGCTGCACCCGGCGGTGAAGTATTCGATGGACTGCACATCGTGCACCCCTTCGCAGGAGTTGCACAATTCGGCCCAGCGCGTCAGGTAGTCGTGGGTGGACTCGGTCGGGCCCTGAACGCACATAGCACTACTAGGAAATGGGCTATAGTTGATATGGACATTAATGGCGCACCATGTATGTGGAGCGCCACTGCTATATAGTAGTGGCGCACCAGATATAGGTGCGCCATTAGTGTCCTCATTACTAATGGCGCACCAGACACACGGTGCGCCATTACTAGCAAATTTTATTTTATTTTTATTTTTCCAAAACTATTAATGGCGCACCAGGGCACAGTGCGCCATTACTAGTTTTACTAGTAATGGCGCACCACACACTCCGTGCGCCACTACTAACAATTTTTTTTTACTTTTTTTTTTCAAAACTAGTAATGGCGCACCTGGGTACAGTGCGCCATTACTAGTTCAAACTAGTAATGGCGCACTATCCACTGGTGCGCCACTACTAAACATTTTTTTTTTGCAAAACTAGTAATGGCGCACCACATAACAGGTGCGCCATTAGTAACCAGGGTTACTAATGGTGCACCTGTTACGTGGTGCGCCATTACTAACTTTCTGAGTCTTACAATTTATTCACCAAATGCACCCCCCCCCTGTGGACCGCCTTTTCAATTTCAAAAAAAATAAAAGAAAATGATAGAAATGTCAAAAAAATAAAAGAAAATAAGATTCCCATGTGATATGTGGTCTAGTTGTTAGCAAAATTTACAAACATGAATTTTTGACTTTTTTGCAAAATCTCTCGAGAATTTGTAAAATGGGCATAACTTTTGCCTACGAACTCCGATGAAAAAGTTTTTTATATGAAAAATCATCTACTCGAAAAGTTACATCCGAATAAAACCGGGGAACCTAGTTAAACATTTTCAGAATCCCCAAAAACCTAACAGAACGAAAGATACGGAGCTTTTAAGATCTAGAGGGGGAAAATGGAAAAAAATTCAAACTTACTAGTGGCGCACCATTTGCTAGGTGCGCCACTAGTAACAGAAAAAAAATTGGTTTCGAATTTTTTTTTTGGAATTTTTTTTCAAAATATGATACGTAATATGACTGGCAAGTTTGAAATATTTTTTCAAAATTTCATCACACTAATGAACATGAACAAAGTCCTAGACATCAACAAGGTTTAATAGGATTGATATCATAGATATATCAACAAGTGCTTGTTAAGTGATGTGGTGCTGGGGTTGGATAGAACTGCGAAGTTAAGCGTGCTCGGGCTGGAGTAGTGTGAGGATGGGTGACCTTCCGGGAAGTATGACCACTTAGTGCGATTTGACTTGAGATTAAGCATATTGACCCGAGATTAAGCCATAGTGACCTGAGATTAAGAAAAAAACGAAAAAAAATTTAAAAAAAAATTTGAAAAAATTTTGTTAGTAATGGCGCACTTCTATGTGGTGCGCCATTACTATTTGACTTAGTAATGGCGCACCACATAGAAGTGCGCCATTAGTAACACAGAAAAAAAATTTGAAAAATTTTTGTTAGTAATGGCGCACTTCTATGTGGTGCGCCATTACTATCTGACTTAGTAATGGCGCACCACATAGAAGTGCGCCATTAGTAACCCAGAGCACAAGGTAGGTGCGCCACTACTATCTGGTATACTAATGGCGCACCAGGGGTGCGCCATTAGTATTAGTTACTAATGGCGTGATGATAGTGGCGCACCTGTAGTGCGCCATTAATGGCCAAAACAGGTGCGCCACTAGTAGGCCTTTTCCTAGTAGTGTAGAGAGCTGGCATGGCTTGGGGGGCTGCTTGTAGGTGCTGGTGAAGTTGCGGAAGAAGACGTTGGCGAAGTCCAACGAGCTGTTGACGCTGTAGGGTTTGAGGCTGTTCAGCCATGTCCGGGCCGTGCCCTGGAGCATGAGTGGAACATACTTCACAGCAACGCGCTTGTTGCCGTTCGCTATGCTGACGGCCGTAGCGTAGTCGGTTAGCTAGTCCTCTGGCTTCGCGGAGCCGGTGTACTTAGGAGTGTCTCGGGGGAGTGAGAACCATTTGGGGAAGGGATCGTCGCGGATGCGGGGGCCGAAAAAGGCCAGGCCGACAGTGTCCTCCTCCTCGACTGCCAAGGACCAAGCTAGCCGCTCGATCCGATGGTGGGCATCATTCTCGCTGACCCCTTCACGGGGGCCTAGCCGGCCCCCAAGAATCGGGTGGTCTACCGGCGCCGGAGAGGCCAGCCTCTCCCTGCGAGGGGTAGGCGGATGCTCATCCTGCTGGCGCCGGTCCTCCACTCTTGGAGGAACTTGCCCGTTATTGACAACCGTCAGGCGGGTCCGCTGGCTGCGGCTAGTAGCCGGCGCCGGGTTCCGCTGGTCGCGGTGGCCGCCGCTCGTGGACCGGGAGGTCGCCCCATGCTCGCGGTGGGGGAGATGGTTTTCGGCTTGCTTGCCGGCTTCCACCGCGCGGTTGCACGCGTCTTGCTACGTATTCGCAGCGTCAAGGAGCTCTTGGAGGCACACCATCTGGCTGCGCTGCTCGTCGCCCTCCAGGTGCTCCAATTCTTCTGCCGCCGCCTGGGCGGCGAGCAGGTTCTGCGCGTGGGTGGCGTAGATTGGGCATCCGACCCCCAGCATGCTGGCTATGGCCGCGCCGCGTTGCCGAATGGTGCCGGCTCGGCTGGGCTCACCAGCAGCCGGCGTGCCACCTGCGATGCAGTCGATCTCACGCTGGTTGGCCTCCGCGCGGTGCTTCATGGCCGCCATCTTGTTGGCGCTGTCAAGGAGCGTGACACGGAATGCCTCTAGTGTCGCCCCATCGGCGTTGGCAGCAACGGGAGTGGCCAGGCCCTGCATGGCCGCAAGCAACGGGTCCTGGGGGGCCCCATTGGAGTCCCCGCTATGGCCGATGAGCAGCACCTCTGTGATGATGCCGGCGTCGGCGTCGCTGGCGACAGGAGGGAGCGGATCGTCAATGACCACCACGTCGGCGGGGAACCCGTCGGTGGAGGCCGCATCGGAGATGGTGAGCTTCTCGAAAAGATCAAAGAGGGGGTCGATGGAGCGGAGGGCCTCGGCATCGGAGGCAGGCTCGTCGGAGAGGCTGGCCTTGCCGAAGAGGTCGACAAGGCAGCTCGCGGGGCAGGCTGCCCCCGTGTCGGGCTGTGCTCTGGTGCAAGCGCAAGCAGGCACGCCGGGCTGGCTGATCCGGCCGGCCGCGACGTGCTCGCCGGAGAGGAAGAGGGTTCCCGTCCAGAATGTGTCTCCGGCCGATGCTGGGTTATGCCCCACGGTGGCAGCTAACTGTCGGGGTATTCTCGCGACAGATGCCACGGGCTGGCTTATCATGGGTGGAGCCAAGAGGACATCGTCGGGCCCTGGAAGCGGGAGTGAGCACGATCTTGATCGTTCATGAGATGTACCCAGGTTCGGGGCTCTCCGGGGAGATAACACCCCTAGTCCTGCTCTGCGGGGTCTCCGCATGATCACTATGATCAAAGAGAGTACAAGGTTGCTCCTTGAGCTGTGTTGCTAGAAGAGGAAGAAGGGCAAGGCTAGCTATCTTCTCCTAGCTATGGTGTATGGTGGAATGTGGGCTGAACCCATTGCATGGGTGATCCTGGGGGGCTTATATAGGCCTGCCCCCCAGGGGTACAATAGTAACACAGCCGGGTGTAGGACCCGAACGTCAGTGTCTAGGGTCATCGGGTTCTCCGCCGGCTACTGGGGCCCGCCTCCGGAGGGCCCCGCCGGCTGCCGAGAATCCGGCCGACAGGTAGCGCCCGCCGCATGCGGGCCACGCTGATTACCTTTTGCTGTAGCATTGTACTTGATGACGGAGGCCTCGTCAGGGGTCGTATGGCTACAGTCCTGCCGCCAGACGGGTTGGTGGCCGCTCGGTCAGCGCACACTGTAGCCATACCCCATCTCGTCGGAGCAGGTGAGTGCGGACTTTGAGGGAAGGGGAGGGCCGCCTGCTGGAGGCCGGCCCACCCCCGAAGCCGACTTCTAGGAAGGCGCCGTCTTTTGGGGACTCGCGGGCAGGTAGGGCCCGCCGCCTGCGGGCCGTACTGGTTGCCTTTCACTGTAGCATGGCCTTTGCTGACGAAGGTCATGCTCAGGGCCGCATGGCTACAGTCCTGCGCCTGGCAGGTAGGTGACCACTTGGTCAGCTCGCATTGTAGCCATGCCCCTCTGGGATTTGGGGGAGAGGGTGTCCCTATCGCCATGCTCCGTCTTGTCAGAGAAGGTGAGTGTTGACTTCGAGGGGAGGAGGGCCCGTCTGCTAGGAGCCGGCCTCCCCTGAAGCCGCCTCTTAAGAGTGCTTCATCTTCTGGGAGCCGGCCGCGTGTTTGGAAGGCGTGAGGGGCTTTGCTAGCCCCGATGTCTTGAAATGCTAAGGGGTGTGGATGAGGCTACCCGTGGTCAATCCCTCCAACATCAATCTCTTCTTGAAACTTGTCCTTGCCTTTTAGCTTGTGGTCTTGTGGTGGAAGATCATCTTGAGCTTGTGTTCCCTTGAAAGAAGTGGGGTCATACTTCTCTTGTTGAGGAACAAACTTCGTCTTGGGGTATTGATCTTCTTCCCACTCACTCCATTGGCATTGAACTTTCGTTCAAAACCAACCCTCAATAGATCGGAGAGATACGAGGGTATAACAATCATGCATAAAAGAGTTTAGAGAAAACACAGATAATATTCATGGATAATCTGATCACAAAATCGCAATTCATCGGATCCCAACAAACACACCACTAAAGTGATTACACCTAATAGAATGCCAAGAGAATTGAGGAGAACATTGTATTAAAGATCAAAAAGAGAGAGAGAGCCATCTTGCTACTAACTATGGACCCATAGGTCTATGGTAAACTACTCACACATCATCAAAGGGCATCAAGGTTGATGTAGAGCCTCTCTGTGATCGAATCCCCCTCGGACAAAGTGCCGGAAAAGGCCTCCAGATGGGATCTCATGGTTCTGGAACTTGCGGCAGCGGAAAAAGTATTTTAGCTAGCTCTCTATTGGTTTCCCGATTTTAGAGAATTTATAGAGGCGGAGTTAGGTCAAACGAAGCCACGTGGGCCCCACCAGCCACCAGGGCGCGCCTATTCCCTAGGCACGCCCTGGTGCCTTGTGGGCCCATGTTTCATCTTCTGGTCCTGTCCAGAAGCTTCTAGTGTCCACGTGGGCCCCTGTTTGGTATTGATATTCTGAAAACCAAAAACAAGCAAAAAAACAGCAACTGGCACTTGGCACTAAGTTAATAGGTTAGTCCCAAAAAATGATATATAATTGCTTGTCAATGCATATAAAACATCCGAGATTGATACTATAATAGCATGGAACAACGAAAAATTATAGATACGTTGGAGACGTATCTGTTGGAAATATGCCCTAGAGGCAATAATAAAGTGGTTATTATTATATTTCCTTAATCATGATAAAGGTTTATTATTCATGCTATAATTGTATTGATCGGAAACTTAAATACATGTGTGAATACATAAGAAAATACCAAGTCCCTAGTAAGCCTCTACTAGACTAGCTCATTGATCAAAAGATGGTTAAGGTTTCCTAATCATAGACATGAGTTATCATTTGATAACGGGATCACATCATTGGGAGAATGATGTGATGGACAAGACCCATCCGTTAGCTTAGCATATGATCGTTCAGTTTATTGCTACTGCTTTCTTAATGTCAAATACACATTCCTTCGACCATAAGATCTTGCAACTCACGGGTACCGGAGGAATACCTTGTGTGCTATCAAACATCACTTCGTAATTGGGTGATTAGAAAGGTGCTCTACAGGTATCTCCGAAGGTGTCTGTTGAGTTGGCGTGAATCGAGATTGGCATTTGTCACTCCGTATGACAGAGAGGTATCTTTGGGCCCTCTAGATAATACAACATCACAAGAAGCTTGCAAGAAAAGTGACTAAGGAGTTTGTTACAAGATGATGAATTACGGAATGAGTAAAGATACTTGCTGGTAACAAGATTGAACTAGGTATGGAGATACCAACGATCAAATCTACGGCAAGTAACATACCGACGGAGAAAGGGAACTGCGTATGTTGTCATAAAGGTTCGACCAATAAAGGTCTTCGTAGAAGCGTCTCGGTCATGTCTACATCATTCTCGAACCCGTAGGGTCTGCACGCTTAATGTTCATTGACGATTTAGTACTATATGAGTTATGTTTGTTGGTGACCGAATGTTGTTCGGAGTCTTGGATAAGATCACATATATGACAAGGAGCTCCGGAATGGCCCGGAGGTAAAGATTGATATATAGGATGATAGTATTTGGTCTCCGGAAGAGTTTCGGAATGTACCAGATAATTATCGGATGACCGAAAGGGGTTCCGGGAGGCCACGGGGAGTTATTGGGACAAAGGGGCCAATGAGGGGAGCACACCAGCCCACAAAGGGGCTGGCGCGCCCCACCTCATGTCCGCCGGCCCTCGGGAAGGAAGGAAGAGGGCAGGCCCCTCTTGCCTTCTCTTCAACATGCTAAGAAAGGAAAGGGGGGGCTCCCCTCCTGCCTTCTCCCCACGCGCCAAGAAAGGAAGGGGGCGTGTGCCTAGGAAGGCACCCTAGGGAGGCCGCAGGCCCCCTTGGGGTGCGCCTAGGGCTTCCTACCCTCCCCTTCCCCACTACAAAAAAATACACTTCCGTGATGATACGTGTTTGTCACAGTAGGTCACGATTTCTGCCATGCATGTACATCCATGACGATTTTATGACAGAATCAAGGTAGTCATACATGTGCTGTCGTAGAAGTGTTCCATGACATTACCAAAATTATCATCACGGAAGTGTCCACTTCCATGATGATAAATGGTGCATCATGAAGTGTTTTCGTCAAGGGCAACCAACACGTGGCATCCACCATAACGGTTCACCATTAAGCTATCGGGTTCCGGTTTTGATCCCATAACCCGTTAGCAGCCTCGACCAATTGGGATTTTGCACGTGTAAAATTCTCATTCGCCGGAGGATCCACGTTTCGGCTCACCGTTGGGACAGATGTCATCCACTCCTTGTACGGGAGGCGCCTATGATACGTTGGCACGTGGCAAGGCCCAACAATGGCCCATTTAGGTGAAAGAGGCCGGCCCAGTCAAAATTAGCAGGCCGGCCCATATAGGGGCTACTTGTGTCTGGTCCATTTAAGCCCACGGCCTATACGAGATGTGCCAATTCGCCACGTCAACTACCCGTTAACTATTTGACAACATTGCAGCCCATCGTTCGTTCGAGCCCATTAACAGCCTGCTATATATTTGGGCTCAATATCGGCCCCATGTGGTTTCAGCCTGTTAACGGCCCATTCAAGGGATGGGCCAATTTTCAGGATGTACGTCTTTCGGCCTTTTAACGACCCATTTAAGTGTTGGGCCAATTTCCAGCCCGGTGTGTCTTTCAGCCCGTTAACGGCCCATAAATGAGTTGGGCCATTTGCAGTTGGACCTGAGTTTTGGCCTCTTAATGGCCCATGCTCTTCATGACCAATACCAGCCCGGTTTCTCTTTTAGCCTGCTGAAGGCCCACAACACAGTTGGGCCATATAAAGTCCGACCTGACATTTGGCCTCTTAGCGGCCCATGCTCTTTATGGTCCAGTACGAGCCCGCTGTCTCTTTCGGCCTGCTAAAGGCCCAAAATACAGTTGGGCCATATATAGCCCGACCTTAGTATCGGCCTATTAACGGCCTGTGAAGTCGAATGGGCCCACTTATTGCCCGCTTCGATGTCAGCCTGCTAACGACCCAGGAGGTAACAAGGCCGAGCATTAACTATTGGCTCGTTTCAATTATAGCGGCCCAATAGTGCTTTCGGCCTGGTTACGGCCCATTTACTTGATGGGCCCGCTAAAGTACGAACGAGTCAGTAGGCCCAATTAGATAACGTCAATTCCGGCCCAGCTATAATTTTAGCCCATTACGACAAGCAATTATGGACCGGACAAAAACCGATCAATCAAAGGCCTATGAGAATTTTGGCCCATGAGAGCCCATTAGGGAAGTCCATTATGGGCAGTGGGCCGCTTCCTTCATATAGGGCCCACGACTGTTCATGCTAACTAATAATTTCACTGCATTTTTGCCTTCCCAGCGACCAGTTAGCTGGATTGCGAGGCACGCTAAGCAAACGTACAACATACAAGGAAAAATGTTGCACATCCAGCATATATTACAGGAAATTACATCCACTGGGCAATCAAAGATTGATGCCAGGGCAAATAAATGAGCAGAACTTAACGATCTACAACCTCACAATCTGCAACCTCAGTGCAGAAGACGCCCATAAGCATGTGAGCAAGTTTTTCCTTCTTTGCTACACTGTCTCTGAAAACATTGATCAGTTGTCATTGCGCAAGAATGTGCACCTCTGATTCCTCCACGATTTCCATGATTGCTTCAGCCAGTAATTTGTTCACAAACATACATTTTTTCCGTTGGATCCGAGACAGAGGAAACTCAACAGATTCAGATGGCGATTTTGGTAGGCTTGTATTATTGATAGTGGAGAGTGTCTCAACCACTGCATCATAGCATAAATTAGGAGGGGAACCAATTAGATTAATCAAGAGTTAGTGCCATATTACCTGGCCTAGATTTATTGGAAAGAAACAATGGGGTTGCCTTGCTGTTTTCAGAGTTTGTCTTCTTATCTTCAGCAACCTGCACCAAATTAACACACTAGCATTGCTATCATTGGCCAGGTCAGATAATAGGAAAGAAACATTGACACAATATGGCACAGCTATCATCAGCCAGGTAAGGTAATAGGAAAGCAACATTGACACAATGAATGATTGGGCAACCAGAATAGCACTACAATTTAGTAATGTGCATGATATGAGATAGTACACTAATGCAGCCCAGTATGCAAAACTACTAGGCAGTTTTCCTTACAAAAATCAACATTGTCGCCTTTAATTATACATTTTGCTACAAGTAAATTTAGATCAGATAAAGGTTTATTTCAGCATTGGAGCACAGAGAATTCCCACAAGATACTTTCCTCGAACACGATCCCAGTTTAGAAAGTCTTCTATCCTTTAAGCTTATTTTCTAAAAGAGAGATGGTAAGAAACATGTAGAGAATATGATCTGACTAGTATAAAATTTCATGATGTGAGGATACGCACACGCTTTTTAGAATGGAGTTGACATATTTTTGCTGGACTGGAGTGGACTAGTTCTTTGGCCACTTGAATCTGCTTATTATCAGTAGGAGTTGGGTTTCTCTGTGCTGGAGAAGTATCTATGAACACTGGAGTTGGTTTACTATCTCCTGTCGTTTCGATCTTTTGCAAAGACCTTGTTTGTAACCCTTCAGATTCTAACATAGCCGTCTTCCCCTTGCATGCCTTGTATAGAAGCATGGTGCTTCAGTTATAAAACATGCTACGACAGAGAGATGGAATAGGTACTGAAGAATAGAAAGCCATGACATATTGACATGTATTCCCTCCATCCGGAAATAAATGGATGTGTCTAGGCGTATTTCAGTTCTAGATACATCCATTTTTATCCATTTCTGCGACATGGAATCCAGACGGAGGGAGTATGATGTAAGAGCTAGGGATACGACAGGACAACAGAGTAAAAAAACACTAGTTGAATGTAAATCTGTAATATAGCGGAATACGTACAGAAAAACACTAAGGCAACATATGCGTGTATGATTGGGAAACTAAGATGGCATTGCAACAGACCACTAGAACATCACTTCAATGTAAAAAAACATGTTATGGTAGACAGATGGAGTACATACTGATGAATAACAATGCATAAGATAATCAGAAGCATGATGCCCAAACTAAGCAGATGGCTTTGCGACAGAGTAGAATGACAGTACTTGAATTTGAAAACATGTTATCATGAATTGAATAGGTACTGAAAAAACAGGAAAGCTTGACATATTTACATGCATGATCAGCAGGCTAAGCACATGGCATTGCAACAGAGTAGATGCACTCTAGGACATTATATGCATGTTGTACGCATATCATGGGCCAAGTTAGATCAAGGACCTTGTGGGGTGAATAGGATTCATCATCTTTTTGCAAGTCTTCTGAAGAACTGCCTTTACATGTTCCATCATATTGGGTATCACTGACGTCAAGTTTGTTGTCCGTTACATTGCTTCGTGAGGTTCTTGTGGATATATTAGTGTGTGCAATTATATCTGACATGCATGGAAGACAACTAGTAGTTAGATTTATGTAATGAGTGCCTGTAGGAGACGACATAAATAGTAGGACTGGGCTTAACTAGCAATAACAGGTCTTAAAAACTAAAGGGAGAACATAGATGAAAGCTACAGAATATGTATTGTTTGTACTCGAGATTAACTAGATGGCACACAAAAGTATTAAAGAACAACATAGGTAATACTAGAAGTGGTATAATCACCAGCCTGTGTGATAGCATTGGGTGATGGATGATTACTATGGAACATCGTTACCTAAAGAACAAGTCTCTTATCTGAACTATGGAACAATGTTAACTCCTGAACAAGACTCTTAAGAGATTAGCATGAATATACAGTGATATGTGATAATCTATTTTCCATGCTTAGATGAATAACAAAGCCATAAATGTTGCACACAAGTAAGATGAGGGTACAACCTATCTGGCCGCTATCCATAGGAGTGAGCATCATGTGCTGACTTGTCGATGGCCCTGCAGTTGTTGTGGCTGTCCATGTCGGGCACGCACATTCGACGCGGGGAGCTGTTGAGTGGGGACTATAGCTCCCTTCTGGTGTATGCTTCCCTTGTTGGAGCAGCTGTGGTGAGAAGAAAGACAGTGTTGCTGAAGATGCAGAAAACGCATAATGTTAAGAACGACACATATCTCTGATCTAAAGAAATAACCTAAGAGATCAACAGTAAGGTACGAGAGTGGTCACACGTCTGTTGACTGAAAACTAAATTGGGGTCACACGATTTTATTTTATTTTGGTACTGTCCGATCTACGCTGGATGGCTTGATGGCCGTCTTGTGCCTCCCGGCTGACACCGTTTAGAATCTTCCCCGAAGAGCCAGTGACCACCGGCAGAGCAACCTGCCTCTGCCGTCCCTGGCCACGAGAGCTCCGACCAAAACCCCGCTCCCCGCCCCACTGCACTGACGTGGTTGCACCGCCCTCGGCCAATCCACAAAGATTCACCGTCATCCAGATCCAGCGATGGTAGTACCTTCAACCCACGCAACTCTAAGCTAGCCACCTAAGCCCTGCTTCCACGGCAAACTTGCGCCCCCGCACCCTTACGATAGGCACCAGCCAACCGGTAGCCTAGGACCTCCGCCGCCTCGAGGGGTGCTGCTTCCCATTGGGAATCGAATGGCCCAGAATAAAAATTCAGACGACTGATGCCTAAATAAAGTTATTTAAGATGAGTGTACGACCTATCTTACGGCCCGGTGAAGTAGGCAGCTCCAGCTGCTGACTCGGTGAGGCCGGCGCGGTTGCGGTGGCTCCTTGTGGCAGGAAAGCATATATGTTGCGATGGTCGACGGCTACGGGGAAGCAGCGCCGGGGCCCTGGATGCATCCGAAGTTGGAGCCGCTCCGGCGCCGTGCACAACGGCGCGGGTGAATCGGCCCCGGTACGGTTCATACGGTCGTCGTTGAGGCAGCTCCGGCAACACGGAGTAAGAGGCACACGGTCCATTGCACGACGGTAAACGAACAGTGGCCCTGGCATTGGGGAGGAGGGCGGCGGACAGGTAGGGCCCGCCGCCTGAGGGCTGTACTGGTTGCCTTTCGCTGTAGCATGGCCCTTGCTGACGAAGGTCATGCTGAGGGCCGCATGGCTACAGTCCTCCGCTTGGCAGGTAGGTGACCACTTGGTCAGCTCGCATTGTCGCCATGCCCCTCTGGGATTTGGGGGAGAGGGTGTCCCTACCGCCATGCTCCGTCTTGTCAGAGCAGGTGAGTGTAGACTTCGAGGGGAGGAGGGTCCGTCTGCTAGGAGCCGGCCTCCCCTGAAGCCACCTCTTAAGAGTGTTTCATCTTCTGGGAGCCGGCCGCTCGGGCCCAGCCGGCCCGAGTAGCCAGCCACGTGTTTGGAAGGCGTGAGGGGCTTTGCTAGCCCCGATGTCTTGAAATGCTAAGGGGTGTGGATGAGGCTACCCGTGGTCAATCCCTCCGATATCAATCTCATCTTGAAACTTGTCCTTGCCTTTTAGTTTGTGGTCTTGTGGTGGAAGATCATCTTGAGCTTGTGTTCCCTTGAAAGAAGTGGGGTCATACTTCTCTTGTTGAGGAACAAATTTCGTCTTGGGGTATTGATTTTCTTCCCAATCACTCCATTGGCATTGAACTTTCGTTCAAAACCAACCCTCAATAGATCGGAGAGATACGACGGTATAACAATCATGCATAAAAGAGTTTAGAGAAAACACATATAATATTCATGGATAATCTGATCACAAAATCGCAATTCATCGGATCCCAACAAACACACCACAAAAGTGATTACACCGAATAGAATGCCAAGAGCATCGAGGAGAACATTGTATTAAAGATCAAAAAGAGAGAGAGAGCCATCTAGCTACTAACTATGGACCCGTAGGTCTATGGTAAACTACTCACACATCATCAAAGGGCAGCAAGGTTGATGTAGAGCCTCTCCGTGATCGAATCCCCCTCGGCCAAAGTGCCGGAAAAGGCCTCCAGATGGGATCTCGTGGTTCTGGAACTTGCGGCAGCGAAAAAAATATTTTGGCTAGCTCTCTATTGGTTTCCCGATTTTAGAGAATTTATAGAGGCGGAGTTAGGCCAAACGAAGCCACGTGGGCCCCACCAGCCACCAGGGCACGCCTATTCCCTAGGCACGCCTTGGTGCCTCATGGGCCCATGTTTCATCTTCTGGTCCTCTCCAAAAGCTTCTAGTGTCCTTCTTATCTAGAAAAAAAATCTCCAAAAAGTTTCGTGGCATCTGGTCGTCGTTTGGTACTGATATTCTGAAAACCAAAAATAGGCACAAAAAAAACAGCAACTGGCACTTGGCACTAAGTTAATAGGTTAGTCCCAAAAAATGATATATAATTGCTTGTAAATGCATATAAAACATCCGAGATTGATACTATAATAGCATGGAACAATGAAAAATTATAGATACGTTGGAGACGTATCTCTTGGAAATATGCCCTAGAGGCTATAATAAAGTGGTTATTATTATATTTCCTTAATCATGATAAAGGTTTATTATTCATGCTACAATTGTATTGATCGGAAACTTAAATACATGTGTGAATACATAAGAAAATACCAAGTCCCTAGTAAGCCTCTACTAGACTAGCTCGTTGATCAAAAGATGGTTAAGGTTTCCTAACCATAGACATGAGTTATCATTTGATAACGGGATCACATCATTGGGAGAATGATGTGATGGACAAGACCCATCCGTTAGGTTAGCATATGATCGTTCAGTTTATTGCTACTGCTTTCTTAATGTCAAATACACATTCCTTCGACCATCAGATCATGCAACTCCCGGGTACCGGAGGAATACCTTGTGTGCTATCAAACGTCACTTCGTAACTGGGTGATTATAAAGGTGCTCTATAGGTATCTCCGAAGGTGTCTGTTGAGTTGGCGTGAATCGAGATTGGCATTTGTCACTCCGTATGACAGAGAGGTATCTTTGGGCCCTCTCGATAATACAACATCACAAGAAGCTTGCAAGAAAAGTGAATAAGGAGTTTGTTACAAGATGATGTATTACGGAATGAGTAAAGATACTTGTTGGTAACAAGATTGAACTAGGTATGGAGATACCAACGATCAAATCTCCAGCAAGTAACATGCCGACGGTGAAAGGGAACTGCGTATGTTGTCATAAAGGTTCGACCAATAAAGATCTTCATAGAATATGTAACCAATATGGTCATCTAGGTCCCGCTATTGGTTATTGACTGGAGAAGCGTCTCGGTCATGTCTACATCATTCTCGAACCCGTAGGGTCTGCACGCTTAATGTTCGTTGACGATATAGTACTATATGAGTTATGTTTGTTGGCGACCGAATGTTGTTCGGAGTCTTGGATAACATCACAGACATGACAAGGAGCTCCGGAATGGCCCGGAGGTAAAGATTGATATATAGGATGATAGTATTTGGTCTCCGGAAGAGTTTCGGAATGTACCAGATAATTATCGGATGACCTAAAGGGGTTCCGGGAGGCCACGGGGAGTTATTGGGACAAAGGGGCCAATGAGGGGAGCACACCAGCCCACAAAGGGGCTGACGCGCCCCACCTCATGTCCGCTGGCCCTAGGGAAGGAAGGAAGAGGGCAGGCCCCTCTTGCCTTCTCTTCCACATGCTAAGAAAGGAAAGGGGGGGCTCCCCTCCTGACTTTTCCCCACGCGCCAAGAAAGGAAGGGGGCGTCTGCCTAGGGCAGGCGCCCTAGGGAGGCCGCAGGCCCCCTTGCGGTGCGCCTAGGGCTGCCTTCCCTCCCGTTCCCCACTACAAAAAAATACAATTCCGTGATGATACGTGTTTGTCCCAGTAGGTCATGTTTTCTGTCATGCATGTACATCCATGACGATTTTATGACAGAATCAAGATAGTCATACATGTGCTGTCGTAGAAGTGTTCCATGACATTACCAAAATTATCATCACGGAAGTGTCCACTTCCATGACGATAAATGGTGCATCATGAAGTGTTTTGGTCAAGGGTAACCAACATGTGGCATCCACCATAACTGCTCACCGTTAAGCTATCGGGTTTCGGTTTGGATCCCATAACCCGTTAGCAGCCACGACCAATGGGGATTTTCCACGTGTAAAATTCTCATTCGCCGGAGGATCCACGTGTCGGCTCATCGATGGGACAGATGTCATCCACTCATTGTATGGGAGGCGCCTATGATACGTTGGCACGTGGCAAGGCCCAATAGTGGCCCATTTAGGTGAAAGAGGCCGGCCCAGTCAAAATTAGCAGGCCGGCCCATATAGGGCCTACTTGTGTCTGGTCCATTTAAGCCCATGGCCTATACGAGATGTGCCAATTCGGCACGTCGATTACCCGTTAATTATTTGACACCATTGCAGCCCATCGTCTGTTCGAGCCCGTTAACAGTCTGCTATATATTTGGGCTCAATATCGGCCCCATGTGGTTTCGGCCTGTTAACGGCCCATTCAAGGGATGGGCCAATTTTCAGGATGCACGTCTTTCGGCCTTTTAATGACCCACTTAAGTGTTGGGCCAATTTCCAGGCCGGTGTGTCTTTCAGCCTGTTAACGGCCCATAAATGAGTTGGGCCATTTGCAGTTGGACCTGAGTTTTGCCCTCTTAATGGCCCTTGCTCTTCATGACCAATACCAGCCCGGTTTCTCTTTCAGCCTGCTAAAGGCCCACAACACAGTTGGGCCATATAAAGTCCGATCTGACATTCGGCCTTTTATTGGCACATGCTCTTTATGGTCCAGTACGAGCCCGCTGTCTCTTTCGGCCTGCTAAAGGCCCAAAATACAGTTGGGCCATATATAGCCCGACCTTAGTATCGGCCTGTTAACGGCCCGTGAAGTCGAATGGGCCCACTTATCGGCCTGCTAACGACCCAGGAGGTAACAAGGCCGAGCATTAACTGTTGGCTCGTTTCAATTATAGCGGCCCAATAGTGCTTTCGGCCTGGTTACGGCCCATTAACTTGATGGGCCCGCTAAAGTTCGAACGAGTCAGTAGGCCCAATTAGATAACGTCGATTTCGGCCCAGCTATAATTTTAGCCCATTACAACGAGCAATTATGGACCGGATAAAAACCGATCAATTAAAGGCCTATGAGAATTTTGGCCCATGAGAGCCCATTAGGGAAGCCCATTATGGGCAGTGGGCCGCTTCCTTCATATAGGGCCCACGACTGTTCGTGCTAACTAATAATTTCACTGCATTTTTGCCTTCCCAGCGACCAGTTAGCTGGATTGCGAGGCACGCTAAGCAAACGTACGACATACAAGGAAAAACGTTACACATCCAACATATATTACATGAAATTACATCCACTGGGCAATCAAAGATTGATGCCAGGGCAAATAAATGAGCAGAACTTAACGATCTACAACCTCAGAATCTGCAACCTCAGTGCAGATGACACCCATAAGCATGTGAGCAAGTTTTTCCTTCTTTGCTACACTGTCTCTGAAAACATTGATCAGTTGTTATTGCGCAAGAATGTGCACCTCTGATTCCTCCACGATTTCCATGATTGCTTCTGCCAGTAATTTGTTCACAAACATACATTTTTTCCGTTGGATTCGAGACAGAGGAAACTCAACAGATTCAGATGGCGATTTTGGCAGGATTGTATTATTGATAGTGGAGAGTGTCTCGACCACTGCATCATAACATAAATTAGGAGGAGAACCGAACAGATTAATCAAGAGTTATTGCCATATTACCTGGCCTAGATTTATTGGAAAGAAACAATGGGGTTGCCTTGCTGTTTTCAGAGTTTGTCTTCTTATCTTCAGCAACCTGCACCAAATTAACACACTAGCATTGCTATCATTGGCCAGGTCAAATTATAGGAAAGCAACATTGACACAATATGGCACAGCTATCATTAGCCAGGTAAGGTAATAGGAAAGCAACATTGACACAATGAATGATTGGGCAACCAGAACATCACTACAATTTAGGAATGTGCATGATATGAGATAGTACACTAATGCAGCCCAGTATGCAAAACTACCAGGCAATTTTCCTTACAAAAATCAACATTGTCGCCTTTAATTATACATTTTGCTACAAGTAAATTTAGATCAGATAAAGGTTTATTTCAGCATTGGAGCACAGAGAATTCCCACAAGATACTTTCCTCGAACACGATCCCAGTTTAGAAAGTCTTCTGTCCTTTAAGCTTATTTTCTAAAAGAGAGATGGGTAAGAAACATGTAGAGAATATGATCTGAATGCTATAAAATTTCATGATGTGAGGATACGCACATGCTTTTTAGAATGGAGTTGACATATTTTTGCTGGACTGGAGTGGACTAGTTCTTTGGACACTTGAATCTGCTTATTATCAGTAGGAGTTGGGTTTCTCTGTGCTGGAGAAGTATCTATGAGCACTGGAGTTGGTTTACTATCTCCTGTCGTTTCGATCTTTTGCAAAGACCTTGTTTGTAACCCTTCAGATTCTAACATAGCCGTCTTCCCCTTGCATGCCTTATATAGAAGCATGGTGCTTCAGTTATAAAACATGCTACGGCAGAGAGATGGAATAGGTACTGAAGAATAGAAAGCCATGACATATTGACATGTATTCCCTCCATCCGGAAATAAATGGATGTGTCTAGGCATATTTCAGTTCTAGATACATCCATTTTTATCCATTTCTGCGACATGTAATCCGGACGGAGGGAGTATGATGTAAGAGCTAGGGATACGATAGGACAACAGAGTAAAAAAAACACTAGTTCAATGTAAAACTGTATGATAGCGGAATACATACAGAAAAACACTAAGGCAACATATGCGTGTATGATTGGGAAACTAAGATGGCATTGCAACAGACCACTAGAACAGCACTTCAATGTAAAAAAAATGGTATGGTAGACAGATGAAGTACATACTGATGAATAACAATGCATATGATATTCAGAAGCATGATGCCCAAAGTAAGCAGATGGCACTGCGACAGAGTAGAATGATAGTACTTGAATTTGAAAACATGTTATCATAAATGGAATAGGTACTGAAAAATAGGAAGGCATGACATATTTACATGCATGATCAGCAGGCTAAGCACATGGCATTGCAACAGAGTAGATGCACTCTAGGACATTATATGCATGTTGTACCCATATCACGAGCCAAGTTAGAGCAAGGACCTTGTGGGGTGAATATGATTCGGCATCTTTCTGCAACTCTTCTGAAGAACTGCCGTTACATGTTCCATCATATTGGGTATCATTGACATCAAGTTTGTTGGCCGTTACATTGCTCCGTGAGGTTCTTGTGGATATATCAGTGTGTTCAATTATATCTGACATGCATGGAAGACAACTAGTAGTTAGATTTATGTACTGAGTGCCTGTAGGAGATGACATAAATAGTAGGACTGGGCTTAACTAGCAGCAACAGGTCTCAAAAACTAAAGGGAGAACACAGATGAAAGCTGCAGAATATGTATCGTTTGTACTTGAGATTAACTAGATGGCACACAAAAGTATTAAAGAACAACATAGGTAATACTAGAAGTGGTATAATCACCAGCCTGTGGGATAACATTGGCTGATGGATGATAACTATGGAATAGCATTACCTAAAGAACAAGTCTCTTATCTGAACTATGGAATAGGGTTAACTCCTGAACAAGACTCTTAAGAGATTAGCATGAACATACAGTGAAATGTGATAATCTATTGTCCATGCTTAGATGAATAACAAAGCCATAAATGTTGCGCACAAGTAAGATGAGGGTACAACCTATCTGGCCGTCATCCATAGGAGTGAGCATCATGTGCTAACTTGTTGATGGCCCTGCAGTTGTTGTGGCTGTCCATGTCGGGCATGCACATTCGATGCAGGGAACTGTTGAGTGGGGACTATAGCTCCCTTCTAGTGTATGCTTCCCTTGTTGGAGCAGCTGCGGTGAGAAGGAAGATGGTGCGGCTAAAGATGCAGAAAATTCAAAATGTTAAGAATGACACATATCTCTGATCTGAAGAAATACCCTAAGAGATCAACAGTAAGGTACGAGAGTGGTCACACGTCTGTTGACTGAAAACTAAATTGGGATCACACAATTTTATTTTATTTCGGTACTGTACGATCTACGCCGGATGGCTTGATGGCCGTCTTGTGCCTCCCGACTGACACTATTCAGAATCTTCCCAGAAGAGCCAGCGACCACCGGCAGAGCAGCCTGCCTCCGCTGTCCCTGGCCGCGAGAGCTCCGACCAAAACCCCGCTCCCCGCCCCACTGCACTGCTGTGGTTGCGCCGCCACCGGCTAATCCACAAAGACTCGCCGTCATCCAGATCCGGCGGTGTTAGTACCTTCAACCCACGCAACTCTAAGATAGCCACCTAAGCGCTGCTTCCATGGCGAACATGTGCCCCCGCACCCTTACGTTAGACACCAGCCAACCGGCAGCCTAGGAGCTCCGCTGCCTCGAGGGGTGCTGCTTCCCATTGGGAATCGATTGGCCCAGAATAAATATTCAGACAATTGACGCCTAAATAAAGTGATTTAAGATGAGTGTACGACCTAGGTTGCGGCCCGGTGAAGTAGGCAGCTCCAGCTGCCGATTCGGTGAGGCCGGCATGACTGCGGTGTCTACCGGTGGCAGGAAAGCAGAGATGTCATGACGGTCGACGGCTATGGGGTAGCAGCGCCGGGGCCCTGGACGCTTCCGAAGTTGGAGCCACTCTAGCGACATGCACAACGGCGGGGGTGAATCGGCTCCGGTATGGTTCAAGCGGCCTTCGTTGAGGCAACTCTGGCAGCACGGAGTAAGAGGCACACGACCCAGTGCTTGACGGCAAACGGACAGCGTCTCCGGCATTGGGGAGGAGGGCGGCAGTGAATTTGGTGCGGTGGGGGCGCCATGGAGGAGGGGCTGAGGTTTCACGGCTGGTTAGAAGGGAGCTTCGGGGGATAAGGTGATTTGGCGCCGACGATGTATGAATGGGGAATTGGGAGGGGGAACCATGTCTTACGGGCGCATTTGTCTGAAATGTGGGGGGGAGTTACAGTTCTACCCCAGCCTTTAGGCTTCTGGGCTTGGGGTCTGTGCACTGAGGGTCACGAATAGTAGAGTAACTTTGCTTCTCCCAAATAGTGGGCGCGAGCGATTTCGGGCGAGGAGGGCGTGTTTTGAAATAGTGGGCGCGAGCGATTTGGGGCGAGGATGGCGTGTTTTAAAAAAGTCGGCGCGAGCGATTTCGGGCGAGGAGAGGGTGTTTTGCCGCCCATGGTTTATGAATTATTCGGCACCTGTCATTTCGGCCGAGGAGAACGTGCGCTTGGATGAAGTTACGAACCTACCCTTGATGTACAATGGGCCAATTGATGCGTGTCTCACATAGGCCGGTAATTTCGCGTCGCCCATTTATTTGCTCTGGCGAATTCCACTGAGCAGAGGGTGTTTAGCGGTTCGTTCAAATTTTGGGAGAACAAGCATCCACGTCTACCTTACCAAGTCGATTCGAATCAAATTTCGAAATATTAGCTTGCCACTTCTTTTTTAGATGGTGAGATGATGCTCGGGACTAATGTGTTTTTACATGCTCGTTGCTAATGATTTACTATATGACAAATAGTTGACCCACTAAAAAACGGGAATCAAACCCAAAATGAAATATCTCGATTCAATGAAATAGCTCGTTCACCAGGTCAAAATAGTGAACTAAATCCAAAATTGAACACCTCGATTGAGTAGCATGTTGTATTGTATTATAGTACTCCATGAACATGTTGATAGTCAAATTAATGAACTTGTTTGATACGCATATCTCCGTTCATGTGTGGATTGCAGACAACATGTTCTCCAATTCAAATATTTGAATGCAATTTTATATCGAAACATGGTTTATATCAGCCTTTGATGCATAAACGCGACCTCCCCCTCTCCCGGACTCCTGTTCTCTCTCTCGCCGACAATCTTCAATTCTATCGCACGCATCCAAACACAAACCTTGTCGGTCCCTCTTCGTCTCTCTCTATCTCTCTCTCTCTGTGGGGGGAGGGGGTCTTTCTAGTTCGCATGCACACTCCATGTATAGGTCTCTCTAGCACACTATGTATGATTCTCTAGTCCAAGCTAAATATCTTGGGTGCACTCGTCGTACGCACACAAATTCCCTGGCTCATTTCCCGTAACTCTCTCATGCACCACTCTGCCATCTCAGAGCTCATCCCTCTCTCTCTCTCAAACTCTCCATCTCCCTGGGTCACACATACACATGCATATCTCACTCGCACTCTATAGACCCATCTAAAACTCTCTCTCTCCCTCGTTCTCTCTCCATCTCACACGCACACACACACAATCTCACGACTAGCTAAGTATGATTGCCTCTCACTCAATTGTAGGCATACGTAGTCCTCCCTATGTATATGACTAATACTTAGTCTCCATCACAAATATGTGCATTGTCTCTTTCCCTCACTTGGTCTATCTCGATTTCTCTCGGGGCATCTTTCTATCACACACACACCTCGTCCCTCGATCTCCCACCCATATAGTCTCCTCATGATCTCGAGGGGATCTCTCTATGACAAACACACCCTCTCTCCCTCCCCATGCATCCATCTTCTCCATGCGTCCCTCTCAGCCTTTGTCCCTTGTTTGCCAGACCTCTATTGGACATGTGCTATAGGGGTGTCTCTCTCCGTTGCAAACAATCACGCACTAGCTATCTTTGTGAATCTCCTCACCTCGCTTTTCTATCTCGGAGATGCATGCGTGATATGTTTGCATAAGAAACGAACACACACTCTCTCTCTCTCTATTTTATAGTTTGTTGTCCCTCTCTCTTTCACACACACACTCTTTTTGCACACTCGCTCATTCTCCTTCACACGCACTTGATCTCTCTCGACTTAGGCACTCTCTTCGGTCCATAGCATATAGATTTATTGAAAAGTCAAACATCACAAAGTTTGACAACGTACGTGGAGAAAAACATTTACATCTAGAACGTCAAACAAATATCATTAGATTCATCATGAGCTGTAGTTTTGTATGATGTATCTTTGGTATTGTAGATATAAATAATATTTGCGTAAACCTGGTCAAAGTTTCCAAAGTTTGACTTCTAAAAAATTTATATGCACTGCATTATCGAACGGATGGATTATCTCTTTCCCCCTCTCAGCTATCTGACGCACCACTCTGCCATATCAGGGATCCTCTATCTCTCTCAAACTTTATATCTCCCTGGTTCACACATACACGATCTCGCTCGCGCTACATAGACTCGTCTAACACTCTCCACCCTTGTTCTCTCTCTATGTGACATGCACCCCCCCTAAGTACCATAATCCCTCCCTCCATCATAGGCACACACACTCCCCCCCCTAAATATGACTATCTCTCACTAGCCATCAGGAACACACGTATTGTCTCCTTCCATCCATACGTCTATCTCGATATCTCTTGGGGTATCTTCTATCATGCACACACCTTGTCACTCGATCTCCCACCCATGTAGTCCCATCATGATCTCCAGGGGATCTCTCTGTCACAAACATACACTCTCTCCTCCCCATGTCTGCATTTTCTCCATACGTCTCTCTCTACCTCTCTCCCTTGTTTGTCAGACCTCTCTTGGCCACGTGCTAGATGTCTTTCTCTCTCGATTGCAAACAACCACACACTATCTCCTCACCTCGCTTTTGTTGTTGAAGATGCATGTGCGATATGTTTGCATAAGACATACACGCTTTTTCTCTACTTTATCATGTGTTGTCCATGTCTCTTTCACACACGCACGCACACTTTTTTCACTCACTCTTTCTATTTGACACTCTCTCCCTCTCTCTCTCTCTAGTCAGGTACTCTCTCACGTCCATAAACATATGGATATTTTGAAAAGTCAAACCTCAGAAAAGTTTGACCAGGTATATGTGGAGAAAAACATTTACATCTGGAATGACCATTAGATTCATCACAACACGTACTTACTTCATACTATCATTTATCTTTGGTATTGTAGATATAAGTAATTTCTTTATAGACTTGGTCAAAGTTTCAAAAGTTTGACTTTAAAAAAAATATAGGCACTGCAGTATCGAACGGAGGGAGTAGCTCTTTATCTCTCTACTACTCCCTCCGTCCCATAATATAAGAGCGTTTTTCACACTAGTGTAGTGTGAAAAACGCTCTTATATTATGGGACGGAGGGAGTATCTCTCACGGGCCTCCCCTCTCACTCGATCTCTCTATACCGAGGGATTATACGGTCACTGTGTCAGCGTATAGCTCCGTATATTGTTTAGTTGACCGGTCAACCCATCCACATGCTGCCTTGTTAGCTCGTGTTCTCTATCTTCATTTGCTGGCCCATGTGGTAGTGGGTGAAAATAAGTAAACTATAGGCCCATCTGACATGCGGTGAAGTAAAAAAAGTTGAAACCACTCGCGGTAGCACCCCACACGCTAGTAAATTGAGGACACACTTCTTCCACGTGAAGGACGCACTCACGCACATTTCACCACTGCGCGGCGGCATGCACACAAGGACGCACTCGCGCATACCGAGCACACAATACACACCAAGCACAAATGTACACTGGCGTCGCCGCCGGCTGAGATGGACGGTGAGGCAGCCAACAAGAGGAGGCGGCTCGAACCAAAACCACATCCAGCGAGCCTGGACTTCATCAGCAGCCTCCCCGATGACATGCTGCTCATCATCATCGGCCTCCTCACCGCCAAATCTGTTGTGCGGACCACCTTGCTCTCTCGGCGGTGGCGCCCCCTCTGGCGCCGCGTCCCCCTCAACCTCACCGTCGACAGCTGCCTCTGCGATGGGGATTGCCAACGCATGGCCGCAGTCTCCAAGATCCTTTCATCGCACCCTGGGCCAGCCAGACGCCTTGACATCCGCATGTTCAGTACCAACTGCAAGGTCCAAGCCAAGTTCGAAGAGTGGTTCTTATCCCCCACCCTAGATCAGCTCGAGGAGCTCAGGTTTGTAGCTGGATGATGTTGCTCTCTGCTGCCGTCCGCGCTCCGCCTCACGCCAACACTGCGCCGCGCCAGCTTCAGCTCCTGCTATTTTCCCCAGATTAATGTCGCGCCCGCCCTTCTTCTCCCTCAACTCAAGCAGCTCAACCTCTTCGACATTAGCATCTCGAAGAAGGCTATGGAGCACCTGCTCCACAGCTGTACTGCGCTCGAGTACCTTCGTCTTCGGCAGATCCACGGGTTAATTAGCCTCCACATCGCCTTGACGAATCTCCGATGGATTTATGTGTCTTGCAGGCCCCGCAACAAGACATCAATTGGGAAGAGATCACTCCACCTATTCCACGTTATGGTCATTGAGAATGCGCCTTTCCTTGAGAGATTGCTTGTATCTGATCTAGAAGGTCCAACAAAAATCAGAATCATTGACGCGCCAAAATTGACAGCGTTGGTGTACTCGTCTACCAAATTCTCTGAACTCTTTATTGGATCCGTAATCGTTCAGGTACAACACTCATCTTCTTCTCCGTCTTCTTGAAATTTACATTTTTAAATTTCTTCTTGATGTATTTATGACTGTCATCCAGAAAATGATTCCCACAAGCTTGACCCAGTTTGTGCGCACAGTGAAAATCTTGGCAATAAAATCTATCGGCCCCAATCTGGATCAAGTTGTTCGATTCCTTACATGCTTTCCGTGCACGGAGAAGCTACTCATTGAGGTGAAACTTCTTTCCTATCAGTAAACGGTAATCACAACATAGCTCAATTCTTTCGCAATTTCCCCAAATTACGATGACAAGTGTAGTGTTCAAAACTGCATCTACACACTGCACTGAAATAAATGTTTTTAGTATTTTTTTCTCACGTGGTCACCTGCATCGTTTTTTTTGTTGTACTAATAGTAGCCTAGGCTAGTCATAGTGGCAAGTAACTTAGACTAGTAACTCTATGGTTAGCCTAAGAGCAAGTACTACCTCCGTCCTGGTTTACTCTTCGTATTTTGTAGTATCAAAATTTGACCATAGATTTAACTGACAAAATGTTAATGCATGTAACTAAAAATTATATCGTTGGATTCATATTTGAACATAATTTCAAATGGTATAATTTTTGGTGACATGCATTGGCATTTTCTTAGGTAAATCTATGGTTAAAATTTTACACTAAATACGAGGTAGTACAAAAGTGGGCTATAACGGCCCTCCACTATGTAGGCCAAAACACGTGCCAAATTCACTTGTGATGCATTCGGCATCGATGCCCCTCCATTGCTCACCTGGTGCCCCAATCTGGATCACCCACTTTGCTCCGGTGCCAAATTAACTCACGCAATGAAAAAACACTTGCGTGGGAGAGGGAGAGAATTAAGGCAATAAAAAAACACTTGTTTGTGAGAGGGAGATGCTGGTGTAGTTGGTTTGATTGATTTGTTTATACATGTGGGTCTGTGTGCACAGCGGTGCCAACTCTCTCACATCGCTAGAGCGATGCCAAAATCTTTTGATTTGACATCGATGCGTATTATGCGAAATACTTTTGAGAAATATGGCATCGGCCACATAGTGGAACGCAACAAATGCCCAAGCTCTTCACGTGCTCCTAGGTAAATGAGAGGAAAGAGAAAGAGAGAGAGAGAGAGCGAAAAAATATCACTAGCCTTAGAGCCAACCCTATAGCCAACCCTATCGTATGAGCGAATGATATTGGTACCTCTTGATGAGAAGGCAATCTTATAGAGCCAGCTGCTCTAATATGTTCTCTTCTTTTGCAGATAAAACAAGACCCGAAAGTGAAAAATGTGCTGCACTATAACAATATCATCTAATGCCTTGATCTCCATCTTACAGAAATTGATTTGATCGACTACTGAGGCAGCACATCTGAGATTAAATTGGCCAGGTTCTTTGTTCTGGAGGCAAGTGTCCTCAAGGTAATGAGGTTTGGTGTTCTATGGCGCAACAATGAATGGCGTGCTGATCACCGCAAGCGTCTAAGCCTAAATGACAAAGTCTCCGCAGAAGCTGAATTTGTTTTTGAAACATCAAGTCGCCAGAGACTAAAAAATTTATTTTCCCATTAGTGACTTGTTAGGGCGATGGATTTTAGTTTGCACAATAATGCTGCATCCACCTAAAGTAACAAAAGTTCTTACATAAACTTCCTAATAATTACCTCTTCGTAGGTGCAGCATTACTCCTAGCATTTGTAATATATGTTTGAAACATGTAATATTACGACTATCCAGCACGAGGTAGTACTATGTTACGATAAATGTTTGCGTGCATAGGTGCGGCAATGATCTACCCATTACTCGAGTACAAAATTTATTATTACCAGCAAGAGGCCCATGCGTTGCACGGAACATCAAGATGCATTTATACGAGCTGTTTATCTTGTGGGAGATGAAGATGAACGAGGGCAGGCCTTATCTGCAAATGTGGAGAGGGGTGCGGGTATCTTTTTGGAAAATTGCCATAGTTTGCTTTCTATCCATCAGATATATATCGGACGGTCTATATTGCAGGATGGCAGGCACACCATCATCACCAACTCGGTTTTTTATAAGAAAAAAAGTTTCTCTATTTCTCTATACTACTCCTATAAAAACCTGAGGGCTCCTTTGATTCAAGGGAATTCTATAGGATTTTTGGAGAATTAAATCCTTTGAAATTTTTCCTACGTTTGTCCTTTGATTCATAGGATTGAATCCCATAGGAATTTTTCCAATGGAATCTTTTGTACTACATTTCATAGGAAATCTAACATCCACTCTAACCTATTTTTACAATTCCTTTGCTTTTCCCGTGAAATCAAACGCTCCTTGCTAATCCTATAGGATTCAAGTGGCCATGACACTCCAATCATATAGTTTTCCTATTCCTGCATTTTCAAAATCCTGTTGATCAAAGAGGTCCTAAGTTGGTGATGATGGTGTGCCTGCCATCTTTCACCAATAGCCGTCAGATCTAGATCTGACGCATACAAAGCAAACTGTTGCAGTTTTGCAAAAAGATGCCCGCACTTGTTCCCTATTTACAAACAACTCTGTGTCTCTCACAATCAGCCTTATCTCTTCCCCACCACATCTAGAAGTCCATGGAACAATCTGGCGCGATGGCCGCTGCCGGTGCCGTCCACCCCCAATCTTGGTGTTCCGTGCAATGCACGGGCATCTTACTCATATAAGAAAAGAGTAGAGATAGTCGTGGCAACGCACGGGAAATTATGTCAAACACGGCTAGTTGTAAGCAGGCTAGCTCTACAGCCATGATGATAGTGACTGCACATGGTGAGGCTGACTTTGGTATGTCGAACACGGTGCCTACACTCAGATGTCATCTCTGGCGCAGGGTCTTGTCACTTCACTGTAATGAGTAGCACGTAATAATTTGTCCAACGGGTAGTACAGTACTACTACTAGTCTAGCACCACCGTCTGGATTTAGTACTACTACCACGTCCGTCTAGATTTAGTATTTGACTAGCAATATCTAGTAATGCATGGCACAAAAAATATACTACTCCCTCTGTAAATAAATACATGGAGTATTGTTTTATTCGGTTTTGAACGTAGTTCCCGATAATATTATACACTCTCCCTTCCGGTAGATGGCTCAAATCTGAAGCCTCATCAATCAGACTACTATTGTACTCACCGAGCGGTCAGCTTGGTAAGCTACCAACAAAAAATTGCAATCAAAGACTACTATTGTACTCCCTCCGTACTAGTGCATTAGGCTGGTCGTAATGGGAGTATCATAGGTAGTATCATGCATAAGAACTAGGCAAATTTGATGAGGCGGCATAGAATTAAATGAAGAGAAAGTGGGGTGAGTATCATATCATGATACCGTATCATATTAAATGTTGTCCTAATATGTGTCATGCATGGCAATAAATGAAGTTATTTACTACGGGTGATACTAACACATGATACGATGCACTACGGGTGTAGTATCATACACTAGTATCATATACATGATACTAGTATATGATACTCACCATTATGACCAGCCTTAGTCACGTTACGAAAACCAAATAATCCCAAAACTTTCAGGCGCGGTGCATTAACTACCCACCTCGGTCCCTTTTTTTTGCCACGAAAAAAGAAATCACCCAATAGGAGACGTTGGGTGACATTAACTACAAAATACTACTGCTACCTCCGTCCTGATTTATTGGTCCCCTTAGTATTTTGTGCCAAATTTTGACCATAGATTTAACTAAAATAATAATAATGCATGTCACCAAAAATTGTATCATTGGATTCGTATTTGAACATAGTTTCCAATGATATTATTTTTGGTTACATGCATTAACATTTTATTAGTTAAATCAAACGTCAAAACTTGGCGCAAAATGCAAAGGGGACCAATAAACCAGTAAACATCAAAGTTCTCTTGTTTTGCCCCAACTTGGTCTCGGTGAGATGACTATACTGCACCGGCACGGAGGGAGGGCCGAGGAGTAGATGGCCAACAAACACGTGAATGCAATGCAGTCTGCACTTCTCATATAAAGGCTCCCCGCCAAGCCAATCTACGAAATCCTACGCACTTACGCACCCTAACCAAGGGTATGAGTGGTCACTCCAATCGCAAGATCAGTTGACTAGAAGGTAGACCCATGGAGGCGATGAGTGTGAGCGTCAGCCGGCTGTGCCAGATGGTCCACGACGCCGGCTTGCGGCCCGACACCGAGGAACGTCTCTAGGTCGTGCTTGAGGCCGCCAGGGCATGTCGGTGCAACAAACCCTAGGTCTGTTGCCCTGACTGTGCACAGGCACGAGAACAAGATTACAACACCAAGGCCGTGTCAAGATACAAGAGACCAAGATCTTCGAAGAACCAGCATGCTGATTAAGAAGGCCAAGACCAAGACAGAGAAGCGAGACACCACCGGGAGAAAAGCCTCCCTTGCCGGGCAGGCAGACCTGGCAAGGACAAAGGCTCCCCCAGAAGAAAGCATTCAAGACGTCCCGACAGGGCCTTCCGAGACTCACGAGGGCAAAGACACCTCACTAAGCCATCTCACCATGACCCACGTCGTTGATCAATGCGGTGTCAAGCCGCAAAGTGACTAAGTGGCAGCCATTCGCCACATGGAGGCCTCTTTCTACAGGAAATACCTACAGATGACACCCATCCTGCGATGTGTCAAGCAAGCAGGCATGGAGCAGGCAAGACAAGCCCGACAAGGCTTGCCGGGCGAGCAACGATGTGACGTTGAGCGGTGCATTTAATGCACTCAGTCAGCCTACAGAATTAGGTATGATAGCACTGTTTGCTATCTTACCAGTGCATAATGACTGTTTTGCCATTGTGGTGACCCCTTAACCTATAAAAGGAGGCCCATGGCAACCGTAGCAAGGGTTGGAAAGTTGAACATCCCCACACTCGTCCGCGCGTAGTCACCGCCTCCCCTGGGCGAGCCTGTCGGGCAAGTGTACTACGCTCCACCACCACTTTTCCACCATCAATCCACCAAAGCAGGAGTTGGGTTTTACGCCTTGCGGCAGCCCGAACCTGGGTAAAATTGCCCGTTTGATCTCTGCCATGCTGGCCCACGTTCTTCTGCTCTTTGTGCAACACGACATCCCCCCTGCCCAACCAGCAAGGGGCCCCTTGGTCCCATAGGTGGCCGTGGTTTCCCGCGACATCTTTTGTGCGCCAGGTAGGGGGATCGCTTGCGCGAACCTGAAAGCATGTGCAGCGCGTCATCTTCATCACCATCTTCGTCTTCGACGGCGCCGTCGGCAATGGCGCCCAAGAAGAAGCCCGGTGCTGCTGCTCATCCATCCACCTCGAAGGCGCCGCCACCTGCAGCCACCAATGCTGCGGGGGACACGGAGGTGCACGAGAGTGTGGACACCGCTGGGGCTATGGTCGGGGCTGGCGGCACCGTCACCATTTCCCCTACGGTCGAAGCAGGAGCAAGAGACGCCGGAGGAGAGCAACATCAGCAACACCCCGATGGCCATGCTCCACGAGGTACGAGTGAAGGGGCTACTCCATCCACACTCCTTTCCCTCGTCGACGGGCACAGCCACAGCAATGGCGCTCGGTCCGGGGCGAATCGCCGCCCTCCGGCCACCCCCACCATGGGGACGGCCGCAGCGCTTGCACCTCCCCCGGGACGAGTCGACCAGGCTGCTGCGCCTAGTGGAGCTGCTGACCCTCAAGCGCCATCTCCGCGCCACCATGCCATCCAGGTGGCCACCCCGCAACAGCGGTGATGTGATACGGTCGCTGCTAGCCCCGTCAGGAGCCGAGCGACGGCATGATCTGTGTCATCATCGCCCATACCAAGTACTGCTACGGAGGCCATGGCGCGGCTCAACTGCTGCTGAGGTTTCCGCCAGTAGCCGAGCAGATGGATGAATGGCGTGCCACCATCTAGAGCCTGCTCGGCTTCGCCGAGGCTGGGGGCTCGCAGCGAGCTGGCCCGCCACGGCCTCCCCAAGCGACGACAACGGCCCATGCTGCTGGTCATACGGAAGGGGCCACCCCCACGGTACAATCCCCGCCACGGCAGCTAGTGCAGGCACAGCGGAATCAAGAACCTGATGGTGTCTCGACGGCCTCTTCTGACCCTCGAGCGCATCCAGGCCGGCAGCGTGCCCCGGAGGACAGGCGAAGGGGAGACGCGCGCATTGTCGTTGAGCAACATCGCGACGCCCACCACCGGGCCAATGGGTGTGACGGTCCCGACGTCGACGAGCCTACACTCGATACTGGCGGGTACCTACCTTTCAAGGTTGGGTGCCCTGCCTTTACTCGTGAGCTGCGGCAAGTCCGTTGGCCGTCTGTCCGCATGTTCAAGCCAGAGATACCCGAGAAGTACTATGGGAGGCTGAAGCCGGCAGAGTTTCTGAGCATCTACACCATCGCTATTCAAGTTGCCGGGGGAAGAGATGAGAAGGTATTCGCCAACTACTTCCCTTTGGCTCTCAAGTCCAATGTGAGGTCTTGGCTGATGCACTTGCCAGAGAACTCCATTTTGTCATGGGCTGATTTATGCCATGAGTTCATTGGCGCCTTCACTGGTGGCCATCAAGAACCAGGTTGGCCCAGCGATCTGCAGCTTCTTCAGCAGAAAGAAGGAGAGACTCTCCGGAAGTATTTGCAGAGATTTAGCAGAGTCCACAGAAACATCCCAAATATCCATCCAGCAGCTGTGATAGCCACCTTCCAGTCCAATGTGCACGACTGGAAGATTCGTTCCAAGATGAATGTACGGTTGCCCAAGTCTGTGAAGGAACTTTACACCTTGGTGGATAAGTGTGCTCAGATGGAGGAGGGAAGAAAACTGCCCGGAGAGGAGGATTGCATTAATGTTGATTGAGAGGATGATGACGAGTCCACCAATTAGAAGAAGAGCAAGAAGCGCAATAAGAAGCGCAAGGATAAGACGGTAATGTCTGTTGAAGGGTCGGGTATCCCTAGTACCGGCAAGAAGGTTAAGGCTGAAATCCCCTGCAAGGAAGCTGCCGTGTGCTCTGACTGCCGGGATGCCGCGGCCGCCGAAATGGCAGGGAAAGGTGATGGACCGTACTGCAAGATCCATCGGACCAAGGGCCACGACCTTCAAGAGTGTTATCAGGTTGAGCAGCTTGTCAAGAGACAGAAAGCAGAATATGAGAAGCGTGACAAGGAAAAGGGACAGAATGTTGCTGGCGGTAAGGGTCGTGGCGGTGAAGAAAATCGCCCCGGCAGACCTCTTCGGAACAAAGGGAAACCCGCCAGGGATCGAGAGAAGGAAGCCTGCAGTGATGGGAGTGATGAAGGGGATAAAGAGGAAACCAGTGAGCAGGAGTTCTAGAAGGCCACTGACGCCCTGTGCATTGACGGGGGTGCGTGCCTACACGCCTCTCACCGCCAACTCAAGCGGTGGGCGCATGAGGTTAATGCCGTGGAACCAGCGCCAGGGGCCCGGAAACCACTCATATGGTCACGCACGCCCATCATCTTTGGCGAAGATGATCATCCTGACTACACCACCGTTGTAGGAAGTTTGCCGTTATTGGTCTCTCCAACAATCCGCAACCTCAAGGTCACAAAGATGTTGGTGGACGGCGGGGCCGGGTTGAATCTGATTTCCACAAAGGTTATCAGCAAGCTTCAGATAGCAGAGGATAAGTTAAAAGTCACCGGCACGTTTCAAGGAGTTAATCCCGGCAGGAGTCATCCTAAGGGAAAGATCACGTTGCCTGTGACATTTGGGGGAGAGCTGAACTACCGGACTGAAAAGATTGTGTTTGATGTGGTTGACCTCCCCTTGCCGTACAATGGAATCCTTGGACGCCCAGCCTGGCTAAGTTCATGGCGGCATCCCACTATGCCTACAACATCTTGAAGATGCCAGGGCCAGTTGGAGTCATTTCCGTCCCATCAGATGAGAAAGACGCAATCATTTGTGTGGACAAGATGTACCAGGACGCAGTCGCGGTAGAGGCAGCAGCAGCGGTAGTTCCCGCCAAGGAGAAGAGAGGGAAGAAGAAGGATAGTAAGGGCTCTGGCAAGGAATTCAGGAAGCGCGCCTCTCCAGAGTGCGCTGCGCCTGTTGATGAATTGCCAGAGAGTTCCAACAGCAGGAGATCCAAGGTTGCTGCTCCACAAGTGAAGAAGCTCCTGGCAGGGCTGGCTGGCGTTGATGGTACTTTCACCATCAGCGCCACGCTCGATGACAAATAGGAAAGCGCGCTTGTTGCCTTCCTGCGGGCGAATATCGATGTGTTTACCTGGCAACCATCTGATATCCCCGGTGTTCCCAGGGAGGTAATCGAGCACCACCTTGCTGTCTGCCCACATGCCCGACCTGTCAAGCAGAAAGTCCGGAAGCAGGCCTTGGAGAGGCAGCAGTTCATTACAGAGGAGATCAAGAAACTTGAGGCAGCTGGTTTGGTCAGAGGAGTGCTGCATCCAACGTGGTTAGCAAATCCAGTGGTTGTCCGGAAGGCCAATGGGAAATGGAGACTTTGCATAGACTTCACATATCTCAACAAGGCTTACCCGAAAGACCCATTTCCCTTGCCGCGCATCGACCAGATCGTGGACTCCACTTCAGGCTGCGATTTGCTCTCCTTTTTGGATGCATATTCTGGGTATCATCAAATCTTCATGTCCAAGGAAGACGAAGAGAAGACCTCGTTCATCACCCCGTATGGTACGTACTGTTCTATCCGCATGCCTTTCGGATTAAAGAGTGCCGGGTCTAATTTTGGAAGGGCAGTCCAGATTGGTTTTGGGCCACAGCTGCACAGAAACATTGAGGCTTATATGGATGATATTGTGGTCAAAACCAAGGAAAGATCAACCCTTATCCAGGATTTGGAGGAGACATTTTCCAATTTGCGCAAGATCAACTTGAAGCTCAACCCGAAGAAGTGTGTATTTGGTGTTCCCTCCGGCAAGCTCCTTGGGTACTTTGTATCCCATCGGGGGATCGAAGCCAACCCTAATAAGATCCAAGCCATCGAACAGATCCAAGCACCAAAGACGGTCAAAGATGTAAGGCATCTGACAAGGTGCGTAGCCACGCTAAGCAGATTCATTTCCAAATCTGCCGAGCGCGCCTTGCCGTTCTTCAAAATCTTGAAGAAGGCAGGGCCCATGAAGTGGACTCCAGAAGCAGATGCGGCTTTGCAAGAGTTGAAGGCCTACCTATCTTCTGTGCCCACCTTGGTTGCTCCCAAACCGCAAGAGTCGTTGCTGTTATACTTGGCGGCAACCAATCAAGTGGTTAGTGCAGCCTTGGTGGCGCAGTGGGAAGTGGATGAAACAGAGAGTGAGCAAAGATCGGCAGAGTCAGATAGGGATCAGGACAGAGATAAGCACGGCAGCGAAGACAACCCCAAGGACACGGCAAGGAAGAAAGTGGTGCAGCGCCCAGTGTACTTCATCAGTTCCCTGCTACAGGGGGCTAGATCGAGGTAGTCTGGCGTGCAAAAGTTGATCTTTGGCCTCATCATGGCCTCAAGGAAACTACGCCACTACTTCCAAGCCCATGAGATCACGGTTGTCACTCGCTTCCCGTTGCAAAGGATACTCCGGAACCCTGAGGCTACTGGCAGAATAGTGGAGTGGGCTTTGGAGTTATCCAGTTTTGGTTTAAAGTTTGAGAGCAAATCAACAATCCAGAGCAGGGCATTGGTAGAGTTTATTGCAGAATGGATGCCAACCCCCGACGAGGAAGTGCCAGAAACAGTTATCCCCGGCAAGGAGGCGCCCCAAGAATGGATCATGTATTTTGATCATGCTTTTTCCCTAAAAGGTGCAGGGGCTGGCGTGCTTCTCATCGCTCCCTCCGGGGAACACTTGAAGTACGTCGTCCAGATGCATTTTGCCTGGGAAGAGGCAACCAACAATACAGCAGAGTATGAAGGGCTCCTTGCCGGGCTCAGGATTGCCGTAGAATTGGGAATCAAGAAGCTGATCATTCGAGGAGACTCACAGCTTGTGGTGGGACAAGTCAACAAGGATTACCAAAGTCCATTGATGGACGCATACATTGAGGAAGTGAGAAGATTAGAGGAGCGCTTTGACGGGTTGCAAACAGAGCACATACCTCGTGCGGAAAACAGCATAGCTGATCACCTGTCAAAGTGTGCTGCCCAAAAGCTTCCTGTGGAACCAGGAACTTTTGCTCCCCATCTTACTCAGCCCTCCATATCCCTAGCAACAATGGCCCGGAAAAGGAGAAAGCTGGACTCCGGTAAGCCTCTCCCGGTAGAGCCATCCGCTCCTGGCAGAGACCCTGCCGGAAACAACTCCTCACAACCTACCGGACCGCACCGTCCAGCCGGACCCATGGTCCCTGCGAACAAGGAATATGCCCCCGCAGTTGAGGAGGTGCCGCTAGTCCTTGTTGCCGAGCCCCAGGCTCCAACTTGGGCAAGGCACATAGTCCACTTTCTCCAAACCAGAGAACTCCCCAATGACCAAGATGAGGCTGAAAGAGTAGCCCGGAGGGCCAGTATGTACCAGTTTGTCGATGACACTCTATACAGAAGGAGGCCCAACGGTGTGAAATTGAAGTGCATCTGCCAGGAAGAAGGGAAGGAACTGCTGGCTGAGATACACAAAGGCATGTGCGGCTCCCACATTAGATCAAGGGCGCTGGTTGGGAAAGCATTCTAGCAAGGATTCTATTGGCCCACAGCCCTCCAAGATGCGGTTGAGCTAGTCACCAAATGTGAAGCCTGTCAGTTCCATTCCAAGAAAATCCACCTTCCTGCCCAAGCTCTTCAGACAATCCCTTTATCATGGTCATTTTCAGTCTGGGGGCTCGATATCCTCAGCCCTTTCCCTCGAGCGATCGGGGGCTTTGAATTCTTGTTCGTTGCTATCGACAAGTTTACAAAGTGGCCGGAAGTTGCTCCCGTGAGAAAGGTGACTGCTCAATCAGCTATCAAGTTCTTGAAAGATTTGGTGTGTCGTTTTGGAATCCCGGCAAGGATCATTACTGACAATGGCACCCAATTCACGAGCCGTGCCTTCATGCAATATGTTCATGCCCTCGGAAGCAAGATCTCGTTTGTTTCTGTCACACATCCCAGAAGCAACGGGCAAGCTGAGGGGGCGAACGCTGAAGTGCTACGGGGACTCAAAACAAGAACCTTTGATACGCTGCAGAAGCACGGCAGGCGGTGGATCGATGAGCTGCCGGTAGTTCTATGGTCCCTCAGAACGACACCAAATCGAGCTACCGGGCAGACTCCTTTTTCCCTAGTCTATGGGGCGGAAGCAGTTATCCCCACGGAACTCATTTAAGAGTCGCCTCAAGTGCTTGCCTACGATGAAGTAGCGCAAGATCAGCATCGGCGTGACGACGCTGTGCTACTCGAGGAGAACCGTCTCCGGGCTGCTACGCGTGCTGCACGCTATCAGCAAGCCCTGCGTCGCTATCATAGCCGCAGGGTTCATGCCCGGTGTTTTGAGGAAGGCAACCTTGTCCTTAGGCGCGTTCAGTCCGCCAAGGGTACAAACAAGTTGACGCCAAAGTGGGAAGGCCCTTACCGGGTAGTACGAGTCACCAGAACTGGCGCAGTCCGTCTGGAGACCGGAGATGGCATTCAATTGCAAAACTCATGGAATATTGAGCATCTCCGCAAGTTCTACTCGTAAGGCGCGGCTGTCTGGCCCTACCCGGTAGCCACCCTTTTGTACAGGCCTTGCCTCAGTTGCATGTAACCCCTTGTGCAAAGCTAGGTGATGACCCTGAGCACCAGAGAAATAAACGAAGCGCTGGGGGGCCCCCGACCAAGTTGCATGCATGCATAAGCATTCCAAGAGCATTTGCATATGCATATAGATAGAATCGCATCCTGCATCATTCTCATCTGCATAAAGCTGCAGGTTCCTGCCGAGAACTCGGTTTCTACAAGAAGATGGGGAGATGAACCAACGCTGCGATCCCCGGCGAACCAAACAGATAAGTTCTACCTCTTGTCCATAAGTGTTCTGTAAGCTAAAACTTGTGCATAAGAAAACCCCGCCACTCTTCGAAACTTAGGTGCTCCCGTCCCTGGCTCGAACGTTGCTTCGGCCTAGATGGTCGTAGTGGCCTTTGATGAAAAGAAGTTGGCGGGGGGCTGGTCCCTCTATTTCTTGCCGGTAAGCTCAGTTCCCCAGCAATGAAGAAAGGGTACCGGCAGGATAGCCTGCCGGGGAAAACTCGTTTATTTAAAATAAAGAGGAATTTCACCTCTACATGGACATATACATGCATGAGTTCCCGACAAGGTTCATCTTTTTCATTAATATGCTGGTCATACAAGTACAAACCTTACAGAACACAGACATGGACTCGAGAGATTACATTATTCGAACTAAAATTTGTCAAATGCCTACGAGTTTAAGATTGAAAAAAGATAAATGCTCCGTAAACTCCTCTCCCTGTCCCTCTTATCCCAGGAAGTGCGGTGGGAAGAGAAGAGGATAGGCAACGCATCGACACAACGCCACCTCGATCCCCGTCAAGGGCTGCCGAGCATAGCCTGACAAGATCGGGAGTGGCGAGGCTGCGAAGGAGGAAGACGTAAGGAGCACCTTAGCGGCTCCCTGTTCACCACTTCCAGAACCAGGCAGAAGGCTCCAACACAGGCGCCGGCAGAGAGGGGCGCCGGGGGTCGTCCAGGAGACCACTGGAGGAAGCGAAAGCGCCAGGGGAGCAACCCTTTCCCCGGTCACCAAGAAAACGGTGATGACGGTGCCGGGGAAGGGAGGATGGAGGGATAAGGCAGTAGGTCACCAGTACAAGACGAACGCGTCGATGCAGTCGTGCTCCTACTGGACGGCCTGCCTCCCGCCTTCTCCGTCTTCCCCAGCTTCATCTTCATCAACACCGCTCCGGGGGAGCACCAGGACTCCAGCCCGACGCCTTCCACAGAGAGACGGTGAGCGACCAAGACGGACAGGGGGCTCGCGACATGCCCCTCCCCGCCTTGGCGGGCAGGAAGGCGCGCCTCTCATCGACATCATCCCCATGGCTCTCGGATTGGGCAGTGCTGGGTTTACCGACGATTCCCAGCCCTGCCTCCCAGGCATGCCCCAGAGACGCCAAGGACCCGATCGCCAAGACCACAAGCGGCGGTGAGCCGAGGCTGGACACCGCACTACCCAACGGGCAGACAACCATGGCAAAAGTAGCAAGCATTCCCTCACAACGGGAGAGCTTGGTATCTCCCACACTACGAGCAGCCCGTCCACGACGCCTTCTCCGAGCATGGACCTGGCTCACTCCCCGAACGCCAACACTCAACAACTCTAGGCGCAAGCTGGAGCCCAGAGCTTGGCCCCGGTCCCTTCTCTTCAACATGAACAATGAAAGGCAGAAACAGGGGAAGAAAGGTTCCGGAGATGGATGGCTCGGCTCTCCCTCCACCCCTCCTTTTATAAGCGGAGCAAGAAAGGGAGCCGCTCCCTCAACAAGCAATCGCCGCCCCTCTCTGCCAATTCAAGAAGACCGGGCCCTCGCCTTGATTCTCTCCCGCGCCACGCGCCTCCGTTACCTACCCCACGCGATGCATGCCGCATACGTGGCTAAGGATAAGGGCGTGGTGAGAAGAGTGAATTGGCAGTTTCTACCCCGTGCGTTAAAGTCATTCACGGGCCATTGCAAAGATGACCCCACCACGATTGGCTTTACACGATGCACGGGAAAACCGGAAACTGGCCCAGAGTTGAGATTAATGAAGAAGCAAAGAAGACTCCAAGATATCAGCCTCTTCAGTGCCCCTGCCTGTGCACTTATTAGTACCTACCCCGACGACGCACGACAGCGCGATCGGGGCAGGCCCGGGGGCTTCTATCGGTGCAACAAACCCTGGGTCTGTTGCCCTGACTGTGCACAGGCACGAGAACAAGATTACAACACTAAGGCCGTGTCACGATACAAGAGACTAAGATCTTCGAAGAACCAGCATGCTGATTAAGAAGGCCAAGAACAAGACAGAGAAGCGAGACACCACCAGGAGAAAAGCCTCCCTTGTCGGGCAGGCGGACCTGGCAAGGACAAGGGCTCCCCCGGAAGAAAGCATTCAAGACGTCCCAGTAGAGCCTGCTGGGACTCACGAGGGCAAAGACACCTCACCAAGCCATCTCACCACGACCCACATCGTTGATCAATGCGGTGTCAAGCCGCAAAGTGACTATGTGGCAGCCATTTGCCACATGGCGGCCTCTTTCTACAGGAAATGCTGTAACACCCCAAAAATATTTCTTTTGGATTTTAAAAATCTTTCCCTTAAAATAAAATATTTTTGAATTATTCTTGTCATTATTCTCTTTATAGTTCTCTTATTCTGAAAATTATTTTCAATTTTAATGGGATTTCAAATTTTCTTTAGTAGTTCTGTTTTGTGAGGTTTAAAAAATTATTGGATTATTAATTTGGAGGTTTCGAATAGTTTCATTTAGAAAAGTTATGGGAGTGATTTATAAATTCTTTTCAAAAAGAAATGGCTCTTTTTATTTCTCTCTTTAACCCTTCTAAAATCCATCCAACAAATTTTCCTCCATTCCAACTTTATCCCAGAAGTCACTCACATCATCTAGGACAGAATCCAACTCTCTCCTACCCCACAAAAATATTTTTCACAATCCAAATAAATTCCAAAGTTGGGATTCATATTATCCATCATTCCTTTGGTTTACAAAGGAACCACAATTTCCACAAGGTTTGCACCCCCACCAAAATTATCCCAGCAAATATATGGTACCCACAACCCATTTTTTCAAAAACATGGGGTACCCCAGTTCAAAATTTTCAAATCCCACTCAATTCAAATTTGGACCAGATTCAATATTCCTGATCCAAACATATTTTTAAATGCTCCAAAAATTCCCAAACTCTGTAAAACTCATTTTTGAGCATCCACACATTACCACAAAAATCCCCACAAAATCCTAAAATCTTTAGCACCTTCTGTCATTTTATCAAACAGCTAATGTGCACACTGTTCATCGCTGTCCAAAATTCAGTTAACTGAATTTGGTTCAGTGGCAGAGACGATGGCGCCGTGCACTCCACTCCATCCCCACTCCTTCTCGTCCACGCCTCCTACCTCGTAACTGCGCTGCCCTGGACCCCTCCTCGTCAGTGCCTCACCGCTGACAGCACAGAAGGAGGGCGGTGCACCTGCCTCCGTCCTCGGCGGCGGCAAGCCGAACTGATCCACGCGACGCCCGCCATATTCACTCCCTCGCTGACCTCCCCCACCTAACTACTCACCACGCGGCACCTCCTCCGCACTCTCTCCATGCTGATCACGCTGCCTTTGGCCCCCTGTCAGTCACCGGAGACGGACGACGTCCGCCGCACCCGTACACCGACCTCGCAGTGGATAAAGCCAACGAGCCCGAGCTCGTCCATGCTGGCGCTTCAGGCAGCTTCCTCCACCCTCACTGACACTCACCGACCACGGCCACCGCCCAAAACGACCTCGCCGACCATCATAACTCCGGCGTGATCCGAACCTCGCCGGACCGCCTCGAGATCGCCTATATAGAGGCCCCCAAGCCCCGTTCTTCTCACCCATCGCCTCCACCACCTCCCAATCACCCCTACACCACCCACCCGACCTCGAGGAGGTCTTCTTCTTCCCCTCCGATCACCGCTCCGCCACCACTGTCATCGATCCGTTCATCGTCGTTACTCCACCTCAACTGCTCAAATCTTGCCAGTAGTCATATACTCCACCAAGTCATCGATTCCTCACTTCAATTTCACTCCCCGAGCTCTCTCCAACGAAATCCCAACACCACCGAACCACCGTCCTCCACCGTCGACCTCGCCGGTGTTCAGGTGCTCCCCGGTGACCACCACCACCTCCCTCCGACGCGGCACTCCTCCCTGGTCATGTTCCGACCATCGCCGCCTTCCAAGACCCCGGCGATCACCGCCGGCGAACGCTGTCTCCTCTCTGTTTTCGCACGCGGGTTCAAATATTTGAACCTGACGGGTGGACCCCACCCCACGCTTTTTCTTTTCTTTTTCTCTGTCTAAAAACGAAGGCGTAATCTCCGCTTTTACGCGTTCTGCTCTGAGAAGCGTATTTCGGCCCGAAGCGTTTTCTTTATAAATGCACAGGGACTGGCTTTTTGCAGAAAAACCCCTGGTTTTGAAAGTTTAATAACTTTTAAACCACAACTCCGTTTGAGTTGAACTTTTTTTTGAAATTCTTATTTTTCTCTCTAGTTTTTTTAGTATTTATTTAAAAATGTTTTGAGACAACTTTTTGTACTGTTGTCAAATTTTTTAATTTAAGTTGATTTTGAATTTTCAGAAAAAGAAGAGGGAAACTTTGCCGAGAATTTTGAAGGATTTTCACCTGACTACATTTTACAAGGCAAGCATTATTGAACTTGGGATATGGTGATTGCATTTGCATTTGCATGTTTGCATCGGTTGATATTGCACCATATGTGTAGTATGTCACTAGCACTTGCATGCATGGTCATATCTCTTTTGCTCATAGCTTGCACATCACTCAAGCAAGAGATTCTTCTGACATGGTAAAGTTGTGGAAAAACGGGAGAGTGTCTCCTGCCTTGGACGTGCCGGTGGGCACGGGCCATTATGTTTGACACGGTCGTGTCATGTGACTTAAGTGGAATATTCTGGTGATGTTAATTAACACCTCCTGAGTCGGCCCAGATCGAGTCTTGTTCTATTACACCTAGCTGGATACCATGCTGCCACGGGTCCTTCCGCAAGGAAGGTGCGGCTGAGTAAGTTGTTAACCCCTGTCCAGGTACACACCGTACAGAGGGCCACGATGAGGGTTTCCAAAGGCCTTGGACTAAATCCTGTCATCGGGTCAGGGGGCATGGGTGTTTCCGGTTGTGACTGAGAGGGGGGCTGATAGAGGCGGGGGTGTCCCGATCTTTCGATGAGATGATAGCTATCATTTTTGGTGGAGTAGACTTTGACGATCCGACTACGAACGTGCGAGGACGTCGCACCTTAGCAATCGCTAAACCAACTCCGAGAGGTTATTGACAACGCCGGAGCACAATCAACCTGACCACGAGGGTCTATCTCCTGCAAGCAAAAGAAGAACAAGCAAGAAACTAAGATTTGCAATCTGGATATTGCGAATATAAGATGCAAGCTTTATTGATCAAGGTGGGGTTCTGTGACGTCTTGGTCTGGTCGTTGAACACAAACGAAGTACGCGAAGTTGCAGCTATGGCGAACTTTTAATCTAAACAAAACCCAAAGTCTAAACGGTGCCCTAAGGGCTGTATATATGGAGGAAGAGGGGGGATTTCGTGGCCCTTGAAGGAGGGGTCCGAAACCAACCCTATCTCTTGTTTCCCCACACATACGGACTCTAAAAACAGCCTATACTCAAGTATTTCGAAATTACATGGGCCTGGCCCAATAATAAGGTGACGCAGCACCTATAATAGCCTTTGGACGAAATTTATGAAGTGGCATCTTGTATATTTCGTCCAAGGCTTCCTGCACTCATTATGGTGGCTTCAAAGTCCTGAAATCATCACTTGTAACTCCGTTCTTGTTCCCCTTGCGCATGCCATCATCTCCATGCTTGAACTTGCTCCAAGGTTCCTCTTTCTTGTCCAAGCTAGGCCCTTCATTTGTAAGCAAAACAAATGTATCCAATTTAGGCAGCATCATATTCTCATGAACATTAGAATCATTACCAAGAAACGAAAGTACCTGATAATTTAATTGGCGTGCGCGAGCTCTAGTAATTGGTCCAGTATGTATAGCAGCAGGGGTTGTGGGTGTAACAATGGTATTGATGTCCTCATCATCCTCCCCTTCTTGAAATGAAGTCGTCCTCGATGGAAGCTCATTTTCCTCACCCAAATAAGGCTTCAAATCTGCAATGTTAAAAGTGGGACTAACCCCAAAATCTGCAGGCAGCTCAAGTTTATATGCATTATCATTTATTTTCTCTAACACCTTAAAAGGACCATCAGCACGTGGCATTAGTTTTGATTTGCGCAAATCAGGAAATCTATCCTTACGCAAATGTAACCAAACAAGACCTCCAGGTGCAAACACAACATGTTTTCTACCCTTATCTCCAGCAAGTTTATATTTAGCATTCATACGCTCAATGTTCTCCTTAGTTAACTCATGCATTTTTAAGATCAATTCAGCACGTTGTTTAGCATCAAAATTAACCTTCTCCGAAGATGGAAGAGGCAACAAATCAATAGGTGCACGAGGTAGGAAACCATATACAATTTCAAAAGGGCACATCTTAGTAGTAGAATGCAACAAACGATTATAAGCAAATTCAATATGAGGCAAGCATTCTTCCCACATTTTCTTGTTATTCTTCAAAACAGCCCTAAGCATAGTAGACAAAGTTCTATTGACTACTTCAGTTTGTCCATCAGTTTGGGGGTGACAAGTAGTACTAAAAAGCAGTTTAGTCCCCAACTTAGCCCATAAACATCTCCAAAAGTGGCTAAGAAATTTGGTATCGCGATCTGAAACAATAGTATTTGGCACACCATGCAAGCGAATAATTTCACGAAAGAACAAATCAGCAACATTAGCAGCATCATCGCTTTTATGACATGGTATAAAGTGTGCCATTTTCGAGAACCTATCCACGACAACAAATATGCTATCCCTCCCCTTCTTTGTTCGAGGTAAGCCCAAAACAAAGTCCATAGATATATCCTCCCATGGAACACTAGGTACAGGCAAAGGCATATATAAACCATGAGGTACATATTTTCCACTTTCACATGAGAATGATGCATGCCTAGTTAAATTGAATATATCATGTGTTGAGTTACCTATTGATTTGGGCATGTCACCTATTTTAGAGAATTGTGTTACTGTCATGAATGCATCATGTGATCAAACAACTGAAATACCAACAATTTTGAGTGCACCAATTGAATTAACTGTTGATGCAAAAGAACCAATGTTTAATCATTTTGATATGACCTCTAATCTTGGTGATGATTCTATGACCAATGACTTATTGCATGTTTGCTTATTTAAGCATGTTGTAGCATGTAAATTTGATGCAACTAAGGTTTATTCACCAATGTTAGGATGGTTTAATGATGAACATTGTCAACCTTTTGAAATGAATAAGTGCTTCACTTATATGTGCAAACTGAGTTGCAATATTTTCATGCCTTCTACTTCTTGTGATAATATTTTGGCTTTAGATTTTATGAACTATGAAGGTTACTCATGTATACATGTGTCATATATGCAAAAACTAAGGGAAGTAAAACTGGATGACATATACATATACAACATGTACACCTTGTCTCTTTTGTTAGCCACAGTTCAGCTTAAGCAACACCGAGGACGGCTTTGTTTTCAAGAAGGGGAGGATGATGAGGACATGACTACCTTGGATACGACCAAAAATATTGCATACATGTATATTTGTGAGGTGATTTCTAATGCAAACTATGCAATAATTTATTTATGTCATCCAGGACAAAAATACTTCACAAACTTTTGTGTCATGTCTAATTGCAGGTGTATGGGACATTTGTACAATCCACATATGAAGATAAGGGGAAAACAGATGTTTAGGTGCTGTTCAAAAAGTCCTCTCACGTCACTTTTGGGCCAAGAGAAGATAGAGTCTAAGTCTCTCACGTTCTGGATTCAGATTCGGACTGCACAGACATACCTGACTCAAAACACCAAGAACTCTTTCATACGGACTCCGAATTGGGTGATTCTTTTTTTGTTGGAAAGTAGATTTCGTGCTCTTTCCAACCCAGTTGGATTCACCTTCAAATTCGTCCGGAGCGTTGAGTTCTTGACGAAACAATCTGACGCTGCAACAGAATCTGAGTCAAACTACAAGTCCAAAGGTGTTGCATCACCTCCACTTGGGCCCAATAATAAGGTGACGCAGCACCTATAATAGCCTCTGGACGAAATTTATGAAGTGGCATCTTGTATATTTCGTCCAAGGCTTCCTGCACTCATTATGGTGGCTTCAAAGTCCTGAAATCATCACTTGTAACTCTGTTCTTGTTCCCCTTGCGCATGCCATCATCTCCATGCTTGAACTTGCTCCAAGGTTCCTCTTTCTTGTCCAAGCTAGGCCCTTCATTTGTAAGAAAAACAAATGTATCCAATTTAGGCAGCATCATATTCTCATGAACATTAGAATCATTACCAAGAAACGAAAGTACCTGATAATTTAATTGGCGTGCGCGAGCTCTAGTAATTGGTCCAGTATGTATAGCAGCAGGGGCTGTGGGTGTAACAATGGTATTGATGTCCTCATCAGGGGCACCCCTTGTAATCCGTGCGTATTAATAGTGATCCCATGCAGGACGTTGGTCTCTCCGTCTTAGAGTTTTTCTTGAACGATGCTTTGGGTGATTCCTGGCATCCGGAAAGTTAATCTGGTGTGTGCTGGTCAGGCGTGTTTTCAACCCAAAGACCGTAATGGTAATTAGTCAGTGTCACGGACTGGCTAAAGAAATCCTTTACTTGTGGGTAAAGAGTACACCCTCTGTAGAGTTAAACCTATTCGAATAGCCGTGTGCTCGGTCAAAGGGCATAGCTGGGTGAGTTAAGTGTCGGTCCCAGTGTTGGTCTCCGGAGGAAATAATTAAAATGTGTCTGACTTATTTTTGCAGGATAAATTGTTGATACCCTGTTGCTGCCATGAATATTTTTATGCTTATTAAATATTATTATGGCTATGAATAATATTGAGGACTAACCCGTTTCTCTCATTTTGCATTCTTCCTGAGTGTCTCAGGGGCTGGTTAGACTACCCCGGGCACTCAATTATTATTTTCAAGACCTCTCGTGCCGTCTCTCAAGTTTACAGGCGGTTCCGCCACTACTCTTGTGGACACCCAATTGGCATTTCTCTTCAAGTCCAACCGTGGTGTCACTTGACGCCCGACAGGCATTTCTTTTCAAGACCTCTCGTGGCGTCTCTCGAGTTAACAGGCGGTTTATCTCGCCACTACTCTTGTAGACACCCGACTGGCATTTCTCTTATTTTTTTCTGAATGTCACTTGGGCTGGCTAGACTACCCGTGGCATTCATTTGCTTTTATTTTAAGGACTGGTTATGGCTAACATGTTTTATTTACTTTCGCATCATTTTATAATTATGTCATGACCAGGATTTTAGTCAGCATGAGCATGTCATTATGTTCCTACATGAGCATGTGCATCCATTATATCTTTTGTTCATAATGTTTGCGAGTACATTCCAACGTACTCACTGGCTTGTCCCTGGCTATTTACTTGGCCAGACTTGGAGGAGGATGAGCCTGTGGAGAAGGATTGCGCTAGCGAGCCCGACGCTTAGAGGAGTCCCAGTCAGTCAACCTGTGAGATAGGAGTCTACCACATGTATCATCCGCTGAGCTTCTGCTACACCAATAAAATAGTCAAGCCTCACGCTGACGCTTGGCTTTACGTTATTGTATCAGAGATGTATCACCACCACACCACCGTCATATTCCGCCACTGCCATATATTTGGCGAGTTTGTAATAACTTTGTTGAGCCTTCAGACTCAACCCTGTGTAATATTATTTGTACTGGTTATCTGTATCAAGGAAGTCCACCAGTTGTGTTGATCTTGGGGCTGGTCTGACTTAGGGCCTTTTCTGAGATTTATTCCCAGAAAGGGGCCCGACAGGCCTTGGTATCAGAGCCAGGCTAACTATGGGAAACCCTAGGCACGATCGACAGCACTCGAGTCAATACTAACTTTTTTTTAGCATGCACTTCATGCATCGTAGCTATTTTCCTTAGCCATCATATTCTTATGATATGGCTGTTTGGATTTTTGTCTACTATTGTAGATGTCTGGCGGCAGCTGCCCATCACAGATTTTCACCAACGAGCCGGCGGGATTTTCCCATCTTCTTGCCGTCATCGCTAGGGATGCGATGAGGTCTCCGAGCCGTCCAGAGTACACAATTTTTACTGACAGGGTCACGGACACTCTGACTATGTACCAGACTTCAGTATATATTCGGGGTGGGAGTACCTTGTCTTTCCGCAACTACCATTTCATGGGAAGAGTCATGCCCTCTGAGAGGCATACTATCCAGATGGCCGCCCGTGAGGCTATTGCACGTCTTAGGGACATCCTGCCTATTATGCAGCCTCGTCGCTATCACTACCTTCCGTGTCATGTTCCTTATACCAACCATTACGCTCTCTCCTGCACCGCGGGAGAAAGGGATGGGGCGATCGATCCCCTTGTTCAGTACATCATGGCACTAGAGTCGATCTTTGCCGCACTGGTGGACGACCATCTTGCTGCACGAATGGACTTGGCTCGTGCGAGGATCACTCGCAGGAGTGAGTTCCGTTCACCATCACCACGTGCCCCTCGTATTCCGACTCCACCGCACTATTCTCCTACTCAGCCCGCGGTTCAGCACTCATCCCCGAGTGATGAGGCTAGTCGCTTGGCTGCTCCTGTTCCGACCAGAGCTCCACTTTCGACGCATACGGTGCCACCTCAGACAGGCATGGCATCAACATCTACACGACTGGAGACTATCCCAGAAGAGGAGGAGGTTGAGTCTCGAGAGCCAGAGCTGGGACTCACCCTCAGCGGAGCTTACAGTGTCTCAGACACTCCGTGAGGACTGATCGAGCGTCAGCACCGTAGTAGTCTTTTTATGAGGACGTGGTTGTAAGATATCATTTTCCGTTTCTTCTTCTTTTTCCTTTTTGTAAGATGGCAAGTAATGGACTCGGACCACAACACGTTGAGAGGACGAAGTAGTACCCTAGTTGAATAAGTGGTCTTGTAGTATACAGTTTCTGCAAGCATCTTGTATAATTAAGTCCTGCTTGTTTAATTAAATCCTGCATGTATGATATAACCTGTTGTACTTGCATCCTGGGGGGGAGATTTATTTTCAGTCTTTTAAAAAAAATTGTTGCCTTTATAATTTCTTTTCTCATTGGTGTTACACAAATACCCCCAGAAAGAAAATGCATCGCCCCTGGACCCGTTCTATGCCAAATCCGCCAGAGAGCAACCATGGACAGATGGGAAATAATTTTACACAAGGACAGAGTAGTCAACAGGACAGTGACACAGCATTTTCACAAGTGTGCCGTCTGTACGAGCAAAGCCAGCAACATCACCAAGAAATGATGCAACAATTAATCAATATGGGGAACCACCAAGGACAAAATCAGAACAGGTCAAAATTATCTGAGCTCCAGAAGACCAATCCTACTGTGTTTTCTCAAACAGACAGGCCATTGGAGGCAGATGATTGGCTGCGTGATATTGAAAGAAAATTGGTTATTGCCCAGTGTACGGACCGGGAAAAAGTACTTTATACCCCATACTATTTTTCTGGTACAGCAGCATCATGGTGGGAAAACTTATGCCACACTCATCCCAACGGAGCCAATATGACATGGGAACAATTCAAGGAAAACTTTCGGGGAGCACCTATCCCCAATTGTATCATGAAACTGAAAAAGAGGGAGTCTGAGGATCTCAAGCAGCGAGGCACCACGGTGACACAGTACCTGGATCAGTTTACTCAGCTGGCCCGGTACGCCAACGATGAATATATGACAGAAGACAAAAAGATGGAAAAGTTTCTCGATGGACTTATTCCGACTTTAAAGTGCCAACTGGTTGTCCACACCTTTCCTGATTTCAAGACACTGGTGGACAAGGCAATTATACTGGAGAACGAGCATCGAAACATGAACGAGATACGCAAGCGCCGTATGAGCCAGTCATCTCAGGTTCGCAGCAATAAACCCAAGAATGAATTTCAGAAGCCCACAACACACCGACCAGGAACAGTACTACCTCGACCCGCAGCTGTAGCACCGCAGCAGAACCGAAGTGCTTTCAACAACAGAACCAGAGATACAACATACTATCCGGGCATCACCTGCTATGCCTGCGGAGGAGAAGGGCATTACTCCAGTTAATGCCCAAAGCAGGGAAATAATACTACTAAGCCCAACAACAATGGCCGTGGTACAAACACAGCCCCCAAGCGCAACAACATCAACCACAATAACACCAAAGGAAGGGACAAGTCAACCACGTGACCTTTGAGGAAGCACAAAATGCACCGAATATTGTGTTCGGTACGTTTCCTGTCAACTCAATTAATGCAACAGTTTTATTTGATTCCGGAGCTTCACACTCGTGCATCTCTAAAAAGTTTGCCTCGGAGAATCGATTTTCTTTTTTGCCTTTGCAAAATTCCATGGTTATTCAGTCCCTGGGATCGAAGCAAAGCACACAATGGTTCTGCAAGGATGTAAATATTGAGATCAAAGGAATTGTATTTTTAGCCAACCTTATCGTTCTGGAAGCAGTCGAACTTGATGTTATTCTGGGAATGGATTGGTTAACCAAAAATAAAGGTTTCATAGAAAGCTACAACCGCACGGTGACTCTTACAAGCTACCAGGGAGAAACAATAAAATTTGGCACAAAGAGGACCTCCGCGTCACAAGGGAAATTAAATCAAGTGGATGTGGCAGAATTAAGTAAGGTCCCTGTAGTTTGTGAATACCCCGATGTATTTCCAGAGGAGCTACCAGGCATGCCACCTGATCGTGAAATTGAGTTCGTCATTGAATTAGCACCTGGAACGGCTCCCATTTATAAGAAGCCGTATCGTATGGCTCCGACCGAATTGGCTGAACAAAAGAAACAAATTAAGGAGTTAATGGAAAAGGGGTACGTCAGACCGAAACAAATTAAGGAGTTAATGGAAAAGGGGTACGTCAGACCCAGCTCATCACCATGGGGATCGCCAGTTTTATTTGCTAAGAAAAAGGATGGTACCCTCAGGCTATGTATTGATTACAGGGCTCTCAATATGGTCATCATCAAAAATAAATACCCGCGCCCAGGATAAATGACTTGTTCGAACAGCTAGCAGAAGCCAAGGTATTCTCAAAAATAGATTTGAGGTCAGGCTACCACCAATTGAAAATCCGATCGTCAGATATACCCAAGACTGCATTTACTACCAGATATGGATTGTACGAATTTACAGTGATGCCTTTTGGCTTAACCAACGCTCCTGCTTATTTTGTTCATCTCATGAACAAGGTTTTCTTGAAATATTTCGACAAGTTCGTGGTTGTATTCCAAGACACCCTAAGAACACGAACAACACCTACGAATAGTCCTGGAAGAATTGAGGAAAAACCAACTTTATGCCAAATTCAGTAAATGTGAATTTTGGTTACGAGAATTTGGCTTCCTAGGACACGTTCTAACACAGGATGGGATAGCAGTGGACCCAAGCAAGGTAAAAGCTATCCAAGAATGGAAACAACCCACCAATGTGACTGAGGTCAAGAGTTTTCTTGGTCTGGCAGGTTATTACTGGAGATTTATCGAAGGATTCTCCACCATAGCTAAACCCATGACCCAATTGCTTAAGAAGGATATGAAGTTTGAATGGACTGAAGCCTGTGAGAAAAGTTTCCAAGAATTGAGGAAAAGATTAACAACGGCACCCGTTCTGGTCGTACCCGATGTGCACAAAAAGTTTGAGATATACTGTGACGCGTCCAGAAAAGGGCTTGGATGTGTATTGATGCAAGAAGGAAAAGTCGTGGCTTATGCCTCAAGACAGCTACGACGAATGGCGACAATAGACTCATGATTTGGAACTAGCTGCGGTAATACACGCACTCAAAGAATGGCGACACTTTCTTCTCGGTGAACGATGTTAAATATACACGGACCACAAAAGTCTTAAGTATATTTTCACCCAGCCGGAATTAAACTTGAGACAGCGTCGCTGGCTTGAGTTAATAAAGGACTACGATATCGGAATTCATTATCATCCGGGTAAAGCAAATGTTGTGGCAGATGCTCTCAGCCGAAATCCCTGCACCAATAATAATAGTGTGGAATTTTCACAACATGAGTTCAACCAGGAATTTGCCAGACTCAATAAGGTCTTAGTAACAGAGGGAACCATTAATCAACTGGAGATAAAACCAACATTAGAGGACCAAAGCAAAGAAGCCCAAAAAGGACACCCAAGTGTTGAGGGGATTAAGAGGAAAATGAAACTGGGCAAGGCGCCCGAGTTTACCGTTGATAGTCAGAGAATTTTATGGTTCGGGAAAAGAATATGTGTGCCTAATAAGGAAGAATTAAAGCAACAAATTTTGGCAGAAGCCCATACCACTCCATATTCTATCCATCCAGGAGGGACAACAATGTAAAAGGATTTACAAGAAAATTATTGGTGGCACGGGATGAAAAGAGATATAGCCGTATATGTCGCACGATGTGATTCATGCCAGCATGTAAAAGTAGAACACCAGAGGCCAGCAGGACTATTGCAGCCACTCAGAATACCTGAATGGAAATGGGACGCAATAGGAATGGATTTTATCATCGGGAAATGATGCTATCTGGGTTATAACAGATTATTTAACCAAGGTGGCACATTTCATTTCGGTCAAAACCACATACTCCACACAGAGACTCGCCAGATTATATCTCTCCCGGATTGTTTGCCTACACGGAGTACCCAAGACCATAGTCTCCGACAGAAGCACCCAATTTGTCTATAGATTTTGGGAGCACCTACAGCAAGCCCTAGGAACTCAACTGACGTTCAGCACAGCATACCACCCGCAAACCGAAGGACAAACTGAGCGGGTAAATCAAATATTGGAGGACATGCTAAGAGCATGTGTGCTCACTTACGGAGTTAGCTGGGAAGACAGTTTACCATACGCGGAGTTCTCACATAACAACAGTTATCAAGCCATTTTAAAAATGTCACCTTTTGAAGCCTTGTACGGACGAAGGTGTCGTACCCAACTCAATTGGTCAGAGACCGGAGACAATCGAATTTTCGGTCCAGAAGTTCTTAAAGAAGCAAAACAAAAGTGAAGCTTATTCAAGATAGACTGAAAGCGGCTCACAGCCGTCAAAAGAGCTACTACGATCAAAAGCACCGCCAAATCAATTTTGAGCCCGAGGAATACGTATATCTCAGAGTATCTCCAACTAGAGGACTACAGAGATTTAAAGTCAAAGGAAAATTGGCACCAAGATTTATTGGACAATTCCGTGTAATCGCAAGAAGAGGCAAGGTTGCTTATCAACTAGAGCTACCGGAAGAATTATTAGATGTTCACGATGTGTTTCACGTGTCACAACTAAGAAGATGTGTTAGTAACCCAGACAAGCAAGTGCAACACCAAGACTTGGACCTTCAACCCTACCTCACATATAGGGAGCATCCTATAAAGATTTTAGAGGAGTCTGAACGGAGGACCCGGCAGAATGTGATAAAATTTTATAAGGTTCAATGGAGTAATCACACCGAGGAAGAAGCAACATGTGAAAGAGAGGACCACCTGAGGGCTGAATATCCATACCTGTTTGAGGGACAGCTGAAATCTCGAGGACAAGATTTTTCTTAAGGGGGGTAGGTGTTGTAACACCCCAAAAATATTTCTTTTGGATTTTCAAAATCATTCCCTTAAAATAAAATATTTTTGAATTATTCTTGTCATTATTCTCTTTATAGTTCTTTTATTCTGAAAATTATTTTCAATTTTAATGGGATTTCAAATTTTCTTTAGTAGTTCTGTTTTGTGAGGTTTTAAAAAATTATTGGATAATTAATTTGGAGGTTTCGAATAGTTTCATTTAGAAAAGTTATGGGAGTGATTTAAAAATTCTTTTCAAAAAGAAATGGCTCTTTTTATTTCTCTCTTTAACCCTTCTAAAATCCATCCAACAAATTTTCCTCCATTCCAACTTTATCCCACAAGTCACTCACATCATCTAGGACAGAATCCAACTCTTTCCTACGCCACAAAAATATTTTTCACAATCCAAATACATTCCAAAGTTGGGATTCATATTATCCATTATTCCTTTGGTTTACAAAGGAACCACAATTTCCACAAGGTTTCCACCCCCACCAAAATTATCCCAGCAAATATATGGTACCCACAACCCATTTTTCCAAAAACATGGAGTACCCCATTTCAAAATTTTCAAATCCCACTCAATTCAAATTTGGACCAGATTCAATATTCCTGATCCAAACATATTTTTAAATGCTCCAAAAATTCCCAAACTCTGTCAAACTCATTTTTGAGCATCCACACATTACCACAAAAATCCCCATAAAATCCTAAAATCTCTAGCACCTTCTGTCATTTTATCATACAGCTAATGTGCACAATGTTCATTGCTATCCAAAATTCAGTTAACTGAATTTGGTTCAGTGGCAGAGACGACGGCGCCGTGCACTCCACTCCATCCCCACTCTTTCTCGTCCACGCCTCCTCCCTCGTAACTGCGTCACCCTGGACCCCTCCTCGTCAGTGCCTCACCGCCGAAAGCACAGAAGGAGGCCGGTGCACCTGCCTCCATCCTCGGCGGCGGCAAGCCAAACTGATCCACGCGACGCCCGCCATATTCACTCCCTCGCTGACCTACCCCACCTAACTACTCACCACGCGGCACCTCCTCCGCACTCTCTTCATGCTGATCACGATGCCCTTGGCCCCCTGTCAGTCACCGGAGACGGACGACATCCGCCGCACCCGTACACCGACCTCACCGTGGATAAAGCCACCGAGCCCGAGCTCGTCCGCGATGGCGCTTCGGGCAGCTTCCTGCAACCTCACTGACACTCACCGACCACGGCCACCGCCCAAACAGACCTCGCCGACCATCATAACTCCGGCGTGATCCGAACCTCGCTGGACCGCCTCGGGATTGCCTATATAAAGGCCCCCGATCCCCGTTCTTCTCACCCATCGCCTCCACCACCTCCCAATCACCCCTACACCACCCACCCGACCTCGAGGAGGTCTTCTTCTTCCCCTCCGATCACCGCTCCGCCGCCACTGTCACCGATCCGTTCATCGTCGTTACTCCACCTCAACTGCTCAAATCTTGCCAGTAGTCATATACTCCACCAAGTCATTGATTCCCCGCTTCAATTTCACTCCCCGAGCTCTCTCCGACGAAATCCCAACACCATCGAACCACCGTCCGCCACCGTCGACCTCGCCGGCGTTCAGGTGCTCCCCGGCGACCACCACCACCTCCCTCCGAAGCGGCACTCCTCCCTGGTCATGTTCCAACCATCGCCGCCTTCCAAGACCCCGGCGATCACCGTCGGCGAACGCTGTCTCCTCTCTGTTTCCGCGTGCGGGTTCAAATATTTGAACCTGACGAGTGGAACCCACCCCGCGCTTTTTCTTTTCTTTTTCTCTGTCTAAAAACGAAGGCGTAATCTCCGCTTTTATGCCTTCCCCGCTGAGAAGCGTATTTCGGCCCGAACCGTTTTCTTTATAAACGCATAGGGACTGGCTTTTTGCAGAAAAACCCCTGGTTTTGAAAGTTTAATAACTTTTAAACCACAACTCCGTTTGAGTTGAACTTTTTTTTGAAATTCTTATTTTTCTCTCTAGTTTTTTTATTATTTATTTAAAAATGTTTTTAGACAACTTTTTATACTGTTGTCAATTTTTTTAATTTAAGTCGATTTTGAATTTTCAGAAAAAGAAGAGGGAAACTTTGCCGAGAATTTTGAAGGATTTTCACCTGACTACTTTGGACAAGGCAAGCATTATTGAACTTGGGATATGGTGATTGCATTTGCATTTGCATGTTTGCATCGGTTGATATTGCACCATATGTGTAGTATGTCACTAGCACTTGCATGCATGGTCATATCTCTTTTGCTCATAGCTTGCACATCACTCAAGCAAGAGATTCTTCTGACATGGTAAAGTTGTGGAAAAAACGGGAGAGTGTCTCCTGCCTTGGATGTGCCGGTGGGCACGGGCCATTATGTTTGACACGGTGGTGTCATGTGACTTAAGTGGAATATTCCGGTGATGTTAATTAACACCTCCTGAGTCGGCCTAGATCGAGTCTTGTTCTATTACACCTAACTGGATACCGTGCTGCCACGGGTCCTTCCACAAGGAAGGTGCAGCTGAGTAAGTTTTTAACCCCTGTTCAGGTACACACCGTACAGAGGGCCACGATGAGGTTTCCAAAGGCCTTGGACTAAATCCTGTCATCGGGTCAAGGGGCATGGGTGTTTCCGGTTGTGACTGAGAGGGGGGCACCCCTTGTAATCCGCGCATATTAATAGTGATCCCATGCAGGACGTTGGTCTCTCTGTCTTAGAGTTTTTCTTGAACGATGCTTTGGGTGATTCCTGGCATCCGGAAAGTTAATCTGGTGTGTGTTGGTCAGGCGTGTTTTCAACCCAAAGACCGTAATGGGAATTAGTCAGTGTCACGGACTGACTAAAGAAATCCTTTACTTGTGGGTAAAGAGTACACCCTCTGCAGAGTTAAACCTATTGGAATAGTCGTGTCCTCGGTCAAAGGGCGTAGCTGGGTGAGTCAAGTGTCGGTCTCGGTGTCGGTCTCCGGAGGAAATAATTAAAATGTGTCTAACTTATTTTTGCAGGATAAATTGTTGATACCCTGTTGTTGCCATGAATATTTTTATGCTTATTAAATATTATTGTGGCTATGCATAATATTGAGGACTAACCCGTTTCTCTCATTTTGTATTCTTCCTGAGTGTCTCATGGGCTGGCTAGACTACCCCGGGCACTCAATTATTATTTTCAAGACCTCTCGTGGCGTCTCTAGAGTTTACAGGCGGTTCCGCCACTACTCTTGTGGACACCCGATTGGCATTTCTCTTCAAGTCCAACCATGGCGTCACTTGACGCCCGACATGCATTTCTTTTCAAGACCTCTCATGGCGTCTCTCGAGTTAACAGGCGGTTTATCTCGCCACTACTCTTGTAGACACCCGACTGGCATTTCTCTTATTTTTTTCTGAATGTCACTTGGGCTGTCTAGACTACTCGTGGCATTCATTTGCTTTTATTTTAAAGGACTGGTTATGGCTAACATGTTTTATTTACTTCCGCATCATTTTATAATTATGTCATGACCAGGATTTTAGTCAGCATGAGCATGTCATTATGTTCGTACATGAGCATGTGCATCCATTATATCTTTTGCTCATAATGTTTGCGAGTACATTCCAACGTACTCACTGGCTTTTCCCTGGCTATTTACTTGGCCAGACTTGGAGGAGGACGAGCCTGTGGAGAAGGATTGCGCTAGCGAGCCCGATGCTTAGTGGAGTCCCAGTCAGTCAACCTGTGAGATAGGAGTCTACCACATGTATCATCCGCTGAGCTTCTGCTACACCAATAAAATAGTCAAGCCTCACGCTGACGCTTGGCTTTACATTATTGTATCAGAGATGTATCACCACCACACCACCGTCATATTCTGCCACTGCCATATATTTGGCGAGTTTGTAATAATTTTGTTGAGCCTTCAGACTCAACCCTGTGTAATATTATTTGTACTGGTTATCTGTATCAAGGAAGTCCACCAGTTGAGTTGATCTTGGGGCTGGTGTGACTTAGGGCCTTTTCTGAGATTTATTCCCAGAAAGGGGCCCGACAAATACATACAGATGACACCCGTCTTGCGACGTGTCAAGCAAGCAGGCATGGAGCTGGCAAGACGAGCCCGGTAAGGCTTGCCGGGCAAGCAACGATGTGATGTTGAGCGGTGCATTTAACGCACTCGTTCAGCCTGCAGAATTAGGTATGATAGCACTATTTGCTATCTTATCAGTGCATAATGACTGTTTTACCATTGTGCTGACCCCTTAACCTAAAAGGAGGCCCATGGCAACCGTAGCAAGGGTTGGAAAGTTGAACACCCCCACACTCGTACGCGGGTAGTCACTCCCTCCCCAGGGCGAGCCTGCCGGGCAAGTGTACTACGCTCCACCACCACTTTTCCACCATCAATCCACCGAAGCAGGAGTAGGGTTTTACGCCTCGCGGCGGCCCGAACCTGGGTAAAATTGCCCGTGTGATCTCTGCCATGCTGCCCCACATTCTTCTGCTCTTTGTGCAATGCGACATCCCCCCTGCCGAACCAGCAAGGGGCCCCTTGGCCCCATAGGTGGCCGTGGTTTCCCGCAACAGGGTGAGAGTCCTCTTGGATGACAGCTTCGTCTCCTTGGTCAACAAGGTCCTCGTCGGCTTCCTCGACAAGTTCACCATCATCAAGAAGCTCGCGGACGAACTTGTCGTACGCCTCCAGCCCACACGCCCAGGCTCTGCGATTCCCACCACCCTCAACAGCCTCTATGGTGACAACCTCTTCGACGCACTGGTGGCCCTGCGACTGCTCGCCGTCGAGCCAGAGAATGTCCACCTTGAGGTCGCGCTCGCCGCGCAGCGCCTGGCGCAGCAACACACCATCGACATAATCACCCACGTCTACGCGCAAATCGTCCGCAAGGACTACTACGTGCAAGAGGAGGAAGATAGGACACTGGCCTTCTTGGGCCGCAGGGAAACCTTGGACGGCATTGTTCAGAAGCACGTTGAGCTCGCCGCCAACGCCGCTGCTCCTCACACGTCGGTTGGTGACCCGGTGCACTAGGGCGTGAGGATGTCATTGATGGATTCGTATGTATCTTTATCTTTCCGTCAATTCCATGTAGTAGTATATTGTACTACTAATTCTCTTACCTTTCACATCAACTTCATAATTTTGTACGTACTCCATGCATGAACCGCGCCAGAACCAAACTTCTCATTACACTAGGGAAAATCGTTATTTCTATCTATCGGTCGCGCCATGGAGCATAACCAAATTTTACAAGTTACAAGTTCAAAAGGAAAAGCCTGCCGTGTTCGCGTCGCAACCCCACACGGTTGGTCCAGCATGCCGCTCAAGGGGGAATGCGTGCTGTGTTGCATTTTCACTTACATGTGGGACCGCAGTTGAGCAAACCAACTATCGGCAAACCCCCACCCCGCCCACCGCGCAATTGCTGAGTTAGAGAAAATAGGAGGGAGAAGAGATAGTTGTAGCACGGACTCCAAGACAATTGGTGTCAGATGGGACTCATGTGGGTGTCGTGTGTCATACTGCTAGACATGAATGCTAGTTATGGCCCATGCCACCCCACTATATCGAGGTGCTGGTTACGTAGACCGAACACATTATCTCTCCAGGAGTACGGTACACCACTAGTACTACTGACATTGTCGAGAAATTTCCTGGAGTCCGTGCTCAGCCCTCCTCTCTCTCTCTTCTCAGCCAGCCAGCAGACGCGCGGAGTGTGCCCATCGTCTGTTTGCTCACATGTGGTCCCACATGTCAGTGAAAACACAAGACGACCCACTGAACCTGCACATCTTTCACCTCGACGTGCTGGTGATGAAAAACAAATCCAATAAAGATCTTCAGCGGACGCTTTTGGAGTTACTCAAGAGTAAGATTCTATTTACAGTTTAACCGAAGATGCACATCACGTGGCTTCAACTAGCACTCCATTTTCTTGCATGACACAACCTGGTTGCTGGATGTCCCACGTGTCGGCAAAAGGAGGAAGAACTTGACCAAATCTTCTCCACATTTAGACCGGAGGAGTAGGAAACACGGCCTGCCCTGTGCCTACATCATACTATGTACAAGCCCACCTCACATAGTCACGCTATCACCATATTTCTCGTCATCCGTGCAACACCTAGCTCTAGTTGATGGTATACTACTACTAGGACTAACTATTGCACTAGCATACTCCACTATTAGGTTGGCTCTATGTGATGTGGCAACTTCATATAACCGGATGGTGGCTATACTACTACGGTACTCACACTCCAAGAAGTGACTCGAAAACCATTCATAAATTGAGTTTATGACATGCATATGCAAATGTACCATTCATTACATAAAACAAGTCATCAACACACAACGACAACGAGGATACATGTTGGATTATAGATTATTTCCAACAAAACATTCTAGTAAATACTAAAGTTTTTATCACACAACAAATAACAACCAATGAAATGAACTTCAGCTCAACCAATCCTCGGTGTTAGAAATGCTTGCTTTGAACCATAAGTAAGCCTCTGGGAAGGGGAAGCTATTGTCAATATCGAGACCAACGCAGGACTCATCATCCAGGCTGAAGTGGCCTATATCAGGACGCATATTGTGATAGCCAGGATAGGGAACCATAGCAATGTCCGAGTTAAAGATACAGTTGCTTCTCATAAATGGTAGTAACGTTGTGCCAACAGCAGCTGGATCGCCTTTCACCATCATTGGATAGTTTTGTCCAAGGAAGAGCGAGTTTTCTCCAAGACTATCAATACGGAACCAGGCAGAATGTACTGGCGCTAGCACACTAGTATCCATCCCGAATACCCTGCAACGGATGTTGGATTAGGTCTAGAGAGTGAGACCATGGGAGGCAACATCTGCTTCCTTAATAACATCAGCAGTGCCCTGTATACATACAAGAAGAGGTGATCCATCGGAATAAGTTGCCAGGTGCCACTGAGTATGTAGGTCCTGCTCGTCCTCATGCTCGTGATCATCACCATCGTCATCTCCCCCTTGGTTATAAATTTTTTCAAGTATAGGTGGTGGAATGTTCACAGGACCTTGGAAACACAAGAAGGTTAATTAGTACGGGGATACTAACTCGCTTGCACATGGATGAAACAATTCTAATTACGGTGGAAGACAAATGTACCGAAACAATAAGGATTCCATGCAAAAACAGTGCCATGAGTGGTGGCAGCAAACACAAGACTCTCGTATTGAATTGCATCACAATACTCATCCGTGTACTGAAATTGATTTTTGAGCAATATCCATCGAGGAGTGGAAGTAAGGACGGCAACAAGCTTGTCGAAGATAGCAACAACATGATAGTTCATGTAATCCCAAGAGCGGTTGGGAACTCGACAAATTGCTATCTTCTATAGACGACAGTCACCATGATCGTATTTGAACCTACGTAGATCATCTGTGTGCTCAACCTCAGGGCACTCTGAGATTTTTGGAAGTGGAACCTGGTGACGAGTGTACACATTCACAAGTGCCCACTCGCAGTTGTACCCAATATAAACAACCCAATCTCCATTTGCGCCTGCCCAGGCCTTACCCTTAAGTGAAGGCATCTTAACATCACACGTATCATTATCAAGCGGCATCAACTTGCACAAGGCGAGGCTTTCATCATCCCCGCGCCAGTGAGCAGGGTCGTGGCGAAGAAGATAGGGGAGATCAAACCGCTCCTGAACCCTTGGGTTCTTTGTAATGATGTTATTTGTTGAGTCGAGAATGGTCTTGAACGAACCTGCCATGCTAGATGAGGTGATGACGTCGCACCGATCAATGAGTTCCTCCACCATGTTATCTTTCAGATCAGGGCAAGAATAACGGGGTCATTTCCGGCCTGTTCCCTCCATGGAGAAGACGATCGAACAATGGCAGAAGGAAGGGTGAAGGCAAATGGGAGGAAGAGCGTGCGACAACAGTTACAAATCGAGAGGGAAAGGCGAAGAGGTAATGGACGGTTGCCACGGTACAGGAAGAGGTGGCCCGGCCTACATAGACGTCCGTTCGGAAATTGTACAAAAGGACTCGCCGTCGTCTCACTGACATGTTGGAACGGGACCACATGTCAACGAAACATGGTGTGTCATTTCTCGTGCAAAATGCAATCTGGCCGTGTTGGCCCGAGGTGCCGCATTATTTCTCGACTTTATTTTTTTAATGGTGTGCCGTTTAGTTTTGAAGAACGACTAACTGGTACTGTATGCAAAGAAAATATAAACTACTCTACCACTACTCCACCTCTAGTACTAGGATCAAAAAAGATATATAGGCTGGAGCTTCAGTGCTTGCTTGCTAAGGGCTGCCCACTTGCTTCTCACACTATCACCCTCTCTCCAGATCTAAAAAATACGGTGGTGCCCCTCTCTCTCCCTCCTCACCGGTGGTCACAGATCCGCCGGGGAAGAAAAGGACGTGCAGCGTTGACGCACTCGTCGTCGGCGAGCGAGGTCACACATTGACGACAAGGCCATTGTCGGTGTCAAAACCGGCGGATCTTAGGTAGGGGGTCCCGAACTGTGCGTCTAAGGTCGATGGTAACAGGAGACGGGGGACACGATGTTTACCTAGGTTCGGGCCCTCTCTATGGAGGTAATACCCTACGTCCTGCTTGATTGATATTGATGAATATGAGTATTACAAGAGTTGATCTACCACGAGATCATAATGGCTAAAACCCTAGAAGTCTAGCCTGTCTGATTATGATTGCCCCTACGGACTAAACCCTCCGGTTTATATAGACACCGGAGGGGCTAGGGTTGTACAAAGTTGGTTACAGAGAAAGGAATCTTCATATCCGAATGCCAAGCTTGTCGTCCACGCCAAGGAGAGTCCCATCCGGACACGGGAGAGAGCCTTCTGTCTTGTATCTTCATGGCCCATCAGTCCGGCCCACATTACGTAGCCAGGACGCCCGAGGACCCCTTAATCCAGGACTCCCTCAGTAGCCCCTGAACTAGGCTTCAATGACGATGTGTCCGGCGCGCAAATTGTCTTCGGCATTGCATGGCGGGTTCCTCCTCCGAATACTCTAGAGCAGACTTCGAGCACAGAAAACGTGTCCGGCTCTGCAAAACAAGTACCACACACAACTACAGAGAGTATAATATTTCACGAGTCCAATCCGCTGACAACTTTTTGTAACGCGACACCACGTTCCTGCACTGCCATTATTTCGAACCGTTCTTTAGCCTCCCGCTCCACGTTTCGAGAAGCGGTTTCCAGTGGCACGTCTTGTCACAGCAGAGATCGTGTCCCTTAATTACGGGATTCTGATCAATACGGGCGTGGGTAATCCAACCGTGCCGTTTGCACGACCCTTGGGAATAGGCGAGTTTTAAGGCGAGTGGGGAGGCGCTTGATATTCACTGCCTTTATAGGGAGATAAGGATTCCCCCCTTTTACCCATGCCTTCTCTTTCTCTGCCTCTCCATTCCTGAGCTCCAGCGCCCAAGTTCTCATATTTTCTGCCTCAAAGAAGCACTCCGATCATGTCCGGATCCGGAGCGCAAGGCAAGTGGATGGCTTCCTCCGTTAAGGAGAAGGACATCACGAAGCTCCGGGAGGCAGGGTACTTGGCCAAGGAAATCGCCCACCGGCTTCCGGCCAAGGGACAGATCATTCCCACCCCCAAGCCTCATGAGAGGGTGGTGTTCATCCCCCACTTCGGCCGCGGGTTAGGGTTTCCTCTTCACCCTTTCGTCCGCAGACTCATGTTCTACCACGGGCTAGATTTCCATGATCTAGCCCCAAATTCTTTCCTCAACATCTCGGCATTTATTGTCGTGTGCGAGGCCTTCCTCCGCATCCCACCCCACTTCGGACTGTGGCTCAAAATTTTACATGTGAAGCCGAAGGTGGTGGATGGCCAACACGCAGAGTGCGGAGGCGCCATGGTGAGCAAGATGCCCAACGACACATGGCCCAAAGGTACCTTTGTGGAGACCGTCAAAGGGTGGCAGCAACTGTGGTTCTATATCACAGAGCCCCGCGACGCCACCTAGGCCGCGGCTCCCGAATTCAAGTCCGGAGCCCCAATGCAGCTCAACTCCTGGCTAGACAAGGGCCTGAATTGGGCGTCGTCGGACGAGCTGTCAGTGCTGCAGGCGCGTATCCAGAGTATGGTGGACAAGAACATCAAGCTTGTCAATGTGATCCAGGTGATGCTAGTTCGTCGGATCCTTCCATGCCAAAGCCGGACTTGCAATCTGTGGGAGTTCGATCCGGCCAAGCACTAGACCTTGCAACAGTTCTTCGGAACTACGCACGAAGGCATCTGGAAGGCCAACGAGAAATGGCCGGAGACGACCGAGGACCGTGCGCACGATCTGGCCCATCCCGCTAGTCCGGTAAGTCTTTCGCGCTTCAAGGTGTATCCTTTACTTGCTTACTCAGGGAAAATGCCTAAGCCTCCCTATTTATTTTTTTAGGGCTGGACGAAGAAGGCAGAGCGGATTAAGTGTCCGTCTCCGCTGCCCGAGGAACCAGCCATCCCACTTCTGACGAAGATGCTGGTCCCGGCGCCCTACCAGGCGCCGGAGAAGAAGGCCAAGAAAAAGGCCAAGGAGACGAGAAGCGGCCTCCGTCGCAAGGGAACTTCAGACGCGACGTCCGAAGACGCCGAGACTCACTCCACCGCCGCAGAGGACGATGAGGAGGAGGAGGAAAGCAACTCTCCCCCTGAGGGGGGAAGGAAGAAAAGGGTGGCCCCCATAAATCTGGAGGCAGAGGCGTCCAAGAAGGGGAAGGTCTCCCTCGCAGATAATTCCGCGTGGGACGTCGACAGCAGCCAAGAGCGGCGCCCCCGAGATAAGCCCCTGGCCGAGTCATAAGTACTCAATGACCCTGACACATTCATATATCCAGCCTCTTTTCTCCATAGTTTTAACATGTTGAATCATGTACTTGCAGTCCGGCTTGTTCCGACCTCGAGCGATCCTTATCTTCGGGAAATTCGCTGGACCCGAAGGTGATGGACAGCGGGTCCCTTCCGGCGGCCTCCTCTCCCAAGGCCATGGATGACACCAAGGCGTTGTCTCGAAGGATCCCAGGACAGGGAGAGATGCAGGAGGCCGTCAGCGTGGCGCCAGAGGGTAAAACCTCGGCGGCCGGACACATGGGGGAGCAAATCCCCGTGGAGACTGGCAATGGGGGCCAGGTCCAATTCGGCCCCCAGCCGAATACTGTCCCGGAGACCTATACGGCTCCGGAATCTGGCAAGCAACCTCCTTCGAAAGAAGGGGGTGTGCCTATTTTGCCGGTGACCTCTGTCCAACCAGAGGCACTGGACACCCTACTGGAAGCGCTGTGAAGTGCTTCCATTGTAGAGGAACACCATGTCCTCATGGGTACGGTGATTGAGAAGATTCAGTTCATGAAAAGCGGACTGACCGACGCCTGCACAAGCCTTCTAACAGGTTTTGAGGTATGAAATGCAATTATGTAAAAAGAATGTCACAGTATAGACAGTAGCCCCTGAGACACTATCCGGTGGTCGAAAAGAAAAGCCGGACAGAGGATCAAACAATTTTCGCAGGAGACTAACCATACATGTCTATGTGAAAAAAGCAGGCGTCGCTGCTGGCTGCGACCTCCCATGCTACTAAAGTCTCCGAACTGAAGCAGACTCTGGCGCGGGCCGAGGAAGAACTCGGCCGTGTGAAAAAGCAGCTGGAGGACACGCAAGGTATGCCATGACCTTCTATATATCATAAAGGATAGATGATTTGTATTGACCATAGTGCCATGATATTTGTAGGAGCGGCGACCGAGGTGGAGGCCCTTAAAAAGGCGCTGGCCGAGGCCCAAAAGAGAGCGGCGGAGGAACAATCCGTCCGCAAAAGCACGAGGCCAGGGTCGGTGAGGTCCAACAAGAGCTCCAGGACGCTGTAAAGAAATGCGAGTCCTTGGAGCGCAAGATTACGTATCAAGAGTCCGAGCTTGCTAAGGCCCACCAAAGCACACAAGAGGCCCGGGTTGAAGCCCAGGGCGCCCTCCAGGAAATCCAAGAGGCCAGGAAAATCACGGCGGGTAAGGCCTTTATAATGCAAAGCAAATTTGTGAAGAAAAGGTACCTCTTACTGACCCGGATTTGAAGTTCTCCAGGAGCGTTTGCGGATCTGCCGTGCAGCATTGCTGATGCTGCGGATTTCTTCCGAGCCGAAGAGGGGAGCTCAACGAAGAAGTTGTTCTGGTCGCAATACCTTGCGCCAGAGCATCCGGTGCCCTTTAGCGATCAGCTGAAGTAGCTGACCGAACTGCATACGGTGGCCGAATTGGCCATGAAGGATTTGATAATCCGTCTATGGCCTGCCGAAGCCATACCCAACAGCTACTTTGGGCTCGTGAAGTGACTGGTTGCTGCCTGCCCTCGGCTCGATGCCATCAAGCGGTCGGTCAATATTGAAGGTGCGCGGATGGCCTTCGCCCATGTCAAGATACAGTGGGCGAAGATGAACGCCGTCAAACTCGTGACCGAGGGACCGCCCGCGGGCAAGGAGCACCGCACACCCGAGCGATATTTTGACGATGTCCTGGAGGGATCCCGCATTGTAGCGGAGTAGTGTGCAAAAGACATTATCTTTGAATGAATATATTCATGTTATCCTGCCCTGTAAAATGGAACAAAACTAATATGTAATATAATATTAGTTGTTTATATCAAGATTTTTCCTCCTGTGCGGCCGTTTTATTAAATCTGAGAGTTGGCCAGTCATCGGCTTCAGCCCCCATGTAGTAGTACGGGGGTGTTCGGGATAAAATCTAAACACTCTTGATCCAACGTTTGGTCCTTGAAGGAGGTGTTTAGCGCAACGAACCAGGCAATCGGACTATGTGGCTTTATCACCCTCACTTAGCCATAGGAGTTTTATAATAGAAATTTAGGCGCAGCCCCTAGTGAACTAGGGTGATGTAAACACCTGATCGGGTAGAGACCGATTCGTCGCATAATGCGGAAAAAATCGCAAAAGATTTGTAACCTCCGAAGAGCTGACCGGCTCACGCCGCATCATGACAGTCAGTTTTCGGCTTTCTCTACTGAGGTGCTCATCCGGATAAACCAGGGCACAATCGCAGTAGTTCTCCCTTTACTACCCTAGCTGATATAGCGGAACGTAAGGTAGTAAGCACAGGAGCCGGGCAACCCAACTATTGACCAAAGACATGATTCGGAGCCAATGCATATAATGCTAAATTCAGGGTGCCGAACTATACTGTAAAAAGTGTTCAGACATTGTTGCCGTAATATGGGGCGCAATAAAGCCCCTGGTGAATTTAAGCCGTACCAAGGTGTACGGGTGCAATTGATAAGATTATCAAGAAAAAAAGAAGTAGTAAGCTAGTGCCGCAGAAGTTGGGCCGCGAACTGTTTCCATTATAATTTTATTGATACGTCAAAGCGTATAAGCAGTGCGATAAGCAACAGGGCTATTTAACATGCCATGACCAAGGGAGAGCTGCGTGCGGGTCCTGAGAACAGGTAGAGTGATCATCAAAAAGACCTCCTAGCGATTCCCGTATACCTCAATGCTTCTTGCGGTCTTGGTGTATCTATCCTTCGAAAGGACCGATGATCAGGCCGTCTTGAGGGCCCTGTGGAAAAGAGAACCTGAAAAGGATGAAAAAGAAAAAGTGAAAATATGTGTGTCCAGGGGAGGTCGAGCCGTATTATGGACCACAATCGAGTAATGCCTCCGTCTACGCCCATGGTATTTTAAGTGCGTAGTTATGTACGCGTGGTACGTATGCCGCTATTAGGCCGGGACGGAGATGGAGGCCGGATTACTAGTCTAACTCCTGACGAGCCGAACTGTTATGCTGCGGAGTAGTCCAGATCCGCTTGACAGTTTCTGGGAGCTTGGCCGCCGAATTAAGATTCTGCTTGGCAAGGCTGCTCTGTACTTCCGCTGCCAAGGCCGCGGTGTGCTCCTCGGTACGGAGGGAGCACTCCGTGTTTCCGTTAACTGTTATGACGCCGCGTGGTCCCGGCATCTTGAGCTTGAGATAAGCATAGTGTGGCACCGCATTGAATCGAGGAAATGCGGTTCGTCCGAGCAGTGCGTGATAGCCGCTGCGGAAGGGGACGATATCGAAGATCAACTCTTCGCTTCTGAAGTTGTACGGAGATCCGAAGACAACCTCCAGTGTGATTGAGCCCGTACAGCGGGCCTCTACACCTGGTATGACTCCTTTAAAGGTAGTTTTTGTGGGTTTGATCCTTGAGGGATCGATGCCCATTTTGCGCACTGTATCCTGATAGAGCAGGTTCAGGCTGCTGCCGCCGTCCATGAGGACGCGTGTGAGATGGAATCCATCAACAATTGGATCAAGGACCAGTGTGGCTGTACCGCCATGACAGATACTGGTCAGATGGTCCCTGCGATCGAAGGTGATCAGGCAGGACGACCATGGGTTGAACTTTGGGGCGACTGGCTCTATCGCGTAGATGTCCCTGAGCACTCGTTTGTGCTCCCTTTTGGGGATATGAGTGGCGTATATCATGTTCACCGTTTTAACCTGGGGAGGGAACTTCTTCTGTCCTCCTGTGTTCGGCGGGCGGAACTCCTCGTCGTTGTCCTCGGTTTGTGACCCCTTCTCCTTGTTTTCGGCATTTAACTTGTCGGCCTGTTTAAAAACCCAACATTCTCTGTTGGTATGATTGGCTAGTTTATCAGGGGTGCCGTGGATCTGACATGGACGATCGAGTATGCGGTCCAAGCAGGATGAGCCCAGATTGTTTCTTTTGTATGGCTTCGTCCGCTGGCCGGACTTGGAGCCGCTGAAACCGGCATTGACCGCCATGTCATCGGCAGTGCCACCATTGCTTCGGCACTTGTGCCTGTTGCGTCAGGGCTTGTCATTTCTATTCTTGGCTTCAGAGGTGCCGGCATCGCTTTCAGTGTTATTGTTACGGGCTAGCCAACTATCCTCGCCCGCACAAAAGCGGGTCATGAGTGCCGTGAGGGCTGCCATGGACTTCGGCTTTTCTTGGCCGAGGTGACGAGCGAGCCATTCATCGCGGATGCTATGCTTAAAGGCCGCTAGGACTTCGGCATCCGGGCAATCGACGATCTGGTTCTTTTTAGTTAGGAACCTAGTCCAGAATTTCCTGGCCGACTCTCCAGGCTGTTGAACTATGTGACTTAAGTCATCAGCATCCGGAGGTCGTACGTATGTGCCTTGGAAGTTGTCGCGGAAGGCATCTTCGAAGTCCTCCCAGCTGCCTATAGAGTTTTCAGGCAGACTATTTAACCAGTGCCGAGCTGGCCCCTTGAGTTTTAGTGGGAGGTATTTGATGGCGTGAAGGTCATCGCCGCGGGCCATATGAATATGGAGAAGAAAATCCTCAATCCATACCGCGGGATCTGTTGGTCCATCATATGATTCAATATTTACGGGTTTAAGCCCTTCTGGGAATTCGTGCTCCATTACTTCATCAGTGAAGCACAGGGGATGTGTGGCACCTCTATATCGGGCCAAGTCGCGACATAGTGCGAATGTAGTCCGTCTGCGGTTTTCGGCCCGGTCGTGGTTATGCTCGTTACGTCTGGCTCGATAGCCGTCGTCGCGTGCCAGGGCATGCCCCCACGATCCGTAGATCGATCTGGACTGGCCTACTCTGTTCTCCAGGTCTTGCCGTAGGTCATATGTGTATTCCCGAGCTGTGGTATCTTTGCCTTTACAGTGAGGTAGTATGGGCAGGTGTTCGGCTTGGGTTGCCGCTTTGTCCCGGCCATGTGGTGGTCGGTCAGCCGCATTACGTGTTGATGGCATGGGCTCAAGCGCCTCGTCGTCGAATTGTGGTAGCATTTTACGCTTTGGGTAACTTTTAATGGGGCGCTCGAGTCTGTATTCCTTGGCTGCCAGGACATCAGTCCATCTGTCGTTGAGTAGATCTTGATCAGCTTGAAGCTGCTGCTGTTTCTTTTTTAGGCTCCTCGTAGTGGCTATTAGCCGGCGCTTAAAGAGCTCCTGCTCGACGGGTTCCTCAGGCATGATAAAGTCTTCGTCGCTGAGGCTCACCTCATCCTCGGAGAGTGGAAGATAGTTGCTGTCCTCCGAGTCTTTGTTTATGGCCTGTTCGTCATTACTGACTTGCCCATCTTCCCTATTGTCCTGTTCGGGAGTCGGCTCGACGGGATCTTCTTTGTCTTCGGCATCATCCGGAGTATTGTTTGCTCTCGTGCCGGTATTGCTGTCTTTTCTACGGCGTGATTTAGAGCAGTGCCGCTGACGTCGGCACTTTGGCTGTGTCTCAGGAGGTTTATCCTCGACTGAATCTTTCTCGTTATCGCCGTTATTCTCTTTGGGAGTATCCACCATGTACATGTCATATGAGGAGGTGGCTGTCCAGCGCCCAGTAAACGGCGGGTTTTGGGCCTGCTCCTCTCCGGCATCGTCGCCATACCGTCGATGTCTTTGGAGTCGTAATTGAGCATGTCGGTTAAGTCTTCGACAGTGGCAATGAAGTGGGTGGTGGGTGGGAAGCAAAATTCTCCGTCATCAGCCTCCAGTTCAAACCGGATATAATTCAGTTGTGAGTCCCCCGGTAAGGAGAGGGTTTTTAATGAGTTTAGCACATCACCCAAAGGCGAGTGTCGAAAGATGTCTGCGAAGCTGAACTCGACGATCGGCGCCCAATCAAGCTCGATGGGCACGGATGCACGCGGTTCGGAACCTGTGGCCGGAGACAAATCCGAGGTTCCGGTGACATAGATCCCGTTCGAAGTTGGGTCTGTGTGCGGCTCCCACGCCGCTGAGTCTGCGGCTTCCGTGGCGGGGTTGAGCTTCCCGTCCTCGGATGGCGCAATCTGCTTCGGATCTAGGGCCAGAGCAGTTACAGGCGCTATCTCCTGGATATGGTCAGATGACAGATTTAGGTCATGTTCATCGTTGTGGCAGGGAGCGGCTGCCATGGGCTCGAATCTGTCAAAGATCAAGTCTCCGCGGATATCAGCAACGTAGTTCAAGCTTCCAAACCTGACCTGATGGCCAGGGGCGTAGCTGTCGATCTGCTCTAGATGGCCAAGCGGGTTGGCACGCAGCATGAAGCCGCCGAATACGAAGATCTGGCCGGGGAGAAATACCTCCCTCAAGGCAGCATCGTTGTGGATGATTGATGGAGCCATCGAGTCTTCTAGCGATGACACAGCGGAACTCTCAATGAAAGCACCAATGTCGGTGTCAAAACCGGCGGATCTCGGGTAGGGGGTCCCGAACTGTGCGTCTAAGGTCGATGGTAACAGGAGACGGGGGACACGATGTTTACCCAGGTTCGGGCCCTCTCTATGGAGGTAATACCCTATGTCCTGCTTGATTGATATTGATGAATATGAGTATTACAAGAGTTGATCTACCACGAGATCGTAATGGCTAAAACCCTAGAAGTCTAGCCTGTCTGATTATGATTGCCCCTACGGACTAAACCCTCCGGTTTATATAGACACCGGAGGGGGCTAGGGTTGTACAAAGTCAGTTACAAAGAAAGGAATCTTCATATCCGAATGCCAAGCTTGTCGTCCACGCCAAGGAGAGTCCAATCCGGACACGGGAGAGAGCCTTCTGTCTTGTATCTTCATGGCCCATCAGTCCGGCCCACATTACGTAGCTAGGACGCCCGAGGACACCTTAATCCAGGACTCCCTCAGTCGTCCTCTCAGACCTAGCGCCCGTGCAGGATGGCCTCCGTCCCCAACCTCGCTTCCATAGTGTGTGCGGAGGACGACGACCATGAACGAAGCCACTTCCCACCGACCCTCAGGTATGCTACCCCTTTTCGAACCATACCCTTGTTCTGTTGCCCCATCTGCCATGTCGCTGCATGTGGATCTTTTACCACTTCACCACCTCCCCAATTTTCTATCCTCTGCTCTGCTGGTCACACAGACGAAAACCTTAATTTGCACTATTAAAGGAAACCCTACTTCATGCAGACTAATCCATGTCTGGGTTGAACAAGGAAAGGAAGGGAGAAAGTACTGTCGAAGAGACTATGCATCGAACCCGCATCTAGGTTGAAAAGGTGAAAATCAGTAGCTATGGAATGAGTCTCGTGTCTCTTGGTTGAAAAACGGTAGAAAAGCATGACAACGCAATGGAGAATGACCAGGTCGATCGGTTTGTTGTCCTCACATAGGAAAAAGGTGGCTAAAGAGAACAAAAGTGGGACGTAATCCACATATGCTGCCTGGATATTTGTTGCTCTGGGCAACTATCCCTCCCTTACCACTCTATGCGTCCGTGAAGATACATCGTACTGGTGCGCCCACTGTCGGAATGGGCCTCCCATGCTCTCACTAGTAGAAAAATTACTTTATGTGAGCAACATTAGTCCCGGTTTGTAAATGGACCGGCACTAATGTGACCATTAGTGTAGGTTCCAACGGCTAGGGGGGCAGGAATCATTAGTCCCGGTTCGTTTTGAACCTCTAGTACCGGTTCATGACACGAACCGGGACTAAAGGGGTGGTGGCAGGTTGGTGTCAGGCTGGGGCCCCACTAGCACCTTTAGTCCCGGTTCGTGACACAAACCGGGACTAGAGGCTAACATTTATTCCCGGTTTGTGTCACGAACCGGGACTAAAGGTGCTCCTATATAAAACCTTCGTCCAGCCCGTGAGCTCTCTGTTCTTCCCCTTTCCTCTACTCTCTGTTTTCATCCTCTCCTCTTGAGCTCATCCTCCATTTTTTGCCAAAATTTGTCAAGATTTGAAGGCACCCCATCCATCCAAGTGTTCACAAAGGTTAGCAACTTTGTCCTTTCATCTCTCATTGCTAGATTAGCTCTTGCGATGCTCTATAAGTACAGTGATTTGTGGGTTTTAGTTTGGGAGTATTTATATGTGGTAGTTTATTTGATTTATATGCAATTTGAGCTCAAATTAACTTCTTAGTTTGCATGTGTAGGTGTGGTTGACTTAGTGCCTTCCCGTCCCCGTCGTAACCACCGCTGATCGCCCGCATCATCCCGACGCCGGCACCACCATGGTGAGACTCTTGTTCTTATCCTTTTTATAAAAAGATAATCATGTTTGTGTGATTTAGATAGTTACTTGTATAATTTTCTTACCCGTACGTTGTTTGTTATACATAGTGGCATGGTTTTGATATCCGTCCCCATCGGCCCTCGTCCGGTTTATGATTCGGATGTGGTATATATTCTCTTTTATAACTATTTGTTGCATTTCGTGTTTATGACAATTATGCCGACCAACGTGACATAGATGTTTTTATCTAGGAGGTATGTGAACCAGAAATTCCAACCGACCCTCTTGTCAAGAGGTTAAATTTAGTTGAACAAGAAAACAAGTATTTGAAAGAAAAATTGAAAAGAATTGAAGAAGAGAAGATGAAACTGGAGTTGCATGTTGCCGATGTCATCGATGATCACAAGATCAAGATGGATAAAATGCGCTTGAAGATTAGAAAGATTAGAAAGTATGCCATTGATAGTGAGGCTTGGTATCAGTATGCTGTTGGATCAATTGTTACCTTAGTTGCGATCTTGATCGCATTTGTTGTTGCATTTAAATGCTTTAGCTAGAGAGTTTGTATGTTGTTTTATGAGAATAAGTGTGTATGAACTTTATGTATGAACTTGTATTAATTTGGTCTTTTCGGTGTTGTGTAATGAAGATGAGCCGACAATGGATGTACGATGACCGATGCTCTCCCCAGTTCATTAATGGCATGCATACTTTTCTGCTTGCGGCTGAGGCAAACAAGCGGGCGGATGGTTTTATGTGTTGTCCATGTGCTAACTGAAAGAATGATCGAAATTACTCTAACGCAAGAACCATTCACATCCAGCTGTTTGAGTCCAGTTTCATGTCCGGCTATAACTGTTGGACCAAGCACGGAGAAAGAGGGGTCCTAATGGAAGAGAATGAAGAAGAAGAGGATGATGACAGCTATCCTGGCCATGGGTCCCTGAATACGATGGTACAACAACAATGGGGGAAGAAGCTGAGCCGGTAAAGCGGGAAGAAGCTGAAGAAGAGGCATCAGATGAGCCCGCTGATGATCTTGGTTGGGCCATTGCCGATGCAAAGAGAAACTGCGCAAGTGAAAAGGAGAGGCTGAAGTTGCAGCGCATGTTAGAGGATCGCAAGAAATTGTTGTACCCAAATTGCGAAGTTAACAAGAAAAAGCTGGGCACCACACTGGAATTGCTGCAATGGAAGGCAGAGACTGGTGTATCTGACAAGGGATTTGAAAAGTTGCTGATAATGTTAAAGAAGATGCTTCCAAAGGACAACGAATTGCCCGACAGTACGTACGAAGCAAAGAAGGTTGTCTGCCCTCTAGGATTAGATGTGCAGAAGGTACATGCATGCCCTAATGACTGCATACTCTACCGCGGTGAGTACGAGGATTTGAATGCATGCCCGGTATGCAGTGCAATGCGCTATAAGATCAGCCGCGATGCCCTAGTGATGTTGAGGGCGAGCGCCCCAGGAAGAAGATTCCTGCCAAGGTGATATGGTATGCTCCTATAATACCACGGTTGAAACGTTTGTTCCAAAACAAAGAGCATGCCAAGTTGATGCGATGGCACAAAGAAGACCGTAAGAAAGACGGGAAGTTGAGAGTACCCGCTGATGGGTCACAGTGGAGAAAAATCAAGAGAAAGTGGGAGGACTTTGCAGATGACGGAACCAACGTATGGTTTGGTCTAAGCGCAGATGGCATTAATCCTTTTGGGGAGCAGAGCAGCAATCATAGCACCTGGCCTATGACTCTATGTATGTATATCCTTCCTCCTTGGTTGTGCATGAAGCGGAAGTTCATTATGATGCCAGTCCTCATCCAAGGCCCTAAGCAACCCGGCAACGACATTGATGTGTACCTAAGGCCATTAGTTGAAGAACTCTTACAGCTGTGGAATGAAAAAGGTGTACGTGCATGGGATGATCACAATCAGGAGGAATTTGACCTACATGCGTTGCTGTTTGTGACAATCAATGATTGGCCTACTCTCAGTAACCTTTCAGGATAGACAAACAAGGGATACCGTGCATGCACGCACTGTTTAGATGATACCGACAGTATATATTTGGATAATTGTAAGAAGAATGTGTACCTAGGACATCGTCGATTTCTTCCGAGCAGGCATCCCGTAAGAAAGAAAGGCAAGCATTTCAAAGGTGAGGCAGATCACCGAAAGAAGCCTCGCCACCGTACTGGTCGTGATATACTTGATATGGTCAAGGATTTAAAAGTAATCTTTGGAAAGGGTCCTGGCGGACAATCTGTTCCGAATGACGCTGACGGACGTGCACCCATGTGGAAGAAGAAATCTATATTTTGGGACCTACCCTATTGGATAGACCTAGAGGTCTACTCTGCAATTGACATGATGCACATGACGAAGAATCTTTGCGTGAACCTGCTAGGCTTCTTGGGCGTATATGGGAAGACAAAAGATACGTCGGAGGCATGGGAGGACCAGCAACGTATGCATGGAAAAGACGGCATACATCAGGGTCATGCCAGCTACGCTCTTACCAAAGAAGAGAAGGAAATCTTCTTTGAATGCCTGCTTAGTATGAAGGTCCCGGCTGGCTTCTCGTCCAATATAAAGGGAATAATAAATATGGCAGAGAAAAAGTTTCAGAACCTAAAGTCTCATGACTGCCATGTGATTATGACGCAACTGCTTCTGGTTGCATTGAGGGGCTTCTACCAAAAAACGTTCGATTAGCCATTGTGAAGCTATGTGCATTCCTCAATGCAATCTCTCAGAAGGTAATCGATCCAGAAATCATACCAAAGTTAGAGAATGATTTGGTGCAATGTCTTGTCAGTTTCGAGTTGGTGTTCCCACCATCCTTGTTCAATATCATGACGCACGTCCTAGTTCACCTAGTCGAAGAGATGGCCATTCTGGGTCCTGTATTTCTACACAATATGTTCCCCTTTGAGAGGTTCATGGGAGTCTGAAAGAAATATGTTCGTAACTGTGCAAGGTCAGAAGGAAGCATCTCCAAGGGCCATGAAAATGAGGAGGTCATTGAGTTTTGTGTTGACTTTATTCCTGACCTTAAGCCGATTGGTGTTCCTGAATCGCGGCATGAGGGCAGATTGGGTGGAAAAGGCACGCTAGGACCAAAAGCAATAATATGTATGGACGGGCATTCTTTCACTCAAGCACACTACACAGTTCTACAAAATTCCTCCTTGGTGGCTCTGTATATCGAGGAACACAAGAATATTCTATGTTCCAAACACCCGGGGCAGTCTGACGACTGGATTACATGTGAATAAACGGGGACTTTCGCCGGTTGGTTGCAGACACATCTCATGCATGATGACGCTGTTGAAGATGAGATGTACTTGTTGTCCAAGTTACCATCTTCGAATATATTGACTTTCAAAGGGTACGAGTGTCGGTGTCAAAACCGGCGGATCTCGGGTAGGGGGTCCCGAACTGTGCGTCTAAGGTCGATGGTAACAGGAGACGGGGGACACGATGTTTACCCAGGTTCAAGCCCTCTCTATGGAGGTAATACCCTACGTCCTGCTTGATTGATCTTGATGAATATGAGTATTACAAGAGTTGATCTACCACGAGATCGTAATGGCTAAAACCCTAGAAGTCTAGCCTGTCTGATTATGATTGTGCCTACGGACTAAAATCCTCCGGTTTATATAGACACCGGAGGGGACTAGGGTTGTACAAAGTCAGTTACAGAGAAAGGAATCTTCATATCAAACGCTAAGCTTGCCATCCACGCCAAGGAGAGTCCTATCTGGACACGGGAGAGAGTCTTCTATCTTGTATCTTCATGGCCCATCAGTCCGGCCCACGTCACGTAGTCCGGACGCCCGAGGACCCCTAAACCCAGGACTCCCTCAGTAGCCCCTGAACCAGGCTTTCAATGACGATGTGTCCGGAGTGCAGATTGTCTTCGGCATTGCAAGGCGGGTTCCTCCTCCGATTACTTCGAAGTACCTGACTTAAGGAGCTGTATTCGGCCTTCCAATTAATGTCGTGCTCATCGGCTTCCACGCCTTCAGTTTCCATGTGTCGAGCGAATACGAGAGGTCGGGGTATCTTTGCACATAGCTCCTTGACCGTGTAAGAAAGGCGTCTATTTAAAGAGATTGGATCTTCAGATCCATTCCACGCCAAGCGGGAAATCCTCAAAGCTTGCTAGGAGAAACCATTCCAACATGGCTAGTGCTCCCAGTTCTTCCACCCGCCCCCACGGCTCCAAAAAAGGCGATTGGGAAAGATGTTCTGTATCCCATGATCAGCTGGTGAAGCTCCAAACACAGGGATTTCTTCCGCCCGTGGATCTGGTCCCTGTTCGAGTAGGTTTGAACTCCTTCTCAGGTGAAGCTTTGGCGGAAAATTTCCCCAATCCAACCAGGGGGGAACGGGTGTGCTTCATTTCTTATTTGCTAAGAGGCGTCAGGTTTCCAGTCCACCCTTTCCTCCGAGGACTCCTGGAGTATTATGGCCTCCAACTGCACAACCTCACGCCGGCCTCTATCTTGCACATCACGGGTTTTGTTGCCCTTTGCGAGCTTTTCCTGGGCTGTGAAGCCCACTTTGACTTATGGAGAAAACTATTCTGCCTCGTCCCTCGTACCCAAGAGGGATCCATATTCGAGGTGGGCGGCGCCGAAGTATGGCGCATAGCCAGGACCGGATACCTATCCGGCACACCGAAGAAGGCATCCGAGGAGTGGCCCTCAGAGTGGTTTTATATTGAGGACGTCGCCCTCCCTGACCCAATCCGAATGGGTCTCCCTGAATTTTCCAGCGCTCCTTTGAAGAAACGCCACAGCTGGCGCCCTAGGAGCCTCGAGGAGGAAGATAGCGCGGAAATCGATCAATTAATGAGCAAGATAAAGACGCTCGCCTAGTCCAGATTATCAATAATTGAGGTAATGGCGATCTCCATAGTGCGGGGTGTCCAGCCACTGCAATTTAGAGGGCTCCCTATGTGGCACTACAATTTGGAAGATGACGCCTCACGCTGTGGCCGGAAAGGTCCGGACACCCCCGTCGCTCTGGCCAAAATATTGGCCGATCTGTACAAAGGGGATAAAGAGGAATTTATTCGTCTCAAACACCGGGAGGGATTTTCCATGTACAATCCTCCTAGCTGGGTGAGTTTTAACCCCACCACCATAATCAATCCATTCCATGAGTCTATTTTGACTGATACTAACCCGTCTATTTGTAACAGGAATGGCGAAAGATCGTCGCGGGTATCTACAGCCCCGTTCCATAGCCGGAGGACCATAACCGGGATCTTGACCCCGGATTCGAGGAGGATCCAGACATATTTGTGGAGCTGGAGAAGGGAGTATTTTACTAGGCGAGCTACGATGGCACAGAAGTGGCCATTATAGCCGACTATCCCGGCCTCCTTCCTGCCTCACACCTAAGTAATCAGGAGACCTCTCCTCCGAAAGAGCTTCCTCATTCTGCCTCACCCAACACACTGTCTCGTGTTCCAAAGGGGAGGTGCTCGGTGCGCCATGTTACACCAGAGGCGACTCAAAAGAGAGCGGCGCCTACATCAGGCAAGCCTTCGAAGAGGAAGGCAAACGAAGTCACGACCGAGCCGTCATCGAAGAGGTATGGCTTTGTAAATATGCCCCTTGGTAGTCACATCCAACTGTGACATTGTCTGTTTGTGTCTCATCAGGAAGAGAGTTCGCCGGACTATGTCCGGGAGTCATGCAGGTCACGCTCCCAACAGCCAGGCTCCAGAACCTGCCATAAAGACGAGGGCCGGTACGGGAGTGACGCCGGATTGTCCTTCGGTAGAGGATTCAGATGATGCATCCGTCACAAACTCAGAAGTGGAGAGCGCCATGAATCATCGGCGCCGGAGGGCCGCTCTTCGCGACCCCGTCTTTACAAAAGAGGCATTCAATGCCTTCAGCTCGGCTGATGCATACATCCGAGCTGCTCGAGACGGGCTTACCAGAGCCACAGACCAGCATTTAAAAGATATGCGGGTAAATTCACATCATACAAACCTGATAATTATATACCAGTAGCCCCCGAGACTTAAAGTAGTTGATACAACTGATTTAAGGATCATTGTATAACCAGGTGCTTACAGAGAAGAACAACCTGCTGTCTCAAGAACTGGAAAAGTGTCGGACTCAGCTAACTGCTGCCACCGCCGAATTGGAGAAATCCAAGAAGGCGTCCCCTGGTAATGTTCCCCTCCATCGAGAAAATATAATCATATACCAGCAATGCTAACAGTGTTGCATATCTCATGGCAGGATCGTCGGATCAGCTGAAGGAGGCACTTGAAATCGCTCAAGCGGATAAACAAGCCAAAAGGCTACTGGCCGCGGGCGAACATGTGCTGACACGGGTCAGGGAGGATAAAACCAAGCTGCAGGATTCCAACACCCTGCTGGGCGAAGAACTGAAAGATGTCCGAGCCCAGCTAGCTGACTCCGTGAAGGAAAATAAGAGGCTACGAGGCGGCATATTTAGTATGCTTTTGCTCTTACCTCCATGTAATTCGATGAGGAAAGGAACTGACAGATTTATGTCTGCAGGTATGCTGATCGGCCGTCCCGAAGAGGAAATGTCTCGATCTTCAGGCGATCTGCTACAAGAGCTGTCGCAAATGCACGAGCGAGCTCGGCAGGCAATGCGGAGTGTTGCCAAGGCCTTGTGGCCATCCGCCTCCCCTCCAAGGAAGTATGGACGAACTTGTGCAGCTATTCAAAGGAGCGCGGAGGTGCTTCCGATTATGGAAGATATCGGCCTGCCGAGAAGGTGCGCGAGAGGACTGGGCCATGGTGAAAACATGGTATACCAAGCTTGATCCAAATCATATGGCTCGGGTCGGACCTCGAGGATCAGACAGAAAAGAAGTTCCGGTTAGTTTAGTATATGACCAAGTAAAGGTAGCCGCCGAATTGTCCCAACAGGATTGTAGGCTAGACAGCCTGTTGGACGGCATAGAGGGAGAAGTTTTTGAATCTAATTGACTATGTGCTTCAATTGACAAATTTGTCCCTAGCCGGATTGTAAAACGATTGTCATGGCAGACCTTTTCGCTTCGACCTCCGGACCCGAAGGTGCGGAGTGTTTCCGAATACCCGCACGGTAATATAAACCGGGGTATGCGTGGAAACCAGGCGTAGGGGTCATAGTTGCTTGAATAGACAAGTTGTATCCGGCTAGCTATGTTATATTACATGTAATTGTAAGAAACATCTTCCAGAGAGAATACTTCCTTTAAGGGTTCCTTTCCCTGGGTGAACATGCGTTAATGTTCATGTCCGAACTGTGATTAAAAAATCGCAATATACATAGCATCTGGGGGTTCATAGTGTAATGAGTGAAAAAACATCTTTAGTCCGCCGACCGAATATTCCCTTAAGAACACTAGCTTTCGGCTTCACCCAGTCTGAGGTACACATCCGGATGACCCGGCAGTAACAATCGCAGAGGTGCTCCCTTTATGCCCTAGCCGAACTAACGGGAACGTAGGGCATAAGCACAGGAGCCAGGCAACCCAGCTTGGCCAAAACTTAAGTCATAGCGATGCATATAATGGCGAAGAAAAGGTACATATGAGGAAAAGACACATATGTGGTGAGCTTGATGCTCGGAAAATAATAATAATAATAATAATAATAAGCTTCTGTACAAGAAGCCCCTAGGTATTATGGGCGTACATATTTAAGGATGTGTACGTCATAGGTGTGCGGTTTAGCCACTCAACAGCTTAAAGCTAGGAAAAAAATGAAAGAGAGAAAAAAAAAGGTAATGGACAAAAGGGGAGAAGAAGACGAACAAAGCGTCCGGCTCTAGGCATAGAATCTTTGGAGTCTGGCAGCGTTCCATGGGTTTGGCTCCAAGCGATTGTTTGATGCATCACACAGTCGGTACGCTCCTCCAGTGAGAACTTCATCAATGATGAAGGGACCCTCCCATTTGGGCTTGAGTTTGTCCTTTTTCTTCTCTGGTAAGCGTAGAACGAGTTCGCCAATATTATAAGTCTTGGCCCGCACTTCTCTGCTTTGATATCTGCGAGCCTGTTGTTGATACAATGCGGAACGGGCCTTTGCGATGTTGCGCTCCTCCTCCAGGGCGTCTAAGCTGTCCTGCCGATCAAGCTCGGCCTCTCTCTCTTCATACATGCGCACTCGTGGTGAGTCATGCATAATGTCACAGGGCAACACAGCCTCTGCGCCATACACCATGAAGAACGGTGTGTATCCGGTAGTGCGGTTGGGCGTGGTCCGCAGCCCCCAGAGTACGGAGTCGAGCTCCTCAACCCAGTGCTTGTCTGATTCTTTCAAAGACCGCACTAGTCTGGGCTTAATGCCGCTCATAATAAGACCATTGGCTTGTTCGACTTGACCATTTGTTTGCGGGTGATAGACGGAGGCATAATCGAGCTTGATGCCCAGGTTAGCGCACCAGGTTTTCACCTTGTCGGCTGTAAAATTGGAGCCGTTGTCTGTGATAATGCTGTGTGGAACACCATAACAGTGTACGACACCGGATATAAAGTCTATCACTGGTCCGGTTTCGGTCGTTTTAACCGGTTTGGCCTCAATCCACTTAGTGAATTTATCTACCATGACCAGCAGATATTTTCTCTTGTGGCTTCCCCCTTTAAGGGGTCCGACCATATCAAGCCCCCAGACCGCGAAAGGCCATGTAATGGGGATTGTTTGTAGCCCAGTAGGCGGCATATGGCTTTGATTAGCGAAAAGCTGGCATCCGACACAACGTTGGACAAGGTCCTGTGCATCTGCTCGGGCCGTAGGCCAAAAGAAACCTGTACGGAAGTCTTTACTCACAAGGGCCCAAGCCGCAGCGTGGTGACCGCCAAGGCCAGCATGGATTTCGGCCAGGAGCTGCTGCCCCTCTTCTTCGGAGATACATCTTTGAAGGCCTCCGGTAGCGCTTTTCTTGTAGAACTCACCGTCATGGACCTTGTAGGCTTTCGAGCGCCAGATAATGCAGCGAGCCTCGTTAGGATCCTCAGGGAGCTCTCGCCTATTAAGGTAGGCCAAGAAGGGTTCGGTCCATGGGGCAATTACTGCCATTATGAGATGGGCCGATGGTGTTGCTTCGGTGGCTAAGCCCCCGATGATATCGGTATTGTGCTCGGACTCAGGGGGTATGATCGGGTCCGGGCTGGTGTTGCCGCTTTCATCCTGCCACACCACGGATGGCTTGAAGAGCCGTTCCAGAAAGATGTTAGGCGGGACGGGGTCGCGCTTGGCTCCCATGTGAGCAAGGACATCCGCCGCTTGATTACATTCTCGAGCCACATGATGAAACTCGAGTCCCTCGAACCGGGCTGATATTTTGAGTACGGCGTTATGATAGGCTGCCATTTTCGGATCTTTTGCATCAAAGTCTCCGTTTATTTGGGATATTGCGAGATTTGAATCCCCGCGCACCTCCAGACGTTGTATGCCCATGGAGACGGCCATCCGAAGACCATGCAGTAAGGCTTCGTATTCGGCTGCATTATTGGAGTCTGCATATAAGATTTGGAGTACGTACTGGACCGTGTCTCCCATTGGGGATGTTAAGACGACGCCCACTCCCAAACCGGCCAGCATCTTAGAGCCATCGAAGTACATGACCCAGTTGGAATATGTGCCATACTCTTTAGGGAGTTCGGCCTCTGTCCATTCGGCGATGAAGTCAGCCAACACTTGGGATTTAATGGCTCGGTGCGGTTTATACGTTATGTCGAATTGCAGGAGCTCAATGGCCCATTTGGCAATCCGGCCCGTAGCGTCGCGATTGTTTATTATGTCATTGAGTGGTACTTCGGAAGCCACCGTGATCGAGCATTCTTGGAAGTAGTGTCGTAGCTTCCGGGATGCCATAAAGACCGCGTATGCTATCTTTTGGTAATGAGGGTACCGGGATTTGCATGGTGTGAGGACAGTGGATACATAGTATACCGGCTTCTGAAGCGGGAATTTGTGTCCGTCCTCCTCTCGTTCAATGACGAGCACTACGCTCACCACCTGGTGAGTCGCAGAGATGTATAACAACATTGGTTCGCCGGCGTTTGGTGCGGCCAGGATTGGGTTGCTTGCTAAAAGAGCCTTTACTTCTTCCAGTCCGGCCGTTGCTGCATCCGTCCACTCGAAGTGATTGGTGCGTCGGAGAAGGCGATTGAGTGGCAATGCTTTTTCTCCGAGTCTGGAGATAAAGTGGCTTAAGGCTGCCACGCATCCGGCTAGTTTTTGGAAATGTTTAAGGTCAGTTGGTGTAGCCAATTGTGACAAAGCTCGAATTTTGGCAGGGTTTGCCTCAATTCCTCTACTAGAAACAATGAAGCCCAGCAGCTTTCCAGCGGGAACGCCGAAAATGCACTTTTCCGGATTGAGCTTGATGTCATATTCACGGAGGTTGTCGAATGTGAGACGTAAGTCGTCTATTAATGACTCGACGTGTCTAGTCTTGATGATGACATCATCCACATATGCTTCAACTGTCTTGCCGATTTGCTTCTCCAGGCATGTTTGAATCATGTGTTGGTAGGTAGCGCCGGTGTTTTTAAGCCCAAAGGGCATAGTGTTGAAGCAGAAAGGCCCGTATGGGGTAATGAATGCCGTTGCGGCTGGATCGGACTCCTTCATTTTGATTTCATGGTATCCAGAGTATGCATTGAGGAAACACAGTGAGTCGTGTCCTGCAGTAGCATCAATGATCTGATCAATGCGGGGGAGGGGGAAGGGATCCTTGGGGCAGGCTTTGTTGAGGTCTTTGAAATCGACGCATAGGCGCCAGGATTTATCCTTCTTTGGTACCATCACCAGGTTTGCTAGCCAGTCCGGATGTTTTATTTCTCTGATGAATCCGGCCTCGATTAACTTGGCCAGCTCCTCCCCCATAGCTTGTTGTTTGGGTTCGGAAAAGCGCCGCAGTGTTTGTTTGACCGGCTTGTATCCCTTCGATATATTGAGGCTGTGTTCGGCCAACCTACGTGGGATTCCTGGCATATCAGAAGGGTGCCAGGAAAATATGTCCCAATTTTCGCATAGGAACGCTCGTAATGCGGCGTCAACCGTTGGGTCCAACTGTGCCCCGATAGAGGCTGTCTTCTTGGGGTCCGTTGGGTGGACCTGGAATTTGACGATTTCGTCTGCTGGTTTGAAGGAGGTGGATTTGGGTCGCTTGTCCAGGATTACGTCGTCCCTATCCACCTTGGAGTGTAGTGTGGCTAATTCTTCGGCCGCGAGGGCTTCGGACAATGCCTCGAGGGCCAGGGATGCGGTTTTGTTTTCGGCGCGGAGTGCTATGTCTGGATCACTCGAAAGAGTGATAATACCATTGGGCCCAGGCAACTTGAGCTTCATGTACCCATAATGAGGTATAGCTTGGAAGCGTGTAAATGCATCTCGCCCCAATAGGGCGTGATATCCACTGTTGAAAGGGGCCACTTGGAAGGTCATCTCTTCGGACCGATAATTCTCCGGCGTGCCGAATACCATGTCGAATGTGATTTTTTTCGCGCACTACGCCTCCCGACTGGGAATGATTCCTCGGAAGGTCGTGCTACTTTGCTCGATGTGGCTCCTGTCTATTTCCATTTTGTTGAGCATGTCCTCATAGATGAGGTTTAGTCCGCTGCCGCCCTCCATGAGTACTTTGGTGAGCCGAAAGCCGTCCACGATTGGACTGAGGACCAAGGCAGCTGGTGCCCGGACTGTCCTAGATTTTGGTTCGTCACTGGCATTGAAAGTTATGGCCGTGTCATTCCAGGGGTTTGTTGTTGCGACTTGGCAGACATCGGCGAGGTTGCGGAGTGCCCTTTTGCGTCTATTGTTTGAAGCGAAGGTCTCGAAGACCATCAATACTCTGAGGTCGTCGTCTTCCGGGGGGTGTTGTTCTGAGGTGTTTTTGGTGAGGATATCCTTGCCGCTCTTGGCCACTTGCCGGAGTATCCAACATGCTCTAAGGCTGTGAGTTGGTACGGTATCCGGTGTTGTGTGTATTTTGCATGGCCTATCGAGCCATCCCTCCAGAACGGTTCCGTGCCCCGTAATGGGCTTAGATTTCTTTACTATTGGGTCGGGCACCCCATGGGGGTGCATCCTTTTTGCTCGGACTAGGGGTTGAGTGGGAACCAGTGGTTCCCAATGAGCTGCCTGAGTTTTCCAGGCGCTTTCCATTGCACAGTACTTCTGTACTATAGTTGCCAAGTCAGCGAAGTGTGATACGCGACGGCGGTTGATGGTGTTGAGGATTCCTTCGTCCGTGCAATTTGTTGCAGAATGCTGAGATCGCGTCTTCGTCGCGGCAATCTTCAATCCTGTTTTTGACAAGGAGGAATCTGGCCCAAAAGTGATGGGCTGTTTCCTGAGACTGCTGTCGTACATACATGAGATCGCATATATCTGGGTGGGTGGGTGGCTTTAAATCCGAACCCTGGCCCAGTTTAGGATCCGGAGTTTCAGAAACTTCCGAGCTTAATAATTCGGGCTCCGGGATATCGACTGATTTTTTAGGCCCATCGTCCGATTCTAGGTTCGGAGGACAGGGCGTGTCGTTCCGTGGACATAGTTCGTCCTCAACACAGGGGAAGAGTTGTTGTTTTGCTCTTCTACCACCGCTATCTGATGGGTGATCGGTGGAGTTTTGATTTCTCTCTGATCGGGTTTAAGCCCGATCCGATTGTAGTCTGTAACGACCCCCAAGACGGCGATGCGATCCAGGAGTTCGTTTAAAGACGACAACTCCATCGGATCCATCCATTTGGAGTATTCGGGGTCAACGTGGAGGCGATTTTTGATGACCCGAGAAGTCATCGTTGACTTAACGGCCGGACGGGCGGTCATGATAAAGCCGCCCAGCCGGAGGGTTTGGCCTGAGGCCAGGGCTCCTCTGGAGGTGATATTGTCCTTGATAACAAGGCGAGCCATCAACCCTGTCTTCGATGTCACAGTGGAACTCTCAATGAAAGCACCAATGTCGGTGTCAAAACCGGCGGATCTCGGGTAGGGGGTCCCGAACTGTGCGTCTAAGGTCAATGGTAACAGGAGACGGGGGAAACGATGTTTACCCAGGTTCGGGCCCTCTCTATGGAGGTAATACCCTACGTCCTGCTTGATTGATCTTGATGAATATGAGTACTACAAGAGTTGATCTACCACGAGATCATAATGGCTAAAACCCTAGATGTCTAGCCTGTCTGATTATGATTGTGCCTACTGACTAAAACCCTCCGATTTATATAGACACCGGAGGGGACTAGGGTTGTACAAAGTTGGTTACAGAGAAAGGAATCTTCATATCGAACGCCAAGCTTGCCATCCACGCTAAGGAGTGTCCTATCTGGACACGGGAGAGAGTCTTCTGTCTTGTATCTTCATGGCCCATCAGTCCGGCCCACGTCACGTAGTCCGGACGCCCGAGGACCCCTAAATCCAGGACTCCCTCAACGAGATAACTGGGAATACATTTTACACGGTCGCCCAAGATAAAAGGAGCACCAACCAAAATAGTGGTGTCTGCTTTGATGCAGCAAACACCAATAGGCCAAAGGACACATATTATGGTTACATAGAGGAGATATGGGAACTTGACTATGGACGTGATTTGAAGGTCCTTTTGTTTGGGTGCAAATGGGTCAATCTGACAGGAGGCGGGGTAACAGAAGACCCACAGTACGGAATGACAACAGTGGATCTCAACAATCTTGCGTATGCAGATGAACCATTCGTCCTAGCCAATGATGTGGCGCCGGTTTTCTATGTGAAGGACATGTCTACCAAGCTGAGAAAAGAAAAGATAAGGAAGCGAATACATCATACGATGATCCAAAGCACCACATAGTTCTTTCAGGGAAAAGAAACATCGTGGGAGTGGATGACAAGACAGACATGTCAGAAGATTATGAAAAGTTTCATGAAATTGCTCCCTTCACAGTGAATATTGACCTGAGCATCCAGTAAAATGATGAAGATTGTCCATGGTTACGGCGCAAAGGGACACACATGAAGAAAAAGTTTTATACCCAAAGATCCTACTCTGGGATGTGACCGGCTTCACTATCATCACTTTCTTCTCTAGTGAGTTTCTGGACTTATATATCTGGAAAGTGCCACTTCGGACAAACCGGAGGGAACCTTTGTAATAGTTAGGGTACTTATGTGTTTTGGCATTTGAAACACGAAGAAATATTATGTACAAACAAATTTTCAACCCTTTCTGACTTCATTTGCTATTTTTCACGCATTTACTGATTTTTTTGAGCTAAATGACCCTGAAATTGAAAAGAACTACAAATGAACTCTGAAAAGGTTGAAAGTTGGCATGGTATCATCATTTCACCCACATAGCATCTGCTAAAAAGTTGAGAGGGTTACGGCAAAAACTGGATGCACTTCGTGTACAAAATGGACAATCTCTTTCGAAGTACGAGGGTTTCCTACGAAAACTCGTCTGTTACAAAGGCATTTCATTTTTTTAAACTTATTTCAACTCCAGACTTTTTGTACATTCAGTATGCACCATTCGAAGCCACGTCATCAATTTTCAACCCTTTCTGACTTCCTTTGCTATTTTTCATGCATTTACTGATTTTTTTTGAGCTAAATGACCCCGAAATTGAAAAGAACTACAAATGAACTCTAAAAAGGTTGAAAGTTGGCATGGTATCATCATTTCACCCACATAGCATGTGCTAAAAAGTTGAGAGGCTTACGGCAAAATCTGGATCCACTTCGTGTACAAAATGGACAATCTCTTTCGAAGTATCAAGGTTTCTGATGAAAACTCGTCTGTTACAAAGGCATTTCATTTTTGAAATAACCTAAGAATTGCAAAATTGAATATAATGATAAAACACAGTAATATTAAACAGCAGAAAAAAGAATCACTGAAAAATCTATTTTTAAAGTAAAGCTATTCACAAACTAGTGATTCATACAAATTTCAAATAATTCAAATTTAAACTATTCAAATTTGAAAACTACTGGCACTAACAGAAAACTACTGGCACTAACAGAAAGTTTATAACATAAAACTCTAAATAAAGCAAAAAACAACTCAGAAACAAAAGAAAATAAATAAAGCAGAAAACAAAAAAAAGAAACATAAATAAATTAAAAAAAGCCCGCCTACTGAGCCACCACGGCCTGCATACGACTAGAAACCCAACCTCTAGTTCGGCCAGGATGTAGGCCTGCAAGGCCTAGTAGGCCCAACAGGGTAGCGCGGGTGCGGTAGGCCCATAAGGCCTGCATTAGAGAGGAGCTCGATAGAGAGGCTGCGTCGGGGCTTATAAACAGGTGTTGGCTCCTCTCAACTAGCGAGGTGGGACTAAACATCCACCGCGCCCATCGCCTGGCAGCACACAACCTTTAGTCGCAGTTGGTGGCTCCAACCATGACTAAAGGCCCCCCTTTAGTCGCGGTTGGAGCCAACAACCGCGACTAAAGGTGGGCGCTTCCCGCCGCTTCGGCTGGCCAAAAGTGACCTTTAGTACCGGTTGGTGGCTCCAACCGGGACTAAAGGGGGATACATATATATAGAGCAGTTGAAAATTTTTAGTGTCTCACTCCTTCTTCTCGACACCGCGCGACCACTACGACACAGAGGACGCCGCCAAGCTGCCGCCGTCGCCTGCCCCGACGCCGGAGCTCGCGTCCGGCCTCCTCCCCGCGCGACGTGCCGCCGCCCGCGCCTCCTCCCTCTCGACGCTGCCCACGCCTCCTCCCCGCGCGACGTGTTGCCGCACGCGACTCCTCCCCCGGTCGAGCCCCGTCGACGCCGCCCGCGTCCTCCTCCCCGATCGAGCCTTGCCGTCGCCTCACCCAGCTATGAGCTCACCGCCCCTTGATATCCAGCAATTTCTAATAAATGGATTAATTAGTGTATTTTTGTGTGTACATGAATGCATGTTAGATGAATATAATTAGTGTTTAATTAGTATAGAATTTTTTTATGTAATGTTGTTTTTATGTTTTTTAATGGATGTATAGAAGTATGCTTAATTAGTGTTTCTTTTTCTATTTTATAATGTTGTATATCATAGTATAGAAAAAAATTGCGTATAAAAAAGTTGCATAGGAAAAAGTTGACCATATATATATTTGTTAGGTTTTTGTGTAGATGAATTAGTGTAGTATTTAATTTTTTTGTGTACATGAATGCATGTTAGATGGATATAATTAGTGTTTAATTAGTATAGAATTTTTTTTATATAATGTTGTTTTTCTGTTTTTTAATGGATGTATAGAAGTATGCTTAATTAGTGTTCTTTTTCTGTTTTTTAATTTTATATAATTTGTTTTTCTATTTTTTAATGGATGTATATAAGTATAGAAAAAATTTGCATATAAAAAAGTTGCATAGGAAAAAGTTGACCATATATATATTTGTTAGAAGGACTATAAGTGGGAAAAGTTTCTGAATTTTTTGAGAAAGGAATATTTTTAGGGTAGTTATAACCTAGGAATGGGACATTATAATTGGAAAGAGGATATTTTGCTCAAAATTTCCTAATAAAATGACATTGCATATATAGGAATTTTTTTCATAAGAATTTGTTCTCGACGTCAACGATGCCCGGCCCGCATCCTCGTCGTTGACTCGTTCGCGACGATGTCCTGCTTCAGAGAGGCCATGTCCGAGACTAGGCTCTGCCGAGCTGGCACTGGGAGGTTCTACCTTCGGGGGCACGCAGCTTGGTGAGGAACCCGGCCCCGGGTCCCGTCATCGACCCGGATCTCCTTTGGAGGCGTTCGCGTGGGCCACTTTCGGTGCGGAGGCAGCCGGCCCCGCCGGAGGTGGTACGTCGCCATGTCAGGGAGGAGGACGAGCACACCCGTCGCTACATGGATGTGTTGGACGTCAGGTTCTCCAATACCTGGCAGGTTCTTCAGGATCTCACCCAAGCTATGATCCTGTGATCGTTCCTTCTCTTTGGGTGTCCACCGCCCGCGCCTGAGGAACCGCGAGTGAACTAGATTCTTCGATAATATCCAATCTGTATTAGCTAGTGATGTTATATATATGATAATATTCGAGATGTATTAGTGATAATACTCGAGATGTATTCGAGATTATATTCGAGACAATGTCTTCGAGATTATATTATTCGATAATATTCGAGATGATGTATTCGAGATTATATTCGATGATGCATATTATCTGGATTAATTATTCGAGATGTATTATCTACTATGATTCAGTTTTTCCTTATTAATTGCATGCATGCATTCTAATTTGAATACTAAATTGTTTTATCTTTCTTCTGGATTAGTTAAATAAAAGCTATGGACAATACCGACAGAGAAGGAGAAGAGACTATGTTCGACATCATACGCTCCTCGAGCCCAGATGATAATGAAGAAGATGATGGCTCGCAATATTTGAACAATACCGGTGAGGGTATGATATTTGATGAAGACGAACGAATAGATGAAGTCGAGAACAATGACGATGAAGGAAATGTTGTTCTTCAAATAACAAAGACCGCCGAGGTATATTTATATAAGGCATCTGGTGATCATCACATGTTTTAATTGATTTGTATATTTATATTAACGAATCGATCTTTCTTCTTTTAGCCCTCCGGATCGAGCAAATCTTCTACAAGTAGCAGGAAAGTTCGAGGCCCGGCCAAAAAGTTGAAGGATGGCGTAAAGTACAACATTGATGCCATCAAACCTAATGGCGAACCGGATGAAACTAAGATGAATGCGAAGAATTTCATTCGTCAATGCGGACTTATTGTCAGGGACCAAATCCTGATCTCCGTTCAAGAATGGAAAAGCCAGCAAAGGGAGATCCAAATGTTACTTTTGTCGACCAAAGAGCAAAAGATCTGCTTTGGGAATCGCTCATGTCACATTTCACCCTACCAGATCATTTGATAGATGCGGATCTGGAGAAAGTCAAGAACAGTGCTCTTAAGAAGATGGCGATAGCATTCAACAACCACAAGAAAAATATATGGGCCGCGTATGTCAAAGCAGGAAAGCAGACTCTAGAATTCAAGGGAACACTAAAGAAGGCAAGAGATCACAGGGACACTTTCGTGAACTTTAAGGAATCGGAAGTAGCTAAGGAACGGTCGAGAATAAACAAGATTAATGCCGTGAAAAAGCAGTGGCACCATAATCTGGGGCCAGGTGGCTACGAGGTGGCCTAGCCTAAGTGGGATCTCGCTGAGCAAGAGATGATGGATGTAGGGGTCACTTCAGTTACATTGAGCAGGCCCCCCAGGTGCAGGACTTGGTTCTATGCGCATGGGGGGAAGTTGGACCTAAAGACAGGGCTGGTTTTGGAGCGGGCAAGTCTTAAAGGAGCCACCGACAGTTAACCTGTTGCAATAGAAGAGGCTGGAATGGGGGTGTTCATGCCCAACAGAGAGAACGACGAGCTTATGCGCGCGCTGAAGAATCCTGAACACCCAGGAAGAACACGAGGTAAAGGCGTTGTTCCGTGATTTGAGGGGTTTGCGGACTGGAATGCTGACTACAGAAGCTGTGCGAGAAAGAAGCAGCAAGAGGAGCAGAAGAGGAAGCTGGAGGAGGAGAAGAGGAAGCAGGAAGCAGACCGCCTTCAAGGCCTAGAATCAAAGCACGCGGAGTTGGAACTCGCTTTCAAGCGGCAGCAGCAGCAGATCGACTCACTTAGCCAGGAAAGGGGGTCTCAGCAGCGGCAGCAGCTAGCGGATCCAGCATTGGATAGCACCGTCCCATCCATGCTGAGAAGCAGTGTGGGTTCCACCCCGGGTGATGATGCACTGCTGGACACATACCCTGTGGATGATATCATAGCTACGACAACTTGTGAGCTACACATGAAAATGAATAACATATCCATGAAGGTGGCGGACAGCTATGCTTTAACAAATCCCCCTGAAGCAACCTTCCATTGCAATCCGATTCCAGCTGGCTATGCTCGTGTCGGCGTTGATGAAGTGGTGAAAGGATATTTGGGGCTAGAGCTTGACATTCCTGGAGGTGAAGAGGAGCGCACACTCGGAGAGGCGATACATCGTATGGTTCTATGGAGAAAGGATTGCATCGTCTTTCCAAGGCTACCGCCACTGCATCAGCCGGCTCCTCCTCCAAGTCCGCCACCGCGTCATCAGACTCCCGCTCCTCCAAGTCCGCCACCGCGTCAGCAGACTCCTACTCCTCCAAGTCCGCCACCGCGTCAGCCCACTCCTCCTCCTCCATGTCCGGCGCAGCGTCAGGCGACTCCTCCTCCTCCAAGTCTGGCACCGCGTCAGCCGTCTCCGCCGCCTCAGCGGGCTCGGCCGCCTCAGCAACAACAGAAGAAGAGACGCATCGTAGCTACGATGGCTAGCGGTACAAAAGGAGGCAAGAAATACAAATATGGTCCAAGCCTCAAGCCTCTTCCATTGTTGCCTTACCACCTCACTGATGAGGAAACTGACGCCGAAGTGGCTGCCCAACTGCAGGCCCATTATGGACCAAAACCGCCCCCGCCGCCAAAGGAGAAAGTACCTGAGCATGTCATACAACACTTTATTGATAATGCTCAACCAGCTGTCAAGCATAGGGACTCAGACTATGAGCGCTCTATTAGGAAGTTATATAATGCACAAAAAAAGAAGGAGTCGAGCTCGAGCTCAAGCCAAGCAGCTGCCAAAAAAAGCGGGAAAATTGTTCCCCAGCTAGGAGAACAGGCAGTGCAATCGATCCCCCCGCTCATTGTACAAACACATGGGAGTACCGCCGATCAGCTGGTAATAACCGACGATCATAGAAGGTATGCTGAAGAGGCCGGTGTCACTGTTGAACAACTCCTAGGCATCGAGGAACTCCCATGTTTAAAGAGGAGGAACTACAATGGAAATATGTCCGCGACCAACCTCTGGTCAAGCCTGAGAAGATCCGGCTTCTATTAACGAGAATGTATGAATTGCATCAATGGTACCTGAGAGAAGTAAAGACCAATCGAGAGTCCCTCATGGTGAAAGTCAAGGTAGAGCATTACTTCCATGAAAAAGATCTGTGGGTTGAGTTTCAAGAAATGTTTCAGTTATTCAATCAAGATGCACTAGACAAATGTATCGTCAGTTGCTATTGTCTATAAGTGATTTCTTTCTATAATTTAAGTTTCTAGCTAGTTGTAGTGCTCGTTCATTACCTGTAATTATCCTCACTATATTCTTTTCTGTGGTATTATGCAGAATGAAGATGTATGAAATGAAAAGAGCTGGACGCTATGGCATTGGGTTCATTGACCCAAATACCATTAATCAAGAGACATGGTCACGTGAATATGATCGACCATACACAGAGAAAAGCTTGCTAGAGTTCTTGAAGCGACTAAATACCCAACCAGAAATACTACTTCCTTACAACTACGGGTGAGTGACACTGTCTTGTACTACAAATTCTATTTTTGCAATTACTAGATGTTGATAAGTAGTGTAGTTGATGAGTTATGCACATGCCCGCATAATTATACAAACATGTGCGCATGCAGTTTCCACTGGATCCTGCTAATCACTGAAGTTGACGAGGGAAAAGTTCAAGTACTGGACTCACTACTTAAAGACAATAATGACTACGCAATCATGAGGGGGATGGTCGACAGGTAATTTCAATCATTATCGCACTATGTCGGCCTCTTTAGTTCATTTCCTGATATCAACTAATTAATAACTCCTTTATTCATTTTCTTTCCGGCGGGCAGGGCTTGGGAAAAGTTCATCAAACAGGTTCAAGGCCCATGGAAACAAAAGCTGAAATGGTGTCGACCCAAGGTAATTAATTAAGTAGTACTAGCTAGCTACCATGCATCTCTTTAATTCTAGTTTCAATACCATTATCATGCTTGATTAATTATTATCTGATTGAATTCTATTCTCGTAAAGGCCCTGAAGCAGGCGTCGGGGAATAATATTTGTGCATACTATGTTTGCGAGAACATTCGCATGATGACGTCTGAAAGGAGCAAAGATGATAGACACCAATGGGTACGTTTGCCAGAACACTATTCGCAATTTTTACATCATTATCTAATATATGTACACACAACTAATACATGCATATTGATCTCCTTTAAAGATGAGGGAGATGCGGGATCACCTCCTACCAGAGGATCACGTACGAGCAATTCAAGAGGAAATAGCGGGATTTTTGCTCGACCAGGTCATAGATCCCAAAGGAGAATACCATTACAAGCTGTAATGCCTCCATGTAATGATCTGCAAATTATAGGAGAAATTGTATATACCAAATTGTATATATATATATGTGTGTGTATGTGAATGGTCGTGCGAGAAATTTGATGATATATATATATATATGATCGGTTCTACGAGAAATTCTATTTATATATATGCATAACGTGTACAATATGTAGTAGCGTAAACTATGTTTCAAATGAAAAAGAATTAAATGGCAAACACAAAATTAAAAGGAAAAATAAATCATAAACCCCTAAACCTTTTAGTCCCGTGTAACCAACCGGGACTAAAGGCCCCCAGCCCTCCGGCGCGGGCTCGTGCCACGTGGTGGTGGTCTCGGTTCATGATGAACCGACACTAAAGGGGGGGCCTTTAGTCCCCACCCTTTAGTGCCAGTTGCAGAACCAGCACTAAAGGTCCTTACGAACGGGGACTAACTCCCGATTCTGCACTAGTGTCTTATTGCCACTTTTTTGCTATTAGTATAACGCCAGCGGTAAAGTCAAGCAATGCTACTGCTAAAGTGATGCCACATTTAACTAATGCCGTACTCAGTCTAATGCCACCGATAAATTTAAGCAATGCCATTTAATGTCACTGGATTATTTCAGGGTTAGCTGTTGATTGTGGATGTATTAAAGATTTTTCAGCTAAGGCATTCTAATGTTGTTGCACAGCCAGTATACCAACGATGAAACTTGTTACTACCTTCAGATTTTTGCACTGGTAATGCTTATAGATTACATACCTCACTTTCATGAGATATGTCAAATTTTTTGTACAGTGTCACAAAAATGCCAAGGTGCTGATGTCATTTTATTTTGGTTAAACTGCACAAAAAATTATGAAGAGAAGAGGAAAGGTCAAGAGTGGGCACCTCCTCCTCCGGCTGTTTTCTTGATTCGGTTGATCAAGTTTTTATGTTTGATCGATTATCAAGATTGGGATAGCAATTTTTCAAGTCCCCTCGAGTTCAAAATGATATTTACCTGAAAGATCATGGTTTGCAATTTTTTATATACTGTCATTAGTTAATAATGCTAGTTACCTTCAGACTTTTGTATTTGGTTTAATGCTGTTGCACAGCTAGTATACCAATGCTGAAACTTGTTACCTTTACATTTTGTATTGTTAATGCTTATAGAAATCTTCCAGTGCTAGCTTATGGAAATATGTTCAGTAAAACCATTGTACTGTACCCCGTAATAAAAAAACTACTCTACTGTTGCACTAGCCACTGGATTAGTGTATATTTGTACTATTCGAATGGTGTTGCATTAGTGTATGGACAAATATAACACTACTGGAATCAAAGGATTTTCCGTCAGCCACTTCTTTGTCGTCTGCTAGTAGAAGGCAAAGGATGGCTTTGCCGTCAGCTTCCAAAAAACAGACAGCAAAGAACTAGCTAATGGCAAAGATCATATTTGCCATCAGCCAGTTCTTTGCCGTCTGCTAGCAGACGGCAAAGAAGCTTTGTTGTCTGCTAGTAGACGGCAAAGAGGAAGGTTGGCCCACTAACTAGCAAACCCTAACGGCCCCCCTCTTTGCCAACTGCTAGCAGACGGCAAAGAGCAAAATGGCAGACGGGAAAGGCGGGGCAGACAGCAAACGTTTAAGTTAATTAACGGCCGCGCCCCACCCCGTCCCCCTCTATCTGTTTCTCTCCCTCTTCCTCCCCGATGACCACCTCCGCCCCCACCACCCACCGCTGCCCTTTCGCCCCACCACCCCGCCGCCCCACCGGCCCACCGCCCCCGGCGCCACCGCGCCCCCCAGCGCAACCGCGGCCCCGTCGCCCCCACCGCCCTGCCGGCTCGGTGCCGCCGCGCCCCGGCCCCCTGGCCCTGTCGCCCCCGTCGCCACCGCCGCCCTGCCGCTCCGAAGCCCCAGCCGGCGCCCTCTCCGGTGAGCCAATTTTTACCTTTTTTTTGCTGTTTAATTGTTAGATTAGATTAGATATGTTAGTTGTAGGTTTAGTGCTAGATTAGATTAGATTAGTGCAAGGTTTTAGTTAAATAGTCATAATTAAAGGAAGTAAAAAAAGATGAAAAAAGAAGAAGAAGAAAAGAAGAATAAGTAGAAGGGGGAGAACAAGAAGAAGCCGCAGCCGCCTCCTCCTACTCTCCCTCCTCCTCTCCGCTCCGCCTCCTCTTCTTCTTCGTTCTTTCTCTGCTTCATTCTCCTCCGCTCCTCCTCCCCCTCTTCTCCCTTCTCCTCCCTCGGCCCCCCCTCCCTCATTCTCCTCTCTCCCATCCTCCTCCTCCTCCCCCTCGCCTCCTCTCCTCCTCCTCCTCCCCTCCTCCTCCTCCTCCGCGCCTGCCTCCTCCTCCTCCTCCTCCTCCTCCTCCTCCCTCCTCCTCGCCTCCTCCTCCTCCTCCTCCCCTCCCCTCCTCGCCTCCTCGCCTCACGCAACGCCTACGCCTCCGCCGCCGCCGACCGCGCCGCCCCCGCAGCCGCCGCTCCGCCCTCCCCTCCTCCTGCGACCTCGCCTCCTCCATCCTGCCGCGACTCCCAGCCAGCCGCCGTCCGCCGCCGCCGCCTGCCTCCGCCGCCTCCTCTCTCGGAGGGCGTCGTCGTCTTCGTACATCCCTCCTCCGCCTCTTCTTCAGGTCGGCGGCTGCTAGCTCGTCGGCTGTCGTGACCCTGTCACCCTCCGCCTCCCTCCCTGCCGACGCCCGCCGCCCGCCCGCCTCCATCCTCCTCCTTCCTCCGGCCCGCCTCCCCGGCCCCCCCTGCCCCCGACACGCCCCACGCCGCCCCGCCCCACCTACCACTGCACATCAACCCGCTCCCTGCCACCCCCCATACTACGCCCCGACCACCCCTGACACGACAACCGTGACATCCGACACCCCTACACCCAACACGACACCCACACACCCCGACACGACACCCCAACACCCCGACCTCGACACGACACCCCGACACCACGACACCCAGACATGACACCCCCCGACACCCCCGACCCCCAACACCTCTTCGGCCTCTTTTTGACCAAAAAGGTGCTCTTCGGCCTTCCAAAGGCCGACAGGGTCATATATTTGTGAATTATGAGTTAGGTCATATATTTTTTGATTTTGTTATTAAAAAACATCATATTTGTGTGTTGATCGGGTGGATTTAAATGTGCAGTTGTTTCATCGCTGCGAGGGTCTGGTGTTCGACGACCTCCCCGTGCGTTCGACGAGCTCCGCCCCTGCATTTGTGGGTGAGCACAAATGACATCTCCTGCTCCCCCTTCATTTGCTCTATTCCGGTCTTCGTGCCGATGAAACTTGCTAGCTATAGGTGTCTTCAATCATCAGTATGCGTGACCACTATGCGTCTCCCATTTGAAAGGGTTACATCTATAAATATGCATGCATTTGCATATTTATAACCATGATTCTTTCGAATTGTCCAACGTTATCCATGGACAGCCCGAGTATGTGTAGATTGGGTTCGTTTTCCCATATGCTCTGCTCTGGATCCGATGCAGAATTTTGTCAGTGCCTCCCTGTTGTTCTTCGGGTACACATCCTCTCTGCTTATTGCCGAGACGTGTATAAGGAGAACAGCGGGGAGGTGCTGCTGAAATTTTGCGTCGGATCTGGAGCAGAGCATGGGAAAACGAAGCCAATCTACACATACTCGGGTGGGATTAGGACCTATCTTTACCTATTAGCGTCTAGGTTGCATGGACGTAATAAAACAGACAAACTCCATTAACTGATGAATATGGTTTGCTGAATTATGTATATATTTCTTGTGTGTCCAGTAGCTAGGAAATATGAGTGATCGTGCGTGGATGTACACCGGTCACACTAGTCAGGAAGACATGACCGATGAATGGTTAACAAAAACCAAGGGGTTTGTGAGAGCTTCATTTGCAAATGGCCAGAGAAAAACCTGGTGCCCCTGTGTCCGGTGCGACAACTATCATAAGAGGAACGAGCTTGAAATGAGTAAACACCTGCAGAAGTGGGGTTTTATGCCTGCTTATATGGTCTGGACATTTCATGGTGAGTCTGCCCAACGTGCCAGAGCCGAGGTGGTTCGTCGTCGCACCGACGAGCATGGTACCGAGATGGAAGACATGGTGGAAGACTTTGATGGTGCTCAGGATTCGGACAATGAGATGGAGGAATCTGCAAAGGCCTTCAATGATATGTTGGAGTCTTCAAAACGTCCTCTCCACGAGAACACTTAGCTTTGTCAGCTGGATGCCATCTCACAAATAATGGCTCTGAAGGCTCAATTCAACTTGGGCAGAGAATGCTATGACGCGATGATGATAGTATTTGGACGCTTTCTACCCAAAGGCCATGTACTACCTGCAAACCTGTACTAGTCAGACAAAATCCTCCGTGCTCTTAAGATGCCCTATGAGAAGATACATGCCTATGAGAAAGGATGTGCCTTATTTAGGCTTGAGTATGCGGACTTGAACTATTGTCCCATTTGCAAGTCATCCAGGTATGTTGTGGTAGACAACGGTATGGGTGAGAAGACGCAAACAAAAATCCCCGTTAATGTTCTTCGGTATATGCCAATTGTACCAAGACTTCAATGTCTTTTCATGGTCGAAGAGACGGCCAGACAGATGACATGGCACAAAATGGGCAAAAGAACCAAACTAGATGCAGATGGGAATCTGATGATGGTGCACACATCGGATGGTGTAGCGTGGAAGCGCTTTGATGCATTGCATGCGGAAAAAGTGGCAGATCCAAGGCATCCTCGAGGCGCCATCAGCATGGATGGGTTCAGTGTGTTTGGTCTGACGGCAGCCCAATACAGTTGTTGGCCCGTATTTGTCATTCCACTCAATCTCCCCCTCCCCGGACAGATTATGAAAAGAAAGAACATTTTCCTGACGTTGATAATTCCAGGGCCCAACTATCCGGGGAAGAATATGAATGTGTAAATGCAGCCGCTTAAGGACGAATTGCAAGAAGCTTGGGATAATGGGTTCAAGACATACGACGCCTTTAGCAAACAGAACTTCATAATGCGTGTCTAGTACATGTACTCGATGCATGACTTGCCGGCGTATGCGCTATTCATTGGTTGGTGTGTGCATGGAAGGTTCCCGTGCCCCACATGCAAGGCAGCTCTTGAGTTTTGTTGGCTGCATATGTGATAGACCGTTACAAAACATAGGCTAGAGTCGATCAGGAGGCGCTATGTGATAGACCGTTACAAAACATTTTTCGGCATAGAGGGGAAGTCAAAGGATAATACTAAGGCTAGAGTCGATCAGGAGGCGCTATGTGATAGACCGTTACAAAACATGCAAGAACCGAAAGGAAAGCAGAACTGGACAAAGCCAAAGGCATGGTTCAATCTTGGAAGACTAGCTATGAGGGAAATTATCTTGTGGGTGAAAATGCAGTTGATGTTCCCTGATGGGTATGCAGCGAATCTGAAGAGGGGAGCGAATCTTGAAAAATTGAAAATATTTGGTCTCAAGAGTCATGATTGGCACATATGGATTGAGCGGGTAATGCCGGTGATGTTGCGTGGCTTCATCCCTGAGGATGAATGGCTAGTACTGGCAGAGCTGGGCTATTTCTTTCGTATTCTTTGTGCGAAAGAACTATCGGCTGGCCTGCTAGAAGAAATGGAAGAGTTGGCGCCGGAGTTGATCTGCAAGTTAGAGAAGATCTTTCCACCGGGCTTCTTTAATCCAATGCAGCACTTGATTTTGCATCTCCTGACTGAGGCAAGATTGGGGGGGCCCGTGCAAAATCGTTGGTGCTACGCAACTGAGAGGATGCATAAGACGCTTCGAGCAAAATGTAAAAATAAACATAGAATTGAAGCATCGATGGCCGAGGCATTCATTACTGAGGAGGCGGCAAACTTCATGACAGCATACGACGAAGCCAAAAATCGTCATTTACATAATCCGAAGCCTCGGTACAATGCTGGCGACCGTAAAAAGGGTGGATCCAACCTCAGCCTATTCAAAGGGAAGCTCGCACCAGCCGGTGCTTCTAATTCCTTATCATTGGGTCGAAGAATGATGGACCATTTCATCGTATATCTTCAACAACCTAACAGAAGTGCGGCCATACATCGAGTAAGTTCTCGGTACATTGTTTCACAACTTCTAATTCCTTTGAACTGCTCTTATTCCCGGATATTTGATACAGTCGATACGTCGCGAAATTCTTGTATGGAGCGGTGATCCAAAAGGATTCCGCCAAAGAGTATGAGCTTCTGGCAAAACATGGAGGCGGCTATCCCGGTTTCATCTCTTGGTTCAAACAAATGGTAATTTCTATTAGACCATTTCATTTCTTCGTCTAATTTGTGGCTAATGCAACAATCCTTTTGTATTAAATTTGTAGGCTAATTCAGAGTTTATGGACGCCAAATTGAGACAAGTCGCTAATGGTTTTGACTTTAAGGTCCGTTCATTTGACAAATACAACATCAACGGGTATCGCTTTCGTACCTATGGCAAAGAGCTATCTATGGCCGACCGAAAGTCTACAAATTGTTGTGTCTCTACTATCGACGAAGGAGATACCGAGTATTATGGAAGAGTTGAAGCAATTTATGAACTTCTATTCTATGGTGCAAACCCACCAAATGTCGTAGTCTTCAAATGTTATTGGTTCCAGACGAAGGAGACTAGAAGGACTCATGAACATATAGGGCTAGTCGAAATCAAACAAAGCACCCATTTGGATGTTCCCAATGTCTATATTACGGCTCAATAGGCAACCCAAGTTTTCTATCTACCGTGGGCCTGTCAAAGTGATCCAAATCTCAATGGTTGGGATGTCGTTTATGAAGTGCCGCCACGTGTTAGACCACCTCCCCCCAATGAAGAGGATTATGAACCTCACATTAACCCAGACACATATGACGGAGAATTCTTCCAAGAAACATGTCTTTCCAAAAAATGTTTGAAGAACCGCTCTACTTCACCCCAGAACATTGAAGTAGACAGCGACAGTGAATCCGACTTCACCCCTGAGCCGGAACAAGAAGAGCCGGAACAAGAAGAGGTTGCTGCTACGGATGACCTGTCAATGCTTGACCGATTACGTAAAGGAGGCCTTCCACATGTTGATACATTTATTGATGATGATGATGATGATGAGCACGCATTACTGATAGTGATGATGATGATGATGCATTTATTGATCCCGGAGCATATATAGACGATGAAGATTAATATTAGTAATGTCAGGTATTCAATTATTATTATGTACATATATATTATTAATTACTTCATGTTATTAGGTATTCAATTTTTTATTATGTTCATGATGATGATACACTTAAATTATATACATATTAGTATTCATGTCAGGTATTCAATTTTTTTTATGTTGTACTAATTTCGTTTACTCTTTGTCATTGCAGGTGTTGACAGATGGTGTGCGCGGGTCGAGAGCGCTCCGAGCCTCCTTCCTCAGCGCATGCTGGGAGGGGTGCTTCCATTCCACCGCAGCACCTCCGGAGAGCGCTGATAGACAGTATGCAGACACCACCGGAGGGCACTTCTTCTTCGGCTGGGAGAGGTCGGGGGAAGAAGAGGGGTGCTAGAGGTGGACGTGGCAGCGGGAGAGGTAGGAAGGCTGCTACGCCTTCCTCGCCGCCACCCCCAGCTGATTCACCCGACCACAGGACTGCTCCGTCTGAGGTGGACCCGTCTGACGTGGACCCATCTCAGACTCTGGTCCACGAGCCTTGGGCCGACGAGCCTCGGGTCGCCGAGCCTTCGCCCCACAAGACTCCGGTCCCAGAGTCTTCGTCTCACGAAACTCCAGTCCCAGAGACTTTGTCCCATGAGACTCCGGAGGCTAGTGGCCATGCCGATGGTGGCGAGGACCGCTTTTCTAATGATAGCTATAGCGAGGGCGAGCTGGATGAGGGGGGCAACGTCTACCAGCGTGGTGGTACAAAGCTCTCGCCCATGCCGGCGACCCGTGAGCAGAGGTGGTTGATTGCGCCTAATGGGGAGAAGTAAGTGCATTTACTCTTTTTTAACCTTTTACCTTCACGTTTCTTCAAATTAATATATAATGCGTTGGCCTTGTCATACTGCAGGGGTTGGAAACACGCCCCTGGTGTCCGCAGGCCCAACCAGGTCCTTGGTGTGCTTTGCCGGCAGAACTTCCCGAGGTGGGTCACGTTGCCTGGTGAGGATCAGGTTCGACAGCTAGCACTGAACTGGGAGCTGTACTTGGCTGCCCCGGCCCCGCCGGAGGAGAGGGTCGATGGTGTCTTGCGCGAGACGGTGGCCCACATTGTGATCCGGACGTTTTGGGTAATTTCTCCTTTACAGAATTAAAAATCAACAGTACCTAGTGATTGTACTAATTAGTGTTGTCTTGTTTGATTGTAGACCTTCTACAGGTGTCTTGAGGGAGAGGAGGAGGCCGCAGCTATGGTTGTCGAAGCCGAGTGCAAGCGCCTACTTCAGAACTTACGGCACGAGGCTCGGGTGTAGGCTGTTCGAGACTACTACACCTCGACTGGTATTAAGAGGTCCAATACGAAGTGCCGTGGCAAGTTTCTGAGTAAGGAGAAGTACATGAAGGTACCTATTCTTAAGGCCTTGTACTTAGTTTCCTTGATTTGATTCATAGGCATAGTGCTGAAATTTCTCTTGACTAACTTAGGTGCCCCCGAGATGGTGTGCGGATAGGATGGACTGTTGGGAGGCATTGGTGGATGAGTGGTGCTCTCCCCAATGGCTAGCAGTCCACAACAAGGCCAAGGATAAGCGTGCCAAAATGGTTGGTGTGCCACACCATCAAGGGAGCTCCAACCTATATGAGTACGGGGATAACTAGGTATGTGGTTTGCTTCATGATTCATGCAATTTCATTCTTCATGCTAGCTTGAGCCCTTAACTAATATTTTGTTCCTCTCTTTTAGGCGCGACACAACAAGAAGGAGGTGCCAGGGGTGTTCGACCTCTATGCCATGGCCCATACTGCCCCATACAAGAAGGCCAAGGCATTCTCTGAGTCTGACCTCGATCATCCAGAGAGCTTCACCAACATCTCCTCCCACCACAAGCTCGTGAAGTACAGATCCGAGGGGAAGGCGAGGAAAGGGGAAGACTTTAACCCGTGCAAGAGTCCTTTTGATCTAGAGCTGGTGATGATATCTGGTGGCGGGAGGTCCCATGGCTCGGTAGCCATTGGGGATGGACTGATACGTTGTCCTAGCACTCTCTCGGAGATCAAGAAGCGCCCGACGAGCTCCGATCCTGAGATAAGGCCTCGTCCACAGCCAATGGAGCTCACCATCGAGGTTAGTTATATGGACTCAGATACCTTTTTCCTCCATTACATTGTGTGTGTGGCCGTCGATGATTACAATGCTAACGAGGAGTGGTGTTGCAGGCTGTTGTTGAGAAAGAGAGAGTGAACACCCAGGCGCTTCTGGCGGAGGCAAACAGGCAGCCGACGGAGAGGGAGAGGGACCTAGAGGAGAGGACGGCTAGGCTGTTGGAGGAGGAGAGGAACTGGAACGACGCGTCTCACCGGGCCCTATACGAGCTCCTCGTGGTAAGTTTCTCCTGCATATTAGCCAAATAATGCACGTAATGTTCGTTTCATTACTAACTAATATGACTGACTCATGAAAACCGAATGTGCAGTCCGTGTGCCAGAGCAACGGTCAGACCCCTCCACCGATGCCCCAGATTGCTCCTGCGACCACGGTGAGTTTCATTTGAATGGTCATTAGTTACTAGTATTCACATTTGAGTTGCATCATCCTAACGAGACATTGCAAATGATCTTTGGTGCAGCATGCCTCCCAACAAGCATCGACCGATCCTTCTCCGTCTGCCACTGGCGCGATCGGTCCTTCACCTTCGTGATGACGGTAAGTTTTCCCAAGTGTTTTGCTTAACAAATGCATACTTAGCTTAAGAAATGACCTATTTAGCTCCAAAATGACCTGTACTTAGCTTATTTTTCTCGAAAATGACATAATAACCTTACTTAGCTCCAAAATGACCTATTTTACCTAGGATAGCTATAAAATGACCTATACTTAGCATTTTTTTCCTCCAAAATGACTTAATATGCTTAGTTAGCTAAAAAAATGGCATAACTACCTAGGATAGCTCAACAATGACCTATACTTAGCTTAGCTAGTTCATTTATGACATAATTAGCTTACTTAGGTAAAAAATGGCATAATAACCTTGGTTTAGCTCCAAACTGTCATATACTTCGCTTATTTTCCTCGAAAATGACATAATAACCTTACTTAGCTCCAAAATGACCGATTTTAACTAGGATAGCTCTAAAATGACCTACAGTTACCATTTTTTCCTCCAAAATGACTTAATATGCTTAGTTAGCTAAAAAATGGCATAACTACCTAGGTTAGCTCAATAATGACCTATACTTAGCTTATTTAGTTCATTTATGACATACTTAGCATACTTAGGTCAAAAATGGCATAATAATCTTGGTTACCTCCAAAATGTCATATACCTAGCTTATTTTCCTCAAAAATGACCTTACTTAGCTCCAAAATGACCTATTTACCTAGGTTAGCTCTAAAATGACCTACACTTCGCATTTTTTTCCTCCAAAATGACTTAATATGCTTAGTTAGCTAAAAAATGGCATAATTACCTAGGTTACCTTAGTTAGAAGAAGAAGAAGATAAAGAAGAGGAGAAAAAGAAAGAGAAGAAAAATTCTTCTTCTCCTTTTTCTTCTTCTTCTTCTAGTCTTCTTCTTCTTCTTCTAGTCTTCTTCTTCTAACTTTCTTCTTTCCCAATTTGCAGATTTGCTTCAGATCACGGAAGTTGCGTTGATGGAGTCTACTCTTCTCCTTGTCCTTCCTTTTTGTTTTGATTTTGTAGGATGAACAATGTGAAACTTGCTACCTATATATGTATGTATGGATGAAACCATTGTATATGGACTTTTTGCTTAATTGTTGGATATGTTGGCTATATATATGTTGGATATGCACTTTTGATTTGGTATATATATGTGTTGGATGATCATATCCATATCGCAGGCATATGTATTCTTTTTGAAAGTATTTTGAAATGAATATATATATATATATCTGTGAAATTGATTGAATTTAAGAAAAAACAGAATTAACAGGGGCAATACACGCACTTCGCCGTCTGCCAGCGGATGGCAAAGAAGTTTGTCGTCTGCCAGCGAACGGCAAAGCTGTCACGTGGCAGCTACCTGTGCAACCTGGGGGCACCTGGGATGGCCTATTTGGACACTTTGCCATCTGCTAGTAGACGGCAAAGACCTTTGCTTCTTTGGCGTCTGCCAGCAGATGGCAAAGCTGCCATGTGGCAGCTACCTGGGCTGGCCTATTTGGACACTTTGCCATTTGCTGGCAGACGGCAAAGACCTTTGCTTCTTTGCCGTCTGCCAGCAGATGGCATAGCACGCCGTTAGCCACCTAACAGACCTAACCCTATCCCTATGCCATCCACGTCCTTTGCCATCTGCTTGCTCTGGATGGCTGACGGCAAAATTCTTTGCTGTTCGCTTTATTAAAGCAGACGGCAAAGCAGCCTTTGCCGTAGTTCATTCAGCCAGACATGGGGCCGTCTGCTGGCTGACGGCAAAGGACTTTGCCGTCCGCCAGGCATGCCTTTGCCGTCCGCCATGGCTGACGGCAAAGTGCCTGATTCCTATAGTGTAAGGTGTGGCAAGCTTTCCCAGATATGTGCTCAAGAAACTACTACCTGTTTTTCTAAATACTAGACGTTTGGGTACTTTAAATTGAACTACGAAAACGTCTTATATTAAGGAACAGATGGTGTAGAGTTCACTCAAATTATGCCGGTAAAGCTAGTCACACCTTTGTTAAAATTAATGTTCATTATGTTATTGGAGGAGGTCTGCATGTTTGTCTCTAATGCCTGTCGATCACATACCTGACATCATGATGTAATGGTAAGTCAATTCTTTTTGTACAATGTCACTGAATTGTCAAGGCGGTGATGGCATTTTATTTTAGTTGAACTGCACAAAATATGCTTAAAAGAAGAGGAAATGTCAGGAATGGTTCTGTTTTTAAGAAAATACTATGTATGCCTTCCTGACATCAGTCGTTGTTGCCTTATTTATTCCGTCAAACAGGTGGTTAGAAACAGTCTTGCTACCTTTTCCCATTAAGAAATTGGAATGCTTATATTTGTGAGTCTAGGCTTCAACTAGTGCCACTTTTATAGTAATCACATTTTCAATATCTGTGCAAACAGGGATGCTCGATTTTAGTGGAACTGCGCAAAAAGTCCAAATGGTTCAACATTAGGAGCATGTTTTCTTCCAAACCGTTATATCCAATTGGTGGCACTATGAACTGTTCATTACGAAGGTACATGGTTTGATACTATCTTGCTACTCTTTTTGTACTGTCATTAGATAGTAATATTAGTTGTTTGCATGTGAATATATTGACAGGGTGGACCTACATTGGAGGTGCAGGACATGATTCAATGATTGGATGCTCAATTTCTGTTGTATCGATTTCACCTCTTCCATCACTGTGAACATGGATAGCCTTGGTCTGATGAAGAATAGGCTCTATATTTCTGCTCTGTACCATCAAATCAATTCAGTATGAAATTGTCCAGGGCAAAACATGACAGTATCAAATTGTCCAGTGCAAAACATGACAAATGCTAAGCGGAAGAGACGTGTTTAAACCGAAAATACAAGGTGGGGTATATGTTTACTAGCTGCTTGATATTTGTGCAGACAGATGTCTGCCCTTTGCTATTTGGCAAACAAACAAAGTGACCTCAATTTTGGTGGAACTGGACAAGAGAATAGTATAGTCACTGCATGCACTGCCTTTGAAAATAGACACGGAAAGATTGGATAGTCACTTCATGGACTACACAAAAGTAGTACTGTACTATTTATTGGCCAACACTAGGTGCTTCATTGCTTTGGTCTGATTATACAATGGGCATCATTTTGCCTAAGTTAAAGTTTGTATTCCAAAAATAATCTCGTCGTGTGATCGAGAGAAGACCAAATCATATTGCAGTGGATGTTCCTCCATCATGTGTGGTTCATTCTCACGGTTCCAGCTATTGGTGAAACCACTTACGTTTGAAGGAGGAATTGTATACTTCACAAACAAATTTGTCTTTCACTCTGTACTGAATGTTGGCCCAGAGAAGCATCCATGTTAGTAGCAAGAACAGATGTGTTTTCTAGATCTTTGCTTTTGGAGGTACATATTTGTATATGATTTGTGAATCATTGAGATGCATTAACATGTTAATCTTATGTATGGGAATCATACTAGTTGGTTCTGAATTTGGGCTACTAATGTGAACATATTACAATGCCATGCCTGTGAGTCTCGTGTGAACATTTCGAACGGATCGGCTCTTACTACTGTGCACAGCATGATCCTTATTTCTGTGTGCTTAGTGTTTACAAGTTACTAGTAGTTCCTTATTTCTGTTCGCTCAGTGTTTACAAGTTACTGATCGATCACTAGCTAGCCTACTAATAGGCTCCTGGTAGTTTGAGTTGTGATGCAAGATCCGAAGGTGGCAGTTTTTTGAATAAAAATGCCTACCTCTGAAGAAACTGACATGTTGTTCTGAAGAAAATGCCATGCGAATCTGAAGAAACTGCCGACAAAAATGTTTGCAAATGCCTTATCTCCTAGCGAACGTTCATCAGCTATTGCGATCCTACACATACACTATTTGACCGACTTGATCCTACGCGATTAACCAGCGGATCACGCACATACCTCATCTGGATGAATCGAGCGCCCTGGTTTAACCGTCATGCCGACATGCGACTCAGCACGGACGGGACGCACCACTGATGGGACGAGACGGGACAGCATAGTCATAATTTTAGTTTTTCTAGTTTTCCACAGCAAGCTGGTGCGCTAAGCCATGCCTACTTATGCATTGAATTCTGATGACCGCGATGACCGTCGCGTTTCCCGTGACACATTGGTTCACCTACCTTTCGCCTATAATTACTGGTTCCCGGCGTTCTCCGGTGGCACCATCACCCAACTCGCCCTATCCTCATAAGCCCCCACCGGCCCGACGTCGCTCGCCACTTGCCCTTGCTCTCACCACGTCCGTCATGCCCTCGCCCGTCCGCAATAGGCGACGCCGGAGGCGGTCACCACCGGAACTAGTGTTCGGTTTTTCATCGGAAGGCAGACGGAGGGAGGAGGCATTCTATCGGTCTTTAGATGGCAATGCGGAGTATGAGGACTTGTTGGAGCGCGACCGCCTGGCGGAGGAGCAGCGTATCGCCGATTTGCACCACCAACGGGGCATGGAGCAGCAGCGCACCGACGCTCTGAGTCACAAGCAGAGCGCCCGCAACTGGGCCGACTACGTGGAGACCGATGCTCGGCAAATAGCCCTGGAGGCTGTCAGGCACGCACGCGTTCGCGATGCCAAATATTACTACCAGCTCGTCAAGTGGGTTTCCTGCTTAGAAGCCCAAGCTTCGGTGGACCACGCAGGCATGGAAAGGGCAACGCGCACGAGCAACGCGCCCTATCGCACCTCTGGCAAGTCCATGGCGAGGAGGAGGACGTTGGTGCCGGATTTACCTTGTACCGCACATGGCTGCCGGCATCGTCTAGTTAGCTAAGAGTAAGTTAGTACGTGTACACTACTAGAGTATTAGTGGGAGTAGATAGTTAACCTGGGTATGATGGTTGTCAACGTGGAAGTTCTCTACTCTATATCTGGATCAGACCTGTTACTTTGCTCTGAATGTTGAACTTTCCGTTTGAACGTATGGAATGGGCTCTTATTTTTTTAAATGGGTTGTATTTGTCCACCACGGGTTTAGAGGCTGACTTGTGGGCCTACTAGGTTGACGTGTACACAATCAGGAGATGATTGTACGTGAAGAGGATGACAGCAGGGACCCACCAGGGTCATGGCAGTACGCAAGCAAGTGCCTCCTTATTTCAAGCCAAAAAAATGGTTCCTCCTAATTGATTTCTGACATCTGGGTCCCATGCCATTGTCAACGTAGTCAATAAACGAGAGAATTGCACAACGAGCGGCTGACACCAGGGACCCAGCAGCTCGCCCAGTTCTTTTTGTTTTTTAGATGGAAGCAGGGTGTCAACTAGGCTGTGCGGGGCACTCTGGCCTGTCTAGCCAGCCTTTTATTTTATGTTTACCACAAGACCAGCCCAGTAGTTTTTTTTTCTTTCTGAAAATGGCTAGCCCAGTTTTTTTGTTCTTTTGCAGAATACCCAACCGAGGCCTACTTGCTTTGTCAGCCCTGCTGTGCTGCAAATCTTTCAAGACGAGGAGAGTTTCATTCGGCTTGCCCAGAAAATGGCCTATCAGTAATGAGAAATGGGCTGTGCATTTTTAAAACACATCAAACCGGCAATTAAGTTCAATTTTTTTTCATTTCAAGATTTTAAATTCCATTGATTTTTATGAGTGGACAATTATTTGGATTTTATATTGATATAAATTTATTTTTCAAATTAGTTTGAATGTGACTCAAAATTTCGGGATTAAAAACAGTTGGGACCGCACCGAAATATGCAAAATTTCGTATATTTTTTTAACCGTGGCCAAAATATGGGCTATAATGCTAACAAAAAGAATATGGGCTCCAAAAAAATCCTTAAGAATTAGCAAATGGGCTGTAAATTATTAGAAATAATGGCAGATGGGATGTATGCTGTTTTCCACACATTTGAGGCTGACTTGTGCGCCTTGACGCGTATGCTTTCCTAAAATAAAAGGTTGACGCACACGCAACACCGTGTGAAGTTAGTCAACACACGAGAGCAGTGACTACTGGATGTCCATCCAACGGCCCTCGTGATTCTTCAATCTCTACTCTTCCTGCTCCAGCCACTCAAACAAGCGCCGGCGGGACTGCCTGCTCCCTCCTCCCGCGGCCGGCTGTGCTGCCGCGCAGGCCTCACCGCCCCATCGTACTCCCATCGCTGGCCTAGCCATCCCTCTACTCACCCAGACCTCCTGTTATTCTCCGGCGACAGCAGCCTCACACTGCAGCTGAAGCAGTAAACCCTCGTACTCCCCACCGCGTGGGAAACAAGTGCCGAGTCTTCCCCAACTCCTGGTCATTCCCTTCCTAGGCCTCGCTGTCCTCCCTGCCTTGGTGCTTTCGATGAGGCATGGTCAACGTGGTCAAGGAACGACTTCCATCGGAAGAGGACTGTACGTGGAGAGGCTGACAGCTGGGTCCATGGCCGCAGCAAGGAAGTACCTCCTTATTACGCGCAAAATAATGATTCCTCCACCTGACAGCGGGGACCCATCAGAAGGGCCTCTGTATTTCGTAAAAAAAACATTCCCCCCGCTGACAGCTCGGACCCACCAGCTATATCTTCGAACGCAAGGAAGTGCCTCCTTATTATGCACACAAAAAATGAATACGCCAGCTGGTAGGTGGGACCCACCATATTTGAAGGCTGACTTGTGGGCCTACTAAGTTGACGCGGACGCAGGGCTTTGTCAACTTAGTCAATATAAACGATTCTAGCTGCGGTGACCGTACGATGTCCATCCAACTGCTATCGTGCTTCTTCAACCTCTGGTCTTCTTGCTCTAGCCGCCCAAACCATCGCAGGCCATGCCGCCTGCTCCTGCCTCCCGTGGCCGGCTGTGCTGCTGCGCAGGCCTCACCACCCCACCCTACTACCATTGCTGGCCTGGCCATCCCTGTACTCACCCAAACCTCCTGTTATTCTCGGGCGACGATAGCCTCACACTGCAGCCAAAGCAGTAAACCATCGTACTCCCCTCCGCGTCGGCATCCACTGCCACGTCTTCCCTGGCTCCGCACCATCCCCTTCCTATGCCTCACCGTCGTCCACCACCTTGGTGCTCTCGGCATGGTGTGGTCAACGTGGTCAAGGAATGACTTCCATCGGAAGAGGACTGTACGTGGAGAGGCTGACAGGTGGGTCCACGGCTGCAGCAAGGAAGTGCCTCCTATTACGCGTAAAATAATTATTCCTCCACCAGACAGCAGGGACCCATCGGAAGGGACTCTGTATTTTGCGAAAAAATGTTTTCCCCCTGACAGCTAGGACCCACCAGCTACATCTTCGCACGCAAGGAAGTGCGTCCATACTACGGGCAAAAAAAATGATTCTCCCCCCTGACAGCTGGGACCCACCAGCTACATCTTCGCACGCAAGGAAGTGCGTCCATACTACATCTTCGCATTCTGAGCAACTTTCATATATAAATTATTTTCATCAGAGTTACGGATTATTTTATATGATTTTCTAAAGATTTAACTATTTCTGGAATTTTATTTAATTATTTAAATCAACATTATCCAGAACAGTGTATGCTGACATCATCATGATGTCGGCCGCGGCAAGGGACGGTGGGGCCGAGCGGGCGCGCGCCAGGGGGGAAAGCAGCAGCGACGGTGGCCGTGCGGCGACAGCTGCAGCAGCTAGCAGGGGCCGCTGCGAGGCGCATGGTGAGGGCGGGGGCGGCGCGGTGGCGCGGCCGAGCGAGGCCAGAGCGGGGGTAGCAGGGGCTGGCACAGGCGCGCGAGCAGCGGGGTTCGGCGCGATCGGGCACGGACGACGCCGACTGGGCGCAGAACGGCGTCGGGCTCGCGCGCGCACGGCGAAGGCAGCCGAAGCAGCGAGGCAAAGCGGGCGGCTGGCGCGAGCGCGCTAGGCAGAGAGGCGGCAAGTGGCGCCTGCAGCGGCTGCAGCGAGGCGAGGCAGGGCGCGAGCGGAGGCGGCGGTGACCGAGGGGAGAGAGAGGTGGGGCGAGCTCACAGGCGGTGCAGGGTAATGGCAGCGGGGCGCGGGGTGGATGACGGGGACGAGGTCGACGATGGAGAGGGGGAGATGGTGCCGGACGGCGAGGCGGCAGCGTCGAGCGGCGGGTGTCGGGGTCGAGCGCCCCGATCCTGATCTGGATCGGGGAGGGAGAGCGAGGGGGGAGTGGGCATCGGGCTAGGGTTTCGGCCAGGGGAGGCCATATAGGGGAGTGGGGTGGGCCGGCCTGGCAGGCCGCTGGCTGGGCTAAGGCCCAGTTGGCCTGGGGGGTTTCCTTTTTATTTTTGTTTTATTTCCATTTGTTTTTTTCTTTTTATTTATTCTTATTTTCTGTTTTGTAAATAGTTAGACCTCAAAATGACTTTTACAAAATTAGTAACCTAGCTCATAACTAACAGTGCATTATACCCTAACTCCAAAAACTAGTTTGGGCAAAACACAATTTCATATTTAATTTAGATTAAATAAAAGGTTAATAAATACTACTTTTAGTCACTATTTGAGGATGTTTGAGTCACTTTCCCAATTCCAATGATGTTGGTTTCAATTTTAGAATTGTCTCTGATTTACTTGCTATTTAATGAACAATTTAGTTTCTGATTTGGACAACTTTTATTTTCCACTTTTAATCTAATTTGAATTTTTGAGTTAGGAGTTGAAATGCAATATGATGCAAATGATGATTAGGCACTGTTAATCATGCTGACTTGTCATTATCAAAAGTGATTACTGTGGCTAATGACATGGGGTGTTACATTATGATGGGTACTTGGTAGGCTTGATGTAGATCTCCCCGGCAACGGCGCCAAAAATTCTTCCTGCTACTTCTTGAGCTTGCGTTGGTTTTTCCCTTGAAGAGGAAAGGGTGATGCAGCACAGTAGAGATAAGTATTTCCCTTAGTTAAGAACTAAGGTATCAATCCAGTAGGAGAAACGCGCAAGTCCCCAATAGATGCACCTGCACAAACAATCAAACACTTGCACCCAACGCGATAAAGGGGTTGTCAATCCCTTCACGGTCAATTGCAAATGTGAGATCTGATAGAGATAGATAAAACTAAATAAAAGATAACTATTTTTTTTGGGTTTTTTGGTTTATAGATCTGAAAATAAAAGATTGCAAAATAGTAGATCAGAAACAAGTATGATGGAAAATAGACCCGGGGGCCATAGGTTTCACTAGAGGCTTCTCTCTTGAAGGCAAATAATATGGTGGGTGAACAAATTACTGTCAAGCAATTGATAGAAAAGCGTAAAGTTATGACGATATCTTAGGCAATGATTATGTAATATAGGCATCACGTCCGTATCAAGTAGACCGACTCCTGCCTACATCTATTACTATTACTCCACACATCGACCGCTATCGAGCATGCATCTAGAGTATTAAGTTCATAAAGAACGGAGTAACGCCTTAAGTAAGATGACATAATGTAGAGGAATAACCTCAAGCAATATGATGTAAACCCCATCTTTTTATCCTCGATGGCAACAATTCAAAACGTGTCTCACTACCCCTACTTTGTCACTGGGTGAAATCACGCAAGATTGAACCCAAAGCTAAGCACCTCTCCCATTGCAAGAAAAACCAATCTAGTTGGCCAAGCCAAACCGATAATTCGAAGAGAAATGCAAAGATATCAAATCATGCATATAAGAATTCAGAGGAGATTGAAATAATATTCATAGATAAGTTGATCATAAATCCACAATTCATCGGATCTCGACAAACACACCGCAAAAGAAGATTATATCGGATAGATCTCCAAGAACATCGAGGAGAACATGGTATTGAGAATCAAAGAGAGAGAAGAAGCCATCTAGCTACTAGCTATGGACCCGTATGTCTGAGGTAAACTACTCATGCTTCATCGGAAGGGCAATAGGGTTGATGTAGATGCCCTCCGTGATCGAATCCCCCTCCGGCAGGATGCCGAAAAAGGCCCAAAGATGGGATCTCACGAGAATAGAAGGTTGTGACGGTGGAAAAGTATTTTCGTGGATGCTTCTGAGGGTTTTGGAATATATGTGAATATATAGGACGAAGGGTGTGACGCCCCCGGCTTAATCGTGCACTAATCATACACGCAAATGCACACGATCAAGCCTAAGGACTCACTTGAAGATATCACAACACAACTCTAAAACATAAATAAAGTCATACAAGCAATATATTACAAGCCAGGGCCTCGAGGGCTCGAATACATAGCTCGATGGCATACAAGCGTCAGCGAAAGCATTAGATATCTGAGTACAGATATAAAACAGAAAACAGAGAAGCCTTTAGAAAGGCGGGACAAAAATAAAACACTACGATCGAAAGGCGCAGGCCTCCTGCCTAGGACCCTCCGTTCCTACTCCTAGACGGCGGCCAACTTGCAGAAGGATCCACCCTCGGGGAAGTAGTGGAAGTCATCGGCGGGGCAGCTGTCTCAGGGGCTCCGTCAGCTGGTTGCATCAAATTGATATGGGGGAAAAAGAAAGTAAAGCAACCGTGAGTACTCATCCGAAGTACTCAGCAAGCCAAGGATCTACACTACATATGCAACATTATCAAAGGGGGCTGTATATGTGGACTGGGCTGCAGAAATGCCAGAATAGAGAGGAAAGCCTAGTCCTATCGAAGACTAGCATCTTCAAGCATCTTCCAGCATCTTCGAGCGTCTTGCAGCAATTAGAAGAGTACAGAATAGCATAGCATAATGTAGTGGTAGTAGCAAGCAACAGTCTCGCCCAGGGATCCTTCCTCGACTCCCTGCGATAAAGCGATCCCGGAGCCACATGTCCAGGTATCATCTCAAGTTCTAGTTGTATCGATCGGGATACAACTCCGAGTGTCCTTTACCGTAGGACCGGCTATCGATAGATGTGTTCTTCCCTGCAGGGGTGCACCAACTTACCAACCACGCTCGCTTAACTCCGGCTGAACACAGTTTCCTGGGTCTTGCCCGGCCTCGGCTAAACGATACACCGCAACCCTACCTACAGCTCAGCAGAGAGGTCCCCGTCGGTCTACCTCCTAAGCGCTCAGAGGTCTTGGGCCATCGCCCTGTGCACTCCGGGTCGTTGCGTGCAGGGTGGATACCAGCGCCTCGGCGCGATTCGACCCGGCCGCCATGCTGAACTGGACGTCTGACAGAGCCTTCGGCTGATGCTACGATGCAGAGTGCCCATAACTCTTCCCACTTGATGGTTAGTGCTATCCGTCCAGAGGCCGGCTCGGATCATATATCCAAATCATAGTGGCCTAGGGGCTTGCGGTAACGAGCAGAGACTCACGAAATATGTGACCCCGTCGCCCCGTCTCGAGGACTTGCTGCAAGGGCTAAGAATGCCTGGCCGCGCCTCGTGGAATAGCTCACGGGTAACTATCCATCACTCGCGGGTACCCCTCAGGGTCGACCCGCCTTTTCAAATATTAGTATCAATAGTAATGCAAGGCATCCGTGTGGTCATCGTATCAAGGGGAATTCGAGGCATCACCCTCGTTGGACTCCCACCTGATGTAACATCTAGATGGACGTAGGAGGCATCACCCTCGAGGTCCACACGTGGGGGTGTTGCGCGGCTTTGCCAGTATCGGGGGTGGTGTAGGAGGTATCACCCTCGCTTACCACGACCGATCAACTAACCTACAAGGTTATCATCAGAAGTGCTGACGAGGTATCACCCTCTGCACTCGATAGTAACCCAGTAGTGTCGAGCAACGAAGGGGAAGTGAGGTGCGGTGCCGGGGTCTGGTCTTCGATCCCGTTGATCGGGTCTTCTGAGAATCCAGCAGGGCAGTCAGGACAAGCGGGGGTCTCTGATGGGTCTCTACCCAGTCTATTCTAAACAGTTTAGGATAACAGTAAGGTATCAACAGCAGGTTACAATAAACAGGCTATGCAGCAGATATAGGATAACAGTAACAGTAGCAATTTCTAATGCAAGCATGAGAAAATAGAATAGGCGATATCGGGATGATCAAAGGGGGGGGGGGGCTTGCCTGGTTGCTCGGCGGTAAAGGCAAGGTCTTCAGAAGCGTAGCCAATCACCGGAGCTGTGTCGTTCTCGGAGTCTACGTCTGTACCGGAATCTAACGAGAGAGAAGAGGGGAAAGAACAGTAAATACAAAGCAACAGGTGCATGACATGTCAACAAGCAGAGCTAGCGGTGGTTCTATCACAGTGCTAGGTAATACCGGCGAAAGGGAAAATCATCCGGGAAAGTATTCCCGGGGTCCGACATTTCGGACAGACGAAAAGAGGGTAACGGTTGCACGTTCACTATGTTAGGGACGTGTGGCGGACGAACGGACCGCGTATTCGGATTCGTCTCGTCGTTCTGAGCAACTTTCATGTTTTAAGTTTTTCAATCCGAGCTACGGTTTATTTTCTAGTGAATTTCAAAGTTTAATCTATATTCTGAAATTCCAGGGTATTATTTTAAATCGAAAACAATAACTGGAATTGCTAAGTGCACCCGGTGTAGTGCACCAGAGAGGCACCAGAGGAGCTGACAGGTGGGGCCCTATTGACATGAGTCAACTGTCCAGTCAGCCGGTCAACTAGGCCAGTTGACCGGTCAACTAGGCCCGTGGGTCCCACAGTCAGTGGCACATAGAGCGGGCCCCAGCTGAGCCACGTCAGCGCCGGCGCCGGCGAGGCAAAACACGGCGGCGACGGCCGGAGCTTCGCCGGAATCGCGCTACGGGCGGCCATTTTGGTCGCGGGTCACTCCTACGGGATCGTTGTGATGTGGCGCATCCAAAGGAGCGAGCGGCGGCAGCTGGGGATGGCCGGAGCTACGGCCGCGCTCGAGCTCGGTGATGGCCGGAGTTCAGGCTTCGGTGGGCGCACGCAATAGCTCGAAACCGAGCTCGAAAAGATATGGGGAGGAGGCGGAGCTCACCGCGCGGGCTCACGGAGGCCTGTCGATGATCGGTAGCGCAGGGGCGAAGCGGAATCGGCGACGGCCGGAGATGGGGAACGAAGGCGGACGGCGGCTGCTCAGCTCCCCGGCCTCGCCTGAGATCACCAGAGGAAGAAAGAGATCGCGGCGAGTCCACCAGACTAGTCGGGAAAGCACACTGGCGCCGGTGGCCGCGTCGGAGCAACGGCGCGGCGGCGACCTCTCGGGACAGAGAGAGCAGAGGGGATCGGCGAGCGCGTGAGTCAGTGAGAGAGAGGAATGAGAGGGAGGAGTCCAGGAGGGAGGGCTCGAGGGCGAGCTTATCCCCTCGCCCCACTCGCGCTCGTCGCGGTGGCGCGCTGCGGCCGGTGGAGGCGCGTCGACCAGGGAGACGACGACACGGAGGGGAGGTAGGTGTAGGAGTGGGCTGGGCCGCGCCAGGTAAGTGGGTAGGTCCTCCTCCCCTTTTCTATTTTTCTTTTTTTCTTTTTTTTATTCCACAGAGAGAGAGATAATTATTTAGGCACCCATTTCAGTTTGGAAAAAATATGGGGAGTGTCCCAATAAATCCCTGATGATTTTAGACAGTGCCACAACAAGTTTGGGAATTTTTGGAACTGATTGAATATTTTCAAAAATGACTATGGCATTTAAAAGGGGCTGTTTGTTACTGTTTGAGAATGTTAGAGTTACTTAACTAATTCATTTAATATTGATTATATTTTTATAATTGTTTCTGAAACATTTGTAACATCATGAACATTTTAGTTTTCCAAATTTGAACAGATTTATTTTCACTTTGAATTTGAATTTATTTCCGAGGGGGAATTTGAAATGAAGTGTTTAACCACTGTGATCTAGCATTGCATATGGGTATGACTTGGCATGATTATCATTATGTCACAGTGCTCATTACACAAGGATGTTACAAAGGGCTAGGTCAGGGGATCCCCGAGGGGCCCACAAGGTAGGGGGCGCCCCCCCCCCCCCTCCCAGGGCGCGCCCTCCACCCTTGCCGCCGCCTCGTGGCTCGCCTGGCTTGGACTCCAAGTCCCCTGGGTGTCTTCGGATCCAAGAAAAATCATCATGAAGTTTTATTCCGTTTGGTATTCCTTTTCTGCGAAGCTCAAAAACAAGGAAAAAAAGCAGAAACTGGCACTGGGCTCTAGGTGAATAAGTTAGTCCCAAAAATAATATAAAATAGCATAATAATGCATATAAAATATACAAAACAGATAATATAATAGCATGGAACAATAAAAAATTATAGATACGTATGAGACGTATCAATATCCCCCGATACTACTCATAGATTCATCAAAATAAGCAAACAACACATTGAAAACAGAATCTGTCAAAAACAGAATAGTCTGTAGTAGTCTGGAGATTTTGTATACTTCTGTAACTCCAAAAATTCTGAAAAATTAGGACAACCTGGAAAATTTGTATATCAATCTTGTGTAAAGAATTCAGATCAAAAGCACGTTTCTGCGATTTTCTAAAATTCTGGCAACGAGCAAAAAAAAATTTATTTTTCAGCAAGATCAAATCAACTATCATCATAGACCATCCCAAAGGTCTTACTTGGCTCAAACACTAATCTTTACCTAATATTAAAGGGAGGAGCCTTTCATAGTTCTCCATACATCACCTCTTCATATTCGTTGATTTTATGTTAATCATAAAATTCGACGACTAAGATTTAAAAATAGAGAGATCTAATAAATAGGAGAAAGGTTTTTGGTGTTCGTAACGGATCGGAATTTTCAATGTTTGCCTCCATGCTAGGCTGACCAATCAGGGCGAAAATCATCAAAAACAAATCCTCACGCGGGGATCGAACTCCTGCCCTCTCAACGTGAAACAAAAGGTGACAACCGCCGAAAATATATATTAGAGCACATGCACCCAGGCCCTCTCTATCTAGCCATCCATTTCCCGCTTTAAGATTCGTGCAAATACATTTCTCTTTTTTGTTTCTCCCACATAGAACATATCTTGAAGTTCAAACCTATGCAGCATGGCAAAACTTTCTACCTAGAATCTAGGATAAATCTTTCAGATTTTTTTGTCAAACATAAATATATAAAATACGTTTTGTTTGATTAAAAAATCATATTTTTAGTATTTATGTCGGACAAAAAATTCTAAAAGATTTATCCTAGATTCTAATTAGAAATCTTTGCCACGCTGCATAGGTTTGAACTTCAAGATATGTTCTATATGGGAGAAACAAAAAAGAGAAAATTTCATATAAAAAGTTAGTTGTGTCGCACGGATCTTAAAACGATATTGGAGAGGTAGGATAGTAGGGCCTGGGTGCAGGTGCTCTAAAAATCCACGTCCTGACAACCGCTGGAGAAGTTGTGCACCTGTGTTCATAATACAACTGGAACTTTAAGAGCTAAAAGCATAGCTAGGTCCGAAAACTTTATTTGGAAATTTCAAAATGCGAACAGTTCATTAAAAAACATGGATCTGTGAACAAAATTTTAAAAGGAAGATTTTTTGAAGAACTATGAAATATTCCTCATAAATCCACTTTTTGTTTTATAGACTTAATAAATCCGCAGTTTTGTTCGTGAGAGTTTCAAGCGTTTCGTCGTCCGCCCCACTCTGGCACGCGTAGGACTCTTACCAAAGCTGATTCGTCTAAAAAAAATTGATTCGTCCACGACTCAGAGCGGAGCAGGGAATCGATCTATTTCTTCCATCCAAAGAAGCCGCGTCCAAAAGTTGCTACGCGATAAACCTGGAAGCCGCGCCCAAGGAGGAGCTGCAGCCTAGGTGGACGCGCCCAAGGAGGTTCTACAGCCCTCGGCACCCGCTGCAGGCATAGGAGATGGCCTAAGCATCCTGGTTCTTGGCGTGCACGCAGTGATGTCCTTCACCCGGCCTATCCTACTCCCCTACCTGGCGATTGGAGCAAGGGGCGAATATGGGCCGGTGGTGGCATGCGAGTGGTCTGTCACCTACCCCTGAGTCCCATACTGATCGTGAGGTAATTGAACTCGGTGAGGGCGATGACGTTGCAGGCGAGCGGCTGGGGGTGGTTATCGTGTAGCCAGAGTGCGGCGGCGTAGAAGCCACAGGGAGCCAGCAAGGAGCTCGTCAGCCGATGGCTGCAGGCCTGATGGACCCCCGCGATAGCGTTGTGCTCAGTATCAACACTGAACTGAACATCAATTTGCTGTTGTGTTTGATGTGGCGTTGTTATTACAGGTTGTCCGGCCGTCCGGCAAGATCATATGGGTTCGGCAAGAACATCACAGAGGCAATCGATAGTTGTTGGGAAATTACTAACACATCGCGTTTTGAATCGCAACATTGATTTTCTTTTGTTTCTTTTTTCTGACAGAAAGTAGCAGTTGTACGGCTGTTGTATTGAGATTTGAGATTCAGAGGCTACAAAGGGCTCACGGAGTAGAGGGAAAATAATGAAAACACCCAATAGTGCATACTGCACTTCGGTTGTACAAGGTCAACACCAGACTACTCATGAAGCGCCTGCAATAGAAGGCCAAAATATACATGCAGCTTTTTCTTTTGTTTAGGACACAATATACTTGAACATTTTTTCTAATTTCATTAGTAAGTCATATTTTATTCCGAATTATTTACAAACACATTACACGTTCCTCCAAGAATCATCTGTAGTTGGTGATATTTCAGTTCGCATTATCTGGATATTTGATATGTTTTCCTTCTGTGATCTTTGTTTCTGTTTGCACCGGCTGGGTGTGGATTACATCGATACATTGGCAATAATATGAAGTGAACTGGATCTAGCATTTGTTATTGGACGCCAACTGCATGGGCCGGGACACAGGGTAATAATTTTTTCTAGGACTTCAAATGCTTCGATAGGTTAAGTAGTGTGTTAATTTTGAGATTATTCACACGGTTATTCTTAGTGTATGTTATACCCCGTTTTTTAGTGAATGATTTATCACATGTTTCTTGTGAGATGCAGACTGAAACTAAAATTGCAGACATGCTTCCTCTCTTTTCACAACACATATCCAATACAGATTAAATTAAGCTTGTATTTAGTTCATATGAACTTCCTCAACTCGACAAACCTTGGTTTATGGCGACTGCCATTTACTACGTAGCGAAGCACGAGCTTTGTGAGGCGGACATGGTCGAGGTGACAATGCGGTATCCAAGGTGAGATCCCCACTTCATTCAAACCCCTCCTCTCGCTATATGATGTGCAGATGAACTTAATTTGTAGCTGTGGAGTGGTCGGCAGAAGATAGCGTATTGTGGCCTGGGATTCAGTTCCTAAATAAAAGGTGTATTTGTTATCTTGAGAAAATTCCATGTACTGATTTCTTGCTTCTAATTATAGTCAATCCTTATGACGGATGGTGTATGGACCAGAAGCAGGGAGTAGCTCACCGAGGGCTTCCATCGCATCCAACTCAACGAGATTTTAGTTTACAATGTCTTAAAAATTCCCTTGCACTGGTATAGTTTAATGACAGATGTGTCATCTGGTGGCCGAGCTCATCACCTTAAAATTGATCATGTTCGGACGCGCTCTGATTAGGTGAACATCGCGACCACCGTTGGCGAGAATGAGAAAAAGTATAAGTGACAAAGATGTCACGCGACCTGTGAGAGGCTTGGGTCATGCTTACTGGGTTAAGGGCATGTGATTTGTTTTCTTCCGTTGCAACGCACGGGTATTTTTGCTAGTTAAAAGACTAAAACACAATTACTATAGAGGTAATAATGTGTATTTATTGAAAAACAGAACCAAAAACAAAAAACACAAAAAAAAATTGGGTTGCCTCCCAACAAGCGCTATTGTTTAACGCCCCTAGCTAGGCATAACACATAGACCTAGGTATTGTCATCTTTGGTATGCAATCCATAAGTGGCCCTCATAATAGATTCATATAGCATCTTAATTTTCTTTCTTGGAAAGTATTCCATGCCCTTCCTTAAGGGAAATTGAAATCTAATGTTTCTTTTACTGGATGATTCACCCTTATTCTTAGGAACATAAATAAACTTAGTAGCTTTAGTAGAAGAAAATTTTGGAGTAGTTTTAACAGCGGCAAAAGCAGAACCCAAGTTGGTAATAATGCTTTCTAACTTATAAATTCTAGTAGAATCTTGATCTATTTTCTCATTAACTATAGGTTCCTTTTCCTTTAGATTCTTCAAAGTGATTCCTACCTTTGATCCAATTTGAGTAATGTGATTATGGATCTTTTTACCCAAATTTTCAATAAGCTCTATGGTATAAATTTTATTCTCAATAATATCATGCCTTTGCATCACATGTGATCCAAAGTTAAAACTGTTTCATTAACCATGAGTGGTGGTGAACCTACCAAATATATCATAGCATTATAAGCATCCAAAGTATGGCTACCCAAGAAATTACCCCCAGTAATGGTATCTAGCACATATCTATACTAAGTAGTAACATGCACATAAAAATTTCGGAGGAGAACGGTAGTAGATTGCTTACGAGTAGATCTATTTTGAGCATTGCAAATTCTATACCAAGCATCTTTTAATTTTCTCCCTCCCTTTGTTTAAAATTGAGAACCTCACTTTCAGGGGTACTAACAATGGTAGAAGGACTAGCCATGATAGGAAAACAAGCTATCTCTATCATGCATAAAAGAGTTCAGAGAAGACTCAAATAATATTCATAGATAATCTGATCATAAATCCACAATTCATCGAATCTCAACAAACGCACCGCAAAAGAAGATTACATCTAATAGATCTCCAAGAACATCGAGGAGAACATTGTATTGAAGAGCAAAGAAAGAGAAGAGGCCATCTAGCTACTAGCTATGGACCCGTTGGTTTGTGGTAAACTACTCACGCATCATCGGAAGGGCAGCAAGGTTGGTGTAGAGGCCCTCCGTGATTGAATCCCCCTCCGGCGGAGTGCCAGAAAAGACCCCAAGATGGGATCTCACGAGAACAAAAGCTTGCGGTGGCGGAAAAGTATTTTTGGTGTGCCCTCTGGTGTAGGGGGAATATTTAAGGATTTATAGTGCAAAGATTAGGGTTGGAAGGTCTAGGGCGCGCCCCTACGGCTTGTGGCCACCCCGTAGGGCTTCTGGCCTCCTCTCCAAGTCCCGTAGGTTTCTTCTCGTGCAAGAAAAATCACCGTAAAGTTTTATTCCATTTGGACTCCGTTTGATATTCCTTTTCTGTAAAAGTCAAAAACAAGGAAAAAACAGAAACTGGCACTGGCACTGGGCTCTAGGTTAATAGATTAGTCCCAAAAATAATATAAAATAGCATATAAATGCATATAAAACATCCAAGATATATAATATAATAGCATGCACAATAAAAAATATAGATACGTTGGAGACATATCAAACTGGTTTAAATATCATCCCACTATTAAAGAAGAAATCAAAGAACCGATTATAGCTAAAGACGAAACTATTATTTACAATGTTGATCCAGTTGTGCCTACTGCTTATATTGAAAAACCACCTTTCCCTGTTAGGATAAAGGAACATGCTAAGGTATCAACCGTGGTTCGCAAAAGTAATATTAAAGCACCTAAACCCTCTGAACAAATCAAAGTAGAACCTAGTGTTGCCATGTTAAAAGATCTCTTGGTCGAAAAGATTGATGGGCGTGTTATTTACTTTTGTGATGAAGCTGCTAGAATTGCCAAACCCGATGAAAAAGATAAACATAGATTTGTTGTTGGCATGCCTGTTGTCTCAGTTAAAATAGGGGATCATTGCTATCATGGTTTATGTGATTTAGGTGCTAGTGTGAGTGCTATCCCTTTTATTTTATACCAAGAAATTATGAATGACATAGCACCCGCTGAAATAGAAGTCATAGATGTCACTATTAAACTTGGTACTAGAGATACCATCACACCACTTGGGATTGTTAGATATGTTGAAGTCTTGTGTGGGAAAATAAAATACCCTACTGATTTTCTAGTTCTTGGTTCCCCACAAGATGATTTTTGTCCCATAATCTTTGGTAGACCTTTCTTAAACACTGTCAATGCTAAGATAGATTGTGAAAAAGAAAATATCAGTGTTAGCTTTGGTGATGTGTCTCATGAGTTTAATTTCTCTAAGTTTCGTAGACAACCTCATGATAAAGAATCACCTAGTAAAGATAAAATAATTGGTCTTGCTTATATTGCCGTGCCTCCTATTGATCCACTAGAACAATATTTGCTAGACCATGAAAATGATATGCACTTGCGTGAAAGAAATGAAATAGATATAATATTCTTTGAACAACAACCTCTCCTTAAATACAATTTGCCTATTGAAACTCTAGGAGGACCTCCTCCACCTAAAGGTGATCCTGTGTTTGAATTAAAGCAATTTCCTGACACTTTGAAATATGCATGTCTTGATGAGAAAAAGATATATCCTATTATTATTAGTGCTAACCTTTCAGAACATGAAGAAGAAAGATTATTAAAAATTATGAGGAAGCATCGTGCTGCTATTTGATATACTCTTGATGATCTTAAGGGCATTAGTCCCACTCTCTGTCAGCCCAAGATTAATATGGAACCGGATGCTAAACCCATTGCTGATCATCAACGGCGATTGAATCCTAAGATGAAAGAAGTGGTAAGAACTGAAATACTAAAGCTTCTGGAAGGAGGTATAATCTATCCCATAGCTGATAGTAGATGGGTAAGTCATGTTCATTGTGTTCCTAAGAAAGGAGGTATTACTGTTGTTCCTAATGATAAAAATGAACTTATCCCAGACAGAATTGTTACTAGCTATAGAATGGTAATTGATTTTAGAAAATTAAATAAAGCTACTAGAAAAGATCATTACCCTCTGCTTTTTATTGATCAAATGCTAGGAAGATTATCTAAGCACACACACTTTTGTTTCCTTGATGGATATTCTGGTTTCTCTCAAATACCTATTTCACAACCTGATCAAGAGAAAACCACTTTTACTTGTCCTTTTGGAACTTATGCTTATAGACATATGCCCTTTGATTTATGTAATGCACCTGCTACCTTTCAAAGATGTATGACTGCTATATTCTCTGATTTCTGTGAAAAGATTGTTGAGGTTTCCATGGATGATTTTTCCATTTACGGAACTTCTTTTGATGATTGCTTAAGAAACCTTGATCGAGTTTTGCATAGATGCGAACAAACTAATCTTGTCTTGAATTGGGAGAAGTGCCACTTCATGGTTAATGAAGAGATTGTCTTGGGGCATAAAATTTATGAACGAGGTATTGAGGTGGATAAAGCTAAAGTTGATGCAATTGAGAAAATGCCATGTCCCAAGGACATCAAAGGTATTCTTAGTTTCCTTGGTCATGCTGGTTTCTATAGGAGGTTTATTAAAGACTTCTCTAAAAAATTTAGGCCTCTTACTAATGTTTTACAAAAGGATGTTCCATTTGTTTTTTATGATGATTGTGTAGAAGCCTTTGAAACACTTAAGAAAGCCTTAATTTCTGCACCTATTGTTTAACCACCTAATTGGAACTTGCCTTTTGAAATTATGTGTGATGCTAGTGATTATGCTGTTGGTGCTGTTCTATGACAAAGAGTTGATAAGAAATTAAATGTTATCCATTATGCTAGTAAAACTCTAGACAGTGACCAAAGAAGTTATGCTACCACTGAGAAACAATTTCTAGCAGTTGTGTTTGCCTGTGATAAATTCAGATCTTACATCGTTGATTTCAAAGTAATAGTTCACACTGATCATGCTGCTATAAAATATCTTATGGAAAAGAAAGATGCTAAACCTAGACTCATTAGGTGGGTTCTCTTGCTACAAGAATTTGACTTAGATATCACTGATAGGAAAGGAGCTGAGAACCCCTTAGCTGATAACTTGTCTAGGTTAGAAAATATTCTTGATGACCCACTACCTAGTGATGATAGCTTTCCTGATGAACAACTAGATGTAATAAATGCTTCTCATAATACTCCTTGGTATGCTGACTATGCTAATTATATTGTTGCTAAATTTATACCACCTAGTTTCACATACCAACAAAAGAAAAAAATTCTTTATAAAGAAGGAGTAGATGGTATTATTAGACGTTGTGTACCTGAGCATGAACAGGAACAAATCCTACGAAAATGTCACTCCGAAGCCTATGGAGGACATCATGTGGGACATAGAACTGCTCACAAGGTATTACAATCTGGTTTTTATTGGCGTACTCTTTTCAAGGATGCCCGTAAGTTTGTCTTGTCTTGTGATGAATGTCAAAGAATAGGTAATATCAGTAAGCGTCAGGAAAATGCCTATGAATTATTCACTTGTTGTTGAACCATTTGATGTTTGGGGTTTTGATTATATGGGACCTTTTCCTTCCTCTAATGGGTATACACATATTTTGGTTGTTGTTGATTATGTTACTAAGTGGGTAGAAGCTATTCCAACTAGTAGTGCTGATCATAGCACCTCCATTAAAATGCTTAAAGAAGTTATTTTCCTAAGGTTTGGAGTCCCTAGATATTTAATGGCTGATGGTGGTTCACACTTTATTCATGGTGCTTTCGGTAAAATGCTTCCTAAATATGATGTTAATCATAGAATTGCATTACCCTCTCATCCTCAATCTAGTGGTCAAGTTGAACTTAGCAATAGAGAAATAAAATTAATATTACAAAAAACTGTCAATAGGTCCTAAAAGAATTGGTCTAAGAAATTAGATGATGCACTTTGGGCCTACAGAATAGCTTAAATCCTATGGGTATGTCTCCATAAAAAATGTTTTATGGAAAAGCTTGTCATTTGCCTCTTGAGTTAGAACATAAAGCATATTGGGCAATCAAAGAACTCAATTATGACTTCAAACTTGCCGGTGAAAAGAGGTTATTTGATATTAGCTCAATAGATGAATGGAGAACCAAAGCTTATGAAAATGCCAAACTATTTAAAGGAAATGTTAAAAGATGGCATGACAAAAGAATCCAAAAGCGGGAATTCAAAGTTGGTGAACACGTTCTATTGCACAACTCTTGTTTTAGATTTTTTGCAGGAGAACTTCTTTCCAAATGGGAAGGACCATATATCATCGAAGAAGTTTATCGCTCTCTAGAGCTATTAAGATCAATAATGCCGAAGGTACTAACCCGAAGGTGTTCAATGGACAAGAATTAAGCACTATATCTCAGGTACGCCTATTAATGTTGAAAGCAATATTATCCAAACCATGACACCGGAGGAACACATAAAAGAAACCTTCTAGAACACTTCCAGAATCCTGAAAAAGAGGAGGTACGTGATACGGTAAGTAAGCGGACTCCAAAAAATCTACAAAAATATTTTCTGTCAGTTTTGGAATATTAGAAAAAATAGGAAAATAAGAAACAGCCGGGAAGGCAACCCAGGTGCCCACAAGACACCAGGGCGCGCCTGCCCCACCTAGCGTGCCCTGGTGGGTGGTGGGCCCCTCGGGCACCTTCCCGACTCTGTTTTCCTTCTATATGCTTGTTTCCCAAGATAAAAAATTCTTTATATATACCCCCAGATGATTTGACCATCGTATCATTCTTGTTTCGTGTTGTTTTTCTAATAGATCTAGATTGCCATGGCCACACCAAGCTCCTCCAAGGACAAGTTCTTTGAGAGGGTAATCAATCCCTACTTGTCGGAGGTGATGAAGCACCCTCAAGCCATTGAGATGTGTGAGGGGGTGCTCCACATCCGGGATGTTCAAGGCCCCAAGAAGACGGGAACCGTGGAGGCCAAGCTCGAGGCGGTGGAGCAGGAGATCTTCAAGTGCCAAGGGATGGTGGAGCATGGACTCAGTGCCAATCACCTCATGATGACGGAATTCACCCGTGATCACAAGGTGGATGGCCGGTCTATGAAGGACATCGTCTTCACCTTCAACGTGCAAATCAATTTTCTGCAAAGCAAAATCTATGATCTTCAAAATCAAGTCTTTGAGTATGAGGCAAGATTTAAAGGTATGAGTTTAGCTGCCAGTTGCAGGACTCAGGAGACTCGTGTATCCTCTTATGATGGTGAACCGCTGCCATGGAAGCCGGAGGATAAGTTCCCTACCTCATTGTCACCACCACCATCATCTTCCCCACCAAAGGAGACTTGAGTACATGGGTATGGGCACTCCCCTTGGCTTTTGCCAAGCTTGGGGGAGATGCCCCAGTATCGTATCACCATCACTTTTATTACCTTTACCTATCTTAGTTCGATCTGTAGCTATTTCGTGATTTAGTTGAATAAAAGTTTAGCATGATCTATTTTCGAGCCCTAGTTTCATGATCTATCTATCTATGTAATCGAGTGAGAATTATATAATAAAGTTTAGTTTGAAGTTTTTGCTTCTTTACCTTTTGTTTCAATCAAAATAAAGGAAATGATAAAAAAGATCATATGCTAATCTTATGGTAAGTAATGACATCACATAAGGAAAAGTATAAGTGGTAAAATTTGTTGAAAGTTGACAAACATAGCATTGGTCAATAATGCAATTCATGAAAGAATTAATAGGGGAAGGAGAAGATTCACATGCAAATACACTATCTTGGACATCTTTTATGATTGTGAGCCCCCACTAAATATCTTATGCCAAACTGTTCACGTTGGACAAGGAAGACAACATAATGATTTATGTTTGTTCATATTCACATAGAAGTTATACTGTTATAGATCCTTCAACATGTGGTGCTTGCTCAATATCTTTGCTAGCCAAAATTCTGCAATAAGTAGAGATACTACTTGTGCATCCAAAAAACCTTAAACCCAAACTCTTGTTTTGAGTGTCCACCATACCTACCTATGGATTGAGTAAGATCCTTAAAGTAAGTTGTTATCGGTGCAATATGGCAATAAAAATTGCTTCTAAATGTGTTTGATCATTTAGTGTAAGAGAAATTAAGTGTTGTACGAACTTGTGATGGCATAGTAATAAAAGCGACGGACTGCCTAATAAAGGTTGCTATCATAAGGGGCAATATAACGTGACGTTCTTTTGCATTAAGAGATTGTGCGTACAACCAAAAAGCGCATGACAACCTCTGCTTCCCTCTGCGAAGGGCCTAATTTTACTTTTATGTATTTACTTTTTATGCAAGAGTCAAAGTATTTTCCCTTAGTCCTTTTTATTTTTTTCTCTGTGGCAAGCATCATGTGATGGGGAAAGATCTAGGCACATATATCTAGTTGGATGTGAGTGATCATGAGTTATTATTGTTGACATCACCCTTGAGGTGAATAAGTTGGGAGGCAAAACTATAAGCCCCTATCTTTCTATGTGTTCGGTTGAAACTTTTTGCTCATATATATGTTGTGAGTGTTAGCAATCATAGAAGATTAAATGATGGTTGAGTATGTGGACTTGCCAAAAGGCTCCGATACATGACCCTTCCTGAAAATATGATGAATTGTAGTTGCAAAGTTGACTGAGAACATAGCTTGTTGGTTTTCAATGAAGTTTATGCGTTTTACTTAGATGTTGTGATGAATTGTTACTTGTTCATGACAAGTTATATGATAGAGCCTTATGATAAAGTTTGTTGCTGTTATAATAATTTGCATGATGCTACTATGTTCATATTTTGTTTTTATCGACACCTCTCTCTCTCTCTCTCTAAACATGTGGACATGATTTTCGATGTCAGCTTTCGCTTGAGGACAAGCGAGGTCTAAGCTTGGGGGAGTTGATACATCCATTTGCATCATGTTTTCCTATGTTATTTATAATGTTTTTATGCATAATAATGCTTTATGGAGTAACTCTAATGCCTTTTCTCTCATAATATGCAAGGTTTACACAAAGAGGGAGAATACCGGCAGCTGGAATTCTGGACCTGAAAAAGCTACGTCAGAGATACCTATTCTGCACATCTCCAAATGAGCTGAAATTTTACGGAGAATTATTTTGGAATATATAATAAATATTGGAGCAAATAACTACCATAGGGAGGTTGCCTGGTGCCCACAAGACACCAAGGTGTGCCAGCCCCCCTAGCAAGCCATGGCGGGTGGTAGGCAGCCCAGCCCACCTCCGGTGCCCATCTTCTGGTATATAAGGCCTTTTGACCTAGAAAAAAATAAGAAGAGGACTTTCGGGACAGAGCACCGCCGTCTCGAGGCGGCACTTGGGCAGGAGCACTTTTGCCCTCCGGCGGAGCGATTCCGCCGGGGGAACTTCCCTCTCGGAGGGGGAAATCGAAGCCATCGTCATCACCAACAACCTTCTCATCTTTGGGAGGCCAATCTTCATCAACATGTTCAATAGCACCATCTCATCTCAAACCCTAGTTCATCTCTTGTATTCAATCTTTGTACCGGAACCTCAGATTGGTACCTGTGGGTGACTAGTAGTGTTGATTACATCTTGTAGTTGATTACTATATGGTTTATTTGGTGGAAGATGCTACTTCTTGAGCTTGCATTGGTTTTTCCCTCAAAGAGGAAAGGGTGATGTAGCAAAGTAGAGATAAGTATTTCCCTCAGTTAGAGAACCAAGGTATCAATCCAGTAGGAGGTACAAGCAAGTCCCCAATCTACGCACCTGCACAAACAATCAAACACTTGCACCCAACGCGATAAAGGGGTTGTCAATCCCTTCACGGTCAATTGCAAAGGTGAGATCTGATAGAGATAGGTATATAAAAGATTGCCAAAACGTAAAACTAAATAAAAGTAAATAAATTGCAGCAAGGTATTTTTGTTTTCTTTGATATATAGATCAGAAAATATATGATGGAAAATAGACCCAGGGGCCATAGGTTTCACTAGAGGCTTCTCTCTTGAAGGCAAATAATACGGTGGGTGAACAAATTACTGTCGAGCAATTGATAGATAAGCGCAAAGTTATGACGATATCCTAGGCAATGATTATGCATATAGGCATCATGTTCGTGTCAAGTAGACCGACTCCTGCCTGCATCTACTACTATTACTCCACACATCGACCGCTATCCAGCATGCATCTAGAGTATTAAGTTCATAAAGAATGGAGTAACGCCTTAAGTAAGATGACATGATGTAGAGGGATAAACTCAAGCAATATGATGAAAACCCCATCTTTTTATCCTCGATGGCAACAATACAATACGTGCCTCGCTACCCCTACTATTTCACTAGGTGAGGACACCGCAAGATTGAACCCAAAACTAAGCACCTCTCCCATTGCAAGAAATGCCAATCTAGTGGGCCAAACCAACCCGATAATTCGAAGAGAAATACAAAGATATGAAATCATGCATAAAAGAATTCAGAGAAGATTCAAATAATATTCATAGACAATCTGATCATAAATCCACAATTCATCGGATCTCGACAAACACACCGCAAAAGAATATTACATCGGATAGATCTCCAAGAACATCGAGGAGAACATGGTATTGAGAATCAAAGAGAGAGAAGAAGCCATCTAGCTACTAGCTATGGACCCGTAGGTCTGAGGTAAACTACTCATGCTTCATCGGAAGGGTACTAGGGTTGATGTAGATGCCCTCCGTGATCGAATCCCCCTATGGCAGATTGCCAGAAAAGGCCCCAAGATGGGATCTCACTATAACACCCCATGTATTAAGCTACAGTGATCACCCTCTTGATAATGCCATGTCGTCATGATCAATAGTGCTTAAATGTCATTTGGAACATATCTCTTTTCAAATTCAAATTCAAATGGAAATTCAAACTGAAAGTGCAAATAAAAGTTGTTCAAATTTGATAACTAAATTGTTCATAAGGTTGTAAATAATCCAGAGAAAATTGTAATCAATATTTACTAAATTAATTAAGTGACTCTAACATCAACAAAACAAAAGTATTTAATCCATTTATAGTTAGATAAAATCCAAATGAAAAGATATGGACATCAAACCATTTTCTAGCAGTGACTAATATTGCACTGCAAATATTGGACTAATTCACATATTTTGTAAAAGTCTTTTAGTGGCTAAACGATTAGCAAAACAGAAAATAAATAAAAGAGGGCACAGGTCACTGTGCACTGGGCGTTAGTGCACACTGCCTGGCCCGGGACGGCCCAGCCCAACAGCCCTGGTCGGCTTCAACCTCCAGCTACAGAGGAAGCCGACCAAGGGCGCGCGCGCCGCGTCGTTCTCGCCGGACCAGCTCGTCAATTCCGCCGCTACAGCACCACGGGAGAAGATAAGGCCTCCACCACGACACCTCTGGAGAGGCCCGAGATCTTTTCCCCCCTCATCGTTCCTCTCCCTCGTCTCTCCCCTCTCTCCCGACCGCGCTGTTGCCGCGCCATCGTCGTCGCCGTGGACACCAGCTGCCCCTCGCCGCGCCGTTGTGACCTGGAGCTCTGCCGAACTCACCTACATCGTCTACAAGCACCAAGTCGAGCCGGGGAGCCTTCAAGCTGCCAGATCGAGCCGGTCCCTTTTTCTACACCGCCGGCGTCGACCGTCAAATCCAGCATCCCCTGCGCTCCAAAGCTCACACCGGCCTTTCATGTGCCTCGCGGCGAGCTCCTCCCCTCCCCCATTCCTAACCTCGCGCCGCGTAGCTCGCCGTAGCTAGCTTGCCGCCTCGCCGTGTTTTCTGCCGCCGCTCGAGCTCGCCGCTACCGCCGCTTCCGATCACCGTAGTCCATGCCGTTGGGTTAGGTCGACGCGGTGATGTTCCCATGTTCGAATGAGCCCGAACGCGCGCGCTAAAACCCACCGCGGACGCGATCCCGTGTGACGCCCGAGAGCTCCGCCACCGACGTGCTCGCCGACGTCTATGACCACCGCCACCATGAGATGCGCCATGCAGTGCTCGTTTGAGGAAGATAAACCACGGCCGAAACGGTGCCCTACGGAGAGATTCCGGGCTCGCCGGAGTTGCTCCCCGTCGTGCGAGCTCGCCGGAGAGCTCCGGTGGCCGACGTCCAGCTTGGCGCCGACGTGGCGCGCCCTGTGTCACTGACACTGGGTCCCACTGGGCCCAGTTGACCGAGTCAGCGCGGCCCCGCCCACTAACATGTGGGGCCCAATAGTTAAAATGATTTTAGGTAAATATATATTCTGTTAATTAATTAATTAATTTAAACACTAATTAGACACTAACAGTGGGCCCCGCTAGATAATTAGTATAAGTTTAGTCAAATTAACCCCCTTTAATTAGCTGAGTCACTGACCAGTGGGTCCCACTGGACCCACAGGTCAGGTTTGACATGGTCAGCTGCACTATTGACTGCTGACATCACCTCTATGTCATGATGACATCATCTTTTACTATTCTGGATAATTCGAATTTAAGTAAATTAAATAAATCCAAAAAATCAATTAAATCTTTAGAAATTCATATAAAATAATCCGTAGCTCAGATCGAAATACTTTGTACATGGAAGTTGCTCAGAACAACGAGACGAATCCGAACACGCAGACCGTTCGCCCGCCACACGTCCCTAGAATAGCGAACATGCAACCGTCCCCCTCCGTTTCCTTTGTCCGAAAATGCCGAACTTCGGGAAAACATTCCCGGATGTTTCCCCTCTTCACCTATATCATGTAGCACCGCGTCAGAGCACCCCTAGCTCTGCATATTGTCATGTCATGCTCTTGTTTGCTTTATATTTATTGTTTCTTCCCCCTCTTCTCTCTCGGTAGACCCCGACACCGACATCGTCCCCGAGGCCGACGCAGCTTCGGAGATTGACGACACCGTTGACAACCTTGCCCTTGCCGCCGAGCAACCAGGCAAGCACCCCCCTTGAGCATACCGATATCGCCTATTCTTTCTCTCTCATGCTTGCATTAGAATTGCTGCTGCTACTGCTTTACCTGCTATTGAAACCTTACCTGCTTATCCTAAACTGTCTAGTATAGGCTGGGTAGAGACCTATCAGTGACCCCACTTGTCCCGGCTGCCCTGCTGGATTATCAGAAGACCCGATCAACGGGATTGAAGACCAGGCCCCGGAACCACACATCACCCCCTTGGTTGTACGACACTGCATCGTTACCATCGAGTGCCGAGGGTTGATACCTCGTACAGCACTCCTGATGTTAACTCTGTAGAGTAGCTATTTGGTCATGGTCATCGAGGGTGAATCCTCCTTCTCCACTTCCGATAACGACGCCGTCGTACAACACATCAAGTGTGAACCTATTGAGGGTGATTCCTCTGAGTTCACCTTGACGGATACATCGAGTAGGAATCCAACGAGGGTGATACCTTGGATTCCCTTGATATTATGGACACACGGATACTTGGACTTTACAATTGATACTTGGAAAGGCGGGTCAACCCTGAGGGGTACCCGCGTGTGATGTGAAGACGGGTTGACCTGGATGGTGCCCGAGTGATGAATACGAGGCGTGGCCGGGAATTCTTGGCCCTTGCAGCAAGTCCTTGAGACGGTGCGACGGGGTCACATCGATCGTGAGTCTCTGCTCGTTACCGCACTACCAACACACTTCGATTTGGATATTTGATCCGAGTGGGCCTCTGGCCTGATAGCACTAACCATCACGCGGGAAAAGTTATGGGCACTCTGCATCGTAGCATCAGCCGAAAGCTCTGTCAGCCATCCAGTTCAGCAGGGTGGCATGGAGTGATTGACGCCATTCACGACAGAGGTGGTGCTTGGATCTGAGCCATGTGCGCAACGACCCGGAGGGCGAGGGGCGATGGCCTAAGACCCCCGAGCGCTTAGGATGTAGACCGGCGGGGACCTCTCTGGTGAGCTCTAGGTAGGGCTGCGGTGTGTCGTTTGGCCGAGGCCGGGCATGACCAGGAAAAGTGTGTCCGGCCGGAGTTAAGCGAGTGTGGTGGGTAAGTTGGTGCACCCCTGCAGGGAAGAAGTAATCTATGCATAGCCGGATCCTCGGTAACGGACGCTCGGAGTTGTATCCCGATCGATACAACTAGAATTGGATACTATGGCTCTGGGATTACTTTCTCGCATGGAGTCAAGAAAGGATCTCTGGCCGAGGTTGATGACTGTATGGCTCTGGGATTGTTTTCTCGCAGGGAGTCGAGAAAGGATCTCTGGGTGAGGTTGAGACTTAATGATACTACTACTCTATACTGTACTAACCTACACTCTTCTAATGCTGCAAGACCTCTGAAGATGCTAGTCTACGATAGGACTAGGCTTTTCCCCTCTATTCTGCCATTTCTGTAGCCCAGTCCACATATACCGCCTTCCTTTGATAATGTTGCATATGTAGTGTAGATCCTTGCTTGCTGAGTACTTTGGATGAGTACTCACGGTTGCTTTGCTTTCTTTTTCCCCCATATCCTTTGGATGCAACCAGATGATGGAGCCCGTGAGACAACTGCCCCCGCCGACGATCGCTACTACTACCCCGCTGGTGGATACTTCTACGAGTTGGCCGACGACCAGGAGTAGGATCGGAGGGTCCCAGGAAGGAGGCCTGCGCCTTTCGATCGTAGTGTTTTATTTTGTCCCGCCTTCTTAAAGGCTTATCTCTGTTTCTGATTCATATATGTACTCAGATATCTGATGCTTCCGCTGACGCTTGTATGCGAGCTTATGTATTCGAGCCCTCGAGGCCCCTGGCTTGTAATATAAAGCTTGTATGACTTTATTTATGTTTTAGAGTTGTGTTGTGATATCTTCTCGTGAGTCCTTAGGCTTGATCGTCTGCATTTGCGTGTATGATTACTGCACGATTAAGCCGGGGGCATCACAAGTTGGTATCAGAGCCGACTGCCTGTAGGAATCCCCCTTTACAACTCCTTGGTCGAAGTTGAGTCTAGTATCCGAAAACTTTTACTAACATGGATGTGTGGCTTATGGGCCCACGTCGCCATTTGGGTGGTATTAGGATCTTTTATTTCTCGTCTATACTCTGGGACTCTGATCTCTCTTCTATTCGGGTTAAAATTTTACTAACTCCAACATTAGGTTCCCGTGATTTCATCCACCCGGAGTTCTAAAATATTCCCCCTTGCTCCAAGATTGTGGGTTAGATTCTTCTTACAGGATCCTTTTATCGAGGAGACCCTGTGTTGTCACTTGCAGATTCCTCTCCCCAGCAGCTTTCTTCGACGTGGATGTAGCCTTTGTTATGTCTCGTTGTGTACTTCCTTACCGCATGCCTGCGCGTCGCCTAGCTTGTCTAGCCGCATGCATTTCCGAACTCCTACCGCCGTTTGAGTCCAACTCCGTGCATCGTTCTGTATGTCTTTAATGACTACTAATATGCACCTAATGCCTTCTTGTTCATCACTCATGTTACATCATGAATGACCTCTTACACATGCAGTTTTTCTTGCTAAACTGCCCCTGTTAATTTGGCAGGATGGCTGATGATCCTCCACCACCACCCTATATTGCCGCAATGATGCAGCAGTTTGAACTCAACCGTCAGCAGTTTGAGCTTAACCATCAGTTTATGACCGGGGTATTGGCTCAGTTCCCAACTCAGAATGCTCAGCAACAGAATGCTCCAATAACTCTGCCAGAATTTGTGCGCCTCAATCCATCTGTTTCTGCAACTCCACCAATCCTATGGATGCTGATGATTGGCTTCGTGACATTCTGTTTGAGATGGAGTCAGCTAATGTTCCCCCAGACAGTTACGTCACCTTTGTGACATTCCACTTAAAGGGTCCAGCTGCTCAATGGTGGGAAAGCCACAAGGGTATGTTGCCTGCAGAGACTGTAACCACTTGGCAGGAATTTCAGTCAACCTTTCATGCACGGTACATTCCTCCAGGTCTGATCGACCAGAAGAAGCAGGAGTTCCGCAAACTCTCACAGGGCACAATGACTGTGGATGAATATCAGAGGAAATTCCTTGAATTATCCCGCTATGCTGTGGATGACATCGACACTCACACTCGCAAGCAGGAGAAATTCCGTGAAGGACTACGTACTGATATATAAACCTTTCACTTGCTGTCCATGATTGCACAGACTTCGCAACGCTTGTCAGCCAATCTTTCCAAGTTAAAACTACTCTGACTAAGTACCAGGAGTCGCTCAAGCGCACTCGTGGTGCTGGCTCATCCTCGGGTCATCCTGTTCAGAAACATCGAGTGTGGTTTCCACACAATGTTCATCACCGACCTGCCCCTGTACCCAGGCCATCTTATGCTGCACCTCGTCTGCCTCCACCACCAAGAAAACTGAACATTGCAAGTGGACAACCCAATGTTGATGTTTCTTCCCATAATGATGGTTTCTGCCACCAGTGTGGACAGCCAGGGCACCGTACTATCAACTGTCGTCAGAGTCAGCCTCAACACGCATCACGTCCTTCTGTTGGTTGCAGAAAGAGCCGTCGAAAACATCCTTCCAGCAACATTGAAACTAGACCACCTGCTAATCAGCTTGTTCATGTCAACCAAGTCAACATTGAAGAGCTCGCAGGACCCCAAAATTGTGATGGGCACCCTTCTAGTGAATTCAATCCCAGCTTCAGTCCTCTTTGATTCTGGAGCATTGCACTCCTTCATGTCCGAAAGTTTTGCGCGAAGCCATGATATACCATTCGAGGAGATGTCCACCCCCTTAGTAATCCAGTCACCTGGGGCTAATTGGCAAACTACCATGGTAAGCCATGGTAACCACATTGTGATTGGAGGATTAATGTTCCCCGTTTCTCTCATTGCTCTCAAGACCTCCAACATAGACATTATTCTGGGTATGGACTGGTTGAAGCCTCATAAAGCTATGATTGACTGTGCCACTGAAACAGTCCCTATCACACACCCTTTCGGCCAAACAGTCAGATACTCAGCTCGAACAGTTCAGAAAGCCGAAGCTCAGATTTATGTTCTGAATGCATTAAATGCTTCACCTCTTGAAGGCATCGAGAACGTTCCAGTTGTTCATGATTTTCAAGATGTCTTTCCAGAAGAACTTCCAGGAATACCCCCTGCTAGAGCTGTCGAGTTTGTCATCGACTTGAAACCAGGCACAACCCCTATTGCGAAGCGTCCTTATAAGATGCCTCCGCACCACCTTCTGGAACTTAAGGAGGAAATCGACAAATCACTTAAAAAGGGTTTCATCTGCCCCTGTTCTTCTGCTTGGGGAGCATGACGGTGTCCTGGACTAAGGGGTACTCACCATGTCGCCTCCCGACCAATGGTTGGGCCGAGGACCCCCGTGGCAGGTCGCTAACGGGCCAGTTCGGACAGCCGATAACATATACAAGGAAGATTCCACAAGACTTGGTAATCAAGACAAGGACTCCTCCACACTGACATAGCCGACTAGGACTCTTGTTATCCTAGGCCTCCGGTACATTATATAAGCCGAGGCTAGGCTAGTTGATAGATAGATTATTATGACATTACTCATCATACCCCTTGGGTTTAGACCACAACATATGATCTCGAGGTAGATCAACTTTGTACCTTGATACTTCATCAATATAAATAAGAGCAGGACGTAGGGTTTTACCTCCATAGATAGGGCCCGAACCTGGGTAAACATCGTGTCCCTCGTCTCCTGTTACCATCGATCTTAGACGCACAACTCGGGATCCCCTACCCGAGATCCTCCGGTTTCGACACCGACATTGGTGCTTTCATTGAGAGTTCCGCTGTGTGATCGGCAAAGGATCAATGGCTCGCCCGCAGATCAACTGCGACGTCGGCATCTTCGTCGCCAGCTCGACTGGTCACCTTGGCTCGACCGAGGACTGTGCTCCGTCTTTGATCATCATGTTCAGACAAGGGCCTTCATCAAACATCAACTCTGATCTCTATCATGATCACGGAGGAATCATCCTTGGAGCTCGGGGGCTCAACGTCAACATTGCCCTCGGGCGACCGTGCTGTTTTTCTAGACAGCGAAATTTTATCCACCTCCACCGCCTCCTCGTGTGTCGTTTTAATGATTGCTTCAGTGGAATTGTGCGGAATTAAGTCTACAACAACCATGCAAAATTTCACTGAGTTCTGATGGAGGAATCTCCGGCGATCTCCGATATACCGGAGCCCTGTCGAATCTGGATGGGAATCTGGACGAGTTTGGAGCGTGGTGTCCAGCATCTAGCTCGGACATCCTTTGGAAGATCCAATCGTTGATCGGCTGTGGAATTCCTATATCTACCACCCCTCAAAATTGCAGCTCGATCCGACGGTTCAAACTCCGGGAACCTTCCGATGAGTGGACCAATTTTCAGATCTGTTTTCTGTGCGAATATGGATCCGACCCGAATTCATGTTTCTTTATGAACGTGATATTGGACAACCTTTTTAAAGTAATTTTCTTCTAGGGTATTGTGCGTTGTTTTTAAACACGTGCCCATAAAATTTTAAGCCTCCTCTGAGGTATTCTTCACCATCACGCTGGTGTCAAACCAGTCCGGCAATATTGCTCCACGGCTGCCGACCTGCGACAGACGCGTCGTCGCTTTTTGAGCCGAGCTCAACTTCTTCGGATCATCATCTCGGCGAGCCGAACAAGAGTTCGGAATCGCCAAGGATAAATCATCACCAACATCGCCGCCCCACGGATTACACGGAGCGGGCACACCGGCATCGCCGCATGGCCACTTCATCAAGCCGGCACTGACCGTGTCACAAGTTACGACCTGCGTCGGCATGGCCGCACTGTTGCTTCTTCAAGCCGATGTCCATCACGCCGAACTGCTTCAACACCTCGGCTGACAAGGCAACTGCAATGTCTCCTTACCGACCTGCTCCGTCACCTCGGCTAGACCGGGGGCTTCGCCATCTCTTCATCAACCTACTCCGGAGACTTCGGCGTCACCAGCCGACCAGCTTCGTTACGTTAGCTGGACCGGGGGCTTTGCCTCGGCGAGACAATCTTTGCCAGCATCGCCATGAGGTCGCTTCATCACCCATCAGGCAATGGGTGTGCGGATCGAGTCCCAATTTTGGGAGTAACCTTTCTTCGGAGTGCTACAACAAATAAACCAGGTGTTATTAATCCTAGCAATTTTTGCTTGTTTGGGTTTATTTTTCCCAAGGAATTATTACTCTGGTTTGTTCCATCATCTGTACACAGGTCTATCAAATGGTGGCCACATTAACGACGGTCGCGTGGTGGTTCGGTCGGTTTCCGTACATAGTTCGGCGAACGCCGCATCCGGAACTCGGACCGACCTGTGAATTCAGGCTTTGCCATGCCTTTACCGCATCATGCCGACGCCCTGCATCGACATTGACTTCGGCGTCAGGCCACATCTCTTTAAATAAATTATTTTTGCGAAAAGCAATTATGCAAGGATTTTATTTATATTTATATTATTCTTTTTGGACCGCACTATTTTATGTGTGCAGGTGATTTACTTCGACTGCATCACACGGTCACTTCGGCAAGCCAATGTCGTCATCCCAATTGGCATAAATTGGCTCGCATGATCATCTTGTTGATTGAATTGCCATACCGACATGTTCGGCTGCCTCGGGGACTTCGGCATCATCAAGAGGGTCCTACCTCGTCGGGTGTTTGGCGCACGAGCCATATTTCTTTTATTACTCACTTTGCATGAATTATTAATCATGCAACCTTTTTTTATTACTGTTATCTCCGGCTTGCACTATCTTCCATGCACAGGTAAATTTCCGGATTGGGCAGCGCTGTCACCTCGGCTGGACCGGGGGCTTCGTCATCACTTCATTAACCCACACCGGGAACTTCGGCGTCATACTGTCGGCCTACTCCGCTGCCTCGGACGGACGGGGGGTTCCACCTCGCCACATTGGTCGTGCTGTGTCGCCACTTCGGAGTGCCAAGCTCTTCGCTCCTCCATCTCGGGACTAGCATAGGGGTTGGGACCTCGTCCCGCCGTAAACTCGGACCACGTCATCAATGCCGAACACATTAACCAGCTAAGTCACTTTCATGCTCAAAGTTTTTAAATTTTTAATTTGTGTTCGGTTTGACCATGCTTGCATATGTTGTTTGAAACTCTACCCATGTTAACTGGGGGCTCTTAAAATTTATAAGAGCCATTTTATAATAAATGTGTTTTCTTGTTAGTCATTGCAAAGTCTTTTTCTACTACTCCTTTCTCGACTCGAGTGTGTGGTCAATAGCCAGATAGCCTGGCTGCCCTCTAAAGCCGCTCGAGTTTAGTTTGCTAAACTGGCCTGAGAAGCACTCCGCCTTCGGGATAGGAGGTTGAAGCCGTAGGCTGACCCGCTTGAAGTCTTGAGGTCGGATGTGTCATATTAATGCGCGACAGAAGCACAAAAATTTTAAGACCAATTTTCGGATTGGCACCAAATGACTTGATTTAGTTCGGATGTCAAGCTTTTACATAAGTTTTTTGGTTTCCCATGCTTATGGCACTTTTAACCTATTTGTGTGTTTCCAGCATAAGTCTCACAGTGCAACGCCGGACACCTTTAGAGATTCGGCAAAAACTTTCTCGGATATTGCTATATATGCATCAGTTTCGAATTGTGTCTTCGGTCAATAGTTGGGTTGCCCGGCTCCTGTGCTTGCTTCCTACGTTCCGCTTTGTTCGGCTAGGTGTGCAAAGGGAGAACCACTACGATTGTGCTTCCAGCTCGAATGGTTAAGCACCTTAGTGGAGAAAGCCGAAAACTGACTGTCACAATGGGCGTAAACTGGTCAGCGATCCGATGATGGTGTCACACTATAGATCGATACCGATTGCCCCGTGTTAAATGACGGGCCTTTCATAATATGGGCCGAAGTGTTATTGGCTAGAGTTCGGTCGATGCCGAACACTAACCGGGGGCTCGTAGCTAGCTTTCCCAATTTAAAGCTCCTATGACTAAGTGAAAGTTATAAAGCCCGCATATCTGATTGCCTTGTTTCTGCTAACACAACCGCCTTCGGGCATCGAGACATCGGCTAAGGGTTTTCTGGTTACTGCGGAAACACCCTGCGTAGTATCTACAAAGGGGTAGAAGCCGACGATGGGCCACTTTCAATTGATAAACGGTCGCAACGGAGTCAAAATAATCATATCGTCGGCCTTTGTATTTAGTATACGAGGGCTGCCTTCCGTAATCATCGTTATAAAGCCATAAATATGCATCAATTTGACTTAAGATTTTGGCCAAGCTGGGTTGCCTGGCTCCTGTGCTTACCCCCTACATTCCCGATTGTTCGGCTAGGTGGTAAAAGGAGCACCTCTGCGATTGTTACTACCGGGTCATCCGAGTAAGTACATCAGACTGGGTGAAGCCAAAAGCTAGCAATCTTAAAGTATCACATTGGTCGGCAACGACGGAAGTGAAAATTTTGGTTCATTAATACCATAGAGTTCGGGAACTTTCCCCGAACTAAATCCTCAATATTTTCCTCCCACATTGATCGGAGGTGAGGTTTCATGATCATGATAAGCATGACGACCCAAAGAAAGGAACTGATAGCGGGACTATTTTCTTTGGAAGATGTTTCTTACGTTAAAACGTAATATAACATATCTCTCCGTGTACCTTTGTTTATAAAACCGTATGACCGGATTGCCTTGTTTTCCATAAATCTTTGCCCTTATAACGGCTTTATAAAGTAGGAAAACACTCCTCGGCTACTGGCCGAAGAGGTTGAAGCCGATGGTCGGTCAACAAAGTTTTGTACAATGCGGATCCGAGCACTAATGATGTAAAGTACTTGGATACATAGCATCATTACACATAATTTGTGATTTTACTATGGATATTGATCCTTAATTCGGCCACCCGTGCCCGCATTAAGACTCGGGGGCTACTGGGCTTTGGGCTTATTATTTACAAATATTAAAGGGGCACATCGATCCCCTAATCTGGTGTTGCCACCCGACCAGTGTCTCGGGGGCTACTGCATTGCTTGTTCAATGCAGAAAATTCAAAGTGCTTAGTGTTCGGCTTGATCGAACTATAGGCAAACGCGTCTTCGGACAACAACAGGTACCATCTGGACCTATCTGGCATCAAGCTAATATATTACGGCAACTTCTCAAGACCCTCTCTCAAGGGCCCGTTCGCCGATCACTATTATCTCTAATATATTACACTGCATTTCTATTCCTACGTATGCTGCCGAGCTAGGAGTTGATCCTCAGGCCGATTTCGCGCATCGACCTGAGTCTCAGGGGCTACTTGGATCAGCGGTTTCATATTTTCCTTCAGGTGCACCTCGGGTTTTAGACCGACACACACCTTGAGGGCTACTGGCTATATATCTCGGTGGAGAATAAATTGCACCAATCAAGAATATTCACAAAAAATCAGCCCGCAGTCGGGGTGGTGCACCACCTCGGAAGCAGTTCGGCATAAAGCTCGGGCGCCAGTGGCTGGCTCCATAGAGGGCATTTCCGGCATTAAGCTCGGCTGAATTTGTTCAATCTTTTGAAGATCGAGGTAGTTATGACACCTCGGATGCTGACCATCGTTAGAACTCGGATGCAGTCCGGCGTTGGAGCTCGGAAGCAGTCCGGCATAAAGCTTGGATTCGAATGGCTCGTTCCATAGAAGACTACTCCGGCATTTAAGCTCGGATGAACTCATTCAAATTTTAAGAGGCCAAGGTAATCTATGATACCTCGGATTCAGTTCGGCGAAGGAGCTCGGACGCAAGAGGATACCTTGAATGCCGAATAGTGTTGGAGCTCGGCTGTGAAGAGACACCTCGGATTTAGTTCGGCCTTAGAGCTTGGACGCAAGAGGGCGCCATCGCACGGGAAACACCTCAAACCCCAGGTGTGGCGTAAAAAACTTACAAGGCATTGATAAAGGCCGATAACTTAAAAAGACTCCTCGGATACCTGACGTATGAACTCTTCGGATACACCTTGGCGATCCTCAAGATCGGAGATGGGAAGATTTGTTGAACCAGCTTTCAAGACCGACGACTGAAGACGAAGAACAGATCAGAAGAACCAAGGAGCGTCCCCAACTTGAAGACCGGTTCAGGGGGCTACTGACGGTGTCCTGGACTAGGGGGTACTCACCATGTCGCCTCCCGACCAATGGGTTGGGCCGAGGACCCCCGTGGCGGTTCGCTAACGGGCCAGTTCGGACAGCCGATGACATATACAAGGAAGATTCCACAAGACTTAGTAATCAAGACAAGGATTCCTCCCCACCGACGTAGCCGACTAGGACTCTTGTTATCCTAGGCCTCCGGTACATTATATAAGCCGAGGCTAGGCTAGTTGATAGATAGATTATTATGACATTACTCATCATACCCCTTGGGTTTAGACCACAACATATGATCTCGAGGTAGATCAACTCTGTACCTTGATACTTCATCAATATAAACAAGAGCAGGACGTAGGGTTTTACCTCCATAGAGAGGGCCCGAACCTGGGTAAACATCGTGTCCCTCGTCTCCTGTTTCCATCGATCTTAGACGCACAGCTCGGGACCCCCTACCCGAGATCCGCCGGTTTCGGCACCGACAGAGCACCTTCCCTCTTTGTCAAGAAGAAGGATAGAACTAACCGATTGGTTCAGGATTATTGGCCCATTAACCAAGCCACAATCCCGAACAAGTATCCGCTTCCCAGAATCAACGATCTGTATGATCAACTTGCTGGTTCCTCAGTATTCTCTAAGCTTGATTTGAGATTGGGATACCATCAGATCCGTGTCCGCGAAGAGGATATTCCAAAGACTGCATTTGTTACTCGCTATGGCTCTTATGAGTACACTGTCATGTCATTTGGCTTAACAAATGCTCCAGCCACATGCTCCCGTCTGATGAATTACATCTTCATGGATTACCTCGACAAGTTTGTCGTGGTATATCTAGATGATATTCTGGTTTATTCAAAGAATAAGGAAGAACATGCTGAACACCTTCGTCTTGTTCTGGAAAGGCTCTGAGAACACCAGTTGTATGCCAAATACTCCAAATGTGAATTCTGGCTTTCTAAAGTAACCTACCTTGGTCATGTGATTTCCAAGGATGGAATTGCTGTTAACCCAGAAAGAGTTCAGGCTATTCTTGATTGGACTCCTCCGAGGAACGTCAAGCAAGTGAGAAGTTTTCTCGGCCTTGCCAGCTATTGCCGTCGATTTGTCGAGAACTTTTCCAGGATTGCTAAGCCCCTGACTGATCTGCTTCACAAGGGCGTTAAGTTTGAGTGGACAGATAAATGTCAAGAAAGTTTTCAAACACTCAAAGACAAGCTGACATCTGCCCCAGTACTTGCTCCTCCAGATTCTCGCAAAGACTTCGTGATTTATTGTGACGCATCCCATGAAGGATTAGGCTGTGTCCTAATGCAAGAGCGTAAAGTGATTGCTTATGGCTCTCGTCAGTTGCGCCCGCATGAAGAGAATTATCCGGTACATGATCTAGAACTAGCTGCTGTCATCTATGCACTGCAGTTGTGGCGACATTACCTCCTCGGTAATCATTGCGAGATCTACACGGATCATAAAAGTTTGAAGTACTTATTCACTCAGCCATCTCTGAACCTTCGTCAGCAAAGATGGATGGAGGCCATTTCAGACTATGATTTGGGTATTTCTTATACCACTGGCAAGGCTAACATGATGGCTGATGCCTTAAGCCGCAAGTCCTATTGCGACAACCTCATGGTTAGGCGAGCTCAACCTCGTCTTTTTGAAGAACTGTGCAAGCTGAATCTGTGTATTGTTCCACAGGGTTCTCTTAATAACCTTGTGATACAACCAGATCTTCAGAAAGCTGTTAAGAATGCGCAAGCTAAAGATGCTGAGATTGATCTGATGAAGAAAAATCTTCACCTTGAAAAGTACAGGGATTTCTCGCTGTCTGAAGATGGAACCTTGTATTTCAGGAACCGCATTGTGGTACCTCGCTTCGAACTCATGACTGACAAGGTCATGAAGGAGGCACATGATACACCGCTGTCTATTCATCCGGGTAGCACCAAGATGTATCGTGATCTCCGTCAAAGGTACTGGTGGTCTAGAATGAAGCAGGATATTGCTCGGTACGTGGCTGAATGTGATGTTTGCCGTCGCGTGAAAGCAGAACATCAGAAGCCTGCTGGAATTTTGCAACCACTTCCTATTCCTCAATGGAAATGGGATAAGGTTCAGATGGATTTCATTACAGGACTTCCCAGGTCACAGAAGGGTCACGATGCTATTCTTGTCGTCGTCGACCAACTCTCTAAAGTTGCACACTTTCTGCCTGTCAAAGAGACGATCACTGCTAGTCAGTTAGCAGAGTTGTATATCTCCATAATTGTTTCACTCCATGGTATTCCAAAGGAGATCAGTTCGGACCGTGGCAGCCTTTTCACTTCAAAGTTCTGGGAAAGTTTCCAAGAAGCTATGGGAACTCATATTACCTGGAGTTCAGCATATCACCCCCAGTCCCAAGGCCAAGTCGAGCGAGTCAATCAAGTGCTTGAAGATATGCTGCGAGCTTGTGTTATATCGTTCGGTAAGAAGTGGGAAGAATCTCTCCCGTATGCCGAGTTCTCTTATAACAACAGCTATCAAGCCAGCTTGAAAATGGCTCCCTTTGAAGTACTTTATGGACGTAAGTGTCGAACCCCTCTGAATTGGTCAGAAACTGGGGAACGACCGCTCGTGGGTCCGGATATTATTCAACACACCGAAGAACAAGTCCGTGTTGTCCGTGAAAACCTCAAGGCGGCTCAGGACCACCAGAAGAGCAACTATGATCGCAAACAATGGGGTTTGACTTATCAACCTGGTGATCAAGCTTGTCTGCGTGTCACTCCTATGAAGGGCACTCACCGTTTCAGAATCAAGGGCAAGTTAGCTCGATGCTACGTTGGTCCTTTCCGCATAATTGCTAGATGTGGTCATGTGGCATATAAATTGGAGTTGCCACCGCAATTCTCTCATATCCACGATGTCTTCCATGTGTCGCAACTTCGTCGTTGCTTCAAGGAATCCACGCACCGCGCAGTGGATCACGACATGCTCGAATTGCATGATGATCTTTCTTATAAGGAGCATCCGATCCGCATTCTTGATGAAGCTGAACGTCGGACCCGTCAGAAGACAACCAAGTTCCTGAAAGTGTAGTGGTCTAATCATACTGAAGATGAAGCCACTTGGGAACGCGAGGATAACCTCCGTGCTGAATACCCCGATCTTTTCCCTTCTACCTCTTAATTCTCGGGACGAGAATTCTTGTTAGTGGAGGAGATTTGTAACACCCCATGTATTAAGCTACAGTGATCACCCTCTTGATAATGCCATGTCATCATGATCAACAGTGCTTAAATGTCATTTGGAACATATCTCTTTTCAAATTAAAATTCAAATGGAAATTCAAACTGAAAGTGCAAATAAAAGTTGTTCAAATTTGATAACTAAATTGTTCATAAGGTTGTAAATAATCCAGAGACAATTCTAAAATTGTAATCAATATTTACTAAATTAATTAAGTGACTCTAACAGCAACAAAACAGAAGTATTTAATCCATTTATAGTTAGATAAAATCCAAATGAAAAGTTATGGACATCAAACCATTTTCTAGCAGTGACTAATATTGCACTGCAAATATTGGACTAATTCACATATTTTGTAAAAGTCTTTTAGTGGCTAAACGATTAGCAAAACAGAAAATAAATAAAAGAGGGCACATGTCACTGTGCACTGGGCCTTATTGCACACTGCCTGGCCCGGGACGGCCCAGCCCAACAGCCCCGGTCGGCTTCAACCTCCAGTTACAGAGGAAGCTGACCAAGGGCGCGTGCGCCTTGTCGTCCCCGCCGGACCAGCTCGTCGATTCCGCCGCTACAGCACCGCGGGAGAAGATAAGGCCTCCACCACGACGCCTCGAGAGAGGCCCGAGATCTTTCCCTCCTTATTGTTCCTCTCCCTCGTCTCTCCCCTCTCTCTCGACCATGCTGTCGCTGTGCCATCGTCGCCGCCGTGGACACCAGCTGCCCCTCGCCGTGCCGTTGTGACCTGGAGCTCCGCCGACCTCACCTACATCGTCTACAAGCACCAGGTTGAGCCGGGGAGCCTTCAAGCTGCGGGATCGAGCCGGTCCCTTCTTCTACACAGCCGGCGTCGACCATCGAATCCAGCATCCCCTGCGCTCCAAAGCTCACACTGGCCTTTCATGTGCCTCGCGGTGAGCTCCTCCCCTCCCCCATTCCTAACCTCGCGCCGCGTAGCTTGCCGTAGCTAGCTCACCGCCTCACCGTGTTTTCTGCCGCCGCTCGAACTCACCGCTGCCGTCACTTCCGATCACCGTAGCCCATGCCGTTGGGTTAGATCGACGCGGTGATGTTCCCGCGTTCGAATGAGCCCAAACGCGCGCGCTAAAACCCACCGCAGCCGCGATCCTGTGAGACGCCCGAGAGCTCCGCCACCGACGTGCTAGCCGACGTCTATTCCGGCCTCCCCAGCTTCGACCACCGCCACCATGAGATGCGCCATGCAGTGCTCGTTCGAGCAAGACAAACCATGGCCGAAACGGTGCCCTACGGAGAGATTCCGGGCTCGCCAGAGTTGCTCGCCATCGCGCGAGCTCGCCAGAGAGCTCCGGTGGCCGACGTCCAGCGTGGTGCCGACGTGGCGCGCCCTGTGTCACTGACACTGGGTCCCACTGGGCCCAGTTGACCGAATCAGCGCGGCCCCGCCCACAGACATGTGGGGCCCAGCAGTTAAAATGAGTTTAGGTAAATATATATTCTGTTAATTTATTAATTAATTAGTTTAAACACTAATTAGACACTGACAGTGGGCCCTCTAGATAATTAGTATAAGTTTAGTCAAATTAACCCAATTTAATTAGCTGAGTCACTGACCAGTGGGTCCCACTGGACCCACAGGTCAGGTTTGACCTGGTCAGCTGCACTGTTGACTGCTGACGTCACCTCTATGTCATGATGACATCATCTTTTACTATTCTGGATAATTCGAATTTAAATAAATCCATAAAATCAATTAAATCTTTAGAAATTCATATAAAATAATCCGTAGCTCAGATCAAAATACTTTGTAGATGAAAGTTGCTCAGAACGGCGAGACGAATCCAAATACGCGAACCGTTCTCCCGCCACACGTCCCTAGCATAACGTTGATGCAACCGTCCCCCTTCGTTTCCTCTGTCAGAAAATGCCGAACTTCGGGAAAACATTCCCGGATGTTTCCCCTCTTCACCTATATCGTGTAGCACCGCGTCAGAGCACCCCTAGCTCTGCATATTGTCATGTCATGCTCTTGTTTGCTTTATATTTACTGTTTCTTCCCCCTCTTCTCTCTCGGTAGACCCCGACACCGACGTCGTCCTCGAGGCCAACGCAGCTCCGGAGATTGACGACACTGTTGACGACCTTGCCCTTGCCGCCGAGCAACCAGGAAAGCACCCCCCCTTGAGCATACCGATATCGCCTATTCTTTCTCTCTCATGCTTGCATTAGAATTGCTGCTGCTACTACTTTACCTATTCTGATGCATAGCTTGCTTATTGTAACCTGCTGTTGAAACCTTACCTGCTTATCCTAAACTGTATAGTATAGGCTGGGTAGAGACCTATCAGTGACCCCACTTGTCCCGACTGCCCCGCTGGATTATAAGAAGACCCGATCAACGGGATTGAAGACCAGGCCCCGGCACCGCACATCACCCCCTTGGTTGTACGACAATGCATCGTTACCATCGAGTGCCGAGGGTGATACCTCGTATAGCACTCCTGATGTTAACACTGTAGAGTAGCTATTTGGTCGTGGTCATCGAGGGTGAATCCTCCTTCTCCACTTTCGATAACGACGTCGTCGTACAACACATCAAGTGTGAACCCATCGAGGGTGATTCCTCCGAGTTCACCATGACGGATACATCGAGTAGGAATCCAACGAGGGTGATACCTTGGATTCCCCTGATATTATGGACACATGGCTACTTGGACTTTACAATTGATACTTGGAAAGGCGGGTCGACCCTGAGGGGTACCCGCGTGTGATGTGAAGACGGGTTGACCTGGATGGTGCCCGGGTTATGAATACGAGGGGTGGCCCGGCATTCTTGGCCCTTGCCGCAAGTCCTCGAGATGGGGCAACGGGGTCACATCGAACGTGAGTCTCTGCTCGTTACCGCACTACCAACACACTTCGATTTGGATATTTGACCTGAGTGGGCCTCTGGCCCGATAGCACTAACCATCACGCGGGAAAAGTTATGGGCACTCTGCATCGTAGCATTAGCCAAAAGCTCTGTCAGACATCCAGTTCAGCAGGGCGGCATGGAGTGATTGGCGCCATTCACGACAGAGGTGGTGCTTGGATCTGAGCCATGTGCGCAACGACCCGGAGGGCGAGGGGCGATGGCCCAAGACCCCCGAGCGCTTAGGATGTAGACCGGCGGGGACCTCTCTGCTGAGCTCTAGGTAGGGCTGCGGTGTGTCGTTTGGCCGAGGCCGGGCATGACCCGGAAAAGTGTGTCCGGCCAGAGTTAAGCGAGTGTGGTGGGTAAGTTGGTGCACCCCTGCAGGGAAGAACTAATCTATGCATAGCCGGATCCTCGGTAACGGACGCTCGGAGTTGTATCTCGATCGATATAACTAGAATTGGATACTATGGCTCTGGGATTACTTTCTCGCAGGGAGTCGAGAAAGGATCTCTGGCCGAGGTTGATGACTGTATGGCTCTGGGATTTTTTTCTCGCAGGGAGTCGAGAAAGGATCTCTGGGTGAGGTTGAGACTTAATGATACTACTACTCTATACTGTACTAACCTACACTCTTCTAATGCTGTAAGACCTCTGAAGATGCTAGTCTACGATAGGACTAGGCTTTTCCCCTCTATTCTGGCATTTCTACAGCCCAGTCCACATATACTGCCTTTCTTTGATAATGTTGCATATGTAGTGTAGATCCTTGCTTGCTGAGTACTTCGGATGAGTACTCACGGTTGCTTTGCTTTCTTTTTCCCCCATATCCTTTTGATGCAACCAGATGATGGAGCCCCTGACACAACTGCCCCCGTCGACGATCGCTACAACTACCCCGCGGCTGGATACTTCTACGAGTTGGCCGACGACCAGGAGTAGGATCGGAGGGTCCCAGGCAGGAGGCCTGCGCCTTTCTATCATAGTGTTTTATTTTACCCCGCCTTCTTAAAGGCTTATCTCTGTTTCTGATTCATATCTGTACTCAGATATCTGATGCTTCCGCTGACGCTTGTATGCGAGCTTATGTATTCGAGCCCTCGAGGCACCTAGCTTGTAATATAAAGCTTGTATGACTTTATTTATGTTTTAGAGTTGTGTTGTGATATCTTCCCGTGAGTCCTTAGGCTTGATCGTGTGCATTTGCATGTATGATTAGTGCACGATTAAGCCAGGGGCGTCACACTCACGGGAACAGAAGGTTGCGATGGTGGAAAAGTATTTTCGTGGCTCCCCTCTAGGGTTTTGGAATATATGTGAATTTATAGGACAAAGAAGTAGGTCGGTGGACTCCCGAGGGGGGCCACAAGCCAGGGGGCATGCCCCCCTAGGGGGCACCCTTATGGCTTGCCATCTCCTCGTGGTTCTTCTGACTTTGACTCCAAGTCTTGTAGGTGTCTTCTGGTCCAAGAAAAATCATCATAAAGTTTTATGCCGTTTGGACTCCATTTGATATTCCTTTTCTGCGAAACTCAAAAACAAGGAAAAAACAGAAACTGGCACTGGGCTCTAGGTTAATAGGTTAGTCCCAAAAATAATATAAAATAGCATATTAATGCATATAAAACATCCAAAACAGATAATATAATAGCATGGAACAATAAAAAATTATAGATACGTTGGAGACGTATCAGAAGATTATATGTTCAGATCCATTATGCTATTTAATACCCCTCTGATCTTGAGCATGAATATCATTTGTGAGTATTTACTTTTGTTCTTGAGGTCACGGGAGAAGTCACGTTGCAAGTAATCATGTGAATTTGATATGTGTTCAATATTTTGATGATATGTATGTTGTGATTGCCTTAGTGGTGTTATGTGAACGTCGACTACATGACACTTCACCATCTTTGGCCCTAAGGGAATGCATTGTGGAGTAGTTTTTAGATGATGGGTTGCTAGAGTGACAAAACCTTAAACTCTAGTTTATGCGCTACTTTGTAAGGGACTGATTTGGATCCATATGTTTAATGCTATGGTTAGATTATATCTTAATACTTTTCTCGTAGTTGCGGATGCTTGCGAGGGGGTTAATCATAAGTGGGAGGCTTGTTCAAGTAAGAACATCACCCAAGCACCGGTCCACCCACATATCAAATTATCAAAGTAGCGAACTTGAATCAAACCAACATGTTGAAAGTGACTAGATGAAATTCCCGTGTGCCCTCAAGAATGCTTTACTTATTATACGAGACCGTTTTGGCTTGTCCTTCGCTACAAAAAGGATTGGGCTACCTTGCTGCACTTTATTTACCGTTACCGTTACTTGTCCATTACAAATTATCTTGCTATCAAACTACCTGTTACCGACAATTTCAGTGCTTGCAGAAATTGCCTTGCTAAAAATCGCTTGTCATTTCCTTCTGCTCCTCTTGGGTTCGACAGTCTTACTTATCGAAAGAACTACGATTGATCCCCTATACTTGTGGGTCATCAGTCCGTAACTTGAGGATTATCCTCATTGCTGCACAGAAGAATTATGTCCTTGATGCACCGCTAGGTGACAGACCTGCTGCAGGAGCTGATGCAGACGTTATGAACATCTGGCAGGCTCGATCTGATGACTACTTGATAGTTTAGTGTGCAATGCTTTACGGCTTGGAACCGAGACTTCAAAAGCGTTTTGAATGCAATGAAGCATATGAGATGTTCCAAGAGCTGAAGTTGATATTTTAAGCTAATGCCTGGGTTGAGAGATATGAAGTCTCCAACAAGTTCTTTAGCTGTAAGATGGAGGAGAACAGTTCTATTAGTGAACACATAAAATGTCCGGGTATCACAACCACTTGACTCAGCTGGGAATTGATCTTCCAGTTGAGAGTGTTATTGACAGAGTTCTTCAATCACTGCCACCAAGCTACAAAGGCTTCATGATGAACTATAATATGCAAGGGATGACGAAGACGATTCCCGAGCTCTTCGCGATGCTGAAATCGGCGGAGGTAGAAATCAAAAAGGAGCATCAAGTGTTGGTGCTTAACAAGACCACCAATTTTAAGAAAAAGGGCAAGGGAAAGAAAGGAACTTCAAGAAGACTGGCAAGCAAGTTGGCGCTCCCGTGAAGAAGCCTAAAGCTGGACCCAAGCCTGAAACTGAGTTCTTCTACTGCAAAGGAAATGGTCACTGGAAGCGGAACTGCGCCAAGTACTTGGGATAAGAAGGATGGCAAAGTGAACAAAGGTATATTTGATATACATGTTATTGATGTGTTCCTTACTAATGCTTGTAGTAGCGCCTGGCTATTTGATACTAGTTCGGTTGCTCATATTTGTAACTCGAAACAGGAGTTGTGGAATAAATGATGATTGGCTAAGGACAAGGTGACGATGAGCATCGGAAATGGTTCCAAGGTTGATGTGATCGCCGTCGACACACTACCTCTACATATACCTTCGAGATTAGTTTTAGACCTCAATAATTGTTATTTGGTGCCAGCATTGAGCATGAACATTATATTAGGATCTTGTTTATTGCGAGATGGTTATTCATTTAAATCAGAGAATAATGGTTGTTCTATTTATATGAGTAATATCTTTTATGGTCATGCACCCTTAGTGAATGGTCTATTCTTGTTGAATCTCGATCGTAGTGATACACATATTCATAATATTGATGCCAAAAGATGCAAAGTTGATAATGATAGTGCAACATACTTATGGCACTGCCGTTTAGGTCATATTGGTATAAAGCGCATGAAGAAACTCCATGCAGATGGACTTTTGGAATCACTTTATTATGAATCATTTGATACTTGCGAACCATGCCTCATGGGTAAGATGACTAAAACTCTGTTCTCCAGAACAATGGAGCGAGCTAATGACTTATTGGAAATAATACATACCGATGTATGCGGTCCGATAAGTGTTGAAGCAAGCGGCGGGTATCGTTATTTTCTAACCTTCAAAGATGATTTGAGTAGGTATGGGTATATCTACTTGATGAAACACAAGTCTGAAACATTTGAAAAGTTCAAAGAATTTCATAGTGAAGTGGACAATCATCGTAACAAGAAAATAAATTTTCTACTATCTAATCGCGGAGGTGAATATTTGAGTTACGAGTTTGGCCTTCATTTAAGACAATGTGGAATTGTTTTACAACTCACGCGACCTGGAACACCACAGCGTAATGGTGTGTCCTAATGTCGTAACCGTACTTTATTTGATATGGTGCATTCTATGATGTCTCTTACCGATTTGCCACTATCATTTTGGGGTTATGCATTAGAGACAGCCGCATTCACGTTAAATAGGGCACCATCTAAATCCATTGAGACGACACCGTATGAACTATGGTTTGGCAAGAAATGTAAGATGTCGTTTCTTAAAGTTTGGGGATGCGATGCTTATGACAAAAGGCTTCAGCCCGATAAGCTCGAACTCAAAGCGGAGAAGTGCGTCTTCATAGGATACCCTAAAGAAACTATTGGGTATGCCTTCTACCACAGATCCGAAGGCAAGATCTTTGTTGCTAAGAGTGGGTCATTTCTAGAGAAGGAGTTTCTCTCAAAAGAAGTGAGTGGGCGAAAAGTAGGACTCGATGAGGTAATTGTACCTTCTCTCAAATTGGAAAGTAGCACATCAGAGAAAACCATTACCATGATGCCTGCACCAACTAGAGAAGAAGCTAATGATAATGATCATGAAACTTCAGATCAAGTTACTACTGAACCTTGTAGGTCGACCAGAACACGTACCGCACCAGAGTGGTACCGTAATCCTGTCCTAGAAGTCATGTTGTTAGACAACGGCGAACCTACGAACTATGAAGAAGCTATGATGAGCCCAGATTCTGACAAATGGCTCGAGGCCATGAAATCTGAGATAGGATCCATGTATGAGAACAAAGTGTAGACTTTGGTGGGCTTGCCCAATGAACGGCAAGCCATTGAGAATAAATGGATCTTCAAGAAGACGAACGTTGATGGTAATATCACTGTCTACAAAGCTCGACTTGTCGCAAAAGGTTTTTGACAAGTTCAAGGGGTTGACTACAATGAGACTTTCTCACCCGTAGTGATGCTTAAGTCTGTCAGAATCATGTGAGCAATTGCCGCATTTTATGATTATGAAATCTAGCAAATGGACGTCAAAACTGCATTCCTTAACGGGTTTCTTAAAGAAGAGTTGTATATGATGCAACCAGAAGGTTTTGTCGGTCCTAAAGGTGCTAACAAAGTGTGCAAGCTCCAGCGATCCATCTATGGACTGGTGCAAGCATCTCGGAGTTGGAATATACGCTTTGATGAGGTGATCAAAGCATTTGGTTTTATACAGACTTACGGTGAAGCCTGTATTTACAAGAAAGTGAGTGGGAGCTCTGTAGCATTTCTATATTATATGTGGATGACATATTACTGATTGGAAATGATATAGAATTGCTAGATAGCATAAAAGGATATTTGAATAAGAATTTTTCAATGAAAGACCTCGGTGAAGCTGCTTACATATTATTAGGCATCAAGATCTATAGGGATAGATCGAGATGCTTAATAGGGCCTTCACAACGCACATACCTTGACAAAGTTCTAAAGAAGTTCAAAATGGAACAGTCAAAGAAAGGGTTCTTGCCTGTGTTGCAAGGTGTGAAATTGAGTCAGACTCAAAGTCTGACCACGGCAGAAGATAGAGAGATAATGAAAGTCATTCCCTATGCCTCAGCCATAGGTTCTATAATGTATGCCATGCTGTGTACCAGACTTGATGTGTGCCTTGCCATAAGTTTGGCAGGGAGGTACCACAGTAATCCAGGTGTGGATCCTTGGACAACGGTCAAAAATACCCTGAAGTACATGAAAAGGACGATGGATATGTTTCTCATTTATGGAGGTGACGAAGAGCTCATCGTCAAGGGTTACGTCGATGCTAGCCTTGACACAAATCTGGATGACTCTAAGTCGCAAACCAGATACATATTTATATTGAATGGTGGAGCTGTCAGTTGGTGCAGTTCTAAGTAGAGCATCATGGAGGTATCTACATGTGAAGCGGAGTACATAGCTGCTTCGGAAGCAGCGCATGAAGGAGTCTCGATGAAGGAGTTCATATCCGATCTAGGTGTAATACCCAGTGCATCGGGTCCAATGACAATCTTTTCTGACAACACTGGAGCAATTGCCAAAGCCAAGGAGTCCAGGTTTCACAAAAGAACCAAACACATCAAGCGACGCTTCAACTCCATTCGTGAAAAGGTCAAGGATGGAGACATAGAAATTTGTAAAATACATAAGGATCTAAATGTGTCAGACCCGTTTGAAAGGACCACGATGTCGCCTAGAGGGGGGTGAATAGGCGTTTTAAAAACTTCAACGGATTTGGCTTTATCCTAATGCGGAAATAAACTAAGAGGATATGTTTCAAGCACAAATCCTAAATATAAAGTGTAGGCCTAAAGAATCTCTACAAGGAAATAGCCAACACAATATAATGAGGACAACAATATATATAGTGAATCCAAGGTCAAGAGGCCAAAGTAAACCACAAGTAGTGGCTAGGGTTAGAGATAACCGAAGACACGGAGACGAGGATGTATCCTGATGTTCACTTCCTTGGAGGGAAGCTAGTCACCGTTAGAGAGGTGGATGTTACCACGAAGGCACACCAACGCCACGAAGGCTCACCCTATTCTCCCTTTGAGACAACACCACGAAGGCGTTTCTCAACCACTAGTGGTAGACCTTGAGGTGGCCTCCAAACCATCACAACTTTCCGGGGGACAGATCACAAGTTGATTCCTCACCCGAGCACTCCTACCGCCTAGGAGTCTCCAACCTCCAAGAGTAACAAGATCAAGGGGGGAATGCTCAAGACTTGCTCAAATCACAAATTGTTTTGGTCAAAAGAGAGAGGAGTGGTGGGTGTATGCTTGGATGAAATCTCTCTCAAGAACTCTCACAAATCTCTTCGAGGTCTAACACAAGAATGCTCAAATCCCTCTCTCTCAAATCCCACCGCAAGCAACTAATGCTATGGAGGGATGGGAGAGGAGAGGAACAATGGAGGAGGTCAACAAGTGAACCCTAGATCCATGGGATAGTTTTCCCCCAAATGGATTAGAGTTTTGAGGCTTGGGGGAGGAGGACAGAGCTCAAAATAATGGAGAAATCTCAGACCCAAAAGCCCTGCCTCGATTGGGAAGAAGGGTACCTTATATACTGCCCCCACCAAATCTGCCCGTTATGCACAGAAAAACGCAGCCCGGAACTTCCGGGCTCCCGATTAGGCACCTATGTGCAAACTCTCTGATTAGCCCGGAACTTTCCCCGGAACCTACCCGAAACTTCTGGCCCCCGGAACTTCTGGGAAGGCCCAGAACATCTGGGTTCCCTTCGGCCAGAAGTATGGAAACATTCTGTTTAGCCCGGAACTTTTCCCAGAACCTGCCCAGAACTTCCGGGCTGCTCGGAACTTCCGCCCCCGCAGAAAATAGCCAGCATACCGAAAGTAAAACATGCACAACTTTTTCATACGGACTCCGATTTTGATGATCTTGGGCTCGTTTTGAAGCTATGGAAAAGCTACAGGTCCTCACATAGAGAACCACCCAAGATAAACCAAAATGAAGGGTGCAAAGTATGCAAAGTTTAGATCATATATTTTGGGGAACCTAGTTGGCTATGGATTTATTTGGTGTATGAGATAGGAGTGGAATTGTGTATGGAAGATATTGACTTGAGCAAATCCATCATGAACCCCTTTGATCCCCTCTTAATAGTGCGGGATCCCCATAACTCAAGAATCATAAAAAAGCCATACTACATAGCTATCGAGAATCCATTCTTGAGTGTATATGTTTCTTCGGTGGTCATCACTCCACAACACTAATGCCAAAGAAGCTAATACCTTTGACTCGAGCATTTCACTTGAACTTGATGGTGATGTTTCTTCTTGGCTCAAGTTAAAGGCAAGACATTGGTGAATTCTTCAAGTAGCTCTCCCATACACAATGTGGGAAGCTTTGCTTTGTATTCATCTTCAGTTGTCCATCAGGTGATCATCCACAAGCTTCAATCATGTAATCCTTCTGGATGGTTATCTTGAACTTGCCCTTGTCAACCATGATCATGAACACTTGATGTCATCCTCTCATGGACACTTGGAATCTTTCTCTTGATACAAGGCCATGAGAATAACCTAACCCTCATAAACATAGAAAACACATAGCATGGGTTAGTACACAAAATGCAATTGACAATTTCTTATCATACCACAAGATCCTATGTGATGCATCATTTGCACTTGTGTGTTGACCATTTAGAGTTTGATTCTTTGATCTTTATCTTGGTCAACCATTGTCTTTACTCCATGCTTAATCTTGACGTCTTGAAGACCATATTGAATTCTTCACTATGCTTCATTTCTTCAAGACATGATTACCCATATCTCAATTATCATATGACCATATAGAGTTTATCCATGAATACCATATTGGTCATCATTTTTTCTTCTTCATGCTCCATCACAATATCTTGAGAGGCACAACGAAATCTTCACATGAATTACTTGCTTCAAAAAATAATCATCCATGCCTCGACATATGAGTTCATCATGATCCTATCTTCAATCCATATGTAGAATTCTTCTCTTTAATCATTCTCTCAAAGTCATGATCCATCATGGCTCACCCCATAAGACTAAGCATGAAGACCACTGAGATCCTTCAATGAACTCCATATAGATCATATCTTGTTCGTCACATGGAATTCATCTTGATCATATTTGATTCAATCATTGAGCTCAATCTTGATGCGCAGCTATATGTATATGGCAATCATTCTGAATCCATTCAATATCCTTCTTGCATCGCGCAAGGAACAAGCCTTCGTATATAACTTGATGCCAATCAAGTCTCAATGCATATATTTGTGTTGATGGATATCATCCTTCCATTCATCCAGTATTCTTCATGCATTGCAAATGGAACTTTCCTTCACATGTATATCTTAATGCAAACATTAGTCCATAAGGATTGTCATTAATTACCAAAACCACACATGGGGACTACATGTACTTTCAATCTCCCCCATTTTGGTAATTGATGACAATTTCAACAAGAGGGTTTATATAATGAATTCTAACACAAGTACGCAATTTACCCAACGATAAATTGTATACTTGTGATAGTTTTGATAGCATCAAGTGTCACAAAGATACTTGAGTTTATCACACACGGTGTACTAACATCGAAACACTACACAAGTATTTGATGTTAGTAGAACCACAATATATAGTGGAAGCTCCCCCAAAATATATGCATGTGTGAATGAACTTTGAATTTCCTTGCATATATTGGTTGACATACACTAGGTGGAGTTTTCTCTATATATTCATTCATGCAACAAACATATATAACTATGGTAGATAAGCATGAATGACAACAAGCACTTAAAATACTTATCTTAAACCCTCTAAACTTCTCCCCCATTGGCACCAAATGCCAAAATGGGAAAAATCTAGAAGCCAATATATTATGAGTTCCTCCTTAATGTGTGCGTATTACAAGATGTGAGTGAAAATTAAACGCACATATTCAATGATGAAAATTTGAGGAGCTCGGGATCTATAGAATGCGCCAAGATATTATGATACGAAAATAAGCATTCTACATGTGAGAAAAACTTTTCGAAAAGATCCAAAGAACATATTGTGGACAAGACATAATATGACTACCCAATTTGATCATCATCATAAGACTGTGTCCAAAATACATTCAAAACCCATGAGTGCGTAAGATTATATGCAAAACCACCATAAGAGTAAAAGTAAAAAAACAAAGTGGCCGGCAAGGAATAAATGATATCAAGGAAAGATATGAAATTTTCACATGTATAAAATTTCTAAGAGGCCAATAAAAAAACATATATGTGTCCACAAAGAACCTTGCATACACAAAAGACTCAATTGATAAGAACTTGATATCCATAAGTGAATCCATTATTATACAACTGCCATCCTAGCATAAGAGCAAGGCACATGACACAAAGCACATGGCACAAATTGATCTCATTTGCATAACAATGAATTACAAAGTAAGATAGCAAATACCACAAGCAAATAGAGTGTTTTTGTAATTTTATCAAAATTACACATGGGAAAACAATTGAGGAATTGATATGCAATAAATTGCTTAATTGGCATATTTTGGGATAAGTGAATCAAGAATCTAGTTTATAGATCCCCACTATATGCTTCTTCTCAAATGTCCCACAATTGCAATAAAGTGAATGTTTAAGAACATGCAAGAAGCACAACTATTAGCATGTACTAATCTTGCCATGATGCAACATACACAAGGTTGACCCCATTTCTATATATATGCATGAAGTAAATACTTGTTACCGAGATAGCATTGGTATGATGTCATAGATCAATAAAATGTCCAAGCTTGGTTCTAATTTCCTCATTGTGCCACCACCTTCATGAATAAACCAAGCACCCAATGCTTCTCAAATGTACCTAAAACAATTTAAGTACAATATGGTCCCCAAACTTATTGGGTCCAAAGTAGTTAGCATAACTACAAAACATAGGGTAAAACCACTTAAATATGTGCGTATCGATATGAATATGAATTTCATGCACATCTTAGCTATTAAGAATTTGATGGATATACCATATATATATTGGATCAATTAAAGCAAACAAGGCACGAAAATTTACACATAGTAAATATGCATGCACAAGCCTACCAAAATCTAGAGAGATACAAATTTGGACAAATGAACACATAACCGTTAATACTTCCAATAACATCACTAATCATTCATGTTATCCAAACTGAATCAAAGTGACAAATCAAAATATGATAGCACACAAAGTTCAACACATGAACCAAGCAAAACCAATGAGCATATAAGATATGCATTACACACATACTCATAGGAATATCTCACTCAAGGGACACTATAAACAATGAGATAACAAACTCCCATAACTCCACACAAACCAATAAGATGAACTCGAACAAAATGGTATTTCGAGTTATCCTTCGGTGTAGAAGCCAAATAAGTACATGATCATCTATACTAACACAAGCATAACATGAGAGTTTAGAAATAAACACAATGCTTGGATAGCATATTATTAACCTTCCAATTAGATAGATCATCATGCAAACCAACAATTGGAATGGCTTTAATCAAACCATTTTCCGAATATGATTTTTACGTTAACCATGGGTAAAACTGCACAAGAATGCCATACGTAAACAAGGCATTGCATGCCACAGAGATATAAGATAATCTCAAATATAAATTCTAAGTGGTATTCCTCAATTATTCACATATACAAGGATTGCGGTATGCACAAGGCATATCACTCCCCCATAATGTGATAATCCATGTATTGTCCACAAGAGGCAAATGAAACCCAACTAAGGATAATTAATGAATGAGAATTTGAGTTTCAAATGAGCTTTACATACCACATAGTAACTAGATAGTATTGCGCTAACCATACTAGGTGGTATCCCATATATATACACATTTTAGGTTTGTGATGTGCGTAGAGCATAACACTCCCCCATAGTTTGATGATCCATTAATATCTCAAAAGAGCCCAATAAGATGCAACTAAGATGTAATGAAGGCTCGAGACTATACACACAAATATATGGCATGCATAGCAACTCACACATGCTAGATACATAAATCAAGCATACTATGAGGCACAACATATACGAGTTCATGCTAGGTACAAAAACTAAACATGCAAGGGGCAAGTAACTTTCAATGTAGAATATATAAGTACAAGTTACCGCCTCGAGGAGCATTGGAATCACAAATTTGATGATAATCCACTTGACTTGGCTTGGACCATGATAAATGTTGAGAATCATTTTTCTTCATGAACTAGCCAAGTCTCCAATGCCCTCCACACACCTATTGATCAAGTTTGAGCTTGATGGTCCCCAACTAAGTTGGGTCCTAAGAAGTTAGTCACAATAGGCTTGGCAACCCAAATGGTCTTATCCACTTCCAAACCCATTTGGGCACCAACATACTTGGCAAACAAATTGCCATCATTGTCTTTCCTAAGTGAGTAATTATCATTGATAATTGGAGGCTTAGAGATGTTACCATTGGGACACGATGAGGCTATGTGTCCCTTCTTACGGCAAATATAGCAACATGTACTCCCCCTTCTCTTCTTCTTTACTGTCTCAACTTGGGGAACATTATCTCTGTTAATCATGGGTAGAGGTCTTTCTTCATCTCGAGATTGAACATGACGCCACTTCCCTTGTTGCTTCACACTTGAAGCCTTCTTCTTCAATGGACAAGATCTCATATGGTGACCAACTTTCTTGCACTTGAAGCAAGTAATGTTAGCCGAATTCTTGACTTGATCTTGTCTCATCATCATGTTATTTGACTTCTTATTGGAGATGAAGTCATGTCCACTTTTTCCTTGTGGGTCCTTTTGGACACACAAGATCACATTACTACATTTTTCCAAGTGTTTCTTCAAACTAGTGACTTGGGCCTTGAGCTCATTAATTTCCTCTACATGGTTAGTTTCAACACTAGAAATAAGAGGACTAGTGGAAGTAGAAATTTCATGGTTAGAGCAACAAGACAAGGTGAGAAATTCATCATGAGTGGTAATAATATGAGAGGTGGATGAATTGCAAGGATTAGCACATGGCAATAAAGCATTTAGTGTAGATGTGCTAATGTTCACATGAGACTCACAAGATTTTACCTCGGTGACCATAGCCTCGTGAGCTAACTTTAGCTTACTATAAGAGGTTAAAAGATCCTTTTGAGGGCCCGAGAGCTTTTCATGACTTTCTTCCAATTTCCCATAATTGCTTGTTAGCAAAGCAAGTTGAGCACATAGCTCAACATTCTCCTTCAAAATTGATGCTTCACATGAAACCGAGTTAGTAGCACAAACATCATTATCAATATGAGAGGAGCAAGTAGCAACTAGAGACTTCTCATGAGTTGATTGAAGGACCTCATGAGACTTAGAGAGTTTTATGAGCTCTCCCTTCACACTATTGAATTAAAGGAGAAGGAGCTCAAAATCCTCTTTAAGTTTACAATGAGTAACTTTAATCTGTTCTTTTGAAGACTTCAAGTCACTAAGCGTTTCATGAGCCTTAGCAAGTTCATGTTCAAGTTGTTCACTTTTAGCTTGCTCTGAAGAAATAGATTATTACGTTTTTTAAAGCAAGCAAGAACATCTTGGAACCTTTTATAAGTGTTATTTTTAGCTCTATGAAGAGTTTTCCCAATCTAATAGAGATTTTGAGTCAAGTCATCATCATCCTCATTACAACAATCATCGCTATCACTAAGACAAGATGATACCTCATCATTACCTTTTGCCATGAGGCACATGTGAACAAAGGAGGTTGATGATGATTCTTTTGGAGAAGAGGGTTCTTCTTCAATCAAGCGTGCCTCATATTTCTTGATTTCCTCTACATATTTTGTCATAGAACAACTAGAGAAACCAAAGCATTTCTATCATGGCAACACGGGAGATCAAGCATATCATCACCAACATTTGTTGAGGAATTATTATCGGATATGCATGGACTATCAACACAATAATTTATACTATTTGTGGTGCTAGATATGCTCAAGTCTGTAGAATGTACACCACTAGCATCTACACAAGCAAGATCATCACTAATGAGCTTAACACCATCATCACAAGATATTTCTTCACTCACCATGTCATTACCTTGTGGCACGCCACATGTTGGTGAAGTGGAAGATATTGAAGTGTGCAAGTAATCGGAGGTGGAAGCAATAGAGAGCTCTTCATGATTTAAAAATGCGGATAACTCCTCCATAAACTCATCCAACAGAATATTATCTTCATCAAGATTGGATCCACCATATATATCTTCAAGTTTGGTCCAAGTCTCATGAGCCGACTTGCAAGTCATGACTGACTTAAACACTTCAAAGGTTAAAGCTTGATGAATGACAAGAGAAGTATCACAATCAAGATACATATCCTCAATATATGGAGAAAGCCCATCCCTTGCAATAGGAATTCCTACAAGAACAATGCGCAAAGCATTTGGACCCATGGCCCGAAAGTGACAAAGCATGTGAATTCTCCATAGGTGATAATTTGTGCCATCCAAATCAAAAGTGTTGTTGTGCACTAAATCACTAGCCGACATCGATACTCTCTAGGCGATGATGCCTAATAAGGAGAGAGACCTAGCTTTGATACCAATTGAAAGGACCACGATGTCGCCTAGAGGGGGGTGAATAGGCGTTTTAAAACTTCTACGGATTTGGCTTTATCCTAAAGCGGAAATAAACTAAGAGGATATTTTTCAAGCACAAATCCTAAATATCCTAGGCTCAACTAAGTGCACCAACAACTTGATCTAAATAAGATGAGCACAACAAGATACTAACAAGCACAAGTAAGTTACACAAACTTACTTGAGCAACATCACAAGATATGTAAGTGTATGGCACAATATAACAATTCACACTAATCACAAGATATATCAATAGTACTAAGTATGAGTTGCGGAATATAAAGTGTAGGCCTAAATAATCTCTACAAGGAAATAGCCAACACAATATAACGAGGAAAACAATATATATAGTGAATGCAAGGTCAAGAGACCAAAGTAAACCACAAGTAGTGGCTAGGGTTAGAGATAACCGAAGACACGAAGACGAGGATGTATCCCGATGTTCAATTCCTTGGAGGGAAGCTAGTCACCGTTAGAGAGGTGGATGTTACCACGAAGGCACACCAACTCCATGAAGGCTCACCCTATTATCCCTTTGAGACAACACCACGAAGGCGTTTCTCAACCACTAGTGGTAGACCTTGAGGTGGCCTCCAAACCTTCACAAACTTTCCGGGGGACAGATCACAAGTTGATTCCTCACCGGAGCACTCCTACCTCCTAGGAGTCTCCAACCTCCAAGAGTAACAAGATCAAGGGGGAAATGCTGAAGACTTGCTCAAATCACAAATTGATTCGGTCAAAAGAGAGAGGAGGAGTGGTTGTATGCTTGGATGAAATCTCTCTCAAGAACACTCACAAATCTCTTCGAGGTCTAACACAAGAATGCTCAAATCCCTCTCTTTGAAATCCCACCGCAAGCAACTAATGCTATGGAGGGATGGGAGAGGAGAGGAACAATGGAGGAGGTCAACAAGTGAACCCTAGATCCATGGGATAGTTTTCCCCCAAATGGATTAGAGTTTTGAGGCTTGGGGGAGGACGAGAGAGCTCAAAATAATGGAGAAATCTTAGATCCAAAAGCCCTGCCTCGATGGGGAAGAAGGGTACCTCATATAGTGCTCCCACCAAATATGCCCGTTAGGCATAGAAAAACGCATCCCGGAACTTCTGGGCATGCCCAGAACTTTCGGGCTACCGATTGGGCACCTATGTGCAAACTCTCTGGTTAGCCCAGAACTTTCCCCAGAACCTACCCGGAACTTCTGGCCCCCGGAACTTCTGGGAAGCCCCGGAACATCCGGGCTCCCTTCGGCCAGAAGTATGGAAACTTTCTGTTTAGCCCGGAACTTCCGGCCCCCGGAACTTCCGGGCTGCCCGGAACTTCCGCTCCCGCAGAAAACAGCCAGCATACCGAAAGTAAAACATGCACAACTTTTTCATACGGACTCCGATTTTGATGATCTTGGACTCGTTTTGAAGCTATGGAAAAGCTACAGGTCCTCACATAGAGAACCACCCAATATAAACGAAAATGGAGGGTGCAAATTATGCAAAGGTTAGATCATATATTTTGGGGAACCTAGTTGGCTATGGATTTATTTGGTATATGGGATAGGAGTGGAATCGTGTATGGAAGATGTTGACTTGAGCAAATCCATCATGAACCCCTTTGATCCCCTCTTAATAGTGTGGGATCCCTATAACTCAAGAATCATAAAAGAGCCATACTACATAGCTATCGGGAATCCATTCTTGAGTGTATATGTTTCTTCAGTGGTTATCACCTTTGACTCGAGCCTTTCACTTGAACTTGATGGTGATGTTTCTTCTTGGCTCAAGTTAAAGGCAAGACATTGGTGAAGTCTTCAAGTAGCTCTCCCATACACAATGTGGGAAGCTTTGCTTTGTATTCATCTTCAGTTGTCCATCAGGTGATCATCCACAAGCTTCAAGCATGTAATCCTTTGGGATGGTTATCTTGAACTTGCCCTTGTCAACCATGATCATGAACACTTGATGTCATCCTCTCATGGACACTCTGAATCTTTCTCTCAATGCGAGGCCATGAGAATAACCTAACCCTCATAAACATAGACAACACATAGCATGGGTTAGTACACAAAATACAATTGACAATTTCTTATCATACCACAAGATCCTATGTGATGCATCATTTGCACTTGTGTGTTGACCATTTAGAGTTTGATACTTTGATCTTTATCTTGGTCAACCTTTGTCTTTACTCCATACTTAATCTTGTTGTCTTGAAGGCCATATTGAATTCTTCACTATGCTTCATTTCTTCAAGACATGATTACCCATATCTCAATTATCATATGACCATATAGAGTTTATCCATGAATACCATATTGGTCATCATTTTTTATTCTTCATGCTCCGTCACAATATCTTGAGAGGAAGAACAAAATCTTCACATGAATTACTTGCTTTAAGAAATAATCATCCATGCCTAAACATATGAGTTCATCATGATCCTATCTTCAAGCCATATGTAGAATTCTTCTCTTTAATCATTCTCTCAAAATCATGATCCATCATGGCTCACCCTATAAGACTAAGCATGAAGACCTCTGAGATCCTTCAATGAACTCCATTTAGATCACATCTTGTTCGTCACATGGAATTCATCTTGATCATATTTGATTCAATCATTGAGCTCAATCTTGATGCGCAACTATATGTATATGGCAATCATTCCGAATCCATTCAATATCCTTCTTGCATCGCCCAAGAAACAAGCCTTCGTATATAACTTGATGCCAATCAAGTCTCAATGCATATATTTGTGTTGATGGATATCATCCTTCAATTCATCCAGTATTCTTCATGCATTGCAAATGGAACTTTCCTTCACATGTATATCTTAATGCAAACATTAGTCCATAAGGATTGTCATTAATTACCAAAACCACACATGGGGACTACATGTACTTTCAGACTAAACCTCTTCCGCGGGCAAAACATGATCAACACCAAGACTCCATGGGTGTTAGATTCATTACTATGTAATCTAGATTATTGACTCTAGTGCAAGTGGGAGACTGTTGGAAATATGCCCTAGAGGCAATAATAAAGTGGTTATTATTATATTCCTTGATCATGATAAAAGTTTATTATTCATGCTATAATTGTATTGATCGAAAACTTAAATACATGTGTGAATACATAAGCAAATACCAAGTCCCTAGTAAGCCTCTACTAGACTAGCTCTCATTGATCAAAAGATGGTTAAGGTTTCCTAACCATAGACATGTGTTGTCATTTGATAACGGGATCACATCATTAGGAGAATGATGTGATGGACAAGACCCATCCGTTAGCTTAGCATATGATCGTTCAGTTTATTGCTACTGCTTTTTAATGTCAAATACACATTCCTTCGACCATGAGATCATGCAACTCCCGAGTACCAGAGGAATATCTTGTGTGCTATCAAACGTCACTTCGTAACTGGGTGATTATAAAGGTGCACTATAGGTATCTCCAAAGGTGTCTGTTGAGTTTGCGTGAATCGAGATTGTGATTTGTCACTCCGTATGATGGAGAGGTATCTTTGGGCCCTCTCGGTAATACAACATAACAAGAAGCTTGCAAGCAAAGTGACTAAGGAGTTAGTTACAAGATGATGTATGATGTCACTTGAACTACGTCAGTATTTCCCCAAAGAGGATGGGATGATGCAGCACAACTACAGTAGGTATTTCCCTCAGTTCTGAAACCAAGGTATCAATCCAGTAGGAGAACCAAGCAACACTATGTAAATGGTACCTACACACAAGGAACAAATACTTGCAACCAACGCTTATGAGGGGTTGTCAATCCCTCTTCGGGTAACGGCACAAGAAATTGTCAAGTTGGCGGGATAAAATTTGTGTAGATTGGATAAATAGATCTCGATAAAAAGCAAAATAAAATAAGTAATAAAAAAGTGCAGCAAGGTATTTTTGGGTTTTTGGAATAATAGATCTGAAAATAAAAGCGAATAAAAATATATCTCAAAGCAAATATGATAAAGAATAGACCCGGGGGCCGTAGATTTCACTAGTGGCTTCTCTCGAAAAATAGCACATGGTGGGTAAACAAATTACTGTAGGGAAATTGATAGACAATCGAATAATTATGACGATATCCATGGCAATGATCAATATATAGGCATCACATCCAAGATTAGTAGACCGACTCCTGTCTGGGTCTACTACTATTACTCCACACGTCGACTGCTATCCAGCATGCATCTAGTGTATTAAGTTCATGGAGAAACGGAGTAATGCAATAAGAACGATGACATGATGTAGATGAGATCTATTCATGTAGGAATAGCCCCCATCTTGTTATCCTTAATAGCAACGATACATGCGTGTCTTGCTGCCCCTTCTGTCAGTGAGAAAGAACACCGCAAGATCAAACCCATCACAAAGCACCTCTTCCCATGGCAAGAAAAATCGATCTAGTTGGCCTAACTAAACCAAAGATTCGAAGAAGAAATACGAGGATATAAATAATCATGCATATAAGAGATCAAAAGAAGATTCAAATAATGTTCATGGATATAGATCTGATCATAAACTCAAAGTTCATCGGATCCCAACAAACACACCGCAAAAAAGAGTTACATCAAATAGATCTCCAAGAGACCATTGTATTGAGAATCAAAAGAGAGAGAGGAAGCCATCTAGATACTGCCTACGGACCTGCAGGTATATGATGAACTACTCACACGCATCATCAGAGAGGCACCAATGAGGATGATGAACCCCTTCGTGATGGTGTCTAGATTGGATCTCGTGGTTCTGGAACTTGCGGTGGCTGGAATTGTGTTTCGTCGACTCCCCTAGGGCTTCTGGAATATTTGGGAATTTATAGGGCAAAGTGGCTGTGCGGGAGGTCATTGAGGGGGGCATAACCCCTTGGGCATGCTTGGGCCTCCTGGCGCGCCCTGATACATCTCCAATGTATCTATAATTTATGAACTATCCATGCCATGTTTACAACAAGTTTATATGGTTTTGGTATGATTTGGATGGAACTAATCCGGATTAACATTGTTTTCATCAGAACTACAGTGGTGTTGTTTTTTGTGTAGAAATAAAAGTTCTCCAAATGCAACGAAACTATTTGACGATTTTTTTTGAAACAAAAGAGGCACTAGAAGCTTCGTGGGAGGGCCAGAAGAGCCACGAGGATGGCACAACCCACCGGGGCGCGCTAGAGGGGCCTGGCTTGCCCCGGTGGGTCTTGCTCACCTTGAGGCCCATCTTCGCGTGATTCCAACGCAAAAAAATCCTATAAATAGATAAACCATCTGAAATAACCCTAGGTCAGAAGTTCCGCCGCCGCAAGCCTCTATAGCCACGAAAAACCAATCTAGACCCCATTTCGGCACCCTGCCGGAGGGAGAAATCATCACCGGTGGCCATATTCATCATCCCGGTGGCCACCATGATGAGGAGGGAGTAGTCCACCCTCGGGGCTGAGGGTTTGTACCAGTAGCTATGTGTTTAATCTCTCTCGCTCGTGTTCTTGAGATGGTACGATCTTGATGTATCGCGGGCTTTGTTAATATAGTTGGATCAGATGGTGTTTGCCCCTCTCTATCTTGTTGTGATGAATTGAGTTTTCCCTTTTGAGATTTCATTTTTTTATCGGATTGAATACTTTTATGGATTTGAGAGCACTTGATCTATGTCTTGGCACTCAACTCGCGGATTCCTGAGGTGACATTAGGGTAATCTATGCATAGGGGTTGATGCACCTTTTTGTCCTTGTTTCTCCGGTAGAAATCTTGGGGCACTCTTTGAGGTTCTTTGTGATGGATTGAGTATTATGAATCTGAAATTGTTTGATGCATATCGCATAATCAACTCACGGATACTTGCGGTGACATTGGAGTATCTAGGTGGCATTAGAGTTGGTTGACGTGTATCATATGGTGTTATTTTAGTATGAACTCTTGGTTAGATCGATCGGAAAGAATAGCTTGGTGTTATTTTAGTATGAACTCTAGGATAGATTGATCGGAAAGAATAGCTTTGAGGTGGTTTCGTACCCTACAAACAATTTCTTCTTTTGTTCTCCGCTAGATAGGAACTTTGGAATGATTCTTCATCGCACATTGAGGGAAGGTTATATGATCCAATTATATTAGCATTGTTGAGAGATTGCACTAGTGAAGGCATGGACCCTAGGCCTCATTTTCAAGCATTGCAATACCGTTTGTGGTCCGTTTTATCAATTGCTACCTTGCTGTTTTTTATTGTTCCTATTACAAAAATCAATATCTACTATCATTACTACGCTTGTATCACCATCTCTTCGCCGAACTAATGCGCCTATACAAATTACCATTGTATTTGCTGTGTTGGGGACACAAGAGGCTCTTTGTTATTTGGTTGCAGGGTTGTTTGAGAGATACCATCTTCATCCTACGCCTCCCACTTGAGGGAAAATTGCTATTGTCCTACCAAACTCTGCGCTTGGAAGCCCAACACGAGTCTACAAGAACAAGTTGTGTAGTAGACGTCAAGCTCTTTTCTGGCGTCGTTGCCGGGGAGGTGAGTGCATGAAGGTATATCTTTAGATCTTGCAATTGAATCTTTTTGTTTCTTGTTTTATCACTAGTTTGGTTTATAAAGAGAAAATTACAAAAAAATGAAATTGAGGTGGTCTCATATTGTTCATCTTTGTAATGTCTTTCTTGAAAATGATGGATCCGAAAATTATGCTCAATTGATAGAAGAAGAATTCAATAAAATGTTTGGCATAAATGATGAGCATGATTGCAATGTTGTTAGTATGAATTCTTTGAATATCCATGATGTTAATGATATGCAAAGCCATAATCTTGGGGATGCTATGTTTGATGAAGATGATATTTTTAGTCCCCCAAGTTTTGATGAGAATATTTACTATGATGTAAGCATGCCTCCTATTTATGATTATTATGGTGATTTATGCTATAAAGAGTAATGATATCCATGAAACTTGTCATCATGATTTTAATGCTCAATATGATTATGCCAATCAAGAAACACATGATAGTTATTTTGTTGAGTTTTCTCCCACTACTATTCATGAGAATAAATTTGCATGTGGAGAGTAATAAAATTCTATGCTTGTGGATCATGAAAAGAATGCTTTATGTGATAGTTATATTGTTAAATTCATTCATGATGCTACTGAAAATTATTATGAGAGAGGAACTTATGCTTTTACATATTGCAATAATATCAAGTTTTCTCTATATGTGTTGAATTGCAATATCCAATTTCCTCTCTATGTGTTGAAAATCTTGAAGTTTTGCTTGGTTTGCCTTCCTATGCTAGTTGATTCTTGTTCCCATAAGTTGCTCACAAAATCCCTATGCATAGAAAGTGGGTTAGACTTAAATGTGCTAGTCATATGCTTTATGATGCTCCCGTTATGTTTCATTTCTTATCTTTTATGTGAGCATCATTAAAATCTTCATGCCTAGCTAAATGGCATTAAAGAAAAGCGCTTGTTGGGAGACAACCCAACATTTACCCCTACTGTTTTTATGTGTTAACATTATTAAGCCACTGTAATAATCATGTTTTATAGCATTTTGTCGGGGGGATGACCCCCGGGTAGTCCCAAGACGGATATCCGGACGGGGTGCCCGCCTGTCCGGATCGGCTGCTCCGGCTCGCGCCCGCGGCCGGCTTCTCCAGCAAGCTGGCTGCCCGAAGTCAATTACGGCGTCCCATCGGACATGCTCAGACGAGACGGCTGTATCCGGCAGCAGCGCACTATTGGCCAACAGTGAAGTACTATGCGCATCGTCATCTACAGTGCACTGTTCACTCATCATCATCATCTACAGTGCACATTATCATCAACAGTGCACCACCGTCAGCCACAGTGCCACTGTCCCCTAGGCGTCTGTCATAAAAGACCCCAGGGGCTCCTCTCGCTGTAGTATGCTCGCGGAAACTGCATTCTCCCCTTCTCCACGAAATCTCCATACTCTCGCCCGTTCGTTCCTGCCTCCTTCCCTCGCTGCTAGCCTTTGTGCAAAAAAGCCACCGATTCCAGTGCCCTGCTCCGCCTAGCCCCGGTCACTGACGCGCTCCGGTTCAACCACGGCTACCACCACCAGCTCGCTATCTCCCGCGGCCTCCTCCTCCGCGGTGCCCACTCCCTGCCGTACGCCCCGGAGGCTAGTCCTCGTCGTCTTCGGCCCCGACGCGCCGTCGCCGCCGTCCACACAGTGGGTGCCCCCACGACCCGCGCCCCGCGAGTACCACCGGCCACGGGTGCTTGGGATCAGCACCGTCGCGGCTGCGCCCCTGTGCGGCCCCCACCTCATCTCTTCGCCGCCTGTACTGCCCGCGAGGCTCCTCTGGAGACCGCTCTCCCTCCAGAGCCCCGCAGCGCGCCGTGGCTCTGCTCCCCTTGCACGACCTTCTTCGCCCCCGGGTACGACTCGCGCCGGCCACACCGCCGCGGGCCGCCTGCCACGGGTACCCGCGCCAGCGCGCAAGGGCTCTGCCCGCCCCGCCTGTCGCCGCTCCTCCGGCCCGCGGCGCGCCCGCGCCACCCCACCCCGCCCCCCCCCCCCCCCCCCCCCCCCCCCCGCGCAGTCCGCCCTGGCCCTCCTCCTCGCGAGCTCCCCCGTCCGTGGTCATCGCCAACCTCCCGCTCGTGCCGGCCGCCCATTCGTTCCAGCCGCGCGCCCCCGGCGCCCCGGCGTGGCCCTGCCCCGGCCTCCCCCGCGAGGTCCCGTCCACGCCGGCCCGGCCACCGGCTCCTCCCGCTCCACCACGCGCAACCCGCCCGTGTGCCCTCCGCCTCCGCGAGCGTCGTCTCCCTGGCCTCCCCCGCCTCACGCACGACGCGGCCGGCCACCTCGACCTCCTCCTCACCCAGAGTGCCACCCAGTTGGTGCTCCGCCCGCCGCCGGCGCCCTCCACCACCACAGCTGCGCGGTCGCGCGTCCACGCTGCGGCGGGCCACTCCGTCCCGTCCGCGCCCGCGGCCCCCGTGCTCTCCTCATCTCCGCCTGTCCGCGGTGCCCCATCGTCGCTCCGGCCGCGTGGTAGCACGCCCGCGGCCTCTCGCGCGTATTCATTGCCTTGCGGCACCGGTTTCGCCGCACTTACTCCACCGCTCCGCCTCCTCGAGCTTCCCCCGCGCTCGGCCTACCAGATTGTGCCTTCTCCGTCCGCCCCACCAACCGCGCGCGTCGCCCCCTGCGGCTCTTGTCCGCGGCCACGCCCACCTACGCGCGTGCGCCCCAGTGCACCTCCGCATCGTCGTAGCTCCACCAACCGCGTGCTCGCCGTCCCGGCCCCGCCTGCCGCCCGCGCCGGCTTCCCCGCCGCTCGGCCTGCCGGCTTCGGCCCGCCAGCCGGCCTCCTGCCGGCTCGCCCGCCTCCCTGCACCGGCTCTGCTGCCGCGCCGCTTCCCGGCCGCTGGCTGCTGCCGCGTCCCGACCGCCGGCTCCTGCCGCGTCCCGGCCGACGGCTTTTATCGCGACCCGTCCCGCTCCTGCCGGCTGCTTAGGCAGTGAAAGAAAAGAGAAAGAAAAGAAATAGGAAGTGGGGAGCCGGCCAAAAAAAAAGATGTGCCCAGGCCGGCTGCCCAAGCCGGCTGATAGTAAAAAAAATGCCGCCTGATGGAAGAAAAGAAATGCCTATTGCCTCGCGTCGCAGCCCGGCCCGGCTGCCTATCCGCTTTGAGGCCTGGCCGTTCGGGTCCGACTGGCTGGGGCACCCCTTGAGCCACTCGGAGGCTACATCCAGTGGGCGGGACACGCCGTCTATCATCGACAACCTCCGGCTTGTCAGTGTCAAAGCAATGTGAGCTTCCCAGCCGCATGTTGTTACACCGCACACAAAAACGGATAACCCCGAGCGACCCTGGCGCTAGCCAGTTTCGGCCAGCCGCATGTCGTTACACCGCACACAAAAACGGATAACCCCGAGCGACCCTGGCGCTAGCCAGTTTCCGCCCGGGGGCTGGCCGCTTGGCCCCATTCATTCATTCCCGCAGATGGCTTAGTAGCGCACATGGTACCGAAGGCTCACTCTCAGCCACAGACCGCCACGCGGCTGTCCGGCAAGCGAGAGCAAAAGCTGGAGGTCACCCCACATGAAAAACGTCCGGGAGAAGACGGCTTGGGCAACCTGGTCGTTTCCTTTATGAGTATCTACTTGATCGAATCTTCTCAGGTAGTCCGAGTACTGTACGCTTCACTCCGCGGCCACTCTTCGCAACAGCTACAGACCGGCTCCAGGCTGTCTAGCTAGCAAGAGGCAAAGCCAAAGAGCAGAGGGGACATGAAAAGGACTGAAGGGGGCTCGGACAAAACCGAGTCGGCACCCTCTGCACAAAACTTGCACTGCTAAAAGCAAACATTTGATATATCTGCGTTGGCTAACTTTGTCTTTTGCATGACCATTTCCGTGGGGAACCCCCCTCCTCGCCCAGAGGCTCGGAGGCTACACCCAGCGGGTGTGCCGGCGTGCCTCGCTGGGAAAATGCCATGCCGGTTGCAGGCTTGCCGCCGGCTACAGCCGGCATTCCCGACACCGCCGTCTGCTCCAACCACAGCGAAGACCCTCCAGCCGACTCTTCAAGTCGCCCGGAGGCTCGGAGGCTACACCCAGTGGGTGCGCTGACGCGGCCCCACTGGAAGCCAGCTACGCCGGCTGCAGCGCGCAGCCGGCCGCCGTCATCAACAACCGCGAAGACCCTCCACCCGACTTTTCAAGTCGCCCGGAGGCTACACCCAGTGGGTGCGCTCGTGCGCCCCCACTCGGAACACGCTGCGCCGGTCGTAGGCCCGCCGCCGGCTGCCACCGGCACCCTCGACGCCATCGTCTAGATCAACAACAGCGAAGACCCTCCTCCCAACTTTTCCAAGTTGCCCGGAGGCTCGGAGGCTACACCCAATGGGTACGCTCGTGCGCCTCCACTCGAAACACGCTGCGCCGGTCGCAGGCCCGCCGGCGGCTGCCGCCGGCCGTCTTCAACAACATCTTCTGCTTCATCAACGCCTGCTAAAACCCTCCGCCCAACTTTTCCAAATTGCCCGGAGGCTACACCCAGTGGATGCGCTCGCGTGCCCCCACTCGGAACACGCCGGTCATCTCCTGCAGGCGGTCGAGGACGTTGAGGGTGGCAGCCGACAGCGGCCTCGGCTGCTGGGCCCAATTGTTCCGCGGATCAGGAGGCGGGCCGGCTACGTAATCCGGCAGGTTGATGTAGTCGCGTGTCGGGTCCAAGTTGCGGACATAGAAGTAAGACTTCTGCCACAACTTGGCCGACTCCAGCACAGCTACAGCCGGAAACCGGGTTCCGGAGCCAGTGCGCCGCACGGCGACGCAAGCGCCGCACTGAGCCGCCTCGCCCTTGGCCGCGGTGCCGAGCTTGAGGTAGAAAAACCTCCCCCACAACTCGAGCGTGGGGAGAACGCCGAGGTAGCCCTCACAAAAGGTGACGAAGGCGGAGAGGAGGACCATGGTATTGGGTGTGTGGTTGTGCGGCTGCGGGCGGTGGAGGTTGAGGAAGGCGCGGAAAAAGCCACTCGGCGGCAAACCGAAGCCGCGGAGGAAGTGGCTGCGAAAAATGACAAATTCGCCGGCCTCCGGCGCCGGCGTGATCTCCCTCGCTGCAGGAACCTGCGCGCCCACGTACGCTTCATTGGGCATCCTCCGTGTCCCGCGAAGGAAGTCGATGTGCTCGTCGATGACGTTTGAGTCATCCCACTCGCCTCGCGCCATGCTCTGTGGTTGCTTGGTGGCGGAGCGGCGAGGTCGAGTAATGGCGAGGCCGCGGTAGCGCAGAGAGGTCGAGCGACGGCGGGCTGCGGTAGCACTTCGGTGGCGGGCGGCGCGGCACAGCGGCAGCAGCAAGGAGGAAGAAGAAGAAGAAAGCAAGGGAGGGGGCGCGTGCGTTTAGCCGTTCCCCGGCCCCTCCCCTACTTATACGGCTGCGGCGGCGGAGCCGAAAAGGCAAATCGTGGGGGGCATGGGGATTAACTGCGCCCATGCCCCGCACGTCCCCGTAATTTCCGTGCCATCATGGCGTGTCTTCAATTGGCCCTGGAAGGGCAACCGCCCGCCTCGGCCGTAGCGGATCCGCGCATGTGCCGACGCCCTGTAGTGGTGGGTCCGGGCCTTTGGCGACGTCCCGTCACGCGCGTGGGCTGGCAGGCTGGCCTGGCCTGCTGGCGCCACATGGCAGGCGAGTAGCGGGCAGCAGGCGCGCCGCCCAGTGCACGCGACGACTATTCGAATTCATCAGGCGGCTGGCCCGACCTCGGCCGGCTCCTGACAGACGGCTTCTACCAAGTCGGACGAAGCAAAAGGCCCAAGACCTCTCGGAGTAGGAAACTGCTGAGGCACTCCGGCTTGAGCCGCGGCGCCTCACCACCTTCGGGGACTACTGTCGGAGGGATTGACCACGGGTAGCCTCATCAACACCCCATAGCATTTCAAAGCATCGGGGCCAGCAAAGCCCCTCGAACCTTCCGGACGCGTGGTCGGCTCCCAGATGGCGGCGCGCTCTCAGAAGGCGGCTTCGGGGGAGGCCGGATCCTAGCAGACGGCCCCTCCTTCCCTCGGAGTCTGCACCCATTCATTAAGATAAGATGGAGCGTGGCTGCAGGGCCAACTGTTCCCCCAAATCTCGGAGGAGCATGGCTACAGTGCGGGCTGACCAAGCGGACACCCCTCTGCCAGGCGCGGCACTGTAGCCACGCGGCCCATGACGTATCCCTCGTCAGCAGGGGCCATGCTCCCACGACGGGCGGTCGGTACGGCCCGCAGGCGGCGGGCCCTACCTGTCCGTGAGCAACCAGAAGATGGCGCTCCCCAAGAAGGCGGCTTCGTTGGCGGACCGGTTCCCAGCAGCCGGCCCCTCTCTCGTCTCGGAGTCAACGCGCCGTTACTCTGATGAGACAGAGTATGGCTACAGTGAGCGCACACCAGGCGGCGGGACTGTAGCCATGCCTCCCCCGACAAGGCCCCCGTCATCAAGGGCGAGGCTACAACAAAAGGCAATCAGTGTGGTCCGCAGGTGGCGAGCCCTACCTGTCTGCCGAATCCTCGGCCGCCGGCGGGGCCCACCAGGCAGCGGGCAACAACAGCCGGCGGAGAGCCCGGCGACCATAGACACTGACATCCGGGTCCTACACCCGGCCCTATTACCATTGTACCCCTGGGGGGTAGGCCTATATAAACCCCCCAGGCTCACCCATGCAAAGGGTTCAGCATCCACGCCATTCATACACACATAGCTAGGAGAAGCAAGAGAGCTAGCCTTACCCTTCTTCTTCCTCTAGCCAACAGCTCAAGGAGCAAACTTGTAGCCACTATCTGATCATAGTCATCATGCGGAGACCCCGCAGAGCAGGACTAGGGGTGTTATCTCCTCGGAGAGCCCCGAACCTGGGTAAGACTCGTGTGCGTTCAAGCTCTCGCCCATTCCCGCTTCTAGGGCCTGACGACGTCCTCCTGTCCCCATCCATGATAAGCCATCCCCTGGCATCTGTCGCGAGAATACCCCGACATAATGTTCAGCTCATTAGTCCCGGTTTGTAAATGAACTGGCACTAATGTGACCATTAGTGTCAGTTCCAACGGCTAGGCGGGCGACACTCATTAGTGCCGGTTCGTGTTGGACCTCTAGTACAGGTTCGTGCCATGAACCGGTACTAAAGAGGTGGTGGCAGGCTGGGGCCCCACCAACACCTTTAGTCCTGGTTCGTGGCATGAACCGGTACTAGAGATGCACCTTTAGTCCCGGTTTGTATAACCAACCGGGACTAAAGATGCCTCTATATAAACCCTTCATCAAGCCCGAGCCCATTTCTCTCTGTTTTCCCCTTTCATTCCTTCCTCTCCTTTGTTCTTCCCCATTGCTCGAGCTCATCCTTCATTTTTGCCAAAATTTGTCAAGATTTGAAGGCCCCCCATCCATCCAAGTGATCACAAAGGTTAGCAACTTTGTCCTTTCATATCTCATTGCTAGATTAGCTCTTGCAATGCTCTATAAGTATAGTGATTTGTGGGTTTTAGTTTGGGAGTAATTATATGTGGTAGTTTATTTGATTTACATGCATTTTGAGTTCAAATTAACTCTTAGTTTGCATATGTAGGTGTGGTTTACTTAGTGCCTTCCCGTCCCCATCCTAACGACCACCGTCGATCGCCCGCATCGTCCCGTCGCTGGCACCACCTTGGTGAGCCTCTTGTTCTTATCTTTTTTGTATAAAAAAAATCATGTTTGTGTGATTTAGATAAATAGTTACTTGAATAATTTCCTTACCCGTACGTTGTTTGTTATACATAGTGGCATGGTTTTGATATCCATCCCCGTCGGCCCTCGTCCGGTTTATGATTCAGATGTGGTATATTCTCTTTTATAACTATTTGTTGCATTTTGTGTTTATGACAAATTATGCCCATCAAGTTGACATACATATTTTTATCTAGGAGGTATGTGAACCAGAAATTCCAACCGACATAGATATTCTTGTCGAGAGGTTAAATTTAGTTGAAAATGAAAATGAGTATTTGAAAGAAAAATTAAAAAGAATTGAAGAAGAGAAGATGAAACTGGAGTTGTATGTTGCCGATGTCGTCGATGATCACAAGATCAAGATGGAGAAAATGCGCTTGAAGATGAGAAAGATTAGAAAATATGCCATTGATAGTGAAGCTTGGTATCATTATGCTGTTGGATCAATTGTTACCTTAGTTTCGATCTTGATCGCATTTGTTGTTGCATTTAAATGCTTTAGCTAGAGAGTTTGTATGTTGTTTTATGAGAATAAGTGTGTATGAACTTTATGTATGAACTTGTATTAATTTGGTCTTTTCAGTGCTATGTAATGAAGATGAGCCAGCAATGGATGTACGATGACCGATGCTCTCCCCAGTTCGTTAATGGCATGCGTACTTTTCTGCTTGCGGCTGAGGCAAACAAGCGGGCGGATGGTTTTATGTCTTGTCCATGTGCTGGCTGTAAGAATGATCGGAATTACTCTAAGTCAAGAACCATTCACGTCCACCTGTTTGAGTCCAGTTTCATGCCCCACTATAATGTTTGGGCCAAGCACGGAGAAAGAGGGGTTATGATGGAAGACAATAAAGAAGAAGAGGACGACGACAGCTATCCTGGCCATGACGGGTTCCCTGAATATGATGGTACAACAATGGGGGAAGAAGCTAAGCCGGCATTGCGGGAAGAAGCTGAAGAAGAGGCATCCGACGAGCCCGCTGATGATCTTGGTCGGGCCATTGCCGATGCAAAGAGAAACTGCGCAAGTGAAAAGGAAAGGCTGAAGTTGCAGCGCATGTTAGAGGATCACAAGAAATCGTTGTACCCAAATTTGGAAGCTGACAAGAAAAAGCTGGGCACCACACTGGAATTGCTGCAATGGAAGGCAAAGAATGGTGTATCTGACAAGGGATTTGGAAAGTTGCTGATAATGCTAAAGAAGATGCTTCCAAAGGACAACGAATTGCCCGACAGTACGTATGAAGCAAAGAAGGTTGTCTGCCCTCTAGGATTAGAGGTGCAGAAGATACATGCATGCCCTAATGACTGCATCCTCTACCGCGGTGAGTATGTGGATTTGAATGCTTGCCCGGTATGCGGTGCATTGCGCTATAAGATCAGCCGCGATGACCCTGGTGATGTCAATGGCGAGCGCCCCAGGAAGAAGATTCCTGCCAAGGTCATGTGGTATGCTCCTATAATACTACGGTTGAAATGTTTGTTCCAAAACAAAGAGCATGCCAAGTTTCTGTGATGGCACAAAGAAGACCGTAAGAAAGACGGGAAGTTGAGAGTACCCGCTGACGGGTCGCAGTAGAGAAAAATCGAGAGTAAGTGGAGGGACTTTGCAGATGACGCAAGGAACGTATGGTTTGGTCTAAGCGCAGATGGCATTAATCCTTTTGGGGAGCAGAGCAGCAATCATAGCACCTGGCCTATGACTCTATGTATGTACAACCTTCCTCCTTGGTTCTGCATGAAGCGGAAGTACATTATGATGCCAGTGCTCATCCAAGGCCCTAAGCAACCCGGCAACGACATTGATGTGTACCTAAGGCCATTAGTTGAAGAACTCTTACAGCTGTGGAATGAAAAAGGTGTACATGCGTGGGATGAGCACAATCAGGAAGAATTTGACCTACATGCGTTGCTGTTTGTGACCATCAATGATTGGCCTGCTCTCAGTAACCTTTCAGGACAGATAAACAAGGGATACCGCGCATGCATGCACTGTTTGGATGATACCGACAGTATATATTTGGATAATTGTAAGAAGAATGTGTATCCTGGGACATCGTCGATTTCTTCCGAGCAGGCATCCCGTAAGAAAGGCAAGCATTTCAAAGGTGAGGCAGATCACCGGACGAAGGCTCGCCACCGTACTGGTGATGATGTACATGATATGGTCAAGGATTTAAAGGTAATCTTTGGAAAGGGTCCTGGCGGACAATCTGTTCCGAATGACACTGACGGACGCGCACCCATGTGGAAGAAGAAATCTATATTTTGGGACCTGCCCTATTGGAAAGACCTAGAGGTCCGGTCTGCAATCGACGTGATGCGCGTGACGAAGAATCTTTGTGTGACCCTGCTTGGCTTCTTGGGCGTGTATGGGAAGACAAAAGATACACCAGAGGCATGGGAGGAATAATAATTTTCAACCCTTTCCGACTCCATTTGCTTTTTTCATGCATTTACTGATTTTTTGAGCTAAATGACCGTGAAATTGAAAAGAACTACAAATGAACTCTGAAAAGGTTGAAAGTTCGCATGGTATCATCATTTCACCCACATAGCATGTGCTCAAAAATTGAGAGGGTTACGGCAAAAACTGGATGCACTTCGTGTACAAAATGGACAATCTCTTTCGAAGTATCAGGGTTTCGGACGAAAACTCATCTGTTACAGAGGCATTTCATTTTTTAAACTTATTTCAACTCCAGACTTTTTGTGTGTTCAGTATGCACCATTCAAAGCCACGCCATCAATTTTCAACCCTTTCCGGCTTCATTTGCTATTTTTCATGCATTTACTGATTTTTTTAGCTAAATGACCCTGAAATTGAAAAGCAGTACAAATGAACTCTGAAAAGGTTGAAAGTTGGCATGCTATCATCATTTCACCCACATAGCATGTGCTAAAAAGTTGAGAGGGTTACGGTAAAAAGTGGATGCACTTCATGTACAAAATGGACAATCTCTTTCGAAGTATCAGGGTTTCGAACGAAAACTCAACTATTACAAAGGAATTTCATTTTTTTAAATAACCTAAGAATTACCAAATTGAATATAATGATAAAACACACTAATATTAAACAGAAGAAAAAAGAATCACCAAAAAATCTATTTTTAAAGTAAAGTTATTCACAAACTAGTGATTCACACAAAATTCAAATAATTCAAATTTAAACTATCCAAATTTGAAAACTACTGGCTCTAACAGAAAGTTTATAATTTTTTTACCTAAAGCAAAAAGATTCACAAAGAAACTCTAAATAAAGCAAAAAACAACTCAGAAACAAAAGAAACTAAATAAAGAAGAAAACAAAAAAAATGAAAAAAAATAAATTAAAAAAAAACCCCGCCTACTGGGCCACAATGGCCTGCATACGACTAGAAACCCAACCTGTAATTGGGCCAGGATGCAGGCCCGCGAGACCTAGTAGGCCCACTGGGCAACACATGTGAGGTATAGGCCCAGAAGGCCTGCTTTAGAGAGGAGCTCGAAGGAGCAGCCGCGGCTGGGTTTATAAACCAGTGCGGCTGCCCTTCGCTGGGCGAGGTGGGACTAAACTTGGTGCACCACGGCTGTGGTAGCGCACCACCTTTAGTCGCGGTTGGTGGCTCCAACCGCGACTAAAGGCCCCCTTTAGTACCGGTTGGAGCCACCAACCGCGACTAAAGGTGGTGCGCTTCCCTCCGCTTCGGCTGGCCAAAAGTGACCTTTAGTCCCGGTTGGTGGCTCCAACCGGGACTAAAGGTCCCTCCTATATATACAACAATTATGTATTTTTTAGTTTCCCTCTGCTTCTTCGTCTCTTCGAACAGAGGACATCGCCGCCGCCCCCGACGCGCCGCCAGGCTGCCCCGACGCCGTCGCCGCCCCCGACGCGCCGCCCCTGTCGCCGCCCCCGTCGTGCGCCGCCCCCAGTCACCTCGCCTCGCCGGCCGTCGCCCCGCTGTGAGCCCCTGCCGCCATGGCCGCCCTCCCATCAATCGAGCCCGCACACACACACACACATGCATGAACACACACACGCACACACACATTTTCTTATTTTTTTTTGTTTTTTATACTTTTTGTTATAGAAATGTTAGATGAATTAGATATATAAATGTTAGATGAATGTTTTTTTAGTTTTTTATACTTTTAGTTATAGAAATGTTAGATGAATGTTTTTTAGTTTTTTATACATTTAGTTATATAGAAATGCTAGATATATAAATGTTAGATGAATATTTTTTAGTTTTTTATACTTTTAGTTATGTATTTGCAAAATCAAGTGAAAAAGAATTACAAAAATCAAGTGTGGATTAATTTGCATATAGGTTTTTTATGTCATAGGTAGAATGGTCTTTTGAATAGAATAGTAAACTAGTAATCGTATAGGTTTTTTGAATATAGGTTTACAATATAAATTTTTATGTCATTATCACTTTGTCATCAAAGAATGCTATACCTTTTAGGAGGATTGTTGATTCGTTTCCATTCCGACAAATTTTAGGCGCTCGATATGTCCTATTTTAGCAAAGGTCATGCCGTAATTTTTAATCTTTGAATTATGAACATATATAGGAAATGTCTGACGATGATAAGTTCCCCTAGTGCGATGACTATACCGACGACGGGGGTATGTGCGACAGACCGCACCTAGATAACGGTACATGCTTCTCCCTCACGCTTAAGGAGGGCTTCGAAGGTTTTACGGTATGTAACTTCAGTGGCATGTGTTTCTTCTGAATTAAGCATGGCTTAAGATTTTTGCTTTAACGTGTAATTTCCATTTTTTATAATTTGACTAGTGCATACCCTGCTATGGAAGACCATATGTCCTTGAGAAGCTATCTTTTGAAGAGATGTCCAAGGTGGACACGAAGATAGCTTACCTTAAAACGAAACATGATTTCGATTTTGAGGTTAAGATCATAAATGAAGTAGGTCACACTCATTTTGGATGTTCAAATTGGGAAGGATTATGCAAGGCCTATGGATTCGAGGAAGATATGAAAATAACATTGGATCTTGGCAATCCGGAAGATGAAAACATTTGGCTGGATCCTAACATGATTCCGATTCTGCCTCCGTGTGAGTTTGTTAAACACATTTGTTAAATGATCTATATTCCTTATCTAAAAATACTTGTTATTCATACCTGCTGAACTTGTTTTTTATAATTGACAGCTTATTTTCTCTCTTCCCAAGAAATACAAAAGATAATAGACGACACCTACTACATTCATGGCGCAGAGCTAACTTGGGAGGAGAAGAATTATCTTATCTCCTTTGTTAAAGATGTTCTGCAACTTAAGATCATCTATGGAGTTGGGAAAAATTATGGTAAATACGTGCCACTAGTCCACGAGTTGTGCGATGCTACCATTTGTGCTAGTATCATGGTAAGATTTTTACTATTGTGTCACTAGTTAGTCCATCTTTTTCATACATTCTTTTGAAGTAAACTTCATTTCTAACTATATATGTTACTATTATGCTCTTCAACAGAAGCTCCCGGATGTGGTTGTGCCTCCATTTATGTTTGTGGAAGGTGAGATGACAGTTGTTTGCGTACGACCATGGTCGGAGGGTCTCAAATATGCATACTCGACCTCTAAAACGGATGGAGGCGTCAAAATCAAGGCTTGGAGAAAAATAGTGGCTGAGCGAAGGCCACAAAATGGAGACAGTTGGATCTCTGTGTTGCATAACGGAGAAGGAGGGGTTTTTCTGTTTTATGCTATGCTACCTGAGAGAGAGTAGTAGGTCCTGCTACCTTACCTAGTGTAGTTGGTTAACTTATGATGATCATAATGGTGAGATTGTTATATCACTAGCACCTTACCTAGTAGTGGTTAACTTATGATTATCATAATGGTGAGATTGTTATATCACTACGATCAAGATGAGTTGTATATATGACTACGATGATGATGAGTTGTTATATATATCATTATGATGATGATATGAGTTGTATATTATTAGGGTGGAAGAAACACATATTAGATTAAAGTGGATATATCCAAGTGACCAAGTTGAATACATAGGAATATATGTAGCGTAAAATATGTTTGATATGAAAAAAAAATTAAATGTAAAACACAAAACTAAAATGAAAAATAAATCATAAACCCCTAAACCTTTTAGTCCCGGTTGGTGTTACCAACCAGGACTAAAGGTCTCCCAGCCCCCGGCGCGGGGTCGTGCCACGTGGTGGGCCTTTGGTCCCGGTTCGTGTTGAACCGGGACTAAAGGGGGGCCTTTAGTCCCCACCCTTTAGTGCCGGTTCCAGAACCGGCACTAAAGGGCCTTACGAACCGGGACTAAAGCCCAATTCTGCACTAGTGGACGCTCCCGCTCAGCACCTTTAATCGGCAGTAAGAATAAAAAATAGCATTTAATATAAAACCTTAAGGAGAAAAAATGTACAATTATCAAGAATGCCGTTTGGTACATTGATCAAGAATGTAGATAAGAAGATTTCAATACGGCATAAGTGCACAGCAAGAGTACTCCCGTGTATGTATTGGCATATTGTTGGGCTATAATGAAAACATGACAGTGTACGCATGATGCAATAGTTCGTTCAGATACAGTTCATCTTTCAAGCTACATGACTTGAGTCATAAATTAATAAATAAGGTTGCGCGCGGCATACAATGTATTGAATTGATTTTAGATATCCGAATCTTAGATAAGTGTTAGCAAACACTTTCCCCTTAAACTTAGCAAGCAACAATTAATTTGCAATCTTGTGATTTTCTAGACTTGCAAACACGTGTGTAAGAAAAAATTTGTAAGACGAACCTATAAAAGCCATCTCCACAAATCTTAGAAATAGATTTAGGAAAATATATAATATTTACATAGAATAAACAAAAGTTTGATTTTGTGTGTGTGTGTGTGTGTGCAAATGAGCCGATCCGAATTAGAGTTGCTTAGAGAAAAGTATGTACAATCTTAGGAGGCAGTTATTCCATCAAGGCAAGTAGTACATGAACATGAGGTGGTTGATGTAAACAATAGCAGTATTACAAATTCACGCGTACTTGTAAAATAATGAGTTCGACCAGAAACAATCCTCCTAATTAATGAAATTTGCTCGCATTCTTGCTAACCATTTACTATGTCTATATAACGGAGCATAATTTGCAATCCATTAAGCATACATAGATTAGCACGAGTGAAAAGCTTGTAATGGTTTATGGATTCTTATGTGACACGTCCGAGATTTAATACGCAAATATATATGATCTTAAAAATGCTATCCAGCGACATCTATTCAATAAAATATCGATGTAGCAAAACTAACCTGTACAGATCAAGGTGTGCTTGGACTATAAACTGATGAATTCGTCTTCCTCGTCCACTATGCAAACTATCAATTGGAAAAACTTGTTTTTTCCAACAATAAAGAACCATAAAAGATTTCCTAATGCCAATATAATTAATACTAAAAAGTGGATCAGATTGCCTGATTGGAAACTGTTTGACTGTAAACTGTGTAATATACCTGTATAGATCAAGATACGCCTTTATAAACTACTGAATTCATAAAAAATGCAGATCTGATTGCATGATTGGAAATAGGAAAAGTGGATATCTTCACTTACCGTTGATGAGGGAGACTACTATTAGCGCCAAGGTACAGACAATAGTGGGGTTGCACATATATCAGTTGTTGTTGGCACGGATGCCCACGATCGTTGTGCATGATGCAGATTGTCAAAAGAATAGTGGAAGGAATTTCTGTGCAGGAAAGAAAAAGGTGCAACATATACTGCATGAAATCGACGTTGGGCTGCCGATTAGAACTTGTCCAGCCAGATTGACGTAACAACATGCATGAAGATGAATTTATCTTTTTCCTCCATGGGAAGAACAAACTGAAGAGAACAGAGAAATTGTGGAGGATATACATGAATCACATATGTGTTTTCTTTGTCGGTTGGAGATAAAGATATGGGAAGGACAGCCATGCACAAATACGTGTTGAAATCTTCTAGGACTCTTCCCTTTTTTTTCTAGGGAAAAAGTTACACGGTCCTTTTGTTTAGGGAAGGTCCACGATCCTTATTTGATCCTAACGACTGATTGAAATCTTCTAGGACTCTTGCCTTTTTGTCTAGAGAAAAAGTTCCACGGTCCTTTTTTTTCTTTTGAGGAAAGTTCCACGGCCTAAGAAACAATCTTATTTTCAATTTTTTCTGATTCAAGGGAGCGGAGAGGATGTGTTGTGTATGTCAAATCTAGTTAACGCTCAGATTGCCTTTTTGATTTTTTCCTTATTCAAGGGAAAAGGAGAGTCCTTGTGCGCTAGGCATAGGAGAGCACTTTTTTTTAGGACACACCTCATGTTTCTTATTCAAGAAAAACTGAGAGAGTCCTAGTGGAGGATGACTCATTAACATGGGATAGGGGAGCACGCATCAGGCTTCCATCCAACGGCCACACATGCATCATATATTAGATGGACGGTCAATTTTCTTTAATTTCACCGTTTAACGTGGTGTCTCATATGGTGCCTCCAATTAGTAAATATAAGATTGTTGAATGAATTGAATATCATAAAGTTGAAATTATATGTGCTTCACATGCTTGTATTATGCCTAGTAGTAGCTTCACATTGGGTTTAGAAAGTGAAATCTTTTGAAGCTTCACAATCACAATATTTGTCATACAAGCAATTCATGAATGATTAATATAAGGAAGACAACTTTCACATACAAATATATTATCTTGGACATCTTCTATGATTGTGAATACCCATTAATTATTTTCAAATTTGAGCAAATTAGTTGAAGTTGGACAAGGAAGACAATGTAATAGTTATGTTTGGGTATATTTGCATAGAAGTTATATTGTTATGGATCCTCCAACATGTGGTGTTTGCTTAGGATCTTTTGCTAGCCAAAAATTCGTATTAAGTAGAGATACTACTTGTGCATACAAAAACCCTTAAACCCAGTTTCTTGCCATGAGTGTCCACCATACCTACCTATGGATTGAATAAGATCCTTCAAGTAAGTTGTCATCGGTGCATAAAGCAATAAAAATTACTCCTAAATATGTTTGATCTTTTATTGTAAGGAAAAATTGAGCATTGTACGAACTTGTGATGGCAAAGTAATAAAAGTGACGGACTACATAATAAAGGTTGCTATCATCAGGGGCAATATAATGTAACGTTCCTTTGCATTAAGAGTTTGGGCATCCAAAAATAAAAAGTGCATGACAACCTCTGCTTCCCTCTGCAAAGGGCCTATCTTTTACTTTTCAGTATTTACTTTTATGCAAGAGTTAATACTATGCATTCTCATTTCAACCTCAATTATCCTCTAGTTGGCAAGCATCATGTGGCGGGGAAAGATCTAGGCACATATGGCCAGTCAAATATATTTGATCATGATTTATTATTGTTGGCAATTATCTCTATGATAAATGAGTTGGGAGGCGAAACATTAAGCCCCTATCTTTCTTTGTGTTCGATGGATGCCATTTGTTCTAAAAATATGCTTTGAGTACTAGCAATCATAGAAGACTATATGATGATTGAGTATGTGGAGCTCTTACTTAGACTCTATTGAATAAGTTGAATTGCAATTGTTTGGTGACTAAGAATATAGGTTGTCGAGTTTCAAGAGAATTCATTGTTTGAACCTTAACATGTGAATTGGTTGCTACTTTAACATGAGAAGTTTTATGAGAAAGAATTATTGTTATGATGCTAGGAAAAGTGATTGAAATTATCATTGATCAAACTTATGCACTCTGCTAGCATTCACACTTCATAAATTATTTCTTTGATCATTTAACTACTCGAGGACGAGTAGGAATTAAGCTTGGGGATGCTGATACGTCTCCAACGTATCTATAATTTATGAAGTATTCATGCCATGTTTACAACAATTTTATATGGTTTTGGTATGCTTTGGATGGAACTAACCCGGACTAACGCTATTTCCAGCAGAACTACCGTGGTGTTATTTTTTGTGCAGAAATAAAAGTTCTCCAAATGCAACGAAACTTTTTGATGATTTTTTTTGGAACAAAAGATGCACTAGAAGCTTCGTGGGAGGGCCAGAAGAGCCACAAGGAGGGCACAACCCACCAGGGAGCGCCAGGGGGGCTGGCTTGCCCCAGTGGGTTGTGCTCTCCTCGAGGCCCATCTTCACGTGATTCCAATGTTGAAAAATCCTATAAATAGAGAAACCATCAGAAATAACCCTAGATCAGAAGTTCCGCTACGGCAAGCCTCTGTAGCCACGAAAAACCAATCTAGACCCCGTTCCGACACCCTGCCGGAGGGGGAAATCATCACTGGTGGCTATCTTCATCATCCCGGAAGTCACCATGATGAGGAGGGAGTAGTCCACCCTCGAGGTTGAGGGTTTGTACCAGTAGCTATGTGTTTAATCTCTCTCTCTCTCTCGTGTTCTTGAGATGACACGATCTTGATGTATCGCGGGCTTTGTTAATATAGTTGGATCATATGGTCTTTTCCCCTCTCTATCTTGTTGTGATGAATTGAGTTTTCCCTTTTGAGATTTGATTTTTTTATCGGATTGAATACTTTTATGGATTTGAGAGCACTTGATCTATGTCTTGGCACTCAACTCACAGATTCCTGAGGTGACATTGGGGTAATCTATGCGTAGGGGTTGATGCATGTTTTCATCCTTGTTTCTCCGGTAGAAATCTTGGGGCACTCTTTGAGGTTCTTTGTGTTGGATTGAGTATTATGAATCTGAAATTGTTTGATGCATATCGCATAATCAACTCACGGATACTCGCGGTGACATTGGAGTATCTAGGTGACATTAGAGTTGGTTGACGTGTATCATATGGTGTTATTTTAGTACGAACTCTTGGTTAGATCGATCGGAAAGAATAGCTTGGTGTTATTTTTGTATGAACTCTTTGATAGATTGATCGGAAAGAATAGCTTTGAGGTGTTTTCGTACCCTACAAACAATTTCTTCTTATGTTCTCCGCTAGATAGGAACTTTGGAGTGATTCTTCATCGCACGTTGAGGGAAGGTTATATGATCCAATTATATTAGCATTGTTGAGAGATTGCACTAGTGAAAGTACGGACCCTAGGCCTCATTTTCAAGCATTGCAATACTGTTTGTGCTCCATTTTATGAATTGCTACCTTGCTGTTTTTTATTGTTCCTATTACAAAAATCAATATCTACTATCATTACTACGCTTGTATCACCATCTCTTCACCGAACTAGTGCACCTATAGAAATTAGCATTGTATTTGGTGTGTTGGGGACACAAGAGACTCTTTGTTACTTGGTTGCAGGGTTGTTTGAGAGATACTATCTTCATCCTACGCCTCCCACGGATTGATAAATCTTAGGTCATCCACTTGAGGGAAAATTGCTACTGTCCTACAAAACTCTATGCTTGGAGGCCCAACACGAGTCTATAAGAACAAGTTGTGTAGTAGAAATCACGCCCTGGTGGGTTGTGCCCACCTCGGATCTCCCCTCTGGTACTTCTTTGGCCCACTGGGTGTCTTCTGGTTCAGAAAAATCTCCAAAAAGTTTCGCTGCATTTGGACTCCGTTTGGTACTGATATTCTGCGAACTAAGAAAACAAGCAAAAAACAACAACTGGCACTGGGCACTATGTCAATAGGTTAGTCCCAAAAAATGATATAAAGTTCCTATAAAATGATTGTAAAACATCCAAGAATGATAATATAACAGCATGGAACAAGCAAAAATTATAGATACATTGGAGACATATCAGCATCCCCAGGCTTAATTCCTACTCGTCCTCGAGTTGGTAAATGATAAAAACAGAATTTTTTATGTGGAATGCTGCCTAACATGTTCATCACACATTCTTTTCTTTTGTAGCATGGACATTTGGACTTTTATATGGTTCAAAGCAATAGTCTAGTTTTAACATGAAGATTTCAATACTCAAACATATCAATAAGCAACCACGTCTTTCAAAATATCAACACTAAAAAAGTTACCCCTAGCCCATCATGCTCAATCATTGATCCATTCATGAAGCACACTCGCATATTAGCTACATCCAATGCTCAACTACGATCATAGTGACCCTTAGTTGGTTCTTTATAAGAGAAGATGGATACTCAAATAAAAATAAAAATTGCATAAAGTAAATAGATAGGCCCTTCGCAGAGGGAAGTAGGGATTTGTAGAGGTGCCAGAGTTCAAAGCTTAAATTGAGAGATTTTTTTTTTGAGAGGCATACTTTTCCCGTCAACGAAAACGACCGAGTAATTCCCAACACTTTCCATGATAGATATATCATAGGCGATTCCCATACAGAAAATAAAGTTTATTCCATTTTCCACCATACTTTCACATTCCACGGCTAGCCGTATCCACGGGTACCGTCCATACCAACACTTTCCAAGGAATTTATTATTTGATAACATAAAGTAAATTTCTTTTTCATTTCAGGACTGGGCATCCCTATTACCACCGTACTCTCGTGCAATGACAAGTGAATAAACATTCATCTTGAGAATAACACATCTAGCATGGAAAATATTGGCCACCCCCTGCCGCTTCATGAGCGGTACAAGCACACAAAAAGGAAATTCATTTTGAAAATTAGAGATGGCACATACAAATTTGCTTAGAACGACACGGAAATACCGCATATAGGTAGGTATTGTGGACTCATATGGCAAAACTGGGTTTAAAGATTTTGGATGCACAAGTAGTATTTCTACTTAGTACAAGTGGAGGCTAGCAAAAAGATTGAGAAGCAACCAACCAAGAAACAAAAAATCACATAAGCGAGCATTAAGCATAACTAACACAGAATAATGCACCACAAGTAGGATGCAATTTCATTGCATAACTATTGACTTTTGTGCTTGCATAGGGAATCACAAACCTTAACACCAATATTCTTACTAAAGCATAATTACTCACCAACATGACTCACATATCACTATCATCATATCTCAAAACTATTACAAAGAATCAAGTTTATTTTGTCCAATGATCTTTATGAAAGTTTTTATTATATCCCTCTTGAATATCTATCACTTTGGGACTAGTTTTATATATTGCAATTGCTTTTGACAAGCTCAAACAAATTTAAGTGAAGAACATGAGCATAAAATTTTTCGTCTCTCAAAATAATATAAGTGAAGTATGAGAGAATTTCTTCAAAAATTTACTAACTCTCAAATAAATCTAAGTGAAGCATGAGAGCATTTCTTCAAACATATTAAAGCACACCATGCACAAAAAGATATAAGTGAAGCACTAGAGCAATTCCATAGCTCAAAAAATTTAAGTGAAGCATAAATAGCAATTCTAACAAATCATAGCATAATTTTGTCTCTCTCAAATAGGTGTGTCCAGCAAGGATACTTGTGACAAACTAAAAGTCAAAACAAGAAAAGACTCATATAATACAAGACGCTCCAAGCAAAACTCATGATATGTGACGAATAAAAATATAGCTCCAAGTAAAATACCGATGGTCGTTAGAAGAAAGAGGGGATGCCTTCCGGGGCATCCCCAAGCTTAGTTGCTTGGTTCTCCTTGAATATTAACTTGGGGTGCCATGGGGCATCCCCAAGCTTAGGCTATTTTCACTCCTTATTCCTTCATCCATCGCGATCTCATCCAAAACTTGAAAACTTCAATCACACAAAACATAACAAAACCTTCATGAGATCCGTTAGTATAAGAAAACCAATCTTTACTTTAAGTACTGTAGCAAACCCATTCAAATTTTGATACTGCATTATATCTACTGTATTCTAACTATACCATGGCTTATACCCCCTGATACAATCCATAGATTCATCAAAATAAGCACGCAATGCAAAGAAAACAGAATCTGTCAAAAACAGAAAAGTCTGTAAAGATGCGAATTGTTCTCATACTTCTGTAACTCCAAAAATTCTGAAAAATTAGGAAAGAAGAGGAAATTTGTATATACATCTTGTGTAAAAAATTCATAATGTTTCATAACTTATTTGAATTTAAACAATTTTGTTACTGGACGCAAAAGTTTCTGTTTTTCAACAGGATCAAATCAACTATCACCAAAGCTATCCCAAAGGCTTTACTTGGCACAAATACTAATTAAACCATAAAAAACACAATCATAACAGAGGCATAATTGTGCAAACACTTATGAATAGAAAGAAAATGGCAAAAATAAATTTTATTCATTGGGTTGCCTCCCAACAAGCGCTATCGTTTTATGCCCCTAGCTAGGCATAATGCATAGATTCAAGTATTGTCATCTTTAGTTTTTGCCACTTTTGTAAGGGTTTTTTCAAACCCGGGAGGCTCTTTATGCTTCCCAAGATTTTTGGGAAAAGGGACCATCTTGAGATCTAAAATATCCAAACATTTATTATAAAGAGCAATCAAAGTATTCGTGCGATTGAGGTTTCCACTTGTATGTTTAAGAGGTTCGTTATATTTTTGCAACTCAACCAAATGTTTATGCAAATCACTTATCTTGTCTAAAATTTGAGCTCCTTCTTGAGTAAAAGAAATACCATTTTTGGTTGGTGGAATTCCCAAAATTCCCTCTAGGATCTCATAAGCGGTATTAGCATCAAGCTCAATAAAGTTCCCTTTAGTGGCAAAATCCAAAAGTTGTCTATGATGCAAAGCTAATCCTATATAAAAATTTTGAAGCAAAATCTTTGCATCCCCTTTTAGATTGCAAATGCGATAGGATTCCATTAGCCTATACCAAGCATCTTTCAAATTTTCTCCTTGTTTCTGCTTGAAGTATAAAACTTCAAAATCTGGTGACAAAGGAGGAGTAGTCATGCTAGCCATAGTGACAAAGTAGGCAAACAAGATCAGACACAAAAAGATAGATCTGACGAGAAAAAGTGAAAAAAAAGAGGGCGAATAAAACGACAAATTTTTGTGAAGTGGGGGAGATGAAAATGAGAGGCAAATGGCAAAAAATGTAAATTCCAAGGAGATGAGATTTGTGATTAGGAACCTGATAGATGTTGATGATGTCTCCCCGGCAACGGCGCCGGAAATTCCCTTTGATGTCGCTTGAACTTCGTCGGTATTTCCCCAAAGAGGAAGGGATGATGCAGCACAGCTACGGTAGGTATTTCCCTCAGTTATGAAACCAAGGTATCAATCCAGTAGGAGAACCAAGCAACACTATGTAAACGGTACTTGCACACAAAGAACAAGTACTTGCAACCCGACGCTTATGAGGGGTTGTCAATCCCTCTTCGGGTAACGGCGCCAGAAATTATCAAGTTGACGGGATAAAATTTGTGTATATTGGATAAATAGATCTCGATAAAACGCAAAATAAAATAAGTAAAAAAAAGTAAAGCAAGGTTTTTTTGGGTTTTTGGAATAATAGATCTGAAAATAAAAGCGAATAAAAATAGATCTCCAAGCAAATATGATAAAGAATAGACCCGGGGCCGTAGATTTCATTAGTGGCTTCTCTCAAAAAATAGCACACGGTGGGTAAATAATTTACTGTTGGGCAATTGATAGAAGATCGAATAATTATAACAATATCCATGGCAATGATCAATATATAGGCATCACGTCCAAGATTAGTAGACCGACTCCTGCCTGCATCTACTACTATTACTCCACACATCAACCGCTATCGAGCATGCATCTAGTGTATTAAGTTCATGGAGAAATGGAGTAATGCAATAAGAACGATGACATGATGTAGACGAGATCTATTCATGTAGGAATAGCCCCCATTTTGTTATCCTTAATAGCAACGATACATGCGTGTCTTGCTGCCCCTTCTGTCACTAGGAAAGAACACCGCAAGGTCGAACCCATCACAAAGCACCTCTTCACATGGCAAAATAAATCGATCTAGTTGGCCTAACTAAACCAAATATTCGAAGAAGAAATACGAGGCTATAAATAATCATGCATATAAGAGATCAAAAGAAGACTCAAATAATATTCATGGATATAGATCTGATCATAAACTCAAAGTTCATCGGATCCCAACAAACACACCGCAAAAAATAGTTACATCAAATAGATCTCCAAGAGACCATTGTATTGAGAATCAAAAGAGAAAGAGAGAGGAAGCCATCTAGCTACTGCCTACGGACCCGTAGGTCTATGATGAACTACTCACGCATCATCGGAGAGGCACCAATGAGGATGATGAACCCCTTCGTGATGGTGTCTAGATTGGATCTCGTGGTTCTGGAACTTGCGGCGGCTGGAATTGTGTTTCGTCGACTCCCCTAGGGTTACTAGAATATTTGGGAATTTATAGGGTGAAGTGGCGGCGCGGGAGGTCACCGAGGGGGGCACAACCCCCCTGGGCTCGCATGGCCCTCCGGATGCGATCTGGTGGGTTGTGTCTACCTCGGGCCTCCCCTCTGGTACTTCTTTGGCCCACTGGGTGTCTTTTGGTCTAGAAAAATCTCCAAAAAGTTTCGCTGCGTTTGGACTCCGTTTGGTACTGATATTCTTGAAGTAAAAAAACAAGCAAAAAACAGCAACTGGCACTGGGCACTATGTCAATAGGTTAGTCCCAAAAAATGATATAAAGTTGCTATAAAATGATTGTAAAACATTCAAGAATGATAATATAACAGCATGGAACAAGCAAAAATTGTAGGTACGTTGGAGATGTATCAATTTATTACGGAACAAGTAAAGAGACTTGCTGGTAATGAGATTGAACTAGGTATGGAGATACCGACGATTGAACGGGCAAGTAACATAACGATGGACAAAGGGAATTGCATATGTTGTCATAAAGGTTCGACCGATAAAGATCTTCGTGGAATATGTAGGAACCAATATAGGCATCCAGGTCCCGCTATTAGTTATTGACCGGAGTAGCATCTCGGTCATGTCTACATCATTCTCGAACCCGTAGGGTCCGCAGGCTTAACGTTCGTTGACGATATAGTACTGTATGAGTTATGTATGTTGGTGACCGAATGTTGTTCGGAGTCCCGAATAAGATCACGAACATGAAGAGGAGCTCCAGAATGGTCCAGAGGTAAAGATTGATATATAGGATGATAATATTTGGTCTCTGGAAGAGTTTCGGAATGCACCGGATAAATATCGGATGACCGAAAGGGGTTCCGGGAGGCCACGCGGAGTTATTGGGCCAAACAGGCCAACGAGGGGAGCACACCAGCCCACAAAGGGGCTGCCGCGCCCCACCTCATGGCCGCCGGCCCTAGGTAAGGAAGGAAGAGGGCAAGCCCCCTCTTGCCTTCTCTTCCACATGCTAAGAAAGGAAGGGGGGGGGGCGCCCCTCCTTCCTTCTCCCCACGCGCCAAGAAAGGAATGGGGGCGCGCCTAGGGCAGGCGCCCTAGGGCGGCCGTAGGCCCCCTTGGGGTGCGCCTAGGGCTTCCTCCCCTCCACCTCCACCTATATATATGAGAGGAGGGGAGTGGGCGCCACACACCACAAATCCCCAAGCCGTGTGTGGCGCCCCCTCTCCCTCTAGTTCGTCCTCCGCTCTAAACCATTGTGCTTGGTGAAGCCCTGCAGAAATAGTTTCACCATCACTGTCACCACGCCGTTTGATACGTCCATTTTGCATCATGTTTTCCTACTGTTATTTATAATGTTTTTATGCATAATAATGCTTTTTGGAGTAATTCTAATGCCTTTTGTCTCATAATATGCAAGGTTTACACAAAGAGGGAGAATACCGACAGTTAGAATTCCGGACCTGAAAAAGCTATGTCAGAGTTACCTATTTTGCACATCTCCAAATGAGCTGAAAATTTACGGAGAATTGTTTTGGAATATATAAAAAATATTGGAGCAAATAACTACCGGAGGGGGCCACCCTGGTGAGCACAAGACACCAGGGCGCAACTGGGCCCCCAAGCGCGCCCTGGTGGGTTGTGCCCTCCCCGGCTCACCTCTGGTGCCCATCTTCTGGTATATAGGTCATTTTGACCTAGAAAAAATCAGAGGGGGACTTTCAGGATGAAGCACCACCGTCTCGAGGCGGAACTTGGGCAGGAGCACTTTTGCCCTCTGGCGGAGCGATTCCGCCAGGTGAACTTCCCTCCCGGAGGGGGAAATCATCGTCATTGTCATCTCCAACAACCCTCTCATCTTTGGGAGGGTAATCTGCATCAACATGTTCAACAACACCATCTCCTCTCAAACCCTAGTTCATCTCTTGTGTTCAATCTTTGTACCAGAACCTCAGATTGGTACCTGTGGGTGATTAGTAGTGTTGATTACATCTTGTAGTTGATTACTAGATAGTTTATTTGGTGGAAGATTATATGTTCAGATCCACTATGATATTTAATACCCCTCTGATCTTGAGCATGATTATTATTTGTGAGTAGTTACTTTTGTTCTTGAGGTCACGGGAGAAGTCATGTTGCAAGTAATCATGTGAACTTGATATGTGTTCGATATTTTGATGATATGTATGTTGTGATTCCCTTAGTGGTGTCATGTGAACGTCGAATACATGGCACTTCACCATATTTGGGCCTAAGGGAATGCATTGTGGAGTAGTTATTAGATGATGGGTTGCTAGAGTGACAGAAGCTTAAACCCTAGTTTATGCGCTACTTCGTAAGGGACCGATTTGGATCCAAAAGTTTAATGCTATGGTTAGATTTTATCTTAATACTTTTCTCGTAGTTGCGGATGCTTGCGAGGGGGTTAATCATAAGTAGGAGGTTTGTTCAAGTAAGAACAACACCTAAGCACCGGTCCACCCACATATGAAATTATCAAAGTAGCGAACACGAATCGAACCAACATGATCAAAGTGACATGGTGAAATTCCCGTGTACCCTCAGGAACGCTTTGCTTATCGTAAGAGACCGTTTTGGCCTGTCCTTTGCCACAAAAGGATTAGGCTACCTTTCTGCACTTTATTTACCATTACCGTTACTTGCTCGTTACAAATTATCTTGCTATCAAACTACTTGTTACCGACTATTTCAGTGCTTGCAGAAAATACATTGCTGAAAACCACTTGTCATTTCCTTCTGCTCCTCCTTGGGTTCGACACTCTTACTTATCAAAAGGACTATGATTGATCCCCTACACTTGTGGGTCATCATGACACTTTTCTTGCGCCTTTTCCGGGGAGTGAAGCGCTCTTGGTAAGGAAAAATTGGTAAGGAAAAATTATTACTACGTGCTGAAATTTATTGTCACTTGTTACTATGGAGAACCATCCTTTGAGGGGTTTGTTCGGGGTATATTCACCTCGACCGGAATTAAAATTAGTTACCCCTCAACCTACTACACCTACTGAAAATATTGGTTATGAAATTCCTTTGGGTATGATAGAACAACTGCTAGCTAATCCTTATGCAGGATATGGAACTGAACATCCTGATATGCACTTGATATACGAGGATGAAATTTGTGGATTATTTAAGCTTGCAGGTTTATCTGGAGATGAAGCTAAGAAGAAGGTTTTCCCTTTATCTTTGAAGTGAAAAGCATTGACATGGTATAGGCTATGCGATGATATTGGATCTTGGAACTGGAATCGATTGAAATTGGAATTTCACCAAAAAAATTATCCTATGCATCTAGTTCATCGTGATCGGAATTATATATATAATTTTTGGCCTCGTGAAGGAGAAAGTATCGCTCTAGCTTGGGGGAGGCTTAATTCAATGTTATATTCCTGCCCCAATCATGAGCTCTCTAGAGAAATTATTATTCAGAATTTTTATGCTCGGCTTTCTCATGATGATCGATCCATGCTCGATACGTCTTGTACTGGTTGTTTTATGAAGAAGACTACTGAATTCAGGTGGGATCTCTTAAAAAGAATTAAACTCAACTCTGAAGATTGGGAACTCGACGAAGGTAAAGAGTCAGGTATTAAGCTTGAATTTGATTGTGTTAAATCTTTTATGTATACCGATGCTTTTCACAAGTTTAGCACTAAATATGGACTTGACTCTGAGATAGTAGCCTCTTTTTGTGAATCTTTTGCTACTCATGTTGATCTCTCTAAGGAGAAGTGGTTTAAATATCATCCCCCTATTAAATAACAAATTAAAGAACCGGTCATAGTTAAAGATGAAACTATTATTTATAATGTTGATCCAGTTGTGCCTACTGCTTATATTGAAAAACCACCTTTCCCTGTTAGGATAAAGGAACATGCTAAGGTTTCAACTGTGGTTCGCAAAAGTAATATTAGAGCACCTAAACCCACTGAACAAATTAAAGTAGAACCTAGTGTTGCTATGATTAAAGATCTCCTGGCAGAAAATATTGATGGGCATGTTATTTACTTCTGCGATGATGCTGCTAGAATTGCCATACCCGATGAAAAAGATAAACATAGACCTATTGTTGGCATGCCTGTTGTCTCAGTTAAAATAGGAGATCATTGTTATTATGGTTTATGTGACTTAGGTGCTAGCGTGAGTGCTATTCCTTTTACTTTATACCAAGAAATTATCAATGACATAGCACCCGCTGAAATAGAAGACATAGATGTTACTATTAAACTTGCTAATAAAGACACCATCACACCACATGGGATTGTTAGAGATGTTGAAATCTTTTGTGGGAAAATAAAATACCCTACTGATTTTCTAGTTCTTGGTTTCCCACAAGATGATTTTTGTCCCATTATCTTTGGTAGACCTTTCTTGAACACTGTGAATGCTAAAATAGATTGTGAAAAAAAAACTATCGGTGTTAGCTTTGGTAATGAGTCTCATGAGTTTAATTTCTCCAAGTTTAGTAGACAACCACATAAGAAAGAATTACCTAGTAAGGATGAAATAATTGGTCTTGCTTCTATTGCTGTGCCTCCTACTGATCCACTAGAACAATATTTGCTAGACCATGAAAATGATATGCATACGCATGAAAGAAATGAAATAGATAAAATTTTCTTTGAACAACGACCTCTAATCAAACACAATTTGCCTATTGAAACTCTAGGAGGTCCTCTTCCACCTAAAGGTGACCAGTTGTTTGAATTAAAGCAATTGCCTAACACTTTGAAATATGCTTATCTTGATGAGAAAAAGATATATCCTGTTATTATTAGTGCTAACCTTTCAGAACATGAAGAAGAAAGATTATTGAAAATTCTGAAGAAGCACCGTGCTGCCATTGGATATACTCTTGATGATCTTAAGTGCATTAGTTCCACTCTCTGTCAGCACGAGATTAATATGGAACCTGATGCTAAACCCGTTGTTGATCATCAACAATGTTTGAATCCTAAGATGAAAGAAGTGGTAAGAACTGAAATATTAAAGCTTCTGGAAGCAGGTATAATCTATCCCATAGCTGATAGTAGATGGGTAAGTCCCGTTCATTGTGTCCCTAAGAAGGGAGGTATTATTGTTGTTTCTAATGATAAAAATGAACTTATTCCACAAAGAATTATTACTAGCTATAGAATGGTAATTGATTTTAGAAAATTAAATAAAGCAACTCGAAACGATCATTACCCTTTGCCTTTTATCGATCAAATGTTGGAAAGATTATCTAAGCACACACACTTTTGTTTTCTGGATGGATATTCTGGTTTTTCTCAAATACCTGTTTCACAACCTGATCAAGAGAAAACCACCTTTACTTGCCCATTTGGAACTTGTGCTTATAGACGTATGCCTTTTGGTTTATGCAATGCACCTGCTACCTTTCAAAGATGTATGACTGCTATATTCTCTGATTTTTGTGAAAAGATTGTTGAGGTTTTTATGGATGATTTTTCTATTTATGGAACTTCATTTGATGATTGCTTGAGCAACCTTGATCGAGTTTTGCAGAGATGTGAGCAAACTAATCTTGTCTTGAATTAGGAGAAGTGCCACTTTATGGTTAATGAAGTTATTGTCTTGGGGCATAAAATTTCTGAATGAGGTATTGAGGTGGATAAAGCTAAAGTTGATGCAATTGAGAAAATGCCATGTCCTAAAGATATTAAAGGTATTCGTAGTTTCCTTGGACATGCTGGTTTCTATAGGAGGTTTATTAAAGACTTCTCTAAAATTTCTAGGCCTCTTACAAATCTTTTACAAAAGGATGTTCCATTTGTTTTTGATGATGATTGTGTAGAAGCCTTTGAAACACTTAAGAAAGCCTTGACTTCTGCACCTATTGTTCAACAACCGGATTGGAACTTGCCTTTCGAAATTATGTGTGATGCTAGTGATTATGCTGTTGGTGCTGTTCTAGGACAAAGAGTTGATAAGAAATTAAATGTTATTCATTATGCTAGCAAAACTCTAAACAGTGCCCAAAGAAATTATGCTACTACTGAAAAAGAATTTTTAGCAGTTGTGTTTGCTTGTGACAAATTCAGATCTTACATTGTTGATTCCAATGTAATTATTCACACTGATCATGCTACTATTAAATATCTTATGGAAAAGAAAGATGCTAAACCTAGACTCATTAGGTGGGTTCTTTTGCTACAAGAATTTGATTTACATATTACTGATAGAAAAGGATTGAGAACCCCGTAGCTGATAACTTGTCTAGGTTAGAGAATATTCTTGATGACCCACTTCCTATTGATGATAGCTTTCCTGATGAACAACTAGCTACAATAAATGTTTCTCATAACACTTCGTGGTATGCTGACTATGCTAATTATATTGTTGCTAAATACATACCACCTAGTTTCACAAATCAACAAAAGAAAAAATTCTTCTATGATTTAAGACATTACTTTTGGGATGACCCACATCTTTATAAAGAAGGAGTAGATGGTATTAGATGTTGTGTATTTGAGCTTGAACAGGAACAAATCCTATGGAAGTGTCACTCCGAAGCTTATGGAGGGCATCACGCAGGAGATAGAACTGCTCATAAGGTATTGCAATATGGTTTTTATTGGCCTACTCTCTTCAAGGATGCCCGTAAGTTTGTTTTATCTTGCGATGAATGTCAAAGAATTGGTAATATCGGTAAGCGTCAAGAAATGCCTATGAATTATTCACTTGCTGTTGAACCATTTTGTCGGTGCAACAGGCCCTGGGTCCATTGCACGGACTGTGCACAGGCCAGAGACAAGATTACAAGACCAAGATCAGACCAAACAAGGAGGATCAATTCCTTTGAAGGATCCAAGTGCAAGTCGAGAAGGCCAAGGTGAGCCAGAGGAGCAAGGCATCGCTAAGAGAAGGACCTACCTTGCCGGGCAGGCGAGCCTGGTAGGGTTGGGTTTTGCCCCGGAAGCAAGCTCCCAGATCACCCCGGCAGGCCTGCCGGGGCTGGCGGAGGTGAGCCACTCCACCGCTCCACCTCACGAGCGACGCAAGTCATTAATCAAAGCGGTGTCAAGCTCCAAGGTGACTAAGTGGCTGCTTTTTGCCACATGGCAGCCACTTTCTACAGCAAACACCTCCATATGACACCCGTCCTGAGACGTGTCAAGCTAGCAGGTGCGAAGCTGGCAAAATAGCCCGGCATGGCCTACCGGGTGAGCTGTGATGTGACACTGAGTGGCGCATTTAATGAGCTTTGTCAGCCTGCAGAGTTAGGTATGATAGCACTGTTAGCTATCTAATCAGTATGCAAAGACAGATTTGCCACTGTGGTGACCCCTTAATCTATAAAAGGAGGCCCATGGCGACCGTAGGAAGGGTTGGACCCTCGCATATCCATACGCGCGTAGCCATTCTCGCCCCCAGAGTGACCTTGCTGGGCGAGTGTGCTGCTTCCACCACCATTACCCACCATCAATGCACCAAAGCAGGAGTAGGGTTTTACGCCTCACGGCGGCCCGAACCTGGGTAAAGACTGCCCGTGTGATCTCTGCCGTGCTGCGCGACGCTTCTCCGCTCTTCGTGCAACGTGCCCATCCCCCCGCCGAACCAAAAGGGGCTCATAGCCCCATAGGTGGCCGTGGTTTCCCACGACATCTTTGGCGCGCCAGGTAGGGGGATCACTTGCGCGAAACCGAGAGCGTACACTGCGCGTCATCTTCATCGTCGACGGCGTCATCGATGATGGCGCCCAAGAGGAAGCCCGGAGCTGCAAATCACCTGTCCACCTCGAAGGCTCCACCACCCGCGACCGCCGACGTCGCGGTGAGTGCGGGGGCTCGCGAGGGTGTGGATGCTGCGGGGAACATGGTAGGCGCAGGCGGCGCCGTCACCACCTCCCCCGCGGCTGAAGCAGGAATGGGAGGTACCAGGGAAGGACAGCATCAGCAACATCCCGACGGCCATGCTCCACAAGGTACGGATGGAGGGATCATTCCACCTGAACTCCTTCTCCTCGCCAACGGGCACAGCCGTAGTGATGATGCTCATTCTGGGGCGAATCGCAACCCTCCAGCCGCCCCCGCTGTGGGCGCGACCGCAGGACAAGCATCACCCCCGGGGCGGGCTAACTCAGCTACTGTGCTCAACGAAGCCGCTGGCCCTCAGGCGCCTCTGCCGCGTCATCATGCCGTCCAAACGGCAGGTTCACAGCAGCAAGGGCGCGGCGCGGTCGCCACCGACAACGTCTGGAGCCGAGCGACACTACGATCTACATCGTCATCACCTATGCCAAGCACTGCCTCAGAGGCCATGGCGCGACCCAACCGCTGTTGAGATTTACACCGGCAGTAGACCAGATGGATGAGTGGTGAGCCACCATCCAAAGTCTGATTGGTTTTGCCGAGGCGGAAGGATCACAGCGGGCCGGACCGCCACGGCCTTCCCAGGTAGCAACGACGGCTCGTGTGGCTGGTCGTGCGGGAGGGGCCACCCTCACGATGCAATCCCCACCACGGCAAGCCGCCCGGGAGCCGCAAATCCAAGCACCCGATGACGTCTCGATGGCCTCGTCAGACCCTTGAGCGCGTCAAGGCCGATAGCGTGCCCCGGAGGGTAGGCGAGGGGAAGGCACGCGCGTCATCGACGAGCGGCGCTGCAACAACCCCCGCCAGTCCAATGTGTGCGATAGCCTTGACGTCGACGAGCCCGCGCTCGGAGATCGCGGGTGCCTGCCTTTCGAGGTTGGGTGCCCTGCCTTCACCCGTGAGCTGCGGCAAGTCAGTTGGCCGTCCACTCGCATGTTCAAGCCAGAGATACTCGAGAAGTATGATGGGAGACTAAACCTGGTAGAGGTCTTGAGCATCTACACCATCGCTGTTCAAGCTGCCGGGGGAAGAGATGAGAAGGTGTTCGCCAACTACTTCCATTTGGCCCTCAAGTCAAATATGAGGTCTTGGCTGATGCACCTGCCAGAGAACTCCATTTTGACCTGGGCTAACCTATGCCACGAGTTCATTGGTGCCTTCACGGGAGGCCATCAAGAACCAGGGCGGCCCAGCGACTTGCAGCTTCTCCAGCAGAAAGAAGGAGAAACTCTACGGAAGTACTTGCAGAGATTCTGTCGAAACCACAGAAATATCCCAGATATCCACCCAGCTGCCATGATAGCTGCCTTCCAATCCAACGTGCGCAACCGCAGGATACGTTCCAAGATGAACGTTCGGTTGCCCAAGACTGTGAAGGAGCTCTACACTTTGGTGGACAAATGTGCTCGGGTGGAGGAGGGGAGAAAACTTCCTGGAGAGGAAGATTGCGTCGACATCGACTCAGAAGATGACGACGAAACCATCAGTAAGAAGAAGAAGAACAAGAAGCGCAAGGATAAGACAGTGATGACTGTTGAGGGGTCAGGCACACCTAGTACCGGCAAGAAGGCCAAGGCCTAAGCCCCCGGCGAGGAGGCTATCGCATGCGCTGACTGCCGGGAGGCGGTGGCTGCCGAGAAAGCTAGGAAAAGAGATGGGCCGTACTGTAAGATTCATCAGACCAAAGGCCATGATCTCCAGGAGTGTCCTCAGGTTGAGCAGCTCATCAAGAGACAAAAGGCTGAGTATGAGAAGTGCGATAAGGAAAAATGTCAGAATGGCGTCGGCGGGAAGGGCCGCGGTGGTGAAGCAGATCGCCCCGGCAAGGCTCCTCGGAACCAAGGGAAACCCGCCAAGGGCCGAGAGAAGGAGGATTGCAATAATGAGAGTGATGGAGGGAATGAAGAGGAAACCAGCAAGCAGGAGTTCCAGAAAGCCACTGATGCCCTGTGCATTGACGGGGGTGCATCTTTGCACTCCTCTCACCACCAACTTAAACAGTGGGCGCGTGAAGTCAATGCCGTGGAGCTAGCGGCAGATTCTCGGAAGCCGCTCAAGTGGTCACGCACGCCCATCATCTTTGATGAAGATGACCACCCCGACCGCATTACCGCGGTAGGGTGCTTGCCGTTGTTGGTCTCACCAACAATTCGCAACCTCAAGGTCACAAAGATGCTGGTTGACGGCGGGGACGGGTTGAATCTGATTTCCCCAAATGTTATCAGCAAACTTCAGATAGCAGAGGAAGAACTTAAGGCCACATGCATGTTTCAAGGAGTCAATCCCGGCAGGAGCCATCCTAAGGGAAAGGTTACGTTGCCAGTGACATTTGGATGAGAGTTGAACTACAGGACTGAGAGAGTGGTGTTTGACGTGGTTGACCTCCCCCTGCCATACAACGGGATCCTTGGGTGCCCATCCCTGGCCAAATTCATGGCAGCATCCCACTATGCCTACAACACCTTGAAGATGCCAGGGCCGATGGGCATCATTTCCGTTCCGTTGGACAAGAAAGATGCAATTATTTGCGTGGATAAGATGTACCGGGACGCGGTCATGGCACAGGTCGTGGAAGCTACAGTTCCTGCCAAGGAAAAGCATAGCGGAGGCACTGGCAAGGAATCCAGGAGGCGTACCTCTGTGGAATGTGCCGCGCCCGTTGATGACATGCCAGAGAGTTCCAACATCAAGAGATCCAAGGCTGCTCCACCCCAAGTGAAAAAGGTCACGGCAGGGCTGGCCGGCGCTGATGGTACTTTCACTATCAGCGCCACCCTTGATGACAAATAGGAAAGCGCGCTTGTTGCCTTCCTGCGGGCGAATAACGATGTGTTTGCCTGGCAGCCATCTGATATCCTGGTGTTCCCAGTGAGGTAATCGAGCACCACCTTGCTGTCTGCCCACATGCCTGGCCCGTCAAGCAGAAGGTACGGAAGCAGGCCTTGGAGCAGCAGCAGTTTATTGCCGAGCAAATCAAGAAACTTGAAGTAGCTGGTTTGGTCAGAGGAGTACTGCATCCAACATGGTTAGCAAACCCAGTGGTTGTGCACAAGGCTAATGGAAAATGGAGGCTTTGCATAGATTTTATGGATTTGAACAAGGCATGCCCAAAGGACCCATTTCCCTTGCCGCACATCGACCAGATCGTGGATTCTACTTCAGGATGCGAGTTGCTCTCTTTTCTGGGTGCATACTCTGGATACCATTAGATTTTTTTGTCCAAGGAAGACGAAGAAAAGACCTCATTCATCACCCATGCGGCACGTACTGCTTTGTGCGCATGCCTTTCGGGTTAAAGAGTGCCGGGTCCACTTTTGCTAGAGCAATCCAGATTGGCTTTGAACCACAGTTGCACAGGAACATTGAAGCCTATATGGATGATATTGTGGTCAAGACCAAGGACAAATCAACCCTCATCCAGGATTTAGAAGAGACATTTGCTAATCTTCGCAAGATCAACTTGAAACTGAATCCGGAGAAGTGCGTGTTTGGCGTTCCCTCCGGCAAGCTACTTGGTTTCTTTGTGTCCCACCGCGGGATAGAGGCCAACCCCGATAAGATCAAGGCTATTGAGAAGATACAGGCACCCAAGACAGTTAAGGATGTGAGGCGCTTGACAGGATGCGTTGCCGCACTTAGCAGATTCATCTCCAAGTCTGCCGAGTGCGCCTTGCCGTTCTTTAAGATTTTGAAGATGGCAGGAACAATGAAGTGGACCCCGAAAGCAGATGCAGCACTGCAGGATTTGAAGGCCTACTTGTCTTCTATGCCTACTTTGGTCGCACCCAAACCACAAGAGCCGTTGCTGCTATATCTGGCAGCAACTAATCAAGTGGTTAGTGCGGCCCTAGTAGCGCAGCGGGAAGTAGAAGAAGCAGCCACCTCAGCAAGTGTCCCGCCTGGGGAAGAGGAAGAGAGCGTCCCGGCAAGGCCAGATATGGATCAGGACAAAGAAGAGCACGGCAGCGGAAACAACCCCAAGGACACCGCAAGGAAGAAAGTGGTGCAGCACCCAGTATACTTCGTCAGCTCCCTGTTGCAGGGGGCTAGATCTAGGTATTCTGGCGTGCAAAAATTGATCTTTGGCCTTGTCATGGCCTCAAGGAAACTGCGCCACTACTTCCACGCCCATGAGATCACGGTTGTCACCTGCTTCCTGTTGCAAAGGATACTTCAAAACCCAGAGGCCACCGGCAGGATAGTGGAGTGGGCATTGCAGTTATCCAGCTTTGGCCTGAAGTTTGAAAGCAGATCAACAATCCAGAGCAGGGCATTGGCAGAGTTTATTGCAAAATGGACGCCAACCCCTGATGAAGAAGTACAGGAAACAGTTATCCCCGGCAAGGAAGCGCCCCAAGAATGGATCATGTATGTCGATGGTGCTTTCTCCCTGCAAGGTGCAGGGGCTGGCGTGCTTCTTGTGGCTTCCACTGGAGAGCACCTGAGGTACGTCGTCTAGATGCACTTTCCCCGGGAGGAGGCGACCAACAATACAGCAGAATATGAAGGGATTCTTGCCGGGCTCAGGATTGCTACAGAGTTGGGAATCAAGAAGCTGATCATTCGAGGGGATTCACAACTGGTGGTGAGACAAGTCAACAAGGATTACCAAAGCCCATTGATGGAGGCATACGTCGAGGAAGTGAGAAGATTGGAGGAGCGCTTTGACAGGTTGCAAACAGAGCACGTACCCTGTGCGGAAAACAACATTGCTAATCACCTGTCAAAGTGCGCAACACAAAAGCTTCCTGTGGAACCAGGGACTTTTGTTCTCCATCTTACTCAGCCCTCCGTATCCCCGACAATAATGGTCCGAAAGAGGAGGAAATTGGACTCCGGTAAGCCTCTCCCAGTAGAGCCTTTCAGGGCTCCTGGCAGGGACCCTGCCGGGAACAACTCCCCTTCGATTGCCGGGCTGCACCCTCCTGCCAGGCCACTGGTTCCCGCGGTCGAGGGATGCACCCCCACGAATGAGGAGGAGCCGCTAGTCCTCGTTGCTGAGCCTCAGGCTCCAACTTGGGCAAGGCACATAGTCCATTTCCTCCAAACCGGAGAATTTCCCGAAGAGCAAGAAGAAGTTGAAAGAGTAGCCCGGAGGGCCAGTATGTATCAGTTTGTCGATGACACACTATACAGAAGGAGGCCCAACGGTGTGAAATTGAAGTGCATTTGCCGAGAAAGAGGAAAGGAACTGCTGGCAGAGATACACAAAGGCATGTGCGGCTCCCACATTGGATCAAGGGCTTTGGTTGGGAAAGCATTCCGGCAAGGATTCTATTGGCCCACTACCCTCCAAGATGCGGTTGAGCTCATCACCAAGTGTGAAGCCTGTTAGTTCCAATCCAAAAATATCCATCTGCCTGCCCAAGCACTCCAAACAATCTCTTTGTCATGGCCGTTTCGGTCTGGGGGCTCGATATCTTCGGCCCTTTCCCCCGAGCTACCAAGGGCTTTGAATTCTTGTTCGTTGCAATCTACAAGTTTACAAGGTGTCCAGAAGTAGATGCCGTGAGAAAGGTGACTGCTCAGTTAGCTATGAAGTTCTTGAAAGGATTGGTGTGCCGCTTCGGGGTCCCTGCCCTGATCATCACCGACAACGGCACCCAGTTCACGAGCCGCACCTTCATGCAATATGTTCATGCCCTCGGAAGCAAGATCTCATTTGCCTCTGTCGCACATCCCATAAGCAATGGACAAGCTGAGAGGGCGAACGCTGAGTGCTGCAGGGACTCAAGACGAGAACATTTGATAAGATGCGGAAGCACGGCACACAATGGATCAATGAGCTGCCGGTGGTTCTTTGGTCCCTCAGAACGACACCAAACCAAGCTACTGGGCAGACTCCCTTCTCCCTAGTCCATGGGGCAGAAGCAGTTATCCCCACGAAACTCATTTATGGGTCACCTCGAGTGCTTGCCTACGATGAAGTAGCGCAGGAACAGCACATGCGTGACGATGCCGTGCTTCTCGAGGAGAACCGTCTCCGGGCTGCTACGCGTGCTGCCCGCTATCAGCAAGCCCTGCGTCGCTATCATAGCCACAGGGTTCATGCCCGGTGTTTTGAGGAAGGCGACCTTGTCCTTAGGCGCATTCAGTCTGCCAAGGGTACAAACAAGCTGTCGCCAAAGTGGGAAGGCCCTTACCGGGTAGTATGAGTCACCAGACCTGGCGCAGTCCATCTGGAGACCGGAGATGGCATTCAATTGCAAAACTCATGGAATATTGAGCATCTCCGCAAGTTCTACCCGTAAGGTGCGACTGTCGGGCCCTGCCCGGCAGCCACCCTTTTGTACAGGTCTTGCCTCAGCTGCATGTAACCCCTTGTACAAAGCCAGGTGCAGACCCTGAGCAACAGAGAAATAAATGAAGTGCTGGGGGCCCCCAACAAGTTGCATGCATGCATAAGCATATCATAAGCATTGCATGATTCATGTAGATAGGTTGCATGATCATGTAGATAGGTTGCATATGGCATCATCTTCATTTGCATAAACTGTAGACTTCTACCGTGGACTTAGTCCTGGGAAGAGGATGCGAACACAAGCCAGCACTGCGGTCTCTCGCAAGCCAAATAGATAAGTTCCATCTCTTATCCATACGTGTTCCGTGAGTAGGACTTGTGCAAATGAAAACCTCGCCGCCTCGGAAACAAAGGTGCTCCCATCTACTGACACGAACACTGCTTCAGTCAGGATGGTCGTAGTGGCCTTTGGCTGAAAGGGGTTGGCGGGGGGCTGGTCTCTCCCAATGGGTTCTGCGCCCGGCAGGCTCAGCCTCACGACAGCAGTCCTATGGGGTACCGGCAAGGTAGCTTACCGGGACCTACTTGTTTACATGAAAGCAAGGAGGCATTTCACCTCTGCATGGATATCGTACATGCACAAGTGCCCGACAAAGCTTATCTTTTTCATTAATATGCTGATCAACAAGTACAAATCTCACGGAACATAAACATGGATACGAGAGATTACATTATTTGAACTAAAATTTGGCAAGTGCCTACAGATTTAAGATTAAAAAACGATAAGTGCCCCATAATGCCCTTTCTTGTCCCTCTCCTCCTAGGCACGGCGGTAGAAGGCGAAGAGGGCAAAAGGAGTGCCTGGGCAGAAGCTCAGCCTGACCCTGTCGGTCTCCAGGAGAGGTTGCCCGGCGGGGGCGGGAGGGCATGGACGAAGACGACGATGGAGAGCATGGCGGAGGTGACCCGTCGACCACCACCACCAGGGCCAGCAGAACACGGCAGGGCTAACGGAGCTGCAGCCCGAGAGGAAGCCTGCCGGGGTCCAGCTGGAGGATTGCTGGAGGAGCCAGGGGGGCACCGTCACCACCTCTGCACCCAACTTCCTGGCAAACCACCTTGCCGGGGAGAAAATGCAGGTGTAGATGACGGTGCTGCCGCCTGATGAAGATGGTGCGGGCGACGTTCAGCCGGAGTCGAAGTCGTTGCCCTCCCAGTCGCTGCCGTCGTCATCGCCGTCACTGTCCTCCTCGTTGCTTTCGCTCGACGAGGAGCTTTCGTCGTCGGTCGAGCTCTCCGCACAGCACCCTAAGTGAGCTCCCGAGTGCCCAAAGACCTTGACAGAAAGAAGGCCGCTCTCCATTAATTTAAACTGGAGAACATGCCCCTCCGACAAGCTATGGGCTCGAGCAAAGGTCTTCCAGTTGCGGCGGAGGTACATAACATGAGGAGCAGGGAAGTCAACATCCACCCGCATGCCACCATTCCCACAGCCCCTCATGTGCAACCTCAATGCACGCGGCTGTTCGATCTCCATTACCCTTGCAAATGGAGTGCGGAGGCGGAGGTGGCCGCGCGGAGGCTTATACAGCCTGATGACATACTCCAATGGTTGATCTCTGATGTGGCCTTCCATCGGGGGAGGAGCGTCCGGTACGGGCGCAATTGAGGCGCCGCCCCGGCCTCCTCGGCCATGCACACCGCGACGACCTCGGCCGCGCCCCCTTTCGCCTCCTCTCACAGCGGGTTCCGCCCCCACATCATCGAGAGAAGGGGGGAGACGCTGTCGAGCAGAAGTTCTCGCCGCCGCCACTGGAGTACCACCACGCCCTCGCCCCCTCACCATGGCAAGCAATGGAAGCTTTGAGGAAAGGGAGAAGGAAGGATTGTGAGCAGACACACTACTCCTACCCACTTTTATAGGAGAACGAGGCAGGGGGCTGGCCTCTCATCCAGCAAGCGACCGCCTTGCTCCTCCAATGCGGTTCCCCTGCACCTCCAACGGCTCGGGGAATCAGAGCCGCCCCTCTACACCACTCGGCAATGCCTGGCTTTCTGCCATGGCGCCCGTTCCCGCGCCCTCCGCGTCCACAATCTACCCTGCGCAATGCATGCGGTACACATGGCGGAGGCGCCCTGGGGCAGGAGGCAAGTGGGATGGCAGTTTCTTACCCCGTGATCATGGGGCGTAGGCTGCCCGCAGATCGTGGTTCAGTTTCTCCCTTGAATGTTTCGCACGACGCGCGAAAAAACTGGAAACTGACCCAAGCTCAGGTTCATGAAGAAACAAAGAAGATCTAAAAGGGCGGAGCCGTCCTTACATTCCTGCCTGTGCGCTAGTTAGGGCCTACCCCAACGACGCCCAGCGGCGCGTTCGTGCCAGGCCCGGGGGCTCCTGTCGGTGCAACAGACCCTGGGTCCATTGCACGGACTGTGCACAGGCCAGAGACAAGATTACAAGACCAAGATCAGACCAAACAAGGAGGATCAATTCCTTTGAAGGATCCAAGTGGAAGTCGAGAAGGCCAAGGTGAGCCATAGGAGCAAGGCATCGCTAAGGAAGGACCTACTTTGCCGGGCAGGCGAGCCTGGCAGGGTTGGGTTTTGCCTCGGAAGCAAGCTCCCAGATCGCCCCGGCAGGCCTGCCGGGGCTGGCGGAGGCGAGCCACTCCACCTCACGAGCGACGCAAAGTCATTAATCAAAGCGGTGTCGAGCTCCAAGGTGACTAAGTGGCTGCTTTTTGCCACATGGCAGCCACTTTCTACAGCAAACACCTTCATATGACACCCGTCCTGAGACGTGTCAAGTGAGCAGGCGCGAAGCTGGCAAAACAGCCCGGCAGGGCCTGCTGGGCGAGCTGTGATGTGACACTGAGCGGTGCATTTAATGCGCTCTGTCATCCTGCGGAGTTAGATATGATAGCACTGTTAGCTATCTAATCAGTACGTAAAGACTGATTTGCCACTGTGGTGACCCTTTAATCTGTAAAAGAAGGCCCATGGCGGCTGTAGAAAGGGTTCGACCCTCGCATATCCATATGCGCGTAGCCACTCTCGCCCCCAGAGCGACCTTGCCTGGCGAGTGTGCTGCGTCCACCACCATTACCCACCATCAATCCACCAAAGCAGGAGTAGGGTTTTACGCCTCACAGCGGCCCGAACCTGGGTAAAGACTGCTCGTGTGATCTCTGCCGTGCTGCGCGACGCTTCTCCGCTCTTTGTGCAACGTGCCCATCCCCCCGCTGAACCAAAAGGGGCTCATAGCCCCATAGGTGGCCGTGGTTTCCCACGACACATTTGATGTTTGCGGCTTTGACTATATGGGACATTTTCCTTCCTCCAATGGGTATACACATATTTTGGTTGCTGTTGATTATGTTACTAAGTGGGTAGAAGCTATTCCAACTAGTACTGTTGATCATAACACTTCCATTAAAATGCTTAAAGAAGTTATTTTCCCGAGGTTTGGAGTCCCTAGATATTTAATGACTGATGGTGGTTCACACTTTATTCATGGTGCTTTCCATAAAATGCTTGCTAAATATGATGTTAACCATAGAATTGCATCACCCTATCATCCTCAATCTAGTGGTCAAGTTGAACTTAGCAATAGAGAAATAAAATCAATATTACAAAAAACTTTCAATAGGTCCTGAAAGAATTGGTCTAAGAAATTGGATGATGACTTTGGGCCTACAGAACAGCATATGAAAATCCTATGGGTATGTCTCTGTATAAAATGGTTTATGGAAAACTTGTCATTTGCCTCTACAGTTCGAACATAAAGCTTACTAGGCAATTAAAGAACTCAACTATGATTTCAAACTTGCCGGTGAAAAGAGGTTATTTGATATTAGCTCATTAGATGAATGGAGAACCCAAGCTTATGAAAATGCCAAATTATTTAAAGAAAAAGTTAAATGATGGCTCGACAAAAGAATCCAAAAGTGGGAATTCAAAGTTGGAGAATATGTTCTTCTGTACAACTCTCATTTTCGATTCTTTGTAGGAAAACTTCTCTCTAAATGGGAAGGACAATATATTATCAAGGAGGTTTATCGCTCTGGAGCTATCAAGATTAATAATGCTGAAGGTACTAACCCGAAGGTGGTCAATGGGCAAAGAATTAAACACTATATCTCAGGTACACCTATTAATGTTGAAAGCAGTATTATTCAAACCATGGCACCAGAGAAACACATCAAAGAAACCTTTCGGAACACTCCAAAATACTTAAAAGAGGAGGTACATGATACGGTAAGTAAACGGACTCCAAAAAATCAGCAAAAATATTTTCTGTTAGTTTTGGAATATTACAAAAATTAGGAAAATATGAAACAACCAGGAAGGCAACCGAGGAGGGCACAAGACACCAGAGCGCGTCTGGCTTACCTGGCGCGCCTAGGTGGGTTGTGCCCACCTCGAGAACCTTCCCGACACCGTTTTCCTCTCGTTTGCTTGTTTCCCAAGATAAAAAATCTTTATATACCCCCCGAATGTATTGACCACTGTATCACAGAGAAATCTTCTGTTCTTCTTTCTTGCTGTTTTCTGACAGATCTGAAATATGTCATCTCAAGACTCAAAGGGTGAGAGCTATGTTGCTGATTTTATTGCAAACCCCAGGGTTTACGGAGATGTGGGACATTATGGTTGGACCACAGAGGAAGAAGAAGACTATGATCCGAAAGGGAAAGAAGAGACAAGCTCAGATGAAGATGAAATTCCATTACCCCAACCTGGGGACATGCATGTGGAATTCAAGACGTCAAGTCTCCCTAATAAAGCAAAGAAACCTAAGATCCAGTTTATCCTTTTTTGTCTCTTGCAGGAAAACAAGCAGGAATTATGCAAAAATATATTAAAGCTTGAGTAGGAGATCGATGACTTGAGGGAGGAAAAGTACATCCTCAAGCATAAGATGAGGAAGAAGAATACTCATAAATCACCACCACCATCGTCATGTTCCCCACCAAAGGAGACTTGAGTTCATGGTATGGGCACTCCCCTTGGCTTGTGCCAAGCTTGGGGGAGGTGCCCCGGTATCGTATCACCACCACTATCTTTGCCTTTATCTATTTTAGTTTAATCTATAGTTATCCTATGATTTAGTTGAATAAAAGTTTAGTTCGATCCATTCTTTTCGAGTGCTTGCTTAGTGATCTATCTATCTATGTAATCATGTGCGAGATATATAATAAAGAGTAGTTTGAGTATTGTTTCTTTACTCTTTTGTTTCAATAAAAAGAAAGGAAAATAAATGAAAAATATCATATGCTAATCTTATGGTAAGTAATGACATCACATAAGGAAAAGTATAAGTAGTAAAATTTATTGGAGATTGACAAACATAGCATTGGTCAATGATGCAATTCATGAAAGAATTAATAAGGGAAGAGAAGATTCACATGCAAATATACTATCTTGGACATCTTTTATGATTGTGAGCCCCCATTGAATATTATATGTCAAAACTGTTGATGTTGGAGAAGTAAGACAATGTAATGATTTATGTTTGTTCATATTCACATAGAAGTTATATTGTCATAGATCCTTCAACATGTGGTGCTTGCTCAATATCTTTGCTAGCCAAAAACTCCGCACGAAGTAGAGATAGTACTTGTGCATCCAAAAACCCTTAAACCCAAAATCTTATTTTGAGAGTCCACCATACCTACCTATGGATTGAGTAAGATCCTTCAAGTAAGTTTTCATCGGTGCAATAAGGCAATAAAAATTGCTTCTAAATGTGTTGGATCGTTTAGTGTAGGAGAAAATTGAGCGTTGTACGAACTTATGATGGCAAAGTAATAAAAGCGACAGACTGCATAATAAAGGTTGCTATCATAAGGGGAAATATAATGTGACGTTCTTTTGCATTAAGGGATTTGGCATACAAACAAAAATCGCATGACAACCTCTGCTTCCCCCTGCGAAGGGCCTATCTTTTACTTTTATGCATTTACTTTTATGTAAGTGTCAAAGTATTCTTCCCTATTCCTTTTATTTTCTCTTTTTGCAAGCATCATGTGGTGAGGAAAAATCTAGGCACATATATCTAGTTGGATATGAGTGGGCATGAGTTATTACTGTTGACATCACCCTTGAGGTGAATACATTGGGAGGCGTGCTACTTCTTGAGCTTGCGTTGGTTTTTCCCTTGAAGAGGAAAGGGTGATGCAGCACAGTAGAGGTAAGTATTTCCCTCAGTTAAGAACCAAGGTATCAATCCAGTAGGAGAAGAACCAACAAATCACCAACACCTGCACAAACAATCAAACACTTGCACCCAACGCGATAAAGGGGTTGTCAATCCCTTCACGGTCAATTGCAAAAGTGAGATCTGATAGAGATAGATAAACAAAAGATAAAGTATTTTTGGGTTTTTTGGTATATAGATATGAAAATAGTAGATCGGAAAGTAATATGATGGAAAATAGACCCGGGGGCCATAGGTTTCACTAGAGGCTTCTCTCATGAAGGCAAATAATACGGTGGGTGAACAAATTACTTTCGAACAATTGATAGAAAAGCGCAAAGTTATGATGATATCCAAGGCAATGATTATACATATAGGCATCACGTCCGTGCCAAGTAGACCGACTCCTGCCTGCATCTACTACTATTACTCCACACATCGACCGCTATCCAGCATGCATCTAGAGTGTTATGTTCATAAAGAACGGAGTAACGCCTTAAGTAAGATGACATGATGTAGAGGAATTAACTCAAGCAATATGATGAAAACCCCATCTTTTTATCCTCGATGGAAACAATGCAATACGTGTCTCGCTACCCCTACATTGTCACTGGGTGAAATCACGCAAGATTGAACCCAAAGCTAAGCACCTCTCCCATTGCAAGAAAAACCAATCTAGTTGGCCAAACCAAACCGATAATTTGAAGAGAAATACAAAGATATTAAATCATGCATAAAAGAATTCAGAGAAGATTCAAATAATACTCATAGATAAGCTGATCATAAATCCACAATTCATCAGATCTCGACAAACACACCGCAAAAGAAGATTACATCGGATAGATCTCCAATAACATCAAGGAGAACGTTGTATTGAGAATCAAAGAGAGAGAAGAAGCCATCTAGCTACTAGCTATGGACCCGTAGGTCTAAGGTAAATTACTCACGCATCATCGGAAGGGCAATGGAGTTGATGTAGAAGCCCTCCGTGATCGATTCCCCCTCCGGTGGGATGCCGGAAAAGTCCCCAAGATGGGATCTCACGGGAACAGAAGGTTGCAGCGATGGAAAAGTGTTTTCATGGATGCCTCTGGTGGTTCTGGAATATATGTGAATATATAGGAGGAAGAGCTAGGTCAGGAGAGTCCCGAGGGGCCCACAAGGCAGGGGGTGCCTCCCCCCTAGGGCGCACCGTCCACCCTTGTCGCTGCCTCGTGGCTCTTCTGACTTGGTCTCCAAGTCCCCTGGGTGTCTTCTGGTCCAAGAAAAATCATTGTGAAGTTTTATTCCGTTTGGACTCCGTTTGGTATTCCTTTTCTGTGAGGCTCAAAAACAAGGAAAAAATAGAAACTGGCACTGGGCTCTAGGGTAATAGGTTAGTCCCAAAAATAATATAAAATAGCATATTAATGCATATAAAACATCCAAAACAGATAATATAATAGCATGGAACAATAAAAATTATAGATACGTTGGAGACGTATCAAACATCCCCAAGCTTAATTCATGCTCGTCCTCGAGTAGGTAAATGATAAAAACAGAATTTTTGATGTGGAATGCTACCTAACATACTTCTCCATGTAATTTTCTTTATTGTGGCATGAATGTTCAGATCCATAAGATTCAAAACAAAAGTTTAATATTGACATAAAAACAATAATACTTCAAGCATTCTAGTAAAGCAATCATGTCTTCTCAAAATAACATGGCCAAAGAAAGTTATCCCTACAAAATCATATAGTCTGGCTATGCTCCATCTTCATCACACAAAATATTCAAATCATGCACAACCCCGATGACAAGCCAAGCAATTGTTTCATACTTTTGATGTTCTCAAACCTTTTCAACTTTCACGCAATGCATGAGCGTGAGCCACAGACATAGCACTATAGGTGGAATAGAATATGGTGGTTGTGGAGAAGACAAAAAAGAAGGAGATAGTATCACATCAACTAGGCGTATCAACGGGCTATGGAGATGACCATCAATAGATATCAATGTGAGTGAGTAGGGATTGCCATGCAACGGATGCACCAGAGCTATAAGTTTATGAAAGCTCAAAAAGAAACTAAGTGGGTGTGCATCCAACTTGCTTGCTCATGAAGACCAAGGGCAATTTGAGGAAGCCCATCATTGGAATATACAAGCCAAGTTCTATAATGAAAAATTCCCACTAGTATATGAAAGTGACAACATAGGAGACTCTCTATCACGAAAATCATGGTGCTACTTTGAAGCACAAGTGTGGAAAAAGGATAGTAACATTGCCCCTTCTCTCTTTTCTCTCATTTTTTTTGGTGGGCTTCTTTGGCCTCTTTTATTTTATTTGTGGGCTTCATTAACCTCTTTTATTTTTTTCCTCACATGGGACAATGCTCTAATAATGAAGATCATCACAGTTTTATTTACTTAAAACTCGATTCTTAGAACAAAATATGACTCTATGAATGCCTCCGGCGGTGTACCGGGATGTTCAAGGACTCAAGAGTGACATGTATAAAAATTATGAACGGTGGCTTTGCCACAAATACTATGTCAACAACATTATCATGCAAAGCAATATGACAAAGATGGAACGTGTCATAATAAAACGGAACGGTGGAAAGTTGCGTGGCAATATATCTCAGAACATGGGATTACTGTAGCTTAATTATCCGGGTGTTACAATTCTCCTCCACTACAAAAATTCTCGTCTCGAGATTTTAGGAGGTAGATGGAAACAAAATGGGGTATTAATCATGAAGACGATCCTCGCGTTCCCAAGTGGCTTCATCTTCAGAATGATTTGACCACTAAACTTAAAGAAATTTGATAGCCCTCAGATGGGTGCGACGTTCAGCTTGAACGAGAACGCAGATCGGATGCTCTCTATAAGCGAGATCATCTTGCAGGGGTTGAGCTTTATGAGCCATGTGGTTGTTGCAACAAGACTTCCGACTCAGGGCATCGGCCGTGACATTGGCCTTTCCAGGGGTATAAGAAATACCGTAGTCATAGTCTGTAATTGTTTCCATACATTGCTGCTTATGGAGATCCAGATCTAGCTGAGTAAACAAATACTTCAGACTTTGATGATCGGTGAAGATCTCGCAACGATTACCAAAGAGGAAATGTCGCCACAACTTTAGTGCAAATTTAACTGCAGCAAGTTCAAAGTCATGGACTGGGTAATTCTTTTGGAAAGGCATGTTGGAATTCACAAACGACTAGAGCGTTTTCAATTCTCACAAGAGGAGAAGCGCTTCACGCATTCAAGGAATAAATCCGTGCTTTGGCATTTCGAACAAGATGAGCATGGTAGCTCACTATCTCACTTGATGGATGTAGTAGATGGACGGTTTTAGTGGCGCAAATGATTGAAGCGGTATGTGTTTTCAACCATTCCATTCCCAGAATGAGGTTAATATTGGAAGACTTCAAATAATGGTAGAAACATGGAATTCCCACCCTTCAATTTCAATGGGGACGTTGAGACTAACCATGGTGGTTCGACATTGGCCCGCGGAATGCAGCTTGGAATTCCGGCCAAGTGACGGCGGTTCCAACAGGTAAGGAACGCATGTGGCTGTCCCACCATTGAGCAGCGAGACCTTTCAGGTAGTAAGCCGCGAAGGTGACATAGTTGGCAGGGGCTACATCAGCAGACTCCTACTCAAAGTGATGTCATGGAGACAGTCATCAGCATCAAGGGGCTGAGTTGAGCTGCGGTAAATGACAGGGTTGAGATGCACAAAGTCGTTCAGAGTTACTGGGGCGTGTTGCTGATTCATATTGGGAAGCGGGAACTCAGCCATGAATCCTTCCATGAACTGGCGATTCAGCTCAACTGCTGTATCATTCCAGCCATGTATTCGGGAGGTGGTGGATTGTCGCCACCACGGCCACAACCAGTGGGTCTAACCAACCAGCTTAAATGCAACAGGGGTAGTTCAGCAAGGGTTGGTGCAAGTGCAAGGAGTCATTCATGATGTAATCAGAACAATGAGCAAAGGCGCAGTATGTACAAAGCAGTAGTCATTGAATACATACAGATACATATACGGGGCCAATTACACGTTGTTCATAAGAGTTCAGACAAAAGAAACATCGTAGACATACTAGGCGGCACACATGCACGCGATGGAGGGATGCAACAACGGGACATAGCAAAGGCTACATCATCGTCGAAGATAACCACTTGAGCGAGGGATTTGCAAGTGACGATGCAGGGTGCCCTCGATATGAGCATCCTACGGTCAATGAACAATGTGAAGCAGAACTTGGCCCTCAATTCAAGAAAAGTGTAATACAAATCTCTGGGTGGATGTGGTTACGAGATCCTAATGTTGGAGTTAGCAAATTCATTTAACCCGAATAGGAGAGAGATCAAAGTCCCAGAGTATAGACGAGGAGTAAAAGATACTAATACCACGCAATTGGTGACGTGGGCCCGTAAGCCACACAACCATGTTAGTAAGATAGTTTTTTCAAAGACTAGACTCAACTTTGGCCAAGGAGTTGGAAAGGGGGATTCCTACAGGCAGTCGGCTCTGATACCAACCTGTGACGCCCCTGGCTTAATCGTGCACTAATCATACACGCAAATGCACACGATCAAGCCTAAGGACTCACTTGAAGATATCACAACACAACTCTAAAACATAAATAAAGGCATACAAGCATTATATTACAAGCTAGGGGCCTCGAGGGCTCAAATACATAAGCTCACTTACAAGTGTCAGCGGAAGCATCAGATATCTGAGTACAGATATAAAAGATAAACAGAAAGGCCTTTAAGAAGGCGGTGCAAAAAAAAAGCTACGATCGAAAAGGCGCAGGCCTCCTGCCTAGGACCCTCCGAACCTACTCCTGGTCGTCGGCAAGCTCGTAGTAGTAACCACCCTCGGGGTAGTAGCAGCAGTCTTCAACGGGGGCAGCTGGCTCCGGGGCTCCGTCATCTGGTTGCATCAAACGGGCATGGGAAAAAAATAGGAAGCAAAGCAACCGTGAGTACTCATCCGAAGTACTCAGCAAGCAAGGATCTACACTACATATGCAACATTATCAAAGAAAGGCTGTATATGTGGACTGGGCTGCAGAAATGCCAGAATAGAGGGAAGGCCTAGTCCTATCAAAGACTAGCATCTTCAGCAGTCTTGCAGCATTAGAAGAGTGTAGATTAGCACAGTATAAAGTAGTAGCAGTAATCAGTATCAACCTCACCCAGAGATCCTTTCTCGACTCCCTGCGAGAAAGCAATCCCAGAGCCATACTATTCATTTCTCTTCTCAACATTATGTTCTAGTTGTATCAATCGGGATACAACTCCGAGCGTGCGTTACCGAGGATCCGGCTATGCATAGATTAGTTCTTCCCTCCAGGGGTGCACCAACTTACCCACCACGCTCGCTTAACTCTGGCCGGACACACTTTTGTGGGTCATGCCTGGCCTTGGCCAAACGACACACCGTTGTCCTACCTAGGATCAGCAGTGAGGTCCCCGTCGGTCTACATCCTAAGCGCTCAGGGGTCTTGGGCCATCGCCCTGTGCACTCCGGGTCGTTGCGCACATGGTGAAGCTAGGCACCACCTCAGTCCTGGATGGCGCCAGTCCGTCCATGCCGCTATGCTGAACTGGATGTCTGACAAAGCTTTCGGGAAAAACGTGCGACGCAGAGTGCCCATACTTATTCCCGCGTGATGGTTAGTGCTATCGGGCCAGAGGCCCACTCAGATCAAATATCCAAATCGTTAGTGTATTGGGATTTTGCGGTAACGAGCAGATACTCACGATCGATGTTACCCCGTCGCCCCGTCTCGAGGACTTGCGGCAAGGGCTAAGAATGCCCGGCCGCACCTCATATTTATCTCTCGGGTACCCTCTAGGTCAACCCGATTCCCATCACTCGCGGGTACCCCTCAGGGTCGACCCGCCTTTCCAAGTAACATTTGTAAAGTCCAAGTATCCGTGTGTCCATAACATCAGGGAATCCGAGGTATCACCCTCATTGGATTCCTACTCGATGTATCCGTCAAGGTGAACTTAGGAGGAATCACCCTCGAGGTTCACACTTGAGGTGTTGCACGACAGCGTCATTATCGGAAGTGGTGAAGGAGGAATCACCCTCGATGACCACGACTGAATAGCTACTCTACAGAGTTAACATCAGAAGTGCTAAACGAGGTATCACCCTCGGCACTCAATAGTAATGCTGCAGTGTCATACAACTAAGGGGGGTGATGTGCGGTGCCGGGCCTGGTTGTTGATCACGTTGATCGAGTCTTCTGATAATCCAGTGGGGGCAACTGGGTCAAAGTGGGGTCTCTGGTCGATCTCTATCCAGCCTATACTAAGCAGTTTAGGATAATCAGGTAAGGTATCAATAGCAGGTTACAATAAATAGGCTATGCATTAGAATAGGATAACTCAAAGCAGTAGCAAATTCTACTGCAAGAAGGAGGGAGAAAGAATAGGCGATATATGCATGTTCAAGGGGGGGGGGTGCTTGCCTGGAAGCTTTGCGGCAAAGGCCTGGTCTTTGGGGCCGTAGTCGATCTCCGGAGCTGCGTCGGACTCAGGGACAACGTCGGTACCAGGATCTATCGAGAGAGAAGATGGGAAGGAAACAAATAAATACACAATATACAAATGCAATCACAAAGCAAGACATGGAAAAAAGCTACGCTAGGGGAGATCTAACACAGTGCTACACGTTGTAGATGAAGCGGGAAAATATCTGGGATATTTTCCCGGCATTTAGGCAGTTATCGGTGTACTAAACCAGAGGGGAAGGTTCCATGTTTAGGTAGTTAGAGGCATCTGACAGGCATGTGGATAGCGTATCCGGATTCGCCTCGTTTTTCTGATCAACTTTCATGTATAAAGTTTTTCCATCTAAGCGACGGATGAATTACTAAGAATTTCCGAAGTTTAAGCAAATATCCGGTAACTCTGAAATTTAGCCAAGTCTGAGAATTGCTCAGTTTTAAATATCACTTAGCTGTTTTCCGGAGGCTATAGCTATTGTTCTGTACATCCTATAATTCTGTGCCTTATATCAATTGTGAGCATTTTCTGCGATCTACATGTTAGTAACACTTTCCTCCATATTTGAGTTTAGTTGCTTGATCATCAACAGCTCTAAAGTAGCTATAAATATAAAGCTGTTTTTTAGTTTTTTCAGCTAACAGAACTTAGCATTTTGTGAATTTCATAGGATTTAATCCGCGCATCAAATGGATTTGTTCTAGTGTGGTAAATTGAAGTTTGTCAAGTGTACTTCCTTCACATATTATTTTTACTCATGTTAGCATTTGATTAGCTGTTGTTTAGGGGCTGTCCAGAGAGCTAAACGGCATAGCAGCACAAAAGCTAGCTACTGCTACAATAACTGAATGTTACTGTAGTAGAGCTGCAGCTGCGGCGCATCAGGCAAAGCAAGCAGCAAGTTGCGCGGCAGCAAGCAGCACTAGCAAGCAGAGGCAGCAGCGGCGCTAGGCAGGTCACGGGCGGGGAGCTACGACAAGGCGGCGGGCAATAGGAAGTAGCTAGGCAGTAGCAGGGCACGCCCCAGGCATGGCCGGTGAGCCGGCGGCGCGGGCGCGGTTCACGGCCTGGACGCACGGGCCTGCGCGAGCATGCGCGTGGATGGGCCAGCAGAAGAGAGCAACGATAGCGCGGCCAGGGACAGGCGAGGGTGTGGCCATGAGCAGGCACACGCGAGGGGGCCCTGGCGGCCAAGGCCACGCTAGGGGAGCGGCGGGTGGAGCCGGCGTGGTGGGCTCGACGCAGGCGCAGCCACGGCGGAGCGGCCACGGTGCGGCTGAGTGCGGTCAGTGGCGCGCGGAAGCAGAGCTTTGGACATGGCATGGTCACGGCAACAACTAGCCAGAGGACGCGCGTGGGGCAAAACGAACGATGGGAACGGGGCGACGCTCACAGCGGTGCTCGCAGACGAGTCGGTGAAGCCGGAGCTAGGCGGAGACAGGCGGATCGACGACGAGGCAGAAGTGGCATCCGGCGAAGGGGATCGGCACGGACGGCGTTGATGGTGCGCCTCAGCCTCGATTTAGTGGCGCGGGAGTCGAAGACGACCGCAGGGGATCTCCTGGACATGCCTCTCGGCACGGGGTGGCCGAGGGCCACGAAGACGATGCGGTCTACGGTGATGGTGGCGTTCGGCGAAGGGGATCTGAAGAGGGGAACGAGCGCATGGGCGAGAGACAGAGCGAGGGGAGTGGAGTGGATGAGAGCGGACGGGGAAATCGAGGGGGCGAGGGGGGTCCTTATCCCCTCCCGGCGTCAGCGCCGGCGGGGTGGTTGGGGCGGGACGAGCCCCTATAGCGACTGGTCGGAGGAACAGGGCGATCGACCGGGGTGGGGGTTGGGCTGGCTGGGTCGTTCTGTTGGGCTAGGCCCAGCGGGAGTTAGGGGGGTTTCTTTTTCTTTTGCTTCTTTTCTTTTTCTTATTTTTCTTTACTGTTTTATTCTAGTTACACATTATTTTTTAGTTTAGTAAAATATAAAGTTAGAACCTAAATTAGTATCAATAATTAGGCCACTGCCACAAATAACTTGGCACCTAAATAAAATGCTTTGCAACTTTTATTAATTACAAAGCATTTAAATAATTGTTTTAGACACTGTTATATTCACAAAAAAGGCATTTAAATACTTTGCAAAAATGTTGGTTCACCACCATAATTAGTTATGGAATATTTGCAACATTACGAGCATTTTAGTTCTGATATTTTGAAAACTTTAAATTTTGACTTTATCTCAAATTTGAATCGGAACTGGTTTGAATCAAAGTGATTTCTAGCAATAGTAAAAGCAATGACCTGGCATCATTAACATGGGATTACTGTAGCTTAATTATCCGGGCGTTACACAGAGGATAACGAATCGATCGAGTACGGTGTGCCGTTCGTGAGGGTGCAGTGCCAGCCGGAGTCACAGATGTATTCGTTCTCCCACCGCAAGAGGAGGCCGGATGGCGCGACGTCACTTCCACGCCGTTCTCCATGGTTCCCTTACCGCTCGCCTCATTTCAACGGCGGCGGTAGGGCTTAAGGTAAGCTTCGCTCTAACCTAATCTTCCATCTGCTCATGCTTACAATCAGTGTGACGGCTAATGAAAATCATGCTTACAATCAGTCTCCGAGTACTATGCCAATCACCCTAAAAATAGCTCTAGACCAAAAACAAAGTTGTGACACTGTGTACAAATAAAGAAAAATAGATTGGTGCTTCTTTCAGAAAAGAGTACTCCCTAGAAAAGTGCCAATATAAGCTACTAGTATTTGATTAGAGGATTTGCTGCCGAGAAAGATCCGTCCACAGAGAGCTCCACCCATCCCACTGGTGGTGGACGCCAATGCTTAGATGGAGCATGGTTGGTGTCGGTAATTTTTAATTGGCACCTCGCACTCTGCATATATGCCGGTTCCATCCGTACATTTGTGCAGTTCCACCAAAATGCAGCTGAATAACCCTGTTTGCACAGATAATGAAAAAGCGTGATTACATTATAGTGGCACTAGTTGATGAAACATACACTAATAAATAGAAGAAACTTCATTTTCTTAATAAATAGAAGAAACTATAATGAAACTTCATTATAGTATGCCATGCTGCGAGGGCGAGATGGGCCCTGCGACGCCTCATACAGTAGGCCTCATACTGGAAATCGACCCAATTCTTCCCGATACACCTTTTGCCAGTGATGAACATCAGTGTACAGCGGTAGTACAAGGAGGGGCCTGGAGACATTCCAATCTCTATTTTTGTGCAGATCAACTAAAATTAAGTACCCCAGTTTGCAGAAACACTTAAACATTAACAATGGGACTAGTTGATGAAACATATACTAACAAAGAGAAGCACTTTCTTTATCTACATTGGAGATGAAATGATAGAGAGGAAACTCGGTCTATTTTAACTGTATTATTACTTAATTTTATCTGTGGCACAAGGGTCGAGCAGGTGGCAAGCGAGGTGTACCGTGCGTCGTAAGGATGGAGGCCGGGGGTGCTTAGACTGGGATGCTGAAGCTGGCTCTTTCAGTCCCTATCTTCCCCCCTGATGTTTCTGTGGTAGCATTTGGGTTGTAATCCAAACTTGGTTGAGCAGGTGCTGCTTCTCCCTACCTGCCTAGCTTATGTGGCGAACTTGTCTCCTGCTAGTACTCAGTCCGTTCTAGTAGTAGTTGCATAACTGCCCATTTACACTGAGATGTTGTCGGATAATGGTTCTCTATGGTTGTTTTTTTTAATGAAATCGGAGGAAACCCCCTCTTTCGATATATAAAAAAATCAGTGGCACTAGCGGTGCCAAAACATTGCCTCAAATTAATAGTGCCACTAGATTAAGGTGCAAAATAATAACATTACTGCTTTATCATGGCAGTGCCAAAACAGTAGCACAAGAACAGAGTCAACATGCATGATCTTTGGCAAATGGTCAGACCAAGAAGGAACATACCTCGTGATGGGAACCATATCTGTAGTCAACGCCATCATAGAAGGGATGACACTAGTCACCAACATGGATGATTCAATTCATGGGACCTTTTTGTGCAGTTCACCTAAAATGAAGCAATGTCCCATGAGCTAGCAGCTTCTTCTTCATTAGTTGCAATAAAATTGAGCAACATCAAGGTTGGTCGTGAAGCTCGTGGAATGTTCAACTATAATTTGGATATCATTTGTGCAGTTCAACTAAGATCAAGCATGAAATTTATATCTCTGTTTGCACAAAAAGGTGGAAAGGAGGGTGACTAACAAGTGATGAAACATACATCAAATGAAAAGAAGCATGTTCCTTATCTGAATGGCGATCCTACAAGGACAGTAGCAATTTCTAAAGCAGCAGCATTGCTAGATATTAGTGTGGGCATTAGGATTAACTATGACAATCGTTAAATACGACATTACTTTAATGGTGTCATTGCTTCATTTTACCAGCAACATTACATTAACAGCTGCTAAAGAGTTGGTATTTGGCCACGGGAGAGTAGGCAGACCAGGACAGTTGCATTTCAAACAAAAAGAAGCAACTTATCTTAATGGAAAATTTAGCAGGACATGAAAAACAGTGCTATTGATTCATATTACTGGAGGCATTACATTGAAAACAACATTGGTTTAACGTGTCCTTACTTTTAACAGTGGGACTGCTACATTTTACCAGTGGCATTACATAAGAGGGGCTCGAGGCAACAAACATTAGAATAGGATATCTGGGTAACTAGGTTTGTCCCATTTTTATTCGGTATAGCCACCTTATACTGTGTGAGGCTAGCAAATCTAGTGCTGGACATACTCTGTTGACTTGTCCCCCAGTCCCCACTTTCTTTCCTTTTTCAACCAATAGATCGGTTTATATTGAGTTTGTACTGCGTTTCCCTTTATTTCCCTATTAGACCAAGAGACCAGTTGGATAGCCAGTCTCTGCTACTTTCCGCCCCCATTATTTCCTCTTTCGACCAAGTCCTAGATTCAGGTATCTAATCTTCCCCCACCCCCACCCCCTTTCTTCCCTGTTTGAACCAAGTAGTACTATATTCGACTGCATGAAGTAGTTTTACCTCTTAATAGTAAAAATATAGGTGGCTTTTGAACAGCCGATTGATCCTATCTACGAGGGGGCCTGAGAAATAGTAAAAGATACAAATGCGGCGACGTCAGGAGCTGGGGCAGTAGAGCAAGGCCGGTTTCAAAGGAAGTTATACCTGAGGGTCACTGGGATGTCGCTAGGTGGGCGGTGGGAGGCCGGATCTGCCCACACTATGGCAGTGAGGAAGAAGGGGTCAGAGGCCCTCCCTAGCCGGCACTGCGTGGGAGAGAACGGCAAGGCATGCTGATCGGGACGCGCCGGCAGTGGGTAAGAGCTGTCGCCGAGGACGACCGCGTGAACATTGCACCTTCTCACCTTCACCGGTGGAGGGGATCCGGCCGGATCTGTGACCAGCGGTGAGCAGAGAGAGTGTGTGGCCACCGCTGTCGTGTTTAGATTTGGAGAGGACGAGAGAGTGTGAAGAGAGCAACACTAGCAAGCAAGCGTGGAGGCTCCTGCCTATATAGTGGAGTAGTTTTCTTTTATCTACCGGAGCCGGCTTGACCTCGTCAATGACTGTCGAGAAGTCTTCATGCACGTGCCCCGGAGGCGCAGTTGTCGTCATTTTGATCTGAAGCACTAGATTAACATATACGTAACAAAAAAAAATGCCACATGACAAGAAACCATAACCTCACTGCCCCAAGGAGACAACATGAATCCCGACGGACAAACTAGACGAGGATCAAAGCTCAAATTAAAGACAAACTGGTAGAAAAGGGATCAATCGATAGATTTCCTAATTAACATAGCCGGCTTGACCTAGATGGCAGCCGAGTAGTCTTCGTGCATGTGCCCCCAATAACCAGCGCCTTGGAGGAACGCAGTTGTCGCTGTTTAACCCACGCAGTGATCCGAAGCTCATGACACCTAATATTGCGAGATGATAAGAAACCTTTTTTTAGATTTCTCATCAGAACTACAGCCTTGTACAACACAACCTGCACGATATGTAGATGATAGCCAATCCAACCGTTTGCTGGAGTCTAGTCACATGCATGGACGAACTGATCTCCCGTGTCATGCAGGGATCGTCCAGGCACCGACGTGTTTACAGCACTGCTCCAGTACTACTATTGCTCGTCTCTCTCTTCTATTAACTCAGCCGACTTGCGGGGACAGGGGAGTGTGCCTATGGTTGGTTCTCAATTGCAGTCCCACATGTGGGTGCAAACGCAATATGACACGTGTTTCATTCGGAGAGCGGCGTGCCAGACCGACCGACCGTCTGGGGTGCGACGCGAACGCGACGGGTGTGTTGTATACATGTGTACCGCCGTTTTCTTGAGGCTTTGCTCCATGGCACAATCCATGGATACAAAATTATATTTAAAAGTCGAGGGCGGGGCTTTTCCCACGCGGTAGGCGGGGCAGTTCCGCCTAGTCGGTTCAACAGAGAGGCGAGAAGATGAGGGAGTAGGCTGCTGCAAACGCAGGGCCCTGTGATTTGACGGCTCGTTACTACTGGACAGGTGGGGCCCTGTGATTTGACTTGCCATTATCATTATTACTGCAGCGCTATGACCAGCGTGAGTCTCCTGATTCCTGACCACCTCCATGGTATACAGGTGCCAAGTACTATTACTCCTTACTCCTTGGCAAATGCAGTAAATACTACAAAGAAAGAGATAGAGAGAAGTAAAAAAAACTCTAATAGCCAACCTTATAGCTAACCTTGTTGTATGAGTGACTAAGTGATGACTATGTATGACATGCCAACATCAGATAGCCTAACGCACCTGGACGGAGGAAGTAGTTTCATGCATGCGAAGTAGGCAAAAAAATGCTCATTTATAGCCGTCTAAAATCTCCAAGGGCGCGACCGCGCGAGCGAGGCGATGGTCGTGGTAGGTGCGACCATGATACAGGCTGCTGACAGCCCTTGGATCTGAGATTGAACGGTCGCATGCTAAGTTGCTGAAAATTTGCAGAATAACCCTCAAGGATAGGATATTCACCCATAGGTCTAGAATCACGCCATGCAACCGTTCAATCTCAGATCCAAGGGCTCTCAGAAGCCCGTATCATGGGAGCATGGAAAGCTTCATATCACCTGTAATTTTCCCGACGCTTGATGTGCGAACACGCAGATGCATGAAGCCATTTAATTGGGCGTCTAGTAGACATGACATCTAATTGGGCCCCCCATAGTACTGTGCATGAATCCATTTATCCACCGGGCAAGCCACTACCATGTCGTTCGCACGACCCACTCAACCATTTTTACAATCAGAAAACCGCTAGCAGTTCGCTCCTACTCGTCCCCGGCCGTCCTTTAACATTATGGCAGTTCACTCCTAGTCGTCCCGTCCTTTCACATTACAGCAGTTCCACTAATCCTAACCCTCCTCCCAAATCCATGACGTCCCAAATCTCCATGATCGGTGGTGAGTACAAGGTTAGAACCATCATCGGTGATGAGTTCGACATCATCTACACCCGTTCTTCCACGACGGTGAAAGGATGCCTTGCTCGCTTCAGACGCATGTTTGAAAAGTCAAATGGTGATGAGTGGGTCGCTGGGCTAGATGTTGAGTACACGATAGTCCTGGGAAAAGAGAAGAATCTAAAGGAGGAAGAGAGGAAGAAGCCTGCCGTGATCCAAGTTTGTGTGCATAACTTTTGCTTGGTCTAGCACATATGCCATGCCGACATTGAGTGCGAGGATTTTAAGAACTTCCTCGCGGGCTGCAAAGTCAAATTCATTACTGTAGACTTTACAAACGACAGAAGAGTCATGAGTTGGATAGGCCTTGTTGTAGGCCAGCCCTACGACCTCCAGAAGAATGGGCTGGTGCCCTCCCGTCAGCCTTCAACGCTGACCCTGGCAGGAGCCATGGTTGATCCTTCGTATGGTAAACTGACGAAATCTCTGCCCAAGTTTCATCTTACATGGCAGTGGAATGTACTAGATAGAGACCACATCCAGTACGCTGCAATGGATGCCTACCTTTGTTTCAATATCTACAAGGGTTGGATGAAGAGTGAGAGCCAAGTGTGTGGTTCAAGCAAAGAAGTATCGGCCAAGAGGAAGAGGGACAAGGACGAAGTCGAGCACGTGGACGAGGAGTCCGAGTAAGGTGGCAGTGTCGTTGCTCATGGTGGTTCTAATGCAGTGTCTACCGGATTAGTTGCTTAGTTTAATTTCAGGGTGCTTAGTTTTATTTGAGGGGTGTGTTTGTGCTGAGCCCCCAGCAGAACTATGTTATGTTCCTTCTCGTTACTTTAACTCTTCAGTACGTACATACTAGTATTTCTTACAGTTCATCTTGTAGTTAGTAGTACTACCACTCATTTCTTCACATTATATACGTACAATATATATGGCCAACATCATATAGCCAGTAGTTGGCTATACTATTAACCACGCTCTAAGCATGCCACATACGCAAAACACTTAATTGAGATATGTAATTCTAAAAAAAAACTTCAATGAGAGAAGTTTACCCAAAGCATGAAGGAGTTTAGTTGTCAAAGAATTAAATAGGTATGCTAATTTCTTTAATAGACTTTAGCACCCCATCTAAGCACGTACTAGCTTTTTTAATAGTACTGTATGCATAATTTGGCGATGAGCGCTCTCTATATGTACCACCTTTTTTCTTTAATTTCATCTTGTTAGTTTTGCTCCATGGCGCAATCCATTGATACTACTATTGTACAAAAGTATACATTTAAAAGGCTAGAGGGCGGGGCAGTCTCGCTTGGTCGGTTTCACGAGAGGTGAGGGCCTTTGTGATTTGATGGCTCATTACTGCTGGAAGGCGGGGCCTTATGATTTGACTGCTCGTATAAATGTTGCTGACGACCTGAGGAGGAGCAAAGAACCGTGCGCATACTCAAGTTTTCCACTGGAGTACTAGTACGACGAAAGAGCACAAAACACCGCAGCCCAGTGCGATATGGTGATAAAAAATGATCTAATTTGCTAGTCATCAATCCCACGGCGCCGCTCATCGTTAGCATTGTTCTATTCATGCATCGCAGAGAACGTGACACGTGCGGCGAAACACCCGAAGCAAAAGAAGAAACACAAGAGCAAAAGAAGAAGGAAGATTATCCCCCCAAAGAAAGAAGGAAGACACACACACAAGTCTGGGGCGCTGCTCTCTACTACATGAAGGGTTGCTAGCCGTGGAGTCGTAACTGCTTCTTCATCGCCTCCACGACCTCCATCTCCTAGCGCATCTCCTCCGCCATCTTCTTCATTATGTCCATGACACGGGATTTCTCAACACGAGCCTTCATCATCTATTCCATGGCCGCATTACGTACCTTGACAGCAGCCGGGTGCTCGATGTGGAGCTTCGCCAACTCCTTCTTCTGTTCCATGGCGAGGGCATGCAGCATCTTCACCGAGGAACTACTCTTGTCTTGTAGCTTCTTCCAGCCAGCGTTCTCCTCCTTCAGCAGGTCGAGCTTGTGGCAGAGCTTCGCCTTGTCCTCCTGAAGTTGCAGGATTTCACCGGTCGCCTTCTTACCCGAGGCAATGCTCTCCTTCAGCAGCATCACCAAGCTGGCGGTCAACTCCCCCTGCTCATTGAGCTCAGCGGGCATGTCGTCGGGGCTCTCCTTCAGCAGCTCCACCAAGCCGTCGATGAACTCCTTCTGCTTATTGAGCTGATCGGGCATGTCGTCGAGGGATAACGACTCCAGCGCCGCCAGCTCGGCATGTCCGCCTCCGCGGCTAGGGCCCTCCTGGGAGCCCTCGCCTGCCCGTGAGAGATCTTTCGAGGTCTCTGCGAGGCGGCGAACCTTCTCTTTTTTTTCGCGGCCTTGGTCGCCGCTCCCTTGTTACGAGTAGTTCTCGACCTAGAGCTCTGCACACCGGCCATGGCAAGGACGGACGAACAAGAAAGACTTATGAGGAGGAAGGTAGAGTGATTTTCAGCTAGGTAGTTCCCCTTTTTATAACCTAGTACTAGCACTAGAACTATAAAACCTGCATAGTGGGAACACGTTCAGGTTTGATATGTACTACGTGTGAGCAGGTTTGCACGTAATTATAGCATGGTAGTACTACTTTAGAATGTGATGGGAACAAGCTAAAGATTAATTGATGGTTTTGGTTTCGAGGCCCCAAACGGCTCCCGATGAGTTTCCTGGAACACAAGTACTACTGCTCAAATGCCGTCGCACAAGTCAGTGATGTAACTGGTCGTACATGTCAGACCAAGCTGATGCGTGTCCCTTCGGTGAGATGCGGGCCCGACCGACCGTCTGTTGTTGCGATCGACCGTAAGTATTACGCGATGGAGACTTCTGGTTGTGGCTTCGGGTGATTGTCATGACCAAGCATTCAAAAACTAGTGATAAATCAATTACTACCATCTTTTTCCAAACGACCAAGTATTTTCACAGGAAGACAATAAATATAGATGGAGTGATTGTCACAGTTGCAAACCGCCATGGCGCCGCAAGTTCACTGCAGCAGCAACCGATTAGGTCACTGCATCACTGGCGGGGAAGGAGGGTAGCTCACCTCGCCTACGATGCATGCCTAGTGGCACCGTCGCAGCTAGTCCCGTGATTTGGCTTCTCCTACTGCCCATTTGAATAGTTGCACCAGCTGCTCATGCCATTCCGCAGGCATGCGCATTCTTTCCTCCGTAGCCGACTCTGTGAATATGATCTCTGCCATTAGCCCCAGCTCAAAATCAACGCGACGCTGCCAAATGCTGACATCCCTCAGTATCTCTCCCCTGAGATCGACTTGCGCCTCCGCCTTGTGCTTCGCCAAGCGCAGCTCCTTCGAATTTGTCTCCAATCGATGCGATGCTTCCTCGATCCGATTTGCCCTTGCTGCCCACCACCTGAAATGTAGCCCTAGCATGTCCTCCGGCGCCACTGATCTGTGATTCCAGAGCAATGGATCCCCTCTGAAACACATGTGGGTTTCGCTCAAAGGCGGCAGTGCTGCGGGCCGCAGCGAGAAGGTAGCCAGCGGGATCCTGGGATCTAAGGGATTATCCATGGCGGGATCCTCCATGGCGGGATCCGGTGGGCGAGGCGGGGAGGCGAGCGTAGGTGCTGGGAGAGCCCTACGAGGCTAAGATAAAGATAGTACTACTCCACTCCGTCCATATTTAAATACAAAGGCCACCAATAGTAACCCAGGCAAAAATTGATTATCCTGCCTGCGTCCTGGTTTATTGGCCCCCTTTTTATTTTGTGCCAATTTTTGACCAAAAATTTAACTAAGAAAATGTTAATGCATGTCACCAAAAATTATATCATTGGAATCACATTTGAACATAGTTTTCGATGACATTAATTTTTATGACATGCATAAATATTGTGTTACTTAAAATTATGGTAAAAAATTGGCACAAAATACAAAGGAGACCAATGCAAGTAGCAACCCATGATTTAACTACTTGCATGCATGCAGTGGAGTAGTAATGTCTTTCTCAACTACTTCCTCCCTCACGTCCACTCAATTTGCATGCACTGTATTAATTGACCATCAATGAAGTGAACAACTTTACACGCGTCAAATTATCACATGGGGTGGATCTTCGTACAAAAATGCGTCTCACCGTGTACCCGCGTGTGCGTGTGAGGAATTGAGTGTGTGCGTGCACATCTTCGCTTCGTGCATGTACTGCCAGTGTGCGTGAGAGAGGACGAGTACATTCTTCTGGAACCAGCAGCACGTCACTGTGATTAATCCACACAAGGAGGTCGCGACAATGCCTCCACATGTGCCATGTGGCTTCATGGATGCCCCCACATCATTTTAATCATAATATATTAATTGAAAAAGGAGAGGCCTATATACATACATGTCAATGCAATTTGTGTGAAGGAGAGGCCTATATACATACATGTATGTGCATGGGGCCGGGGTGATATACGAGAAGGGAGGGGAGGGGTCGACCGCGCGAAATATTGATAGAGATAGATACATGGAAGAGCTCTACGAGCGTACAAGCACTGGGATATGGGGGGTGGGGTGCTGGAAGATCATGCGAGGGGCCAAGTGGAGGGAGACTATGAAGGAGTGCACAAGTGCGAGATCGATATTTAAAGAGAGGGGGCGAGAACGTGCGCGGTTGCGCGCAGTGGCGGAGCCATGAAAAATAAATGAGCTAGGGGGCCAAGCATTGCTAATCCTTTACAGGGAGGGCCAATTCATCAACTTAAACCATTTTACCAGCAATTGATCTACTGATCACATTCATATTAGCCTCGGTATATAGTGATGTTAGGGGGGCCAGGGCCCTTGCTTCCCCCTGTCTTCGCCACTGTGCGCGCGTCTGAGAGATGAAGCGAAAGACATGGATGATGAGAGGGGGACGATGGATAGATAATGTGTGTGTATCAGCTATGTAATCCTATATAGAGAGGTATAGATTGATCGATGTGTACGTGGGAAAGAGGGTGAGACCTGACTAATATATTGATGGATCGGTTTGTGTGGTAAACTTGGAAAGACCTAGCAATATATATACACACATAGAGGAACATCGATCGTTGCACATGCATATGAGAGATAAAGAATACCCGAAGTGATGAAGAGGGGGAGGTGTGTGTGTGTGTGCATGCATGGGAGACCGACCTAAAGAAAAAGATTGCATGTGTGCGATGGATAATGCCGAGTGGTAGTGTGTGTGCATTCATGCACGAGAGAAAGTTAGTGGTACAAATATAAAGAGAAGATGACTGTGTGGGTGTAAAAGACTAGGTGAGGTCATAATCAATGTAAAGTTGAATTCAAATATTTGAATAAGAGATCATGATGTTTGAAACCCATGCATGCATGAATATAACTGAGATATGCGTGGTGTGGTTTGGAAATGAGCATGCTATACTGTATACACATTGAACAAGGTCAGACAGATTTGAATTTGAGATACCGATGGCAGGCATCATTTGGCCACATTGCATCTATGCATGGACACACTATTCAAATTGGAGATGATGGGTGGCTTTCGCATCACATATCTATACCCCTATATAGTGTGCGAATAACTTTAAAAGATGGTCGTTGGATGAAGCCAATCCGACGGTGCAGAGATGGCAAATCTGAGCACTACTGGCCGTTGGATATCATCTACATTCCACCAGATTTTGCCACGTGTACAATCTAGAAGACTCCATGGTTGAACTTAAGCATAATGCACAAACCTCAAAACACAAGCACTTCTCCTTTGTTCTAGAATCTTCCGTATCATAATTGCCGTTTTTTTAGATGAATTGCCATTATTTGTTTTACTTTATGCTTTACAACACACAATTCCATGAATCTTAAAATAGATTAGCTTTTTTATAAAAACTAATTGATTTTGAATGAGATGAACTATAGGAATTAAACGAACATCTACATCATGCATATATGACTCAAAGCTTACATGCTATAATGTGTTATTTATTCATAATTTGGTTGCCAAATCTCATGCGTAGAATGCACGTGTACCTTACTAGTCTAAATGGTGTGTGTGTGTGTTATGCGTGTTAAACACATTGTACATAGTATCATGCATGGTTTAGATGCCGAACATCTAGCTAGAGTGTACATGTACTATATATGATTTGAATTCAACATAAAATGGATACATATATTTGAATTCGAGATCGTATGTACATGTAGTTCATATTTATATGGGAATTTACTACTCCTAGATTCATGTCATGTGTTGTGAAGATAATATTTAGATGGTTGTATAACTAACCCGAGTACAATCCCATTCAAACAGGGAAAATGTACTCAAATTTAGTCCATATGCTAGACAACACGAATTGTTTTTTTTATTGTTGAGGGAAGTGCAAATTGATTTGGTACTGTACACGTTAAGTTTGTTGTGCCGAATTTTTAGTGTTTTGTTGTTGTATTTGAATGCATTTCTAGTAATATAGTAAGACTGGACATGGCTCTCTCTAGTGAGGTGCGAATTGTCTTTTTTTTGGGTACACGTTAAGCTTGTTCTCCCAAAATTTTAAGCCGCGCCTTGTTATGCCGAAATTTCAAGCTAGCATCTCTGTCTATCGTGCTGCGAAACTCCCGCCACTTCAACCCGCGCCTTGTTACCCCGAAATTTTAAGATATCTCTTTGTCTCGTTGTGCTCCGAGAACTCCCTCCATCTCAACCCGCGCCTTGCTATCCCAAAATTACAACGTGCGTGAAACTCCCACCTCCTGCGAAATCACAACACGCGAAATGCCCGTGATAGCCTTGAACCGAAAGAACCGCCTAGCTCAAATCGGTGGGGGTACTTTCATAACTTACCCCACATTTCGGATAAGCACGTCCCTAAGCCATGTTTCCCCCCTCCCATGCCCTCTTCCCCCCCCATTCGTACACCCAGGCCGTGAAAACCCACGAAGCCCCACACCCTCCTCCCTCCGCCCACCCAGCCGGAGCCTCTTCCCCGACGACGTCATCCACAGCAACACCTTGACATCCCTCATCCACCGCACCGGATGAGGATCCGTTGTCGATCTTGTTGTCCTGCCGGTTCAGCCACCCCGTCCTCCACCTCCAAGGAGCTACCCCGATGTTCCCCTCATCTTTCATGCCTCCTCCATTCCCACACCGCCGTCTTCACCTGCACCACCGGAAGAGCGGCATCATCACCGATTCCTCGGATGAAGCTGAGGCCTAATCGGTGCCACCAAAGAGGTTCTACACTAATCGCTGCATTTTCTTCTTGATTCGATCTCACAGTGCTGCCGGCGCTCAGTCCCGAGCCGACATGGCGCGGCTCCATCTGCGGTGGCGTCGGCGTCGCCGACCACTTCCTCCACGGCGTCGCTCCTTGGCGGCGATGTCCACATCAGTAGGAGCTGTTGCTGCATTGGCTCTCACTCGCACTGCTGCTCTGCTCTTGCTCTCGGTCCCCTGCCTGGTCTGCTCTTGCTCTTGCTCGCGCTGCTGCTCTCGCTCTTGCTGTTGCTTGCGCTACTGCTCTACTCTTGCTCGCGCTGCTGCTGCACAAGCAGCAGGTCCTGTTCTCGCTCGAGCCCCTGCAGCTGCTACCCGAGATGCTGCTACACGACTAGCTGTCCCAGCTCTCGCAAACGCTGCTGCTCCGGGCGCTGCTGCTGCTACTGCTTTTCTACTACTAGTGCATTCAGTTTCGATAGTAAAATTCAGTTTCGACAGAAAAATTCAATTTCGATAATAAAATTCAGTTTCAACAGTTAAATTTAGTTTTGACAGTTAAGTTCAGAGATGAGCGGCTGATGTATTTTACATCTAGCACTTTGTGGTTATGTATTTTACATCATCTATTGGAGATGCTATTAGAATTCCACTCAGGTTAACATTGTCTCTCTTGTCCTGCTTCAGCCTTGCCGTCGTACAACTCACCGGAGCTGCTCCAACAACGAAACCCTCCATCACGGCGGAGCAGTACCCCCGGCTCCATCTCCAGACATGTAAAATCTTCTTCCCCTCCTCCGATAGCCAAATCAGCCGGAGCATCCTCACCGACCAACCCAATCATGCTGAGATCGACATGGGTTCGCCAAAGAGGTTGTACACTTGTTGCATCGCTTTTTACTCAACATGTTATATATATTGTCCACTGAGCACACATAGTAACATGAAATACGATTAGTTTCTCCTACTATATGACAAGCAGTGAGGTACCAGGCAACTTAGCTATCCATGATGGACTCTCTTGAATGCCATCATTATTTATTTCTGCATGTTTGAGCTGCGCATTTGTAGATGGCCCTGGGAGTTGAGCTAGTAGGGCAGTGGCCTGGGTCCAAAGTAGTAGAAGTAGCACAAAACCATTTTTTGAGTGTAGGCTTTTCCCTGTTCAAGCCTGCCTACTAGAATCGCCAGTGCTTTAAAGGAAAAGTGAAGAAAAAACATAGGAATTGGAAAGTTTCCTATGGTACTACTATTCATGCATTTGGTACAAAGGAATGGAGGAAAGGAAAACTGTAGGATTTGTTCCTTTAGTGTCTCCTTGAAAGAAAAACCGTAGGAATTTTAATATCCACTTGTCCTCCTTTTCAAATTCCTATTCATGAATCGCAAGACTAAGAGATAGTAGCATAATAGCATTATAACCGTACATTTTCTTGTGGTTTGACTTAATCTGACCATGCTTCTTTGCATCCTGTGATCTTCCAATTCTTGTGAACCAAACACCCAGATTGGCAGAAATCCTGTGTTTTTAAATTCTCTATTTTGCATTCCTATCCTATTCCTGTGTATTTCCTATCCCTGCATTGTTAGAATCCTCCAATTCAAACAAGCCCTTACAGAATTACTTCTGTTACAGATATGTGTCAAAGAAAACCTTATGTGGTTTGTCCCGCTCCTGCTGTGCTGTGGTCCACCCCAGCTCAGCTGCTCCAATGACGGACGGGTTCACCACAGCAAGGATCTGCCCTCCAGACTGTCTTTTGCCGCCTCAGATCTTCTTCCCCGCCACCGGCAGCCAAGACAACTGCATTACCATCATCAACTGAGCAGATGACCTTGAGGACTACACGGGTCCGCAAGAGAGGTCACACTCTTTCGTGTCTGCTTTCGTTATGCATCGCTTAATATGAGGACATGCTACTTTATCGTCCTGTTCACCAATTAGACTCTGAGTCTAGTCCAAACTAATGCTCAAACTTGAGTTTTTAAATGGTTGTGGGGTACATATTGGGGCAGCAATCAATACTATCTCTCTACTATCTGGTTAATCTCGGGTGTCTACTATGAGTTTCGTGTTGGGTGAAATCAAACATTAAAGGAGCCATTATCTGTATTTTTTAACTGAAGCTATCATCTGCCTGCTATCATTGGTTTTGGGTCTATCCACAGTTTGCTACCATCACTCTGGATTTGTGCATGCACTCCTTACATAATCTCACTATGTTTTATTCCTATGCATTTCAGTTATTGTACACAATGGTACTGAACATGTAGAGCAAAAGAGACGAGCCTCGCGTGGCAATAAAATTTCATGTAGATGTCGCTCCATGGTGGGCGCAAAAGAAACCCCCTCCCCCCATTCCAGACTGTAATCAAGAGGAAGATAACTGTTTAGAGGGGGATTCAAAGGGAGCAGACCACTCCTATTTACCCCCTGAGGTCTTTTGCTCTAACTTGGCATGCTGATGTTGGTCATATCATGCATATGGTGCCTTGCATTGCTTACTTTATAGATAAAATATGTCATCTGCTTAGTTTAGACATGCATTGTGTGAATGCCATCTGTTTAGTTTCTATATCATATATGTGAATCATGCAATGCCATCTTGTTTAGCGAGGCATCATATATGTGAATTTTGCAATGCCATCCCAGTTAGCCAGTCATCTTATATGTGAATTATATCATGCCATCCTTTTTTTATTACTTATTAAATTTGTCAACAATTTTAGTACATTCAATTACTCTTCCTGTGCATCAACCATTCGGCACGGTCATGGAAAGATCTGGAGTTAAAACAAGGTCTTCAGAGCAGACAATGCTATCTGACGAAGCGCATGTCTTGCTGGTTACAGATAGCTCCTCAGAGGAGGATTCAGAGACAGATAACCAGTCGTATTCCCCCCCCCCCCCCGAGGTGCATGCTCTAACTTGGCAGGGTTATATTGCTCATATCGTGCATATGGTGTCTTGCATTGGCATGTCATTTGTTAATTTAGACATGCTTTGTGTGAATGCCACCTGTTTAGTGTCTAATTACCATATATGTGAATTTTGCAAGGCCATCTTGTTGCAAGACATTATATATGTGAATTATGCAATGCTATCTTGTTGCAAGGCATTATGTATGTGAATTATGCAATGCCATGCTGTTTAGCCAAGCGTCATATATGTGAATTATGTCATGCCATCCTTTTTTTGTATTACTCATTCCATTTGTCAACAATGTTTGTATATTCAACTGCTCTTCGTGTGCATCTGCCATTTGAATTGGTGATGGAGAAATCTGGAGTGAAAACAAGGTCTTCAGAGCAGACAATGCTACCTGCTGAAGCAGATATCTTGCTGGTTACAGATAGCTCCTCAGAGGAAGATTCAGAGGCAGATGACCAGTCCTATTTTCCCCCTGAGGTGTATGCTCAAACTTGGCAGGGTTATATTACTCATATCATGCATATGTTATCTTGCAATGCTTAGTTTTTACATCATATACACAATATTGAATGCCATATCCTTAGTTGACACATCATATATGCGACTGCCCTCTGCTCACTTGCTTAGTATATAAATCATATATTTGAATTATATCATGCCATGATGTTTACATAGACAGCATGTATCTGAATTATGGCATGCCAACCAATTTTCTAAAGACATAATATAGTTATATCATCTCATCCTATTTACATAGTCATCATATTTTGAATTATGTCATTCTATCCGTGAATTATATCATGCCATCATGTTTCCATCGACGGCATGTTTGTGAATTATGGCATGCCAACCACTTTAATAGACACATCGTATAGTTATATCATGTCATCCTGTTTACATAGTCATCATATTTTGAAGTATGTCATTCTATCCTATTTAGTTAGCCATCATATATGTGAAATTGTGTCATGCTATCCTGTTTAATTAGCCATCATATATGTGAAATTATGTCATGCTATCCTATTTGGTTAGACAACATAAATGTGAATTATTTCATGCCCTGTTTTCTTCCCTACTTTCCATTGCACTTGTCTATCTTACAATGTCTGTACATTCAATTACTTTTCTTGTTTATCAGCCATTTGAATTGGAGGGGGTGATGGTAGTATCTATGGGAGTAAAAACACGGTCTTCAGAAAAGATCGTGCTACCCGTCGATGCAGATAGAACCACGGTTGTACTTGCCCAAGAACCAGCCCCACCACACATAACCCAGACTCACACAGATTGTACCCCTACCCAGTTGGACAGAGAACCAGCTACACCCCTTCTAACCCCAACCCCAGCAGATAGTAACCCAGTTCCAGTTGGCACAACAATGTCTCCACCACAGAGCACCCAAACACGAGCAGTTAATAAGGCAACTGCAGTGCCCAAAGCACGAGGACCACCACTCCGAACCCCAAGTCAACACTTAAAGCAGAAGAAGAATTGTTCTCAGGTCAGGTTCCGTAGCTATGGTTCATACTTCTTTGCTCTTGCATCACTGTATTTACTCATACCAACTAATTTCAAATTTGAAGGATGCAATTGAAACTCCAATGGCGCAACAGGTATGTTTTAAACCTGTTTGTTTAACGTGTTTGCTGTTATAACTTGCTCTATGTTGATTTCAGTTTCAATTGAATAAACAGTTATGTTCTCATGCCATGCACATTACAAGTGTTGTTATTGCTGTGTAGTTTCCCACACTTATATTCTGTCTATGCTGCTTTGTCTTAAACAGATATGATTTTAACTATCTCTATCTTCATTTGGCAACATAAATTAGAATGATATAGACCATACAGTGACCATACTACATAGATATATGTTTGTTTCATGCTGTTATCCTGTCCACCTTACTACTGAACTGGTTTACTAAAATGAGTTTCATATACAACATGGTAAACCTATGATCTGTCTACTTGTTTCTCTTTTAGAATGCGGACAAAATATTAGAGAAGAGTACCCCATTATGCAATGGTAAAGGAAGTAATGCAGATAAGGTTCAAGATAGTGAGACATCCCTGTTGGTCTCCAAGAAAGCTGATAAAAACTATATTGAAGTCACTGAGACAACCCCAAAGTCCTGTCTTGATGTAGTGTTTGAGTTACTGGCCATTACTGCTGGCACCAGCTCTTCGAACTCACTGCCTAAATCAGTTCGGCTTCTTGAGTCTCAACTTCAAGTTGAAAGACATCGATCAGATGTGCTGGGACAGGAAGCCGAAGGACTGAGGAAGTCCCTGCAAAATTTAGATGCATACTTTCTGGTGCAACAGCAATTGCTAGAGGATTTAAGCGCCAAACAAGAGAAAGCTCATAAGCTTGCTAAGCGTCTTGCCAGCATGGTGGATACCCAGGATATTGTTTCTTAAGCTCTTGTGAAGTGGTTTCAGTGCTGGACTTGTTTTGCTGTGGCCCTTATTTGCACTGGTCACCAACTTTGACAACCAGTGTATGTAATATGCTGCTTTGTTCCCCATATTTGCACTGGTGGCGAACTTTGATGCCCAGTGGATGTAATATGTGTAATAGCCGTGATAGCCTAGCATAAGTTGCTTGCTTATTTATTTCCTTGTTGTCTTGTTTATTTGTTTGATTGTAGTCAGTGCAGTTCTTTTTCCGCGGTTTGCTAGTGGCCGCAATAACCTATTTTTTTAAACTAGGCCACAATAACCATGGGCTACATTTTTACTGTAGTGACCATGGGCCTCCTATGGGCCGTAGAAACAATGGGCCTTCTACGGGCCGTAGAAACAATGGGCCTTCTATGGGCCGTAGCATCAATGGGCCTAATATGGGCCATTTGATCGATTGGCCAAACATGGGCCAATAACGGACCGGATTATGGGCCATAAATAGGCTAGAGTTGGAATCGTCCATTCATGGGCCGACCATAACGGGCCGTCGTTAATCGGCCATATTTGATGACGCTATGAAAATGACCCAATGGATTAATGGGCCACAAACGGGCCGACTTTAACCACGGGCTGAATTTGGCCCACAACCGGAACAGGCCAGTAACGGACCATAAGTAATCGAATGCTGCAAATCAGCCCAAGAATAAATGGGTCCTGAGAAGGCTGAAAGATAACACGGGCTAGAAACGGCCCAATGGAATAATGGGCCGTTAATGGGTATAAAGCGATACACTGTTCATTACGGGACAGTTTCACCACAGGCCATACATGGGCTGGAAGTTACAACGGGCTGGAATCATATTGGACGGCCCAGATGACGCTACTGGGCCTAATTTGGATAGGCCGTAACGGGCCGTGAGTTAGCGGGCTGTAAATGGGCTATATGCGAACATGCCGTTAACAGGCTTTCCGTGGGCCAGCCCGCTACCTTTTTACCAAGTCAAACGGGCTGGCCTTTTCACCGGAATGGGCCTCTATTGGGCCGTGCCACATGTCGATGTAAGATAGGCGCCTCCGGTCCAATGAGTGGATGACATCTGTCCCAACGGTGTGCCGACACATGGTTCCTCTGGCCATTGAGAATTTTACACGTGGAAAATCCCCATTGGTCTGGGCTGTTAACGGGTTATCGGATTCAAACCGGAACTCGATAGCTTAACGGCGACCCGTTACGGTGGATGCCATGTGTCGGTTACCCTTGACGAAAGCACTTCCATGACGCGCCATTTATCTTCATGGAAGTGGACACTTCCGTGATGATAATTTTGGTAATGTCATGGAACACTTCTACAACAGCACAGGTATAACTATCTTGATTCTGTCATAAGATCATCATGGATGTACATGCATGATAGAAATGTGACTACTGTGACAAACACTTCTACAACAACACAGGTATGACTATCTTGGTAATGTCACGGAAGTGTATTTTTTTGTAGTGATAATTGAAAGCCCAGTAAGGCCTAAGAGGACAAGATGAGAAGAGGCGGCTTGTAAGCAGGCCTGTTGAAGGCCCACGACCCAGAGGCGACTCAAGACCCGAAGATGTGAGCCGCCCGAAGGTAGCTTGCCTAACAAGGCAAGATGACTTAGAGACAGGGTCAGTTATGTTGTGTGATCTGACCTGGACTCCTGTAAGCCGCCGGGCCTTGACCTGTGTATATAATGACGAGACCCGGCGGCGGGTTAGCTCAAGAGACAAGGAATTGATAGCTAGGTCAACCGTATTCGCTCCCTTGTAATCGAGACTCAAGCAATACAACTAGAAATAGGAAGTAGGCTTTTACCTCGTTGCGAGGGGCTGAACCTGGGTAAACCCTTTGTGTCCTTTGCCCCATTCAACCCCTTTGAGCTAACCTACATTGTGATGGCTCCACACCTAAGCCCTTTCACTAGGGCATCTACCGTGTTAAATCCACGACAGTTGGCGCTCACCGTGGGGCCAGAGCACGGTGGTTTCGAGTTCTTGAAGGGCAATTTCTCAGGGATCGAAGGATATGCCGTGGGCCGGATGACTAAGAGTCACCGCGGCAAGATCTACATCGACGACGCTGGCTGGGGCCCCGAGGCCGACTCAATCGAGCACGGGTACCGGGTCCCCTTTGGTGGAATCCACGTCTTCATCGGCAAGATCGGTGAGTCAGAGCCGGAGCTGGATGCCTGCACCGACCTCGTCGAGATGGCTCGGCGCACATGACCCACCAAGGTTCAACCTGGCCAGAAGCATGTCTTCGTTGGCTTTGTTCATTGGGTAGATCTTGAGGAAGGATCTGTATCTGGTGAAGAGACAGCCATTTATTTAGGTGATGAGTCCTCGACCGGAGAAACCGAATCAATCTATCAGTTGCAAGACGGCGGGCTTGGGGGCTATTACGATGGTGACAGTATTCCGGATCCATATGAGCCGCCAAGCAGGGCTACTGTTTTTATGGCTGGTACTCAGCCAGTGCTAAATTCGACGATGGTCGCGGCCATGACATCCAGTTCAACTGCTGCTGTGACAGCCGGGGCGAGCGGCTCTGCATGGCCCATGGCTCAAGTATTATCTAAGCTCTTGGATGCCCTGGTGACTCTATTAGCCGCAGAAGTAACTCCGGCGAGTCAAGCACAGCATAATGCGAAGGTTGCAAAGCTACGGGGCCCGAGAAGATCTTAATGTGGAGAATGTTAGGATGGCAACAGAGCGGGCTGCATTGGAGGCCGAGTCACAGTGGATAAGAGCGGAATCTTTTCATCTGAGTTTGGACCAAAACACATCCAATGCTGTCCTCTGAAGGAGGCATCAGAGCCGTTTACCTTCGCAATTTGAAGGGCAGAATCTTTTTAACACGCTCGGGGCTGGAACAAGTAACCCGCCCGGTGTGACTCGGGCCACTGAGGCGCCAGGAACCGGGGCGGCGGCTCAAACTCGTGTGCCAAACCCACCCCGTAGGGATCAGACCTCTCCTCAGCGAGTCCCAACACCTTTGGGCCATTATTCTAACCCGGTGGACAACATGATAGCAGCGGCTACACGGCTGGCGGCTATCCCGATCGAAGGCGAGTCTCCGGCTACGATAGAGACCTGGAACGCCGTGGAGCTCCTCCAAACAGCTGTGGCACAGTAGGCGGCTTATTTGTACAGTCGCAAGCGTGTTCATTCAACTCCCCGTCCAAGCCGAAGTTATAGCCAGCGCATTGAGTCGCCAGCGGTTTCCAGCAGTGAGCGACATCGTAACCCGCCTCATAATAATGACCTGCCACGCGGGCTTAACCCGCCCCGAGATGACCATATGCCGAACAATGCTCAAGCCCTCAGAGATCTGGCTAGAGCCCGTCATGAGGCAGAATTGGTGGCTCAACTGGGGGCTCACTAGTAGTTTCCGGTAACTCCTTGAGCAACCATTGGAGTTGGGACAATTTCCAGGTAAGTTGGGGTGCCGTGTCTAGTGCCGGCTCTACGCAATGAGCGTTTGCCCAAGGATTTTAAGGGCCCTCATAAGATACCTAATTACACAGCTGATCTCCCACCTGAGGCTTGGATTGAGAGATATGAGCTGGCGATGGAGATGTTAGATGTTAATGATGCTGTATGCGCCAAATACCTCACCATGATGTTTGATGGACCAGCTCGAACCTGGTTGAAAGGGTTACCTGTCAATTCCATTAATTCATGGGCCGAGTTGAAAGCACGTTTTATTCAGAACTTTAAGGGGACGTGTAAACAACCTCTGTCAGTTATCGATCTGGACAACTACATGCAGCGGGAGGACGAATCAGGTCACCATTGGGTTCGCCAGGTCTCAGCCATCATTCATGTGTCAGATAGTATTGCGGCCGGCTCTGCTGTTCTAATTCTGGAGAAGAATTGTCACTTTACCCCCTTAAGCAAAAGCTTGGGCGGCTTAAGCGTCATTGCAATGACATGGGGGAGCTAATGGCGGCTCTCATCAAGTATGCTGATTTTGATACTACCAAGGATCCTTGGTCCGATGATGAAAAATCCAGCAAGGCAAAGAAGAATGGTACCGGTAAGGGTCAGCAGCAGAACGTGACCGGACATAATGGTCACAACCAGGGTAATGGTGGAAAGCGCAGACACTCGGACGGCGGGTCAGATCTTGTAGCTAACACCAATGTTGGTTATAAGAACCAGCGCCATGGTAAGCCGGCCTTTGGAGGGCCGAGATTTAACCTCGAGGCGATGCTGAACGAACCTTGCCCGAAACACAGTTTTCCTAATAATCTGGCGGTTCATTTGTGGAAGGATTGTTTCATTATGAAGGAGTACAAGAATTCCGGTTTTCAGCAGAATCATGACAGTAATAATGGCCCGACTAGCGGGTCAGGATCCGGCTCACACGGGCCCTGCTTTGGGGGCGGCGGCTCAAGTTCTGGACATCAAGGACAGGGCAATCAAGGCGGTTATAACCAATAGTCTGGTCAGGGTAACCAGCAGCACCAGTGAGGATACCAGAGTAAGCCAAAGCAGCTTAACAGTGGCCAGTATCATGTCTTCACGACAAGTCTCTGCAAGCGAGATCAGAAGATTGACAAACATGCGGTCAGTACAGTTCAGCCGGCGGTACCTCAATATTTGAGGTGGTCAGAGCAGCCAATTACATGGAGCAGAGAGGATCATCCGCCCCGGGTTGATAATCCGGGTCAGCTAGCATTGGTGGTAGCCCCTCAAGTTGGGGGTTATAAATTCACTAAAGTGCTCATGGATGGCGGTAGCAGCATCAACATCCTTTATTATGACACCTTTCGCCGAATGAATTTGAATGACAAAGAGCTTAAGCCGTCCTCTACAGTTTTTCATGGTGTGGTCCCTGGTAAGTCGGCATACCCAGTAGGGAAGATTGCCCTGGAAGTGGCTTTTGGTGATGACTATGACTACAGAGGAGAGACGTTATGGTTTGAGGTGGTTAAAATTAAGAGCCCTTATCATGCCTTATTCGGGCGGCCGGCTGACGCCAAGTTTATGGCTTGGCCTTGTTATGTTTATCTGTAGCTTAAAATGCCAGGACATAATGGCACAATTACAGTCCTTGGTGATAGAAGAATTGCGTTGGAATGTGAGGAACGAGATGCTGCATATGCTGAGTCAGCTTGTGCCACGGAGGAGCTCAAGTTCTATAAAGATAATGTTGACCCGGCTGACATGACCCCTTTGAAGAAGCTGACTACTGAGCAAGACCCTTTGCTGAAATTTAAGTCGGTTGATGACACCAAGCAGGTTGATTTTGTCCCCGGCGACTCATCTCAGCAATTTACCATCAGTGCTAACATGGATCGGAAATAGGAAGGCGCGCTCATCGAGTTCATCCGTTGGAATCGGGACATCTTTGCATGGAAGCCTTCAGATATGCCAGGTGTACCGAGAGAACTCGCTGAGCACACCCTTAATATTGATCCTAAGTTTAAGCCGGTGAAGCAGTTCCTTCGCCGTTTTAATGAAGAGTGACGTAAGCCTATTGGAGAAGAGGTAGCCCGGCTCTTGGCGGCTGGGTTCATCGTTGAAGTTTTTCACCCTGAGTGGTTGGCTAATCCGGTGCTGGTAGTTAAAAAGAATGGCACTTGGCGCATGTGCGTGGATTATACAGACCTCAATAAGGCTTGTCCGGCTGATCCTTTTGCTCTTCCCCGTATTGATCAGATCATGGATGCCACAGCGGGTTGTGAGCGTTTGTGTTTTCTAGATGCTTATTCTGGTTATCATCAGATCAAGTTGGCAGTTAAAGACCAAGAGAAGATGGCTTTTATTACACCTTTTGGGGCTTTCAGCTATGTATCTATGCCTTTTGGGCTCAAGAGTGCCCAGGCAACTTACCAACGTTGTGTTCAGAATTGTTTTCATGACCAGATTGGGCGCAATGTTCATGCCTATGTGGATGATATTGTTGTCAAGTCCAGGAAGAAGGAGACTCTGTTGGATGATTTAAAAGAGACCTTTGATAATCTCCGGGTCTATAAAATGATTCTTAACCCGACCAAGTGTGTTTTTGGGGTGCCTGCAGGCAAGCTCTTGGGTTTTCTGGTTTCAGAGAGAGGAATTGAAGCTAACCCGGAAAAAATTAAGGCTATCACTTCGTTGGCTAAGCCGGCGTGTCGTATTGCAGCTTTAAGCCGGTTCATAAGCCGCCTGGGAGAGAAGGAAATTCCTCTATACCAGATGATAAATAAAACAGATCACTTTGTCTGGAGTGATGCTGCTAATGAGGCATTGGAGGCACTCAAAAAGCAGTTAGCTGAGCCGCCTGTCCTTGCAGCTCCCATTGAGAAAGAACATTTGCTCTTATATGTGGCTGCTAACAGTAAGGCTATCAGTGTGGCAATGGTTGTGGAACACAAGGAAGCGGGTAAGGAGTACCCAGTCCAGAGGCCGGCTTATTATGTCAGCGAGGTGTTAATTGAGTCCAAGCAGCGTTACCCACATTGGCAGAAACTGGTATATGGGGTGTTCATGGCCAGTCGTAAGCTTAAGAATTATTTTCTTGGTCACCCTATTACTGTGGTTAGTTCTTCCCCTTTGGGGGATATTATTCAAAACAGAGAGGCTACAGGTCGAGTGGCTAAGTGGGCCATTGAGCTTGGTCCCCATGGCCTGAAGTATGTGCCAAGGAGAGCTATTAAGTCTCAAGCTCTTGTGGATTTCATCAATGACTGGACAGAGTTGCAGACGCCTGAAGAGAAGCCGGACAACACATACTGGACTATCCACTTCGATGGATCTAGGCAATTGGAAGGCTCGGGGGCTGGAGTTATTTTAACTTCCCCACGAGGTGATAAGTTTTGCTATGTTTTAAGGTTGATGTTTCCTTGTACTAATAATGCAGCTGAATATGCGGCTTTGCTCCATGGTCATTGGATGGCCAAAGAGATGAATCTAAGCCGGTTCAGTTGCTTTGGCGACTCAGATTTGGTGGCTCAGCAGGTGTCAGGCACTTGCGATTCCAAAGACCCGCTCATGGCGGCTTATCGCCGGGCGATTGACAATATTGCTGGTCACTTCAAAGGTTATCAGGTGGAGCATCTTGATCGGAGGAAGAATGAGGTGGCTGATGCATTAAGCCGGCTCGAATCTCAACGTAAGCCGGTACCTCCCAATGTATTTCTTGATGTGTTGAATAATCCTTCAGTCAAATTGCCATCAGAAGAGGATCTTGCTATTCCTGACCCGGAGGCGCAGTTGGTGGCGGCTCTCCATGCTATTCCTGATTGGACAGTTCCATACTTGGCTTATATGACCCGGGGCGAGTTACCTATGGATGAAACTTTGGCCAGATAGATAACCCGGCGATTTAAGTCAATGATTATTGTCAATGGCGAGTTATACCGATGCAGTGTCACGGGCGTGTTCCAGCGTTGTGTTTCTCCTGAAGAGGGCCATGAGATTTTAAGAGAAATCCATGAAGGTGATTGTGGTCATCACGCCGGCTCTAAATCTCTTGTGGCTAAAGCTTTTCGTCTTGGATTTTATTGGTTGACGGCTCATGCTGATGTAGTGGATCTTGTCAGTAAGTGTGATGGATGTCAGAAATTTTCTCGACGGGCTCATGTGCTAGCCCAAGAATTGAGGATGATTCCAATTACATGGCTGTTTGCAGTCTGGGGGCTTGATATGGTTGGACCGTTCAAAAGGTCAAAGGATAAGAAAACCCACCTCTTGGTGGCCGTTGACAAATTTACCAAGTGGGTTGAGGCAGAGCCGGTCAGCAAGTGTGATGCAGCAACGGCAGTTCAGTTTGTTAAAAAATTGATCTTCCATTTTGGTTACCCTCACAGTATCATAACTGATAATGGCACTAATCTGTCTAAAGGTGATATGGAGGAATTCTGTCAACGAGAGCATATTCGTCTTGATGTCTCTTCTGTGGCTCATCCACAGTCTAATGGTCAAGCGGAGAGGGCTAATCAAGAAATCTTGAGAGGTATCAAGCCCCGACTTATGGTTCCTTTGCAGCGAACACCGGGTTGTTGGGTTGAGGAATTACCTTCAGTACTTTGGAGTATCAACACCACCCCCAACAGGTCAACAGGCTAAATGCCTTTCTTCATGGTCTATGGGGAAGAGGCGGTTCTTCCAAGCGACGTCCTTCATGACTTGCCTCGTGTGGCGGCTTATGTTGAAGCTATTAATGAGATAGCACGTCAAGATGCACTTGATGTGTTGGATGAGGAGCATGACCTTGCGGCGGCTCGTTTGGCAATATATCAGCAAGACCTGCGTCGCTATCATAGCCATAGAGTCAAGCCCCGAACATTTCAAGAAGGTGACTTGGTGCTCCGGCTAATCCAGGATCAAACAGATGTGCACGAGTTATCCCCGCCTTGGGAAGGACCTTTTGTGGTCAGAAAGAACCTGAACAATGGGTCATACTACCTCATTGATATACGAGAACACAAGGACTCGCGCAAGTCGGAGGAGGAGACCCGTCGGCCCTGGAATATTGCTCATCTTTGGCCTTATTACACTTGAGCCACCGGCTCTTGTCGTTGTACATACTTCTTGTATATATTATGATCAATATAATAAAGTCGGCATCCCCGATAATTTAGGGCCTCTGTCATTTCATTTCTAAGCATCTGAGTCTTTATTATTTGTTCATAAGGTCACTTGGGGGCTTCCAACCCACCGGGTTTAGCTTTCATGCCCTCTTGACCAGGCATGGACGCCGAATCCTGAGTTATCCTACCTGTTTGCATGATGTCACTCCGCCAGGTCATCTTGAGTGACCCGCCGTACTCTTAACAGTCAATCTTTTTCAAGACCCTGAACTTGTTAAGGTTAAAACGACGGTTTTTGTCACATGAGGGCCGGCTTACAGTGAGCTAGGATTAACTCCAAGGTTGTGCGGCCTATGAAAGCACATGGCTTGGTAGCCAGTTTGGCCGTTGCCTTGGTGAGCCGGCCAGACAATTATTTCAGATTTTTTGAATCTTTTTTCTGAATCATTTGGTCTTGATTTTTTCTGCCAAGTGCATTTTTTCGACAATCCGGGTCATGTACACCTGATTGTATGACTCATATTTGAGAATTAGGGTTTGGTAACCCGCACTGGCTATGAACTTTAAGTTGCCAGCCTGCTGTGATTTGCGCTATTGGGATCATGCTCTTCCTTGGGTTGTTACCCTCACAGGATATGGCGATGTCAGCCGGCAGTATGAGCCAATTTTACAGGTATGTTTTTCAGTGTTATACGAATATGCGAGGTTTGATAACCCGCCCTGGCTTTTGATTTTAAGTTGCCAGTATATTTTGGCTTCGATGGCCTTAATTCTATTCTTTTCCATAATTGCATAAGACTATATTATGTTTGAGTTGTTACCCGTCCTGGTTTTTGACGTTAAGTCGCCAGGGCATATGTTGTTTACACCTTGTGCAGAACACGCAAAAATATGGCTTGCATAAAAGATTAAGTTCATACCAATCATCAAAGATTCAACTGGTACTTCAACAGTTAAACATGCGCGATGGCATGACAGGATGGATCATTGTTGCAAAAGCTACTCTATTACAAGGCTATCATAAGCCCATAAACTTGGAACCAAGTGTTTTTTGAGAGAGGAATTTTTATGCTCTGGCCTGAGAGCCGCCTGGATCGTCCTCAATTTTCTTCTTGACGAGTTGACCCCTCCGGGTCATCCTGCTCAGGCTTTTCTTCTTCGCCCATCTAGATGTCAGGTGACGTCCAGTCGATGCTGGTTAAGGCTTTGAATATGGCTTCATCATTGATAATTGGGGACGGATCAACATCAGAAGCAAAAGTATGCTCACACGTTGGAGGAGTGAGATCCACGGCGTCATGAGTTGGCGCTTTAATCTTAGCATTTTCCTTGTTGTAAGCCAGCTGGTACCTGGATAAATCCGTCTCTTCGGCCAGTTTGCATGCTAAGGGACGCATCTCCTTCATGCATTTTGCAAAGTTCGTCTGATCAAAAGGAGACCCATCTTCTTTTAAGCCCGGACAGCAGGTGGCTATCTCTTCCGGGTCTAATTCTGCTTGCCATGCCTTGGCTCAACTGAGTGCGGTAACGGCACCAGCACGGGCGGCTGACAGTTTTATCTCTTCCACCTGCTTGGGCACAGTGGATAATTGGTCTAGCACCTCCTTGATGAGAGTTGGCGGCTGTTTCCCATTGGATATGGCTACCAGAGCCCGTTGAGTGCCGGAATATAATTGTTCAACCAGGGCATACACGGCTTTCAGCTTCATGAGCATATCCTGGCCAAGATTGGAGCTTCTAGGGCTTGTTGAGAAAACATACATATGAGTCGCCAGGCGAGTCAGAATCAAAGGGATCTGAAGGGCTAAACTAAACAAAATTGTAGTACTACTTACCAAAGATAGCAGCTGTCATATGTGAAATTTGCCGCTTTAAGCCAGACAGTTCTGCAGTGGTATTCTTCAAGGAAGATTCAGCAGCCTCTGCCCTTTGCAGTAATGCAGTTTTCTCTTTTTCCTAGGCGGCTCTTTCGGTATTAAAGCTGGCTTTGAGCTTTTCGTTCTCGTCCAAGCTAAATTTAAACTTGGTCTCAGCCTTCTGTGTCTCAGACTCCTAGTTTTTGAGCATTTTTCTTAGCTCGCCCAATTGTGAGTCGTTAAAGCTTAAGGTGTCCTGCACATGAGCATTGAAGACCATAAATACTTTTCAGCATGTGTATAAGGAGCATTTAAAAAAGGATCCCAAGCACACTGCAAGCAATATACTTGGCACTTGGGGGCTAATGCATGATGAAGCTCTTTTTTCAAAATTAGTGCATAAGACCCGGCTCATCTTCATAAGATGACCCGGCCCTTGAGGGCTATGACTTGAAATCTTAAACATCATATGGAAGACCCGGCTCATCCTTGCATGATAAGCCGGCCCTTGAAGGTTCTAATGGGTTATTTTGCCAAGGAATATTGACAACAGCATGGTTAATACGACTTATATGAGCCGGTTCTAAGGGATTATGACCCGGAAATCTAAACTTACATGTTACTGAAAGTCTTAAGCATACTCAATGATCTTTTTCCTGTGATTAAGACTTGGGGCCTGGATAAGTATATATATATATGCATAAGAGGGAGTGATTTTCATACCTCATATTTTTGTCACTTCATATTGACCAAGCTGGCCTCTAGGTCGCGGCTTGTGTGAAGACGGATCAGATAGCCAGAATATAGTTCACCAGCGTTCAGCTTTGAATAACTCTCAAGATCAAGCTTGGGCTTATTCTTGTCTGAAAAATGTGCTTCTTCCTTGGTGGAATGTTTGGTTAATACTGTGGAAACACCGGGCGGCTGATACGCTGATCCAGTGATGATCACCTCTTCAATTTGGTCAACAGTAGGAGTCTTGTCAGAATTTGACAGGAGAAAGTGGCTTAGGACTCGGCGGGTCTTGATTGGTCGCCGGGTTGTCATTGATACCCACAGCTGAGTCAGGATCGGCAAGATCAGCTTGAGGAGGTGGATCATCTTGCTGATTCTTAGGATCTTCAAGTTCTTGGGTTTGGGCTTCATTAGCCTTGGGCGCCTGTTTTTCTTGTTCAGAAGCTTCAAGAGTCTTGGAAGGGCCAGGTTTCTGTGTTTTGCCCATCTTTGCCTTAGCCCTATAATGAAAATTATCCAGTTTGATAACTATGAAAGGGTAAGGTAATTCATTCAATAAGTAATAGTGCTTACACCAGGTTAACCACGAATGTGGGGAGCTGTGTCCCGTTTGAGTCGCCAGATTAGTGGGAAGTATCCTAATATGCTGAGTCAGAAGAATTAAGAGGTTGCCGTATGAGGCCGGCTCGTGAAAGAGAGGAAGTAGGGCTATGAGGCACCTCATGACGATGTTTGCGAGGCGGCGGTGTGTTGGGTAAGCCGGTCATCAGCTCCTCTTGGCCGCTGTTTCAAGTGTGTCGTCTGGACTCGTGCTGCTGTTTCTTCAAAAGAAAGTTGGGATCTAAGTGAGCAAGAGGATGGGAAAACCGTACTCTCCTGATGACCCACCCCGTTTTCTTTCTGGGCAAGGTTTCTGAGTCAGAGAAGATAGGGATTACCTCAGCACCGTCAGCTTGGCTCGTCTCTGTTTCCTCCTGAGAAGAATCAACATCAATAAGTCGCATAAAAAGAATACCAACTGAATCAAGTTCTACCTCTGATTTGTCTAGTTCAAGCAGCTCTTGTGCCGTGGGCTTCTTAGGACGACCCGGGCCGCGACTAGTTGTTTTGACCCTTTTTGCGGGAGCAGTAGTGGTTTGTATCGTCTTTTTCCAGAAAGAAGACTCGGCCTGGGTGCACATGAGCAATAAGATTAAAACCAGAGAGGTTGGCAAAACAAGAGATATATATATGCAAGGGTACTTACAGCTGGTGGCAGGTTAAGAGTATAATAAGGAGCAAGACCCGTCTTGCTGCAGTTTGCCAATGACTCACCAAGGAGCGGCTTGACAGTATCATTGATCTCCTTCTCAGTTAATTCAGTAGGATTGTAGCACAGTGGTCTTTGGCATCACCGATATATGTGCACATTAAACCGGGGCGGCAGCTTAAAGGTAAAATTCTCCATGAAACCCAGCAGCGGACTAGATCAACTCTGGTTAAGCCATTCACAATGAAGGCCCGGATCTTTGAAAGAGTGGAAGAATTAAAACCGCGCTCCGCGGCAGTCATACGACCTGGTAGTGGGCCACTGGTAGGGAGACGGTATGGACGATAACCCGGCAGGGAGTTTTCTCCTTCTGGAGAGGTGTCTTTGCAATAGAACTAGGTAAAATTCCAGTCCTTAGGATGGCTTGGCAGCGTGGCTGATGGGAAGGTCACATCTCTCCGCCTCTGAATTGAAACGCCTCCGAGTTCAAGAGTACGCCCGTCAGACATTTTAGTTTGGCGGTTGATGTAATAATAGTCTCTGAATAGATCTATAGAAGGCTCTTCACCGAGGTACGCTTCGCAGAACACTTGGAAATTACATATATTGGAGACAGAATTGGGACCAATATCTTGAGGATGAAGGTTGTAAAAGTGCAGCACGTCTCAAAAGAATTTTGAGACGGGCGGAGAAAAGCCGCGGAGTAGATGATATGTGAAAACCACGACCTCACCCTCTTGAGGTTCGGGAGGGCATTGAGAACCTATAACCCGCCAATTGATGACTTCCTTGGCGGCTAAAACGCCCATGGACACATATTCATTGAGGGTTTCTTCGGTGACCTTGGAGGGGATCCAATCGCAAGTTATGGGTGTCTTGGTCATGATGAGCCGGAGGGATTGAAGCTATGAACAGAAAATAAATACAGTAAATTCAATATTTCAGTAGAGACCTGTTTGCAAGTGTTAAGCCGGCCAAAGGCTGGCGGGTTATCAGAGCATTGTGCAAGCCGCCGGATATGGCACGATGAGTTAGCAACCTATAAAGATGGAAGTGCTAAGAATTCTGCTAAGTGTTGCATAAACAGTTTTCCCAGATTGCAACTATCTTTTTGGATCTATGACAGTCTAGAAAAGAAAAACTATTCCTAAACCTAAAACGGTTGTGGAAGAACTAGTGTGTTGAAAATAGATCTAGTAGGAACAAGATGAATCTATGGTGAATAGCGGATGCTAAAACTATTGCCGCATGACTACGGTGGTGCATTGGGATTCAACTAAGTATTATGACGGATGAATTATGAGTGGGCACAATGAACACTGATGAACACCGATGAACTGAGGAACTGAGGAAAACCTAATGCAGATTGAAAGTAAAAAGAGGTGGATACCTGGCGATGCTGATGGACAGTGGAAGGGCACCGCGGTTTTCTGGTCTATTCAGGTTGATGCAGCGGCCAGGTTGATGCTGCTGCTGAAGGTCGAAGGCGGCAGCAGAGCTCGTACGGCGACGGTCGGTGCAAGGAAGACAAAGAAGAGAGAAGGATGGGGGTAAAAGTGAAAATGTACCCCCCATGCTTATTTATAAGGAAAAAGTGAAGAATGAAACAACAGGCATGAAAATCAAGGAAGTGTGATCATTATCTCAACTACGGAGGCACCTCTATTCTCGTAATGATCAATTAATACAAAGATCCATTATGACGTCATAAGATTTTTTATAAAATTAATGACGTGACATCATCTCTTCGTCATGGCGGGTTATGTAAGTTTATCAGGTTAAGAAGTTGAAAAGGTTCAAGGGATTTGCCAATTGAAGAATGAAGATTGACATGAACATGTTCAAATCAATCTGAGGCCGAATGTTGGGGATATAACTCCGTGGTATGACCCGCCCAGGAGGGGCTGGGTCATATTATTGGCGACTTATAATTAAAAGCCCAGTAAGGCCTAAGAGGACAAGATGCGAAGACCGAAGGCGGCTTGTAAGCAGGCCTGTTGAAGGCCCATGACCCAGAGGCGACTCAAGACCCGAAGGTGTGAGCCGCCCGAAGGTAGCTTGCCTAACAAGGCAACATGACTTAGAGACAGGGTCGATTACGTTGTGTGATCTGACCCGGACTCCTGTAAGCCGCTGGGCTTTGACCTCTGTATATAAAGGCGAGACCCGGTGGTGGGTTAACACAAGAGACAAGGAATCGATAGCTAGGTCAAGCGTATTCGCTCTCTTGTAATCGAGACTCAAGCAATACAACTAGAAGCAGGAAGTAGGCTTTTACCTCATTGCGAGGGGCTGAACCTGGGTAAACCCTTTGTGTCCTTTGTCCCATTCAACCCCTTTGAGCTAACCTACGTTGCGATGGATCCACACCTAAGTCCTTTCACTAGGGCATCTATCGTGTTAAATCCACGATAGTGACCGACACACCTCCAAGTACATTGAGGGCCTGCATAAATTTCTTGAAGTGGCTGAGGCAAACAAGCAGAATGGTTTTATGTATTGTCCATTCCGTGTCTATGAGAATACGAAGGATTACTCTAACTTGAAAACCCTCCACATCCACCTGCTTGAGAAGGGTTTCATGCTACACTATAATATTTGGACCAAGCATGGAGAAAGTGGGGTTATGATGGAAGACAATGAAGAAGAAGAGGATGATCACAACTATCCCCCTAAATATGGTGATACTGCAACGGGGGAAGCTGAAGATCAAGAGGAACCAGATGATGTGCCCGATGATTATCTTCACCGGGTCATTGTCGATGCAAAGAGACAATGCCAAAGTGAAAGGGAGAAGTTGAAGTTCGATCGCATGTTAGAGGATCACAAAAAAGGGTTGTACCCAAATTGCAAAGATGACAACACAAAGGTCGGTAACACACTGGAATTGCTGCAATGGAAGGTAGACAATGGTGTATCTGACAACGGATTTGGCACGCTACTGAAAATAATGAAGAACAAGCTTCCAAAGGATAACGAATTGCCCGACAGTACGTATGAAGCCAAGAAGGTTCTATTCCCTCTTGGATTGGAGGTGCAGAAGATACATGCATGCCCTAATGACTTCATCCTCTACCGCGGTGAGTACGAGGATTTGAACGCATGCCCGGTATGCGGTGCATTGCGGTATAAGATCAGACGAGATGACCCTGGTGATGTTGAGGGCGAGCACCCCAGGAAGAGGGTTCCTGCTAAGGTGATGTGGTAGGATTGTATAGTTACCACGGTTGAAACATATGTTCAGAAACAAAGAGCATGCCAAGTTGATGCGATGGCACAAACAAGACCGTAAGAAAGACAGGAAGTTGAGAGCACCCGCTGACGGGTCTCAGTGGAGAAAAATCAAGAGAAGGTGGGGGGACTTTGCAGGTGACGCAAGGAACGTATGGTTTGGTTTAAGTGCAGATGGCATTAATCCTTTTGGGGAGCAGAGCAGCAATCATAGCACCTGGCCCGTGACTCTGTGCATCTATAACCTTCCTCCTTGGTTGTGCATGAAGCGAAAGTTCATTATGATGCCAGTGCTCATCCAAGGCCCTAAGCAACCCGGCAACGATATTGATGTGTACCTAAGGCCATTAGTTAAAGAACTTTTATAGCTGTGGAATGGAAAAGGTATACGTGTGTGGGCTAAACTAAACAAAATTGTAGGACTACTTACCAAAGATAGCAGCGGTCATCTATGAAATTCGCCACTTTAAGCCGGACAGTTCTGCAGTGGTATACTTCAAGGAAGATTCAGCAACCTCTGCCCTTTGCAGTAATGCAGTTTTCTATTTTTCCTAGGCGGCTCTTTCAGTATTAAAGCTGGCTTTGAGCTTTTCGTTCTCGTCCAAGCTAAATTTAAACTTGGTCTCAGCCATCTGTGTCTCAGACTCCTAGTGTTTGAGCATTTTTCTTGTTCAGAAGCTTCAACAGTCTTGGAAGGGCCAGGTTTCTGTTTTTTGCCCGTCTTTGCCTTAGCTGTAACACCCTGCATTTTGCCCATTTTCTTTTTCTTTTGATTTTGTTCCGGATTCGCTTTTCTGTGGCTTAGTAGTTCTGAAACCTGGAGGGATGACCCCTCATTCTTCTTCCCTAGTGGCTTGCCAACTTCAAAACCATCCCAAGTCCTTGTCATTTCCATCTTGGACCAACCCCAATATTCTTTTCTTGGGAATATTCCTTTTTCTATTAAAGGAATAACCCTGTTGTTATGGGTTGTGAAGTAACCCACATTTCCATCATTCCCAAAATTCCCAAATAATTCTCATAAATTGTTTGGGTCAGATATTCCACCAATATGTCAAACCCTTCCTTGACATGTTCAAAAACATTTCCCAAATATTCCTTTTCTGATTCTGCCCCAGCTGACAGTTTGTGAAGCAAGTACCCTTTATATTTGCTTGCTTACTCTCAAACATTTTTTGTGCATTCTTTCCCACCCATATCATTGCCACATGCCAAAATTCAACTTTATTTGGATAATAAATCTCTATTGGCTAATTTCCAAAGTTTTTGGGCAACTGGAATCTTTGTGAAGCAAGTGCTAGCTAGGAGTATCCAAATGAGTTGAAATTTTGTAAGCATCTTCATATGCTCAAATAATGAATCTCCACCAAGTTTCAACCCTATCCAATCATCTATGTGAGCACAGCCTCAAATCTTGGTTTCTGGTCAGATTTTCACATTGTGAAGCAACTATATTTTATATAGCTCCATAATTGCTGAAAATTTACCAGAGCATTCCCCTACCCATAAAACCTATCTCCACAAAATTTGGGCTCATTTTATCTTTTCAATAATTCCCTAGAATTTTCCAAAGATTCTGGTCAGAGAGGTACATTGTGAAGGAAGTACCATTTTGCCTTGTCCAAATGGTATGAAATTTTTACAGAATCTTCATATGACCAAATCATCTTGCTGTATCAAATTTCATCCCAATTGGCTAGTCCATGTGAGTGGCACATCAAGATTGAGCTTTTGGACCAGATTGGTCAGTTGCAAAGCAACCATATCAAATCTTGGTCCATTTCCCTCCAAAGTTCACAGGATCATAGTCCTTCCTACCCTAGCACTCCCAAGACATATCATTTTGACCTTATCACTTCTTTTATGGTCACAGTGGTATGGTCAAGTTTGCTACAGCAAACTTCCAGTGACCACTCCCATCTATCGACAGTTCTTTTCATCGATACATCACTCCCTGAGACTGTGCTTTGGAAGGACTACTCACTGGACACGATTTGGCATCTATCAGGGTGTGGAAACACCGTGGTGACCACGGGCAGAGCGCGCCAAATGCATGCTCTGGTGCCCTGGACCCTTCGGGAGCTCACTCCAGTAAACTCCGGCTTGTCCGCGAGCACCGGCGAGATGTCCACCACACGCGTGGACCACCTTGAAGCCTCTCCCTTCGTCCCCTAGCTCTTGGCCGCCTCTGCCGACCTCGGTTCACCGCCGGAATCCCGCCACCTCGCCGTGCCTCTTGAAGCTCCGTCCACCGTCTTGTAGCTCGCTCCAGAGCCTTGCCCGCGGCTATAAGTAGCTGCCCTGAGGTCTCCCACATCTCATCCACCCCTCCCCTGCCTCTCTAGTCCACCGGAGCGGCTTCACATCGCCTCGGACCGCCGCGGTGCTCATCGGAGTTCAAGCAAGGACGGCCATCCCGAGCTCCTCTCCCCTCCCCGCCACCACTGTCGTCTTCTCCACCTCCTGGCGCACCTCCCCACCACCTCGCCCCCTCGTCGGAGCCACCGTGGCCGTGGGTACCCTCCAATCCAGCCGCCGCCCCGCCCTCTGTCCCGTCGGGCTGCCGCCGTTCCGTTCCTCCCCGGCAGTCGTCCTCCCTCTAGATAGGTGCAGCGCTCCGCTCCGAGCTCGCCGGTGGTCCCAGATCCACCGGAGATGGCCGAAACCGCGAGCCCCATCGCCGGCGCCCCTTCTCTGTTCGCCACTGCCACCCACCGTCGCCGTCGCCACAGCCGACCCCCGCCGCTCCCACCACCTTCCTTGGTCGCGGCGCATGGTGGCGGAGCCTATGAGCTCGCCAGCCAGCCCTCCCGTGTTCCCCTGCCTCAGCTACGCTGGCGACCCGAGCAGCCGGCACCTCCCCTACTTTTCTGTCGAGGGGAACGGGGAAAGAGAGGGAGATAAGGTGGGCCTGGCCCGCCGGAGTCCACCGTTTAAAAAAAAGGAGAACAGCAGTGGGGTGGGCCGGCCCAGATGAGCAGTAGCAGCGATAGCACTTCCAGCCAGAGCGGCCCAGCTGCACAGTAGCTTTATCATTTTCCAGAAAAAACCCGCTGAGGACCCAGATGCAACTAAATTATTTGCAGAAAGGTCCCTACCAGTCAGGTCCCTATAACTTTTTCTCCGAGACTCCGATCGAGGTGAATCCAACGCCCACGTCTTCGTCTCTTCGAGCCCGTCGTGTTGGTATCATTTTCACTATGTGGTCCCACTGTGAAAATGACCATCTTGCCCTTGCCTGTAAACAGCCCCCTCCGAGAGAGAACTGTTTTCGGCAATCGCTTCCGCGGACTCTCCGCACTCCTTCCCGATGGTTCCTTCATCTCTAGGCAAGCCACAACTCTCATCTGCATCATCGCATTGCAATGTCATAGTTTAACTATTTACTTTATCAGCAAGTATGAGTATTTGTGAAATGAATTGGATTATGCAATGTTCGAGTTAATTCTCGGATAGGTGACTACCATGTTGGGTACTGGATTATTAGTGACTAGTAGTTTACTCCCTCGTTGGTGCTATGATGTTGAGTTCACTATCTATGATTATTCTGGAGTTCATCCGGTAGTTCGTGGAGATGAGTAATAGCAGTGGCTTAAGTATACTGGTTATCGGAGTGTCAGCCATGACAGAAAAATTATTCGAGGATTAGATATTTCATGGTTGACCTTGAGTCACCTGTGCGGACTTATCCGTGCAGCCACATTTGCCGGTATGGGACAGCCTTGACTTGGTCTGATCGCGTGCTCTTTCACCAGTACTGACTGACAGGAAAGGTTATGCGTGCGCGCTACCCTGGCCCGGTAGGCGGCGATAACCTTGTGAGCCCAGTTGAGTTGTATGGTACCAGGTCCCCGTTTGGGACAGTTTAGTTTGGCCATGACGATGGTAGGTGTCACGAGGTGACACAGGGGCCACCCAGGGCTTGACTCCGGGGGAGGATGATTGCCGGTGGTACGATGCGAGAGTCACGGGTCAGGCAGGTTTCGGTGGAGCAATACTGGTCCACCCGAATGGGATCGCGAGGTCAGTGCTCCATAGTGTGGGTAAAGTGCGCAACCTCTAAAGATTGTAAAATCTATTCGAATAGCCATGTTCACGGTATTGGACAGTCTGTCCAGACCTCACTAGGCGGTCAACCATAGTAGTGATAATGATGGAAAAAAACTCGTCTCATGATCGGAAGTACTCGATGGATCGTGAGTATTCTAAGGGTTGTGAGACAACCTGGAAGAGAGTAAGCTTGTCAGACTTGTCGTGAAGATGGAATCAGGTATATGATATCTTAGCCATGGGACGGCTGTAAGTTGAGTGGTCGGATGGCCACATGCTTGGGAATTGGATTTGGCACAGGTTCGGAATGGATCCTGAGGTTATTTCGGAGTATGGATTAAATATGCTTTACTTTAGTAGCTATTTTGCTACGATGTTGTATTGCATTAATGCTGATGTTTGCTGTGAGCTTGCGAGTACATTCAAAGTACTCACCTGGCGTGTCATGCCATTTTGCAGGTCATGCCGTGATTGCTTGCTTGTCAAGGATCCTGAGTTTGCGACCTAGGAGACGCGTTCTAGCCAGAGTCCCTGCGGAGTGGAGTCCATCACCGCCGTCGCTGTTTCGCTGCCGAGAGAGTTACTCCGCTGTTAGCATAGAGCTACCCCGGGCAGGCGTAGTGTCGCCGTGCCGATGTAATCCTTGTACCTTTTGTAACCATATCCATTGTAATAAAGAGCTGATTTGTTCTATGCCAACAGTGCCGTATTCTAGAGGACTTGTCCCTGGGCTGGAATACGGGGCGTTCTAGTTTACTCTGAGCTGGGGTGCCACATTAGCCCTATAATGAAAATTTTCCAGTTTGATAAGTATGAAAGGGTAAGGTAATTCATTCAATAAGTAATAGTGCTTAGACCGGGTTAGCCATGAATGTGGGGAGCTGTGTCCCATTTGAGTTGCCAGATGAGTGTGAAGTATACTGATTTGCTGAGTCAGAAGAATTAAGAGGTTGCCGTATGAGGCCGGCTCGTGAAAGAGAGGAAGTAGGGCTATGAGGCACCTCATGACGATGTTTGCGAGGCGGCGATGTGTTGGGTAAGCCGGTCATCAGCTCCTCTTGGCCGCTGTTTCGAGTGTGTCGTCTGGACTCGTGCTGCTATTTCTTCAAAAAAAGTTGGGATCTAAGTGAGCAAGAGGATGGGAAAACCATACTCTCCTAATGACCCGCCGCGTTTTCTTTCTTGGCAAGGTTTCTGAGTCGGAGGAGATAGGGATTACCTCAGCACCATCAGCTTGGCTCATCTCTGTTTCCTCCTGAGAAGAATCAGCATCAATAAGTCGCATAAAAAAGAATACCAAGTGAATCAAGTTCTACCTCTGATTCGTCTAGTTCAAGCACCTCTTGTGCCGTGGGCTTCTTAGGACGACCCGGGCCGCGACCAGTTGTTTTGACCCTTTTTGCGGGAGCAGTAGTGGTTTGTATCTTCTTTTTCCAGAAAGAAGACTCGGCCTGGGTGCACATGTATGAGCAATAAGATTAAAACCAGAGAGGTTGGCAAAACAAGAGATATATATATGCAAGGGTACTTACAGCTGGTGGCGGGTTAAGAGTATAATAAGGAGCTAGACCCGTTTTGCTGCAGTTTGCCAATGACTCACCAAGGAGCGACTTGACAGTATCATTGATCTCCTTCTTAGTTAATTCAGTGGGATTGTAGCGCAGTGGGTCTTTGGCATCACCGGTATATGTGCACATTAAACCGGGGCGACGGCTTAAAGGTAAAATTCTCCATGAAACCCAGTAGTGGACTAGATCGACTCCGGTTAAGCCATTCGTAATGAAGGCCTGGATCTTTGAAAGAGTGGAAGAATAAAAGCCATGCTCCGTGGCAGTCATCCGACCTGGTAGTGGGCTGCTGGTAAGGAGACGGTATGGATGATAACCCGGCAGGGTTTTTCTCCTTCTGGAGAGGTGTCTTTGCAATAGAACCAGGTAAAATTCTAGTCCTTAGGATGGCTTGGCAGCGTGGCTGATGGGAAGGTCACATCTCTCCACCTCTGAATTGAAACGCCTCCGAGTTCAAGACTACGCCCGTCAGACATTTTAGTTTGGCGGTTGATGTAATAATAGTCTCTGAATAGTTCAATAGAAGGCTCTTCACCGAGGTACGCTTCGCAGAACAGTTGGAAATTACATATATTGGAGACAGAATTGGGACCAATATCTTGAGGATGAAGGTTGTAAAAGTGCAGCACGTCTCGAAACAATTTTGAGCCGGGCGGAGAAAAGCCGCAGAGTAGATGATATGTGAAAACCACGACCTCACCCTCTTGAGGTTCAGGAGGGCATTCAGAACCTGGAACCCGCCAATGGATGACTTCCTTGGCAGCTAAAATGCCCACGGACCCATATTCATTGAGGGTTTCTTCGGTGACCTTGGAGGGGATCCAATCGCAAGTATGGGTGTCTTGGTCATGATGAGCCGGAGGGATTGAAGCTATGAACAGAAAATAAATACAGAAAATCCAATATTTCAGTAGAGAGCTGTTTGCAAATGTTAAGCCGACCAGAGGCTGGCGGGTTATCAGAGCAGTGTGCAAGCCACCGGATATGGCACGGCGAGTCAGCAGTCTATAAAGATGGAAGTGCTAAGAATTCTTCTAAGTGTTGCATAAACAATTTTCCCAGATTGCAACTATCTTTCTGGATCTATGACAGTTCAGAAAAGAAAAACTATTCCTAAACCTAAAACGGTTGTGGAAGAACTAGTGTGTTGAAAATAGATCTAGAAGGAACATGATGAATCTATGGTGAATAGCGGATGCCAAAACTACTGCCGCATGACTTCGGTGGTGCATTGGGATTCAACTAAGTAGTATGACGGATGAACTACAAGGGGGCACGACGAACACTGATGAACACCGACGAACTGAGGAACTGAGGAAAACCTAAGGCAGATTGAAAGTAAAAAGAGGTGGGTACCTGGCGGTGCTGATGGATAGCGGAAGGGCGCCGCGGTTTTCTGGTCTATCCAGGTTGATACAGCGGCCAGGTTGATGCTGCTGCTGAAGGTCGATGGCGGCGGTAGAGCTTGTACGGCGACGGTCGGCACAAGGAAGACAAAGAAGAGAGAAGGACATGGGTAAAAGTGAAAAGGTACCCACCCCCCGTGCTTATTTATAAGGAAAAAGTGAACAGTGCAACGGCAAGCGCGAAAATCAAGGAAGTGTGATCATTATCTCAACTACAGAGGCGCCTCGATTCTCGGAATGGTCAATTAATACAAAGATCCGTTATGATGTCATAAGATTTTTTATATAATTAATGACGTGACGTCATCTCTTTGTCATGGCAGGTTATGTAAGTTTATCAGGTTAAGATGTTGAAAAGGTTCAAGGGATTCTCCAATTGAAGAATGAAGATTGACATGAACATGTTCAAATCAACCAGGGGCCTAATGTTGGGGATATAACCCCGTGGTATGACCTGCCCAGGAGGGGCCGGGTCATATTATTGGCGACTTATAATTGAAAGCCCAGTAAGGCCTAAGAGGACAAGATGAGAAGACCGAAGGCGGCTTGTAAGCAGGCCTGTTGAAGGCCCACGACCCAGAGGCGACTCAAGACCCGAAGGTGTGAGCCGCCCGAAGGTAGCTTGCTTAACAAGGCAAGATAACTTAGAGACAGGGTCGGTTACGTTGTGTGATCTGACCCGGACTCCTGTAAGCCGCCGGGTCTTGACCTGTGTATATAAAGGTGAGACCCGGCGGTGGGTTAACTCAAGAGACAAGGAAGTGATAGCTAGGTCAAGCGTATTCGCTCCCTTGTAATCGAGACTCAAGCAATACAACTAGAAGTAGGAAGTAGGCTTTTACCTCGTTGCGAGGGGCTGAACCTGGGTAAACCCTTTGTGTCCTTTGTCCCGTTCAACCCCTTTGAGCTAACCTACATTGCGATGGCTCCACACCTAAGTCCTTTCATTAGGGCATCTGCCGTGTTAAATCCACGATAGTGACCGACACACCTCCGAGTACATTGAGGGCCTGCATAAATTTCTTGAAGTGGCTGAGGCAAACAAGCAGAATGGTTTTATGTATTGTCCATTCCCTTTCTGTGAGAATATGAAGGATTACTCTAACTTGAAAACCCTTCACATCCACCTTCTTGAGAAGGGTTTCATGCCACACTTTAATGTTTGGACCAAGCATGGAGAAAGAGGGGTTATGATGGAAGACAACGAAGAAGAAGAGGATGATGACAACTATCCCCCTGAATACGGTGATACTGCAACGGGGGAAGCTGAAGATCAAGAGGAACCAGATGATGTGCCTGATGATTATCTTCGCCGGGTCATTGTTGATGCAAAGAGACAATGCCAAAGTGAAAGGGAGAAGTTGAGGTACGATCGCATGTTAGAGGATCACAAAAAAGGGTTGTACCCAAATTGCAAAGATAACAACACAAAGCTCAGAAGGTTCAAAAAAACAACACAAAGCTTAGTACCACACTGGAATTGCTGCAATGGAAGGCAGACAATGGTGTATTTGACAAGGGATTTGGCACGCTACTGAAAATAATGAAGAAGAAGCTTCCAAAGGATAACGAATTGCCCGACAGTATGTACGAAGCAAAGAAGGTTCTATTCCCTCTAGGATTGGAGGTGCAGAAGATACATGCATGCCCTAATGACTGCATCCTCTACCGTGGTGAGTACGAGGATTTGAATGCATGCCTGGTATGCGGTGCATTGCGGTATAAGATCAGACTAGATGACTCTGGTGATGTTGAGGGCGAGCGCCCCAGGAAGAGAGTTCCTACTAAGGTGATGTGGTATGCTCGTATAATTACCACGGTTGAAACGTATGTTCAGAAACAAAGATCATGCCAAGTTGATGCGATGGCACAAAGAAGACCGTAAGAAAGACGGGAAGTTGAGAGCACCCGCTGATGGGTCTCAGTGGAGAAAAATCAAGAGAAGGTGGGGGGACTTTGCAGGTGACGCAAGGAACATATGGCTTGGTTTAAGTGCAGATGGCATTAATCCTTTTGGGGAGCAGAGCAGCAATCATAGCACCTGGCCCATGACTCTATGCATCTATAACCTTCCTCCTTGGTTGTGCATGAAGCGGAAGTTCATTATGATGCCAGTGCTCATCCAAGGCCCTAAGCAACCCGACAACGATATTGATGTGTACCTAAAGCCATTAGTTGAAGAACTTTTACAGCTATGGAATGGAAAAGGTGTACGTGTGTGGGATGAGCACAAACAGGAGGAATTTGACCTACATGCGTTGCTGTTTGTAACCATCAATGATTGGCCTGCTCTTAGTAACCTTTCAGGACAAACAAACAAGGGATACCATGCATGCTCGCACTGTTTAGATGATACCAAAAGTATATATTTGGACAAATGCAGGAGGAATGTGTACCTGGGACATCGTCGATTTCTTTCGACCAATCATCAATGTCGAAAGAAAGGCAAGCATTTCAAAGGTGAGGCAGATCATCGAAAGAAGCCCACCCTCCGTACTGGTGATCACATACTTGATATGGTCAAGGATTTACAAGTAATCTTTGGAAAGGCTCCTGGCGGACAATCTGTTCCAAATGATGCTGAGGGACGCGCACCCATGTGGAAGAATAAATCTATATTTTGGGACCTACCCTATTGGAAAGACATAGAGGTCCACTCTACAATCGACGTGCTCCACCTGACGAAGAATCTTTGCGTGAACCTCCTAGGCTTCTTGGGCATGTATGGGAAGACAAAAGATACACCGGAGGCACGGGAGGACCAGCAACGTGTGCATGAAAAAGACGACATGCATCCAAAGCAGTATCAAGGTCCTGCCAGCTATGCTCTTACCCAAGAAGAGAAGGACATCTTCTTTGAATGCCTGCTCAGTATGAAGGTCCCGTTTGGCTTCTCGTCCAATATAAAGGGAATAATAAATATCCCAAAGAAAAAGTTCCAGAACCTAAAGTTTCATGACTGCCACGTGATTATGACGCAACTGCTTTTAGTTGCATTGAGGGGGCTTCTACCGAAAAATGTTCGATTAGCCATTGTGAAGCTATGTGCATTCCTCAATGCAATCTCTCAGAAGGTAATCGATCCAGAAATCCTACCAAGGTTAAAGAATGATTTGGTGCAATGTCTTGTCAATTTCGAGCTGGTGTTCCCACCATACTTCTTCAATATCATGACGCACGTCCTAGTTAATCTAGTCGATGAGATTGCCATTCTGGGCCCTGTATTTCTACACAATATGTTCCCCTTTGAGAGGTTCATGGGAGTCTTAAAGAAATATGTTCATAACCGTGCTAGGCCAGAAGGAAGCATCTCCACGGGCCATCAAACAGAGGAGGTCATTGGGTTTTGTGTTGACTTTATTCCTGACCTTAAGCCGATTGGTCTCCCTCAATCGTGGTATGAGGGGAGACTGACTAGAAAAGGCACGCTAGGAGCAAACTCAATAATATGTAGAGACGGGCATTCTTGGGCTCAAGCACACTACACAGTTCTACAGAATTCTACCTTGGTGACCCCGTATGTCAATGAACACAAGAATATTCTGCGCTCCAAACACCCGGAGCAGTGTGACGACTGGATTACATGTGAACACATTAGGACTTTTGGCAGTTGGTTGCAAACACATCTCATGGGTGACAACATTGTTGGAGATGAGCTGTACTCGTTGGACAGGACACAATCTTCGACTGTATTGACTTACCAAGGGTACGAGATAAATGGGAATACATTTTACACGATCGCCCAAGATCAAAAGAGCACCAACCAAAATAGTGGTGTCCGCTTTGATGCAGCAACCAAGAGGGGAAAGGACACATATTATGGTTACATAGTGGACATATGGGAACTTGACTATGGACATGATTTTAAGGTCCCTTTGTTTCGGCGCAAATGGGTCAATCTGTCAGGAGGAGAGGTACAGGTAGACCCACAGTACGGAATGACAACAGCGTATCTGAACAATCTTGGGTACACAGATGAACCATTCGTCCTAGCCAATGATGTGGCACAGGTTTTCTATGTGAAGGACATGTCTACCAAACCGAGAAAAAGAAAAGATAAGGAAGCGAATACATCATACGATGAGCCAAAGCGCCACATAGTTCTTTCAGGGAAAAGAGACATCGTGGGTGTGGAGGGCAAGACAGACATGTCTGAAGGTTATGAAAAGTTTCATGAAATTCCTCCCTTCAAAGTGAAGGCTGACCAAAGCACCCTGTTAAACAATGAAGATTATCCATGGTTATGGCGCAATAAGCAAGGGACACACGTGAAGAAAAAGTGAAGACTTTCTCCCCACAACTATTCTGATGATGGCTCTGATGATGGCTTTGATTACGTGAAGAAAAAATGAAATCCCTTTGTAGTAGATGAGTTTCCGTCCGAAACCCTGATACTTCAAAATTGATTATCCATTTTGTACATGAAGTGCATCCAGTTTTTGCCGTAACCCTCTAAACTTTTTAGCACATGCTATATATGTGGGTGAAATGATGATACCATGCCAACTTTCAACCTTTTCAGAGTTCATTTCGTGCTTTTCAATTTCAGGGCCATTTAGCTCAAAGAATGAATTAATAGCAAAAAGAATGAACTAAAAAGCTTTTATAAAACTCTTATAGCAAAAAGAATGAACTAAAAAGAATCAATTAAATATAATATTCTTCAATAGAAAAAAGAGTCAACTAAAAAGAATCAAAATAATATTAACTAAAGTTATCAAAGTATTTATTTGTTAAAAAGAATGAACTAAAGAGAATCAACTAAAAAGAATGAACTAAAAAGAATCAACTAAAACATTAACTAAAAAGAATGAACTAAAAAGAATCAACTAAAACATTAACTAAAAAGAGTCAAAATGAATTTTCATAAAAAAATGCTGCCTACTAGACCACCACGGCCTACATACGACTAGAAACCCATCTGTACATGGGCCAGGGTGCAGGCCCGCGGGCCCAGCAGGCCCAACAGGGCATTGACAAAGTTTAGGCATGTAGTACCTGCAATAGAGAGGAGTTCGATAGCACTGTTGCAGCCGGGCTTATAAACCAGTGCACATGCCTCTCAACTAGCGAGGTGGGACTAAACATGTGGCTGCGGCAGCACCAGCCCTTTAGTTCCGGTTGGTGGCTCCAACCGGGACCAAAGGCACCCTTTCGTCCCGGTTCGTGTCACCAACCGGGACTAAAGGTCTCTGCTTCCCGCCCTTGGGGCTGCTGAAAATGACCTTTAGTCCTAGTTGGTGGCACCGGGGGCCTTTCATCCCGGTTGGTGACACCAACCGGGACCAATGCTTTGTGTATATAAGCAGCACTTAGCAGTTTCTCGAAAGCTTAGTTCTTTCTTCCCCGACGCCCCCAGGCTGCTCCTCGTCGCCATCGAGCCCTGCCCCGACGCCGCCGAGCCCTGCCCCAACGCAGCCGCTCCCTGCCCCGACGCGCCACCCCCAGTGAGCTCCGCCCCCCTTCCCCTGTGCTGCCGCCGCTGCCGCCCTGCCCTGCGCTGCCGCCGCCGTTGCCCCTGCCCTGCGCTGCCGCCGCCACCGCCGCCGCCGCCCATGCATTTTTTTTAACAAAGTTCATATGTTCATATGTATGGATGGATGGATGGATTGATGTATATGTTCATATGTTTGTAACAAAGTTAGAATTTTTTATGTTCATAGAATTTTTTTTAAATTTTTTTTTTATGTTCATATATTCATATGTATGGATGGATTGATGTAACATAGAATTTTTTATGTTCATATGT